>CM028133.1:91167500-92367500 GCA_016271365.2 Neoceratodus forsteri | reverse complement strand
CAGCAATGTTCCAGAGGAGGATTTGATTACCAGAGGAGTCAAGGAAGTGTCAAAGGATGTGATGGAACAACATGGATTTGGTCTTTTTGTGGTCAGGACTAACAAGTTTTCCGTGAACCATTTTTAATGAGTCTGAAGTCATTTTCAGGTCCAATTATACAATGGACATCGCTGGAGAATCTATAGAGGATGGCATCATCAGCATAGAGCTGAACAGAAGAACAGAAGCTCCACCACAGTTTTGAGGCACATCATTGATGAAGATCGAAAATAGAAATGGTCCAAGGGTTGACCTTGAGGGACTCCATCGGTAATGGGGATAAAAAACAAGCTAGTCCGAAACATGTCATGCAGTTTTAACTCCACTGCAGCTTTTACAATAAATTGAGTATGCTTCTTGTCTAAAACTTGGTGAAGAAACTTTTCTTTCCATCCCTCTCAGAGGTTGTGTGGTGCCAGAAACCTGTAGTATACATACCTCTCTGTTTACTTGGTCTCAGACAAGAGCAGAGAGGTGATGTCATTTAGAACTCTGGCAGCAACATAAGCCTCTGTTTGCAGTGAGTGTGGGAGTTTATAATTTTCAACATTCTGTAGTGGAGAGTAGTTTGAGCTGGAGTGAGTTCTGGTAGCAGCTCAGAGATTGAGCAGCTGGATGAGTGTGAAGAGTTTTTTCTCACCATAGTTTGAGAATTCCTTCTACCTGACTTGTGAAGTGGTGGAAACCATCTCCAGGATTTCCTGTTGCCTCATTCCATGTGGGATGAGAGGGACTGCAGCAGATTTTATGGTCAATCCCGAGCCAACCTAGAACTTTATAAAGCTGCTTTGGTGTACAAACTGCGGTAGATTCTGTTTAGAGTTACCCAGGATATGTACCTGCCTTTGTTCTTCTGTTGGGTGACACTCTGATAAAGGGACCCATTCACCCATTTCTGTGAGACTGTTCTTAAGAAGATTTGTTTTAAAGTTTGCTGACAACAGTGGATATCCCATATGTGACTATGCCTTTGTTCAGGACCTTAACTTTACACCCTTTGTGGTGTTTCTGATGCTAAATTGTGCTAAACAGTTGAAGAAAACATAATTTCTACTTTATTGTATGATGGAACGTAGTAATGTATAAAAATCTACATCTCGCAAAACTCTGTTAATCTGCACCAGGTATAGTATTCTATGTTGTTATGCTGCAGTAGCTACATATGTACTGCAGTATAACAACAAACTGTAGAACTGCTGCTCGCACTTCTCCTTGAGATCAGTTGCACAGTCTCCAGTTGGAGCTAGTACATTTCACGTAGTAAGCTCCATGACCTCGAGAGTATAGCATGACCCCAAATCTATTTTAGAAAGTACATTATTAAATTCTGTGGACTAATAAATTTAACTGAATTCAAGTTTATTTTTTTTATATTCAATGTGCTCAGTAAACTAATGACTCCTCGTCCACTGTTTCTGTTCCCGGTTGAATCGTAAGTAAAAAAACAGAACTTTCAAATTATTTTCTCCATTTCATGTGACAACACTATATGGCTGTGGTAGATGTGAGGCTCGATTTGCTTGTCTATGCTTGGTTTGGGTGGCATCCTACACTAAAAGATATGGATACTGTCCCCATGCAACAAGCGTTAGCGCAGTCTCGAGGTTGCCCATGGTGACAGAATCTCTAGTTTCACTCTCAAGGTTCTTAATATCACCAAGGGCAACCTCTCAATGTGGCAACATGCTTGTTACCAATGGGGAGGTATCCATTATTCTCTATGTTCATTGTCTGTGAGGTGTAACTCTGAAAGAATGGATGACCATGGATGTGTGAAGCAAGAGAGACTCCCATCTGGAGTGACCAGTTCAGCACTTTTGGTTCTGTAAGGATGCCTGTTTTTCAGTGCATGTGGCCAATGCCTGAAGAAGTTTACCCTTGTATGGGGGTTTTGCTTGTCTTGAGCTCTAGTGTGCTCCATTATGGCCAGCATGCCACAGTCCTTCTGTAAATCCTATGCCATAGGGGAACTGTTCTATGTAATGGCCTAGTGCCACTTCCAAGAGAGTTTTGTGTGTTTTCATTGTGGCTAGTTCCACATTTCCAGATGTTTAATCTACACAAATGGGAACTGTTCTAAGTAATGGCTTAGTGCCACTTCCAGGAATTTTGTGTTTCTCTGTGGCTAGTTCCACATTTCCAGATGTCTAATCCTATGCTATATGGGAGTTTGAATGTCTGTTTTGCTACAGATGTGTTCTGCATTGCCTTGTACCATGAAGTGTAAACCCTGGGATCCATCTTTGCTTTTGTGTTCCAACTGTGTTTTGAATAAAGCCACACTCTAGAATACCATCCTGATATGGACAATCTAGTTACTGCTTCTTGTGTGGATTTACTGGGTACCCTGTCCAGAAGTGCAAACCTAGCATAGCCCATAGCAAAAGTTCTCTCCCAGGACCTCGGTTTTGGTATTGGTCCATTTGTGTCTTGTACACACTTTGTGTTTCTGCAGCAGTTTTGCTTTGTACCCCACCACTGTCTTTTCCCTAGACAAAAATGGTAAGGGAGATGTGCTTGCTAGTTAAATAAGTGGCTGGTGGTGAGTTACAAAAATGTGAGCTCATCCAATGAATATTGTTTGAATTTGGGGAATGAACAAGAGATGTTTGCTGAGGGTATGGCTAGTGTTTTGTTATCTGGTAGTTTTGTAGCCCAAAACTGGAAAAGGAAGCTTAACACAAAATAATTTTGCCCAAGAGAGTGCCATCCATATGTGCTGCTTGTGCCTGCTAGTACAGTGCTGCTGTGTGTGTCTGTGTGCCAACTTTCAATGGCTGTAAAGCCAGAAAGTGTATGTCCTTGTCCCTGCATCTAGAATGTTTGACAGAACTTTTTATCTCAAGTTTTAATGGTTAAAAATAACATGGACTTTGGGAAACAAAGAGAGAAATGTGCCCTAAAAAGTATTATGTTCTTTGTGTGTAACTGGGGAGTCGCTAAAGACATTGCTAAGTTCAGTGAGAGAAAATGGTCAGAAATGGTGCTCCACCTTGAAATTGCAGCCAAGAAAAAAGTCACAGTTTGCAGTTTCAATTTTGCCCTGCTCTACGATCATCATGAAGGAAGAGCATGAGAGAGAGAGAGAGAGAGAGAGAGAGAGAGAGAGCAAGGCTCATTTGCATGGTGTCGAGTGACTGGTGTAACTGCAATCAATCCTGTCCCTAGCCAGCTTCAGAGTGCTGTCATGTTCAGAAAGACAGGAGAGTGGCGTGCAATCAGACCACAAGCATCCATTATGGGTCTGTGAACATTCTAATCTGTAAAAGCAGACATTTGCTGTACAAATTTGGGCTCAATCCATTATCCAATCAACTGGAAAGTGAGCATGGCATTCTGTGGCAATGATCAGCAGGACTGCCAGCCCATTTAACCCCAGAGGCCTTTCAGCATCGGCTCCAGTCTGAAAATTTCCAACAGAGGAAGCCAGCTACTGATTTCAATGAGTGAAACCTAAACTTCTGTGCCTCAAACTGTGTTGTGACTTTAAAGTCAGTTGAATATGTGTGTAAGCAGTGAGAATGCTTTGCAAAGAGGGTTATGAGTTGAAAACAGCAAGTGCAACAAACAAAATTCTGAGCATAGATTGTGAGTATTTATGATGGGTTCAGCAACAGAAAATGTTCTTAAGCAAGTGAGTGTTTTATGTTGAACAGAACAGGCAATCCTGTGCAACAGAATTCCTATGGCTTGCAAGTGACTTTAAGCATGTGTAAACCAGCTGATTCATAAGCTAATTGCAAAGTCATATAAATCACATGAATTTGCTCAGAAAATGCAAAGCAGTGCAATCGAAAACAGTTTTGAGCAGAAAATCAGTAGCAGAAAATGTTGGATGTACAAGTTTTGAGTCAGAAAACAGATTTGATGCAGGAGAAGTGCTACCACTGCCATTACAGGGTGGGGTTAGCAATGTAAACACAGAAGCAGGGAGTCATTTTTGAGACTGTGCAAAGACTAGTAAACAACTAAGTAATGACATTTGTGTGTTTTAATTGCAGACATGGCTTTGAGAACTCCCACTACTCAGATAATGCCCAAGCTATGATAACAGAGGAGGTGGCCACACTAAGGAAATGAATAAACTTTCTGTGGTGAAGGGTTGCGCCACATGTTGCAATACCCAACTATCCTGTAACAGTATGCATAATGGCAGGATGAAATGTGTTTCTGATACCCCACTGTTCGGATTGCCTAGTGAAGTATGTTATAAGCAAGGCATCAGAAATTCGATTGGTCCCACTGGGACCAAAGTAGGAAACCCTGCAAGAACAACATTCAGTACCAGGTTGAAGCTGTTGGGGAATGCCCCATAGAGTGTGGCACAGAGGGAGAGAGTATGGATCTACTGCAATGGCAGACACTTAGAGATGTTTCACGTCTGTGTCTCAGATGGACAGTGTGACAGAAGGTTCTGTGGACCCATGGAATGAGGGTCCTAGTCCTAGTCTCATAGGGGAGGATGGACTGCAAGAGACTTTAAACTGGGAGGTGTCTCCATCCTTGCCCAGTGAGGAGTGGACTGTCTTGGGAGTGAGGATGTCTGCTCACTCCTTGACTCAGATCCTAAGTGAGGAAGAGGAGAATGGAGATGTATCTTCATCTTGAGGGTCCCAGAGAGGGCCCAAAGCTCTTGCCTTGGAGGAGCCAGAGAGAGAAGATGGCTCTACTATTCTGCCCACATAAATGGTCTGGGACAAGTTATTTCATTCATTAAGTATGTGGCACTGGCTTGATCAGAACTGGCCACCCCCAAGCTGAGCCATGGGCCATACACTTGTGAAAAGTAGAAAGGAGGAGATTGGTATGTAGGAGGGCTGACACCATATATGAGAGGTCCTTTCTTACCTTAACTCGTAGAGTCTGCAAGGAGATTGAACAGAACAGCAAATACTGGTTACTGGAAGAATTTGCATCCTGGTACAGCAGCATGTGTCGGGGACAGAGTCATCAGTGATAGACTAAGATTCTGAAAATTGGGCAGAACTTTGTTTATGGACACTCTGTGAATTGTGGACAAGGTAGGGATGAGACATTACACAGTATCAACTTTGAACTCTGAGATGGCATCATAGTTCTTGCACCTCAACCCAAGTGGTATTACCCTTAATGGTGCTACTCACTGTGAATATTCCCAGCATGCTTAAATGGAAGCAAAGCAGTGACAGTGAAGTGTCTATCATCCAGCAGCAGCAGTATCCAAGGAAGAAGTTGCAGCTGTACTGGTATTCCAGGATCGTCAGGTGTGTCCATTTTTGCCATTCCAGCAGTGTTTTCCCAGTTCTATCGCTTGGCCATCCAGATGACCTATCCAAGCTGTTTACCTGTTTTATCACTTGGCCTTCCATGATGACATCAACCCAACTGTTTTCCTGTTCCATTGTCTGATTTCCATGATGACATCCACCCAGCTGTTCTCCGTTCATCACCTGATTTTTCAGAGGACATCCACCCAGCTGTATCTGAAGGTGTCACCAGATGGGGTGAGTCTTCTGCTTGGAGAAGTAAGGTGATTTTGTTTCAGTCTTCAAGGAACTGGTAAGACTCATTTTTCTGTGTTATTACTGACTTTGCACAATACACCCAGCTGACTACCACAAACTATTTGAACTGTCCTCAAAGACTCTCTCCCTGGATTGCAATGCCTTCAGGCCCTGCCCTGTTCCAGGACTGTTCTTCAGTGGGCTCCAGCACAGGAGAGACCCTTTATGGACCTTGCCACCTGCTAACAACATTCTGTCACTAGTATGGGGCATTTAGGGCATTTCATTCCCCAAAATGTGTTGTATAAATGTCAGTTTTTTCTATTTTTCTACTTTGTACTTTTCTATAAAAATATTTTTGGGATTCTTGAGTGTTCAGATGGAGGTTTAGACTGTCTAGAATGCAGAATGTGGTTTTGTGTTTTTTTTTTGCAGGTGTTCTTGATGAAGAAAAGAAGAGAAGAAAAGAAGCAGATGGGAGCTCAGCCAAGTTTCTTTTGCCTAGAGTTGTAGCAATGTGTGTAGTTAACTGTGTTATCATGTTTTCCTTCACAAGTGTAAGTGGGGAAAGTTGTGGGAAATGTAATGCATTGTGATGTATTGTTTCCTTGGTGTTTTTGGTTTACAGGTACCCTGGGTTGGGGAGGTTCCCTGTGGGAAGCTTGGTCAGATAGATTTTCCTAGAGGGCTAGGGGGATAGACATGACATGGTCCTGATATGCAGTAGGGCCTCAGCTCTTCTATTATGGCATGATTCAGGCAGCTTCTTGGAACCACTGATTTTCTATAGATATATATCATAGGTCAGGGCTGAAGTTTCATCAGCCAGCCTCTGCACCTTTAGTGTTGCCTACCTGTGCCTGGCACATGGTAGCAGAGGGCCTGATCTCCACTCCCAGTAGGGTAACACAGAGGGTAGGATGGCTTGGTGTCAGGTAGAAGAATGCCTGCAGCAGTCATTTACCTGGTATAGAGCGAGTATAACCCCCTCCGTTCCCTGGGTTATTAGAATCCCATCAGTGTCAGTGTTAGGTGAGGAAGGCAGCTGGTGAATATCTAGTTAAAAGTTTTCACATGCTCCCTTTCAGTTTACTTGGTCTCAGCTGACAGCAGAGGTGATGTCATTTAGAACTCTCACAGCAGCATAAGTCACAGTTTGCTGTGAGCGTGAGGAGCTTTAGAATTTTCAGTAGTCTGTAGTGGAAAGCAGTTCGAGTTGGAGTGAGTTTCAGCAGCAGCTCAGAGATTGAGCAGCTGGAGGAGTGTGAAGAGTTTTTATTCTTTCCTCATCCTAGTTTTAGAATTCCATCTACCTGACTTGTGAAGTGGTGGAAACCATCTCCAGGAGTTTCTGTTGTCTCATCAAATGTGAAATAAGGTGGATTGCAGAGGATATAAGGGCAATCCTCTGATCCAACCTAGAACATTTTGAAGCTGCCTTTGGTGTACAAACTGTGACCAGATTCTGTCTGAGAGTTACCCAGGATATGTACCTGCCATGTTATTTTTCTGTGGGGACAATCTGATAAAGGGACCAATTCATGCATTTCTGTGAGACTGTTCTCAAGAAAATTTGTTTTAAAGTTTGCTAACAACAGTGGATGTCCCATATGTGACTATGCCCTTTGTTCAGGACTTTAACTTTACACCCTTTGTGGTGTTTCTGATGCTAAATGTGCTAAACATTTAAAGAAAACAATTTCTACTGTTCATTGTCTGTGAGATGTAACTCTGAAAGAATGGCTGAGTATGGATGTGAAAGCAAAATGTGGAAGACCAGTTCAGCACATCAGGTTCCGTAAGGGCTCCTGTTTCTTTCAGTGCATATGGCCAATGACTGAAGAAGTTTGCCCTTGTATGTGGGTTTTGCTAGTCTTGAGCCCTAGTGTGCTCCATCATGGCCAGTGTACTACAGTCCTCTGTAAATCCTATGCCATATGGGAATTGTTCTATGTAATGGCCTAGTGCCACTTCCAAGGGAGTTTGTGTGTTTCATCCTTCTAGTTTCACATTTCCAGATGTTTAATCCTATGCCATATGGGAACTGTTCTAAGTAATGGCTTATTGCCACTGCTAGGAATTTTGTGTGTTTCTCTGTGGCTAGTTCTACAGTTCCAGATGTCTAAGCCTATGCCATATGGGAACTGTTGTAAATAATGGCCTATTGCCACTGCTAGGAATTTTGTGTGTTTCTATGGGGTTAGTTCCACATTTCCAGATGTCTAATCCTATGCCATAGGGAACTGTTCTAAATAATGGCATATTGCCACTGCTAGGAATTTTATGTGTTTCTCTGTGGCTAGTTCCACATTTCCAGATGTCTAATCCTATGCCATATGGGAGTTTGAGTGTCTGTTTTGCTACAGATGTGTTCTGCATTGCCTTGTACCACAAAGTGTAAACCCTTGAGGGTCCATCTTTGCTTTTGTGTTCCAACTGTGTTTCAGAATAAAGCCACACTCTAGAATCCAGACCTGGTATGGACAATCAAGTTACTGCTTCCTGTGTGGATTTACTGGGCAGCCCTGTTCAGAAGTGCAAACTTAGCACAACCCTTAGCAAACATTCTCTCCCAGGACCTGGGTTTGGTATTGGTCCATTTGTGTCTTGTGTTTCTGCAGCAATTTTGTTTTATATCCCCACCCCTCTTTTTCCCTTGACAGAAATGGTACGGAGGTGTGCTTACTAGTTAAATAAGAGGCCATTTGGGGGTTACATAAGTAATAAACCTGTGTCATAAAATGTCTTTAAATTAAACTAAGATACTGGTCTATTCAATTTAAATTTGTTAAGATGAGGAGCAAAGTTTTGGAAGAAACCAAAGGAATAACAACCCCATAAATCAGGAGGTAATGTTTTCAAATACTTTTCTATGTAGGTGTGAAGGGCTACCCAGCTCTCAACAGCCAGCAATATAAATGTTGACATCTCTGCAACAAAGCAATAAAGAAAGGCAGAAGACATTTCACAAAACCTTGAGACAGAAATTGATGCCAGAGTTTAGCTAGCTATATGCTGCCAACCCAACTTTATCAACTTGTGAACAGGCTTGAATAACAGGATACAATAACTCAGGCAGATCAATAGCTACCGTGCATAAAAGTGCTGTTCTGACACTTGTCATTTTATTTTCTTTAAATGATTTTCACAGAAATAAATGTCTGGTATTATTTCACGCACTTCAAAAAGGTTTCAGTATAAACAAATGAAATGGCTTCAGAAGGGCTAATATTCTTCCCAGCCATGACCTCTACTTTCTCTTAGTCTTTTTCACACAGTTAGATACACTGCCAAGATCTTACACCTCTCAAGTCAGTTCAGGGCTGACTCTCTATCTGAAAATCTATCCTAGTGGTAGGCTTACGTATATTTTCCTCAGATGACATCATCATCATGTGATCCACTTCTTTCTTAATTTCAAAATAACATACCTCAGTTTACCATTTTCTTTTATAATGGTGTACCATTCAATAGTAAATATGCATTTGTCTGAAATTATACTGTGCAGCACTAAAGCCTTTATTTGAAGTCCAAAACAACCTCTGCATAGTTAATAAGCTATAATGTTGTTAAGCCCTACCCTTATATAGTTACATCACTCTAAGGAAAGACCATAAAACAGTCAGTCTGTGGGCAGTCAGCCCTATAACATCACCCTACAGCATCACAGGTAATGGAACCTTTTATACATAAAATACAGTAAACAGCATTTTGTAGCCCTGCTGGAGTTTCTTAGATGGCCAAGGAAATGGAAGAATGAGGTGCACCCTCTTCTTACTGCTCCTACCAACTCAGTGACCCAGACACATATTCTACTTTTGCTCCTTTCTCCTGAGTCATGAGTTTATGCTATTTTAATTTCCTTCCTCACATAAGAGTATAGTTTCCTAGGGTAGTCAGTTTCCAAGTTAAGTATGAGCATATAATTAATTTAACTTTACTCAGCCATTTTAAAACCTTCCTCGAGGGGCAACAGTATAATATAACCATATTTTTGGGGCTATCACTGCCACTTGTCTAGGTTTCCTGTTCAACTTCAACCCTATCTAAATTCCTTTTGGCCTTTTAATTTTATACAACCCTCTTTAAGTCTCTGATGGCTGAAATTTCAGCTCGCTCAACTCTTCTTTCAATCTGGTCCTCCTTTACTTTGAAGCCTTCCTTAGCCCTCACTATAAGACCTTTTTCTATATATTGTACCAGTTAACATCGGGGACTACCCTGTCCTATTTTCTTTGTCTTTTCAGCCTTTATTATTTATTTATTTAGGAGCTAATACACTCCTATACTTTTATACAGTGCAAGTAAGGGTTATCGCTGCCCCATTCAAGAACTGTGACACAGCAGTTTGTAGAGGGAGAGAGAGAGATAGGTAAGTGAGGAGCTAATGCTCCCACCATCCCTGCAAACAGTCTCTCCTCTCCTCTTCTGCCACCTTTTAAAAAATACAAAAGGCAGAGCACCTTTCCATCCTTCTGCTCAGTTCTCTTTCTGTATGAACCGAGCTATTTGCAAAACTGAGGAATCTTTTGCTTTTCTAGGTGGGTGGTTGAATTTGTGTGTTCAGAGCACCATTCTGCTCTTAACATTCCTGGGCGCCGCCCTAATACAATGTGCATTCTGTAATTTTATTTTATACATGCAGTTCCAAGTTACACCATCTCTGGGGCTGCTGAAACTTCATTATGGGACTCTACAACTTACTGTCCTTATTCCCCTTAGTGTCCCACCAATCTGCAATTTCTTTTAATTTTGCTGCACTGTGTGGCAATCAGCTATGCTTCAGAACATTTGCTTGCTCCAAAGCATCATCCTGCTCTGTATAAGGAGCTTGCTTAAAACAAAGCTGCTCTTGTGGTCTTTCTCTGTGCTTCAGAGCATTGCATTGATTTAAAAAAGATTGATTTAGACAGAGATATGACTGGATAGCTGACATCTAAAGGTAAGCCAAATACCTCATCCCCTTTGCACTCTAGAAATTGAATATTTTAATAACTTTTTAAAATTCTTTACTTCCTATCAGTTGTATAGTCACAGTAATCCTCTGCACAGTGTGGAATGTTCTGCTTATGGTATTGCGTGTGTGTGTATGTTTCAGTTGTTTGTCTTGCATAGAAGACAGTGCTTTTAGACAAATGTAATCATTTTGCAGCTGTGGTCATCCAATGACTAACAAAGGAATTCACACCTCTGGATGAGTGGGAGAGGGTTTCAGTTTGCAAAAGGTAGTAAATTAAGCACTGAAACTTATCAAACAAAGAAAATGCCCATAAAACTCTTTGGAGGAGGTTTCAACTTGCAAAAGAAAAGGCAGTACTGGGAAGGCTCAATTGTTTGAGGAGGTTTCATCTTGTAAAAAAGCAGTACTGGGAGGGCTCAATTAACTTCTTAAGCCAGAAGAAAAGTAATGCTTCAAGCTCCCATACACTCACAGGCAGCGTAGTAATGAGGCTTCAGTGGAGGACACTATTTTTAACACTCTATGATGTTGTTTTTAATGTATGCAGGGAGTTCTTTTGAAGTAAAATTTCTGCAGGGCTACGCCCACTGCAGCCGTGAAAATCAAATAACCTCATTAGCTTGTATCAGCATCTCATCTGTAAGATTGTTGCACCTCAAAGCACTAAAGAATCTAAAAGACACCTTTATACTGTGGCAAGGCTATTTAGTTACATTGGGTTACCATTGGTCATGGGTGATACTACATGTGATCCATACCATCTTATCTGCCTTCTTTATAATGAAGGTACCCACCCTACCATGCCAAGTGAACAAATGACACACCAGGCATCACCACATCACTTGGTGTGCCATGCTGTTACACAGAATATGATGACATCATGCACTACTGATGACGAGTTGGTACCCTGTTGTTTGCAGAACCCTCTGAAGCCAACACAGTCAGCACTGCACTAAAAATAACAGGATAGGGGCCCTGGTATGATGAGTGGCTGATTTCATTAAGGTCATCAGCTTGGACCACCTATGAAGCAATCTAATAATACTGTGGTATATCACAAAGGCTGTAGTATGCTACAGGAAACAGTGCAGTTCAATGGCAATTAAAGCCCTTTCTACTTAAATATTTATAAATGTTCTTATAAACCCATCATGCTGATTACTATGGAAATAAAAAGTAGCAAATTTGAGAACTATACAAGATACTGATAAGCTGAGTACATTAAAAGGTGCAGAAGTGGGAGGGGAAATAGGGTGGGTCATAATAATATCCAGTCATGTCCTTTCCCTGTATATTGAACAGACCATGACCAGCCCTATAACTCTAAATATCATTATGAATTGTGGTGACTACCACAGCAGCACTGATTTGTGTCATAATTCAAGGCACAAGTATTTCCAAGGCAGCTTCTTGTAATACTCCTATTTTCAGAAGTGATATTTCTACCGACAGGAGACATGAGAGAAACATGGCAAAGAAGAAATATTTGAAACTCAGTGTTTCAGAAAAGTATTGCTACAAATGAGGTCCTGAGAGCAGATAGTGTGCATTCGATGCCTTTGAAAAATTATATCCCTTATAGTCAATTTTTAAGATAAAAAGAGTAGTGGCTGGTTCATTGGCAAGGAGGGCTGAGGCATCATGCCTTACCTCCTACCACACCAGTGACCCCTGTTTGCAGTGCAAGCATGTTCCTGGGGTTGGTCAAGGAGGAGGAGGATTGAGCATCCCAAGGACAGCTCTCCTCCTCTCGGGAGGGGGCAGTGACTGGTACTTGCCTGGTCCCCTAGCAGAGATTGGGGATGGCACACAGATGCTTTACAAGGTGGGTAGAGGTGTGGCAGATACTTGGCATGTCATGCACAGGAGCATGCACTACACCACAAATGGCATCATTGCATGCCCTTTCCTCCAAGAGAAAATAAAGAGGAAACATGTATGCAGTTGATGGATGATGGAGGGCTCTGAGGTCCCTCCCCAACCAGTCAGCGTTGACTTGAACTGGATCCGATCTTTGGTGGGGGTATGGATTCCCCACCTACCTTCCAGGGAGCAAGCCTTGGAGGAAGAAGGTCAGTGCTGACAGATGATGTCAGGAGGACAGGGCAGGTGCTCCTTCTTGAACATGGCCCGCCCGGAGAGAGGGGAGTAAAGTAATTAAAAAAAGATTGAAAAGAAAATGTAGTTTGTCTGAACCATATGACTGACAGGCTAATGAACTGGAGATGAAATTTCTCAATAGGGGTTATAACAACACATTACTCAGAAAGGCTAACGATGAAGCTGATTTACTGAAAAAAGTGCAATAAAAAGCCAGTAGAAAATAAAATTCATGAACATGGTCTTGTTACATTTGTCAGCTAATTCAATCATTTGGCAGGTAAAATTGATAATATAATTTATTGTAACCCTATCCTGCTTGGTCACAATGATGTGACTTCAGCAGTGGGTGATGCCCATGCATTAGTTTAAGCAGAGCAAACAGTCTGAGAGACAAGTCAGTCCATAGCTGATTTGAGACAAATCAGTTAACTATCATTATTATACAATGGCAAGAGGCCAGCCTGTCAGAGCAGTGGTTTGATTTCAGTCTGTGACACCAGTGACCGAATCGGGAATGGACCTGGGTCATTGGAGGCGGCAGGGGATAAAGCTTGAGTGTCTGCCGACTGCCTGCCTTCTCCTGGGGGTGGTACCACATCTCACCATGTGCTGACTCCTAGTAGAGGCTGGGAGCACAGCATTACAGGATACGATAGTTTTGAAGGGGTGTGATGGACATCGGCGCTGCTCTAGACATCAGTAGTGCACCACATCCCAGGGAAGAAACCGGAAAATGAGTAACTCCCTGGCCAGCTTGATGATGACTGCTGGTTCCTGTTGTGGCCAAGGAGCCTGGGCCCTTGTTCCCATCTCGCAGCTTCCAGAGGGGACGAATTGAGGTGCTGGTTGCCCCTTGTGCCTTCCCCTCAGAGAAGGGAGACCCATCCGGTGCAGGGTTATGACCAGACTAGCCCCTGGGCAGCTGCAATATGAGATGAGGAGGAGGAGTGTAGGAGGTTCCGATGGGGCCTAGGCTGGCCCAAAGGAGAAGTGAACCGGGAGCCAAAGAGTACAAAAAAAAAAAATACAACGGCAAGAAAGAATCTTGACTCTGACTGGTCAGTCTTGAGCTAGGCCCATGATGCTATCCCAGTACAATACCATGGTTCTAGTCTCAGCATTGTGAACCTCTTGACTGATTGTTTGGATTGGGATTGCTTGCATCTTCTTTTAAGACACTAAAGTATTTTCCACTCCAATTAAAACATCTTTAAAATGATTTTGTTTTCTCTGTATAACAATAATCCATTGTATAATGCAATAATGCACTCCAGGTAAACATGTTGGGATAATATCACTTTCAGGTGTTGACCACTCGGCCTGCTGCCCTCATGTCCCTCATGCCCAACCACCTGAGGCGTGATGTTATCCCAGCATTACATACACCCTGTCTTGCATTAGTGCTTAAATAACCAATGGTTACCATACAAACCAAAGGTTTCTTCAAATACTACAATTGTAATGTATGAACATATGTACAGCCTGCTAAAGTGTTTGTACACCCTTCATGAAAATTTAAAGTTAGAGACTTGAATTTATTAATTGCTGTACTGATTTTGTTGCATATGTTCTATGCTGTAATTGCAATAAGATATATGTATGGAGAACAGTGGTCAGCTTGAAAACTAGCAATAAGACCATTGAACAGCATTATTAATAGGAGACTTGATACATAGAATTTGAATTTGACGGCAGATAAGGACCGCTTGGCCCACCTAGTCTGCCCATTTTCCTACCTAACAGATAAGCTGCAGATCCTAGTTAACCAACAGCTTACTTCCTCCTACCCCGACTAGGACTGCTTTATGTCTGTCCCATGCATTCTTGAATTCCACCACTGTTCTTGACTCCACAACCTCCTCAGGGAGGCTGTTCCATGCATCCACAACCCTCTCCATGAAAAATACTTCCTCACATTACCTCTGAGCTGTCCCCTCTATCTTCAAATTGTGCCCCTTGTTCTTGCACATCTCTTTTTCTGAAAGATGCTACACTCTTGGACTTTGTTGATTCCCTTGAGGTACTTGAAAGTTTCTATCATGTCCCTCTCTCCCTTCTTTCCTCAAGGATATACATATTAAGCTCCTTTAGTCTTTCTTCATATGTCTTCCGGTGCAGACCCTGCACCATTTTGGTTGTCCTCCTCTGTACAGCCTCCACTCTGTCTGTCTTTATGGAGATGGGGTCTCCAGAACTGCACACAGTACTCAGATGGGGTCTCACCAACTGTCTGTACAGAGGAATAACAACGTCCTGTTTTCTACTATTGATGCCTCTTCCTATGCAACCAGGTATCCCCCAGCCTTCCTTACTGCCTTCTGACATTGCTTGCCCACCTTTAGATCATCTGATATAATTACCCCCAGGTCCCTTTCTTCATTTTACTGTTGTCAGTATCTCACCCCGTTGTGTACTCTTCCCTGGGTTTTGTTTCCATGTGCATTACCTTGCACTTCTTTGCATTGAATCTGAGCTGCCATACATTTGACCATTCCTCCAACCTTGCCAAGTCCCTTCTCATCCTTTCCACTCCATCTTGTGTATCAATCCTGTTGCAGATCTTTGTGTCTTCTGCAAAGAGACATACTTTTCCTTCCAGTTCCTCTGCAATGTCACTTACAAAGACATTAAAAGGACCGGTCCCAGTACTGAACCCTGCAGTACCCGCTAGTAACCCTCCTTTCTTCACTGTGTACTCCATTTACTACTACCCTTGGTCCTGTTGTCTAGCCAATTTTTATCCAGGCTACCACCTTGGGGCCAACTCCAAGGCTGGCTAACTTGTATTAATCTTTGTGTGGACTGTATCAAATGCCTTGCTAAAATCTAGGTAGGCAAAGTCCACAGCCCCTCCCTGGTCTACTACTTTGGTCACCCAGTCAAAGAAATCTATTAGATTCATTTGACATGACCTTCCCATCATGAATCCATGCTGCCTTGGATCCTGTGCCCCACTGGCCTCTAGTTACTCAACAGTTTTTCCCTCAGAAGTGATTCCATCATTTCCCTACCACTGAGGTCAAACTAACTGGTCTGTAGTTTCCTGCCTCTGTCCTGCTCCCACTTTTTGTGAAGAGGAATCCATCTGCCCTCCTCCAGTCCTCAGGTACCACCCCATCCTCCCATGATTTGTTAAAGAGAGTAGTCAGTAGTGTCACTAGTTCTACCCTTAGTTCTTTTAAAATTCTTGGGTGAATCCCATCAGGCCCCATTGCTTTGTCCACCTTCAATTTTGTTAGTTTTTCAGAACCCTTTCTTCTGTAAATGGACTGGTATCGACCATCTTCAGAGTGTTTCTTTTGTTTGGTTTAGGTACCTCCCTCCTCTTCCTTTGTGAATACGGAGCAGAAATATTCATTCAGTATCCCCTCCATCCACATTCCTCCTCTTTATTAAGCCTCAGTATCCTCCTTTGGTCTTTCTTCACTCCCTAATGTACCTATAAAAGGTCTCATCCCTTTCTTAACAGAATTTGCTATCCTTTCCTCGGTTTGGGCCTTTGCTATTCTGACTGCCTTCCCAGCCTCTTTCTGCTTTAACTGATAAATTCTCTGTCCTGCTACTTCTGTGTTTCCTTATATTTTCCTGAATGCTATCCTTTTCTCCTTAACCTTCCCTGCCACCTCTTTTGAGAACCATTCTTTGTGTTTTATTGATTTGCTTTACACAAAGGCTTGTTGCCTCTGTGATGGCTGTTTTGATTACTCCCCATTGTTCCTCCACCCTCCTTCTTGCCTGTTTGCTAATGCTTTCTAAGGCACTCTCTCATTTTCCCAAAGTCAGCCCTCCTAAAGTCCAATACTTTGCTTTTGTATGGCTTGATCGTATTGTGTGTTTATCGTGAATACACTGTTTGGTGGTCGCTTGTTCCCAGATGGCTACCCACCTCTAAATCTGAGATTCTTTCTCCGCTCCCATTTGAGAGTACCAGGTCTAAGATTGCTCCTCCCAGTGGGTTCCAATACTAGCTGTCTGAGGCATGCCTCCTGTAGGGCATCAAGCATGAGCCTGCTCTAGGATGTGCCTGCAGCAAAGGTGCTCCAGTTAACATCTGGCATATTCAGGTCCCCATCAACAATATCTCCCCTTTTTCTGCCATTCTAAGGAAGCCTTCTATCATTTTCTTGTCCATTCCTCCCTGAGATGGGGGTCTGTAACAACCCCATGTGGATTGTGGTGCCATTTCCTGTCTCCAGGGTGACTTAGAGTGCCTCATCTGCTCCCTGTTTACTCTTTAGTTCTGTTGCTTTGATCCTTCCTTTACATAGAGAGCTACTCCTCCTCCTCCTCTTTACCTCCCTGTCCCTCCTGTAGTTTGGGTATCCTGGTATGTTGACATCTCAGTCATGGTTCTCTGTGTACCATGTTTCTGTGACAGCCACAATATCCAGGCAACCCTCTCCAATCAAGGCCACTAGTTCAGGGAGCTTGTTACACAGACTATGGGCATTGGTACTTATCATCCTCCACTTTTGATAACCTTATCCCTTTAACCCCATTCCTGTCCTTACTGCCTTTGCCTTTTTTACATTTACCTCTGTCCTGCTCCTAATAACTTCTCTACCTTGGTGTTTACCTCACTAATTACATGTTTTTGTGGGGGCTGGGATTTCCTGCTCCTTTTCAGTGCCTCCCCTTGGCTAGTTTAAATGCTTGCCAATGAAGCATTTAAACCTCTCACCTAGGATCCTGGTTCCCCCGGACAGATGCAGACTATCGCACCAGTACAGGTCTGCATCCTCCAGGTGGCTCCCCAGAACCCAATGAAGCCAAAACCCTGAGCTCTACACCAGTTTTTCAACCACTCATTGAATTCCCTGGTAGGACTGCCCCTAGCATCACCCTTGCCATAGACAGGCAGCACCTCCGAGAAGGTTAACGTATGCGCTACTTGTCTAAGGCCCTCCCCAACTCTACAAACTCCTCTTGCACTGCTCTGATCCCATTCCTAGCCAGGTCATTTGTCCCTAGGTGGACAATTACATCCAGCTCTCTCCCTCGTGCAGCTCCTCCCACGATCCTGAGGATTCACTTCCTGTCCCTCCAAGCCGTGGCACCAGGAAGACACCTTACCTCCTCTCCCTTCCTCCCCATTTCTACCCCCTAATGATTGAGTCCCCACTTGAGTTGTTTTCTTCCCTGTGGTCCCATGCCACCCTTCTGTGGGTCTCCTTTGTGAAGGTTCCCAGCATCCTCCTTGGTCTCCACTGCAGGTGCCTCCATAGAGGAACCACTATCCACCAGAAGAGTGGAGGGATGCAACTCTGTTCCACCACCATCTCCTCCCTGAGCCCACCCTGGTCCAGCCTCTCCTTTTCTTGGCAACCTCTGAGCTAGTGGCATTGGCCTGGTGGTCCCTGGGTGCGGAGGAGGTTTCACAAATCCTAGCCAGGCTATCCTGGAGATGGGCAACCTCCTCTCTCAGACCAGAGAGGTTCCTGCAAATAGGGCAGCATTGCAGTCTCCAGAATGTCTCCCGAACACTGCCGCCCCCACAGCCATTGCACTTGGTACCACTTGGTAATCATTTGTTTGATTTCCATAATTCAAATTCTGGAGAATTAAAGTTCCTAGGCATTAAGAGGTGGGTCCTTTGTGTGTGTGGTGGGGTGGGGAAAGGAGAGATAAGTGAATAAACTACTGTGGAAAAATCAACTTGGCTTTATGAATTACAAAGCGTTGCACCTGCTGGTTTAAACAAGCAGTGGGATTTGGAATATTTTTTAAAAGATTAACTAGCCAAGCCCCTGAGCAAGACTCATTGAGAGTCAAACTGCTTGGGCTTCCTATAGCCATAAAGACTTTTGTTACCTGTAGCCATGCCTTTACATCTAGCATTCACTGCATTTGTCTGCTTTCTTGCTTGTATTGGATTACATTTGTACTTAACGCGGTTCATGATATTACTGCCATTAAAGCATTTTCAGCATTATTCTGGGCCTGGCTACTAGTTTCCTTTGTAAATGTTCAGGACTTTTGGATTCTTTGTTTCTGCATTTGAGAGCTGGCTGCCCTACGTCCATGAGCACTGCTCCTACACCTTGTATTGTGCCTCCTTTTGGAACCAGAAACAGGGAAACAGAGAATGTTTGTAGATAAGGACCATTTGCCTTCTCACTGGTCTGCTCAGTTTTCCCTGCCTACAGTAACACCACAGATCCTACATGAGCTCCAGCCAGTTCTCCCTCACTGAGATTCCCTTGTGTCTATCCCATGCATTCTGGACCCCCACTATTTTTGCTCCTACCACCACCAATGCAATGCTTTTCCAGGAATCTAACACTGTCTCTCTGAAAAGTACTTCCTCAGATCTCTCCTGAAATGACCCACCTCTGGCTTCATATCAGGTTCCCTTGTTCCTTGAGTGCTTTTTTTTCTGAAAATACTTCCCTCATGTAACTTATTTTCTTTTTATTACAAGGCTATGTTGAAAAGTTGGTATATAATATTACAAAATAGCACACATTTATGAGCCTGCATTACATTTTGTAAATGCAGGCTACTAACTAAAACATTTCAACATTTTACTCCAAATTCTTCACCTGCGCACTATCGGCTCTAGCTAGATCATGTTAAAGATGGCCATATATACCAGATGGTATTCATTCCAAACTCCTTTACCTATCAGCCCCTGCAATTGTGGTCCCTGTAGCACATATACTAAACGTCTCCTTCTCCTCCAGTACTGTAGCCCAGGCTTGGAAACATGCCAGTGTTATTCACCTACAAAAATAAAGCAATCCTCCTCATCAGTTAACTACCAACCTATAGCTCTGCTGCCTGCCATTGCCAAATTGCAAAAACCCCAAGTCCACTCTAGACTGTCTGACTTCTGAACCTCCTCTGGCTCATCCCTCTTACAATTCGCTAGCCATATACATTCAGACACCTTGAAAGAACTGTTTGTGCTCAAATCCTCTAAAGGCAGCTCTCCTGATGGTCCAGACCATAAGTTACTTTACCTATCAGCTCCAGCTATAGCAACTTTTCTATCTCTACTCCTCAACAACTGCCAGTTTTAAGAAGGGTGATAGGGCTGAGGCAGCTAACTATAACTGGTAAGCTTGACCTGAGCGGTAGGCAAGCTGATTGATGGGATTATCTTTGATGAAATGAAAGAATTTCTGGTAGCTGAGGGCCTTCAGGATGAGTCACAACATGGATTTACTAAAAACAGATATTGTGATACCAACCTGGTTAGTTTTTAAAGTTATGTGGGAAACCTTGTGGATCAAGGAAAATGAGTCAATGTGGTAATGTTGGATTTCAACAGAGCTTTTGACAGGGTGTCACATGGGATCTTGATCTCTAAGTTAGTCAAACTAGGCATTGACTTCACCATTATGAATTGGTTAAGACACTGGTTAATGGAAAGGTCACAAACAGTAAGAGCATTGGGACAATTTTTCTGAGGAGGCAGAGGTTACCAATAGTGTGCAGCAGAGGTCCATATTTGGACCACTGTTGTTTAACATCTTCATAGAGTGACTTAAAATATTAGTAGGAAATAAATAAAGTACATTTGTGGATGTATATGAAACTTGGGGAGTGGTGTACATTTTTGAGGACAGACAGACTGGGGCAGGATATAATATTGCAAAGTGAATGGGCAAGAAGAATAAAATGGATTTTAGTTTTAAATGCACTGCTATGCATATGGGGAGAAATAACATCAATCAACATTATGATATGTAGGGAATTAGACTACGTAATTCATCTAGTGAAAGGGATCTGTGGGTTTATATCAGCAATGATTTAAAATGTGGATTGCACTGTAAAACAGTTGCTAATAGGCGATCCATCTCACAAAACTGTATTCAAAGGAGTTTTCACTCCTGAAGTGAAGGTGTGCTATTACCATTATACAAATCATACATAAGGCTGCATTTGGACTTTTGCTTTCCTAGGTGGAATCCATTCCTAAGGAAGGACATAGCCATGGTTGAAAGACCACAAGATTGCTTACAGTTAATTTCAGGGCTCAAAAATGTGCCGTATGAAGTTAGGCTAAACAAACTTGGATCATGGCTCTGAAGGTTCAGAGAGCACATGGTGATTTATTATTGTTATATGAAATCCTCAGACAAGAAAGACTGAGGAAGACATGGCAGAAGTATAGTTTAAGAGGTCATGATCAACAGCTACTTGAATTACAGTATAGGACTGAATTATGGAGGAACAGCTTTATGCCAAGAGCAGTCAGATTATGGAAGAAGCTGCCAGCTGAAGTTGTTGGAACACTTTGTTTTGATAGCTTCAAGGTTCAGTTAGATAATTATATCTTGGTTGGCAATCGTGGTTACCTCCACTGAATAGTGGGGACAACTTATATGGGATTAGGCCTTCTGTTGTCTTACAAGTTCTAGTATGACTTCTAGTATAACATCTCCTTTGCTACAGCTTCCATCCCTTCAGTATGGAAACATGCCACGTACTCCCTCTGCCCAAGGGTGGGACCCTCCATTCCTTCTAACTATTGGCCCATCTCTCTCCTACCTACTCTAGCTAAACTGCAAGAGCATCAGGTCCTATCTTAGCTCTTTCTACCTCTATGACAAATTTTTCACTCCATTCCAATCGGCTTCCAGAAAACCATTCCTCCACCAACACCACCTCCTCCCTGATCAGGCTCACTGACTCCATCCTCTTACTGATGGACAGCAGCCAAATCACTTCTGCCATTTTCACCGACCTAGTGAAGGCTTTGACACTCCACCCCCAACTCCTAGACTCCTCTCCTAGGCTGGCCTAACAGATTCTGCCATAAACCTGTTCAAGACTTACCTAGTTGACTGGTCCCAGTCGGTCAGAATTGCTGATTCCACCTCCACACCTCTCCCCAGCAACACTGGTGTACCTCAGGGTTCTGTACTGGGTCCTATCTTGTTTTCCATATTCCTTAATGATCTTCCTCAACCTGCTCATCCTCTTCAATCCATATGTATGCTGGAGACACGGTCATCATCATATCCAGGCAGTCCTCTGTTGATATAGAATCCAGACTTCAGCTCTACTTCAACAATTTCCACCGCTGGTTCAGTTCCCATCAACTCTCTCAAAGCTAAGAAGGCCGTCTCCATGACCTTCAGCACCAGGCAGTCAAAGTCAAAGTCAAGTTTATTGGCAGGAAAGACTCCATTGAGCAGGCTTATTTACAAGGAGGTCCTGAGTAAACATTCTTAGACACAAAAGAAAAGAGAAAAAAAAAAACTATTTAGCAACTATACAATGCCCAGGGTAAACATCAAACACATTGAATTCACATGTATAGGATAGAATGTATGCAAGGTTATATAAAGATATACATACGTATATACATACATACATACAGGCCATGGGTGTACAGGGCAGTGAGGTTATAACATAGAGAGAACCTTTGGTTAGGCATTAGAGATATATTGCAAACAGAGAAGTAAACAATGGGACCTGCAGAGATTTTGATGGAAGAGTAGACTAGATAGAGGTAAGGGAGTAAGGAGGTGAGACAAGGAATGTGGGAGATAAGAGAGAGAAGAGGAGATGGAGGGTGGGTGAGGCAGGGAGACAGCAGGGGAGGATAGAGAAGGGAGAAGAAGGAGGGCTGGAAGGTTAGGGAAATGGGTGTGAATATGGACAGAGGGTAAACTAGCAGTGTTGGAATTACAGGGGGCTTACCAAGGCTCGGTCCCAGTAGCTCTGAAGTGAGCCTTGGTAGCTCGCACATCACTGCCATTGATTTATAATGGGAAGGGGGACTTTCTAAACTCCACTCTCCACCCTCCTTCCACACCCTTGATGGGACAGTCATAGAGGACACCTCTACCTTTAGGTACCAGGGGTTTGGCTAACGACACCTCAACTTCTCTGGGCATGTAGACTCCATCTTGAATAAACTGTGCCCCAAGCTTGGTACAGTATACAGGAACTAGTAGTTGCCTCCCACTATTGGCAAGGTGGAACTTGTCCAGAAGATGATCCTACATATTTTTGACCACTGTGATGTAATCTATAATTCTGTTCCCAAGTTATCCCTAGCCAAATGAGACACCTTGTTTAACTTCTTCTGCTACTTCGCCCTGGACTCCCCCTTGTTAACCCATCACTGCAACCTCTAGCACTCTGTATCCCTCATTGCTCTTGAAAATTACCACCATCTTCACCGTGCAAAATTTGTGTCAAAATATTGGTTTGGGACTCTACCTCCTCACCTCTCTTCCTTACTATCCACTTTGCTCCTCCTCCTCCTCCTCCTCCAGACCATTGTCTTTTTTTCATTAACTCTTTCTCGGTCGTGGGCTCATGGAGCCATCTCTCAGGCATCCAATCTTTTCTCCCTGCCCTCAGGATCTCTCAGACTGTGCTCCTCCTCTCCCCGCCTCCCAGTTGGCATCCTGCTTCACCCTCCCAGGAGCGAGCTCCACGCCTCTTGGGATCTCTTAAGAGACAGACTCCAACTGCAGGTGGGCCATGAGGGAGGAACTGGAAGGCCAGCCAAGGAGAACCCAGCATAGAGCATTGGGATTGGTGCTGTCACCTGCCCATGAGCCAGGTTTTTCCTTTGTTCTGCTCCCCGGATGTGCACGCCCGACGACAGGCATATGGCAATCCTGCCTGCTTTGGCCACATGGTTACACGCAGCTCAGTGCTCTGTGGCACTTCGATCTCCATCAGGCCGCTGAGCACCGGGCTCCTGATACCTCTCTCCCAGGATAGGAGAGCAGCCTGATGGGCACTCAATCCAATCCCTCCCCTACTGACCCCTGGCACCCGAGCTCACTCTCGAATTGGGTTGCGGTGTGTCCCAGTGTGGCATCCAGTGCCTCAACCATCAGCACCAGCGGGATGGGCCAGACCATTGTCTTAGATCATATGATACTCGTCAATTGGCAATACCTTGCTGCTCAACTACAGTAGGTCTGTCAGCCTTTCCACATAACTTGCTTATGCTATGGAATGCCCTCTCCCCAAAATGTGCTTATCTTCCTCCACCTACTCTCTATCTTTAGCCCTAAATAATTTCCTCTCAGTAAACTGTACCTGCAGCTAGTCCCTCTGCCATTCCCTCCTTTGATCAGTTCCAACTACCCTTTGCTCCCTCATCTACCTTTGCCCATGGTTAGCTGACATTCCATTTGGTTTTCACTAAGCTGCATCTCCTGTTGTCAATCTAATGTACTTCTCTTATGCACTTATGTGATCATTGCTTCATGCACACTGTTTTGTTAACCGTTATGTTGTTACTCTGCTTAACCTGTATTAATTGTTTAATGTCATTGTAATCACTATGTGGATTTTGTATATTTACTGTATTCAATGCTGTACTCAATACTTTATGTAACCAGTTGGTTGCTATATGTTCTCACTTTCTGTCAAACTTGTATTATGTCATTTGGTTGCATATATATGGTAATTGAATGCATGCTATTTTCCCTCTGTGTACCCTTCCTCTAGGATGCACCATTAGATAAGAAATTTGTTGTTCAGTGTGCCCTTCCTGGTGAAACATTTCAATAAATAAATAAATACATTCAGTTATGGACCAGGACCATGTGACTCCTACTATTTTCATGGCCCTAGTAAAGGCCTTTGACTCTGTCTCCTATGTCATCCTCCTTACCATGGTCAGGACAGCTGGCCTGGCCCTCATCACTGTTAGCTAGTTTAATTCATATCTCAGTAACAGGCTTCAATCTGTAAGAGTGGGATTTCTTCCTTACCCCTTCCCATACCAGCAGGGGCCACAAGGCTCCATCCTGGGCCCCATCCAATTTTTAGTGATGATAAATGATCTCCCTCTATGTGCTCCCACCTCATACATATGTATTTTTAATATTTTTTTACCAGCAGTAACACATTGCTGAAAGCTTGTTTACAGGTGTGACCTAGGAGCACAGAGAATTTAAGTGACTTGCTCAAGGTCACACAGTATGCAAGTGGGGGCTGTGGATTCAAACCCAGGTCTCCAGATTTGTAGCTCAGAGCCTTAAACCACTGTGACTATACTGCCTCCTTTTTTTCTCTCTCTCTTTTTTTATTTGGACAACACCATCGTTTTGCCTCTGGGCCCACCTTCTGAGACTTCCACACCCTCTCCCACAGGACCTAAATAAGGTGCAGTCTTGGTTCATTGCTAGCAAAGTGAAAGTCAACACCTCAAAGACTGCCAACATGGTCTTTGGCTCGACCCAAAGATTATCTAGAATCCCTCCACCCCAGCTTTCACCACTCTGGATGGTAACCCACTTGACTATGTTCCAGCATATAAATATCTAGGGAGTGGTTGGATTCTCATCTGGATTTCTCAGTCCACACTGATGATATCACCTCCAAGCTTTGCCCCAAGCTTGGTATACTCTACATAACAAAGATTACCTCCACTCCCTATCCAATGAGAACTTGTGACTAAGATGATAATTCCTATATTTTACTATGCCAATGTTGTTTCTGGTACAGCCACTGCTACCTTCCTATCCAAGTTAGATACCCTGCTGAATTTATTCTGTCACTCGCTTCAAACTCCTCCTTGAACTCATCACTCAACCTTTGCTCCTCCCTCAACAACCTGCTTCTATTCCACAGATGCACAATCCACTTGCTTACCCTCATATCTACATTTTTGTTTGGTCTGCTTCCCCCAATCTCTCCAGTTTGTTGTCCCATATGGCTCCTTCCTCCAATGCTCTATGCACCAGGGACAGTCGCTCTTTCTTCCACCCCACACCACATATCACCCATCAAATCCACTTTCTCCAATAGACTCCTCCCTTTGGAACCATCCCCCCACTCTGTAACTCTCTCTCTCTCTCTCTTTCTCCTACCCTCCCTCTAACAGTACCTACATCTTCTTTGTCCACCCTCTTGCTTCCTACCTCATTATGTTCCATAGAAACATAGACTTTGACAGCAGATAAGGACCACTTGGCCCACCCAGTCTGCTCCATTTCCTTCCTATTGGATAAGCTGCAGATTCTAGTTAACCAACAGCCTACTTCCTGCAACCCCCACTACAATTGCCTTATGGCTGTCCCAAGCATGTTTGAATTCTCCCTCCGTTTTAGACCCAATAACCTTCCCTGAAGGTGGTTCCATGGGTCCACCACTCTCTCCTGCAAAAAAAATTCCTCACATTACCCTGGAGCCGCCCTCCCCATCTTTAAATTGTGCCCTCTTGTTCTTACATATCTCTTTTCTGAAAGATGATACCCTCCTGACTTTGCTGATTCCCTTGAGGTACTTGAAAGTATCTATCATGTCCCCTGTCCCTCTTTTCATCAAGGGTACACATATTAAGCTCTCTCAGTCTCTCTCTTCATGGTTTCTGATGCAGACCCTATACCATTTTAGTTGCCCTCCTCTGGACTGCTTCCATCCTGTCTATGTCCTTGTGTAGTTGTGGTCTCCAAAACTGCACACAGTATTCCAGATGGGGTCTCACCAATTGTCTATACAGTGGGATAACCACTTCCTTTTCTACTTGTGATGCCCCTTCCTATGCATCCCAGTATCCCCCTGGCTCTCCTTACTGACCTCACATTACTTACCCACCTTTAGGTCATCTGATATGACTACCCCAAGTCCCTTTCCATTTTTGTTGTTCTTAGTACCTCCCCTGCTATTGTGTACTCTTCTTCTGGTTTTTGTTTCCAGGTGCATTACTTTGCACTTATTTGCATTGAATCTAAGTTGCCATATGTCTGACCATTTCCTCCAACCTTGCCAAGTCCCTTCTCATCCTTTCTACCCCCTTGTGTATCAACTCTGTTACAGATCTTTGTGTCATCTGTAAGGAGGCATACCTTTCTCCAGACCCTCTGCAATGTTATTTATAAAGATTTAAAGAGGACTGGACCCAGTACTGAGCCCTGAGGTACTCCACTAGTAACCCCTTTCTTTGGAAAGTATTCCATTCACTATTACCTTCTGTGTCCTGTTGTGCAACCAGTTTGCCACCCAGGCTACCACGCTGGAACCCACTCCCAGGCTGGCTAACTTGATTATTAGTCTTTCATGTGGGACTGTGTCAAATGCCTAGCTAAAGTCTAGGTAGGCCATATCCACAGCCCCTCCTGGTCTATTACTTTGGTCACCCAGTCAAAGAAATCAATTAGATTCATCTGACATGACCTTCCTGCTGTAAATCCATGCTGCTTTTGGGTCCTGTGCCCCACTGGCCTCTAGGTACTCAATATTTTTTCTTTCAGAAGTGATTCCATCATTTTCCTACCACTGAGGTCAAACGTACAGGTCTATAGTTTCCCTGTTTCTGCCTTGCTCCCACTTTTTGTGAAGGAATCACATCTGCCCTCCTCCAGTCCTCAGGTACCACCCCATCCTCCCACGATTTGTTAAAAGTGTGGTCAGTGGTGTCACTAGGTCCTCCCTTAGTTATTTTAGATTCTGGGGTGAATCCCATCACACCCCAAAGCTTTGTCCACCTTGAGTTTTAGGAGTTCTTTCAGGACTCTTTCTTCTGCAAATGGACTGGTGTCAACCCCACCCAGAGTGCTTCTATTGTCTGGTTTAGGTAATTCCTCATCATCTTCTTTTGTGAATACTGAGCAAAAGTATTCATTCAGTATCTCTGCCTTTTCACTGTGTCCTCTGCCCATCTCCCTCTCCTTTATTAATCTTCACTATTCTCCTTAACCTTTCTGTGCTCCCTAATGTACCTATAAAAGGTTTTATTCACCTTTTAACTGAGTTGGCTATTTTTTCCTCGTTTGGGCCTTTGCTATTCTGACTGCCTTCCCACTTCTTTCTGCTTTAATTGATACAGTTCCCTGTTGTGCTCCTTCTATGATTCCTTATACTTTTTGAATGTAGCCTTTTCTCCTTAACCTTCCTGACACCTCTTTTGAGAACCATAGTGGTTTTTACTCCACTTTGTTTTCCTTATTTGTTTCACACAAAGCTTGTTGCCTCTATGATAGCAATTTTGATGTTTCCCATTGTTTTTCCACCCTTCTTTTTGGCTATTTGCTAGTGCATTCCTCAGATATTCACCCATTTTGCCAAAGTCAGCCCTTCTAAAGTCCAGTATCCTTGTTTTTGTATGGCTTGTCTCCATGATTGTGCTTATTGTGAAGCACACTGTGCAGTGGTCACTTGTTCCCAGATGTCTCTGACTTCCAAATTTGTGATCCTCTCTCCATTTGAGAGTACCAAATCAAGTATCGCTCCCTCCTGAGTTGGTTCCAACACTAGCTGTCTAAGGCCTGCCCCTGCCGGCATCGGAGAATGACCCTGCTCTTGGATGTGGCTGCAGTACATGTCATCCAGTTAACATCTGGCATATTCAGGTCCCCCATCAACTGTATCTCCCTTTTCAGCCATTTTGAGAATGTCTTCTATCATTTTCTTGTCCATTTCCTCCCTTGAGACGGTGGTCTGTATACAACCCTGTGTGGATTGTGATGCCACTCCCTGTCTCCAAGGTGACCCAGAGTGACTCTTGTCCTCCCCTTACTTTTAGTTCTGTAGCTTTGATCCCTTCCCTTATGTATAGAGCTATGCCACCTCCTCTTTACCCTCCCTCCTTCTGTAGACTGTGTACCCCAGTATGTTGACATCCCAGTCATGGTTCTCCATGTACTATGTTTCTGTGACTGCCACAATATCCAATTGTTCATCTTCCATCAGGGCTACTAGCTTAGGGAGCTTGTTTCCCAGACTACGGGCATTGGTACTCATTGCCCTCCATTTAATGTTGGCTTTATCCTTTTCCCCATCCCTGCTCTCACTGCCCTTATCTATTTTTCCATTTACCCTGTTCTGCCTCTGTTGAGCTCTCCACCTCAGTGTTTACCTTACTACCTACCATGTTTTGTGGGGGAGACTTGAAATTTCCTGCCTCTTATCAGCACCTCCTCCCTTGGCTAGTTTAAAAGCTTGCCAAGGAAGTATTTAAACCTGTCACTTGGGAGCTTGGTTCCTTCATGGACAGATGCAGACCATCGTGCTGTATAGACCTTCATCTCTCAGGTGTACCCCAGTCCCCAATGAAGCCAAAACCTTGTGCTCTTCACCAGTTTTCCCTCACCATCAGACTTCTCCACACAACACTGAAATAGGAAATTGAGTTGCAGCCTTACTGAACTGACTACTATAAGTGGTATGTTGTATTAACTCTTTGTGTCACTCAAATGTGTACTCAGTGTCTTATTTTGTATGCCTGTATTAATTCACTGTATTAACTTGAATGTATATTCAATTGCAATATCTTGTATGCCTGCTACAACTACTGATCAGAAATTGTGTTCACACTCCAGTTGTATGTATTATCTTTGTCTGTATTTTTCCCTCATCCCTGGGTCACACCTGGAAATGAGCCTTGGCTCAGAGTGTCTTTCCCAGTTATCAAAATAAAAATATATATTTCTATGAGGTGAGGCCATTTTGAAGAAAGCTGATGCCCTTAAAAAGATGACTGCAATACATTTGAATAGAGCTGTGCATTTCCAGTATAATGCCTCATGCAAGAAGACCACCATAAAGGTTTAGATAATCACTTACTTTCTGTTGTTTTGCCCAAACAAATATTTATGCTGTATGCTACTTGGCTGATGTGAGGTTCTCCTATGGACAAAAATGTGATTCTCTCCATTCTCCTCCTTGAGGTGCTGAGCAAAATGGTGGGGCCCTTTGGTAAGTGGCAATACTGAAAAACTTCTTTAATAATGTATTTCTCCTGTGCAGTAGTATTTGTATTTGCCTTTTCTTCTGGCCGTGTGTTGCATTGGTGCCTCAGGTTCCCAGGCTGTCCTTGCACTTATTTATTAATTGCAGTTCCTCTTATTTATTGCCCTGCTTGGGCTCATTGCAATCCTTTATTAATAATTTTTGTAACTATTTATTTAAAGCCTCTGTTCAAGGCCCCCATGCTGACCCTTCTGTTATTTATTTATTATACAGCCCTTCAGTTGTTTATTGTGCTCAGATGGGTTCTTGCAGTCATGTATTATTTATTTTTGTAAGGCCTTTGGTAGTGGGGCCAAGCAGCTAACAGAGAGTGGAGGAGGTGGTTCTAGGTGACAGCCAAAACAAGGTCTGAGGTTCAAGATGTTCAAATGGTAGCCCTAAATCTCTGGTGACCCCACATCCCCTTAACTCCAATGGGACTGTAGTTCAGATATACTAAATTAGAGGGTTCACCTTCCATAGGAAGCCTCTACTAAGTTTCTCTTCAGTCTAGCCAGTGCTTTGATAATATGAAGGATAAATGGCTAAGGAAGTATAACAGTTTTGGGGTAGCAATCATTCTGAATGCTTCTACGCAGAGTCATCCAGGATACAGTGCATTAAAAGACATCTCACAAATTCCTTCATGACAAAAGTGCTTAATTGCAACTGAGGGACACTGTTCCCTGTAGCATGTTGCAGCACTTGCAGAACATATTGCAAGGTACTGCACTGCACCCTGGCTACCTCCACTGTATTATGTCAGCCAGTGATGGTGCCTTCCATATTTCAATGTCTGCCCAAAGGTCTGAGAGAAGGGTGTTGGCATTAAGGGACAATTTTGAGATGACTCTGACTTTTGATTACCAATGTAAATAACACCACAGGGAGACCAACAGATTCCACTAGAGGTGAAGGCAGAGATGGATACTGTGTATTAAGGGAAGTGCCTCCATTTCTTTTTGCAGTTTACTTTTAAGCTAGATATGTCTGTAAAATGACTGATTGCATGAACAAGAGGAGTAGCACTAGACATGGGCTCTGTTACAGAACCAGGAAGTCATCCACATAAAGGACTGTACAATAATCAGACATAGATGGACTCTGACAATATCATGGTGGGATCTAAGATAAATGGCCAGTGGCTCCACTGCTAAAAAGAAATGAAGGGGTTGGGTGGGACAGTCATCTCTCTTAGCACTCTTTGCCAGGAGAAAGACTGTGAGAGATTGGAGGAGCCAGATTATTTTCAGCTGGGTTCACATACAGGAGTATGACCCAGAAGGAGTTAGAGGAACCACAGCCCATACGCTAAATGATAAAGAAGTGATTCCCCTAGTCCACCAAGTCAAATGTCTTTGCTAGTTTCAACTGCTGCCTTGTGGTTGAGATTGACTTTTGACACAGTGGTAAAGATTAAAAAGGAACTCAGATGGGTTAACCCTTGTCTGCCATTGACAAAATTGACATGAAAAGGTGAATGAAAGCTTGAATGAGGGTTCTAGATGGCATTTCAGTATCTTAGGAAAGAATCTTTGGGCCCAGTTCCAAGTTGGGTTATGCCTGTTGCAAGGTGGCTTACGTCAAACCCTATGGTGCAAATCGCACTTTGTGACATGCAATATGCTCATCATAATCCCAATAAGTGGCTCATGACATGGCACAGGCTGCCTGCACCAGAGGGGCATTGCACCACCCACTACATCCACAACCCCCGCAACAAGGCACAAGGGGTATTCCAGCATTGATTATGCTTTTATTCTAACAGGGTGGCTGGTGGAATTACAAATCATGATTCCAAATGGGACCGGCAGACCATGGCGTATGTACAGTTAGACCAGCTACTTGCTGGTCTAACCATATCTACATCCATCAGGGATGCACCATCAAGCCTTCTGCCCCTCCAGCTGGCCCTCCACAGTCCCCATGGGTGTCCACCACACCTCTCCTGGCAGGATAGCCCTCTGTGGGCTGCTAGCACCCCTCGTTCCATCCCGTGCAGTGCAATCACAGGGCAGTTCCAGTCCCCTGCATGCCAGGCACCCTAGGGTGATCCTGTGGCTCCCAGCCCCTCCCCAGCCCCATGTGGCACTGCCATGGTGATGGGGTATGGGGCTTTGGGGCCATGCCTTGTGGCGCTGGTGCCCTGCAGTCTGCAGTCTGTGGCTTACGGCACTTGTGTCAGGTGCATCCTTCCCATGGTGCAGACCTGCAGCTGCTGCAAGTCACAGGGCATAAGTGCTGGGGCCCTGCCTGTTCTGAATAGAGCACAGGGTCCCTGAGAGAGCAGCACATGTTGCAACTCACATATGCTCTGCTAATTGCAACATGTGTCTTGGAATCGGGCCCTTGTGTCATAATGTATAAAAAGATTGAATGATAGATGTCAAATAGAGAGGGTTGTTCTTTTTCTTTAGCAGGACCATGATGGTTGCCTCACAGGGAGTTTAGGCAAGAGTGAGTGCTAAACAATGGAAATTAATTTTATCTCATAGTATATGCTCAGAAGAATAGTCTATAAGCACTAAAAAAAAAGACTGGAGACATGTTAAAGTTTTCTTCCCATATCTTCATTTACTTTCTTTAGTTCACATCACACCAATATGCAGGACAGTACATAGGCAAGAGCCATTTCTTAGTTTTTGTAAAACAAATCTACCCAAGCAACTAAATATAATTCTTCCTGTCTCTATTGACTAAAAATCCATACATGTTACTCTCTTTCAATGTTTACTGGCAAAAATGCATTGCCTTGATTCTGGTAGATCTCATTGATGTTTGTACTGAACATTTAATTTAGGTGCCATCCTGTTTCCTGAGAAACCAGCTGCTAGCATCAAAGGGGACATATCTGTGTGTGTGCAAGCGTCACATGTATGTTGATGTTTCAGCATTGTGACGTGACAGGAACGTCTTTTGAAAGCAAGGATTTTTCTCTTGAGTTTCTGCTAAAAGTAAACAAGGATCCCCTTCCATTGGGGATTTGTTTGCAAGCTTGAAAGAAAAATGTTTTTACCTCTTTAAGTATTGGGGAAGATCCAAGTCCCCATCCTTGTGATGAGAGACTTGGGAGGGAGGAGGTTGAGAAATCAGTTAACAACAAATTAACACATTGAGAGAAGGGGTTGGGAGCAGCATACAGGATTTAATAAAATGTTAGTATAATAATAATAACTGGTATTTCTCAGAGCGCCTTTCAGCTATCAAGGCACTGTACAAAAATAAGAAGTTTTAATAAAACTCAAAAACCCGGGAGTCACGTGATCGGAGCGCATAGCGGTCGCTTTCCCGTGAGCCCGCTAACCCGATCCCTTTTCAATTTCTCGCCCGTATCCTGAGCGATCTTTAGCGCTTCGCCACTACAGGAGCGGGGATCAGCAGAGAGAACAGCACATGGAGGAAGAAATGCGGAAACCTCCACAGAAGCACACCTCCGCGACCCGGAAAGGCGCCAAGAAAGCTAAAGCCTCGGCCTCTCAGTCTGCACAGAGCCCTGGAGGGATGTCCTGGAAGGAGAACCGCTCACTCTTGCTCATTTTTAGAGGAATTTAGGCCATTTAGGGCCAATGTGGAGGGAATGGCTAGCGAAATTAAAACAATTACATCGGCCCTGGAAGATTTAACTCAGAGAGCAGCTGACAACGAAGCACGCATTAAATCTTTGGAGGGGAGTAGGACCGCATGGATTCTGCCTGTGTTAGTTAAACAGAAAATCACTAAGATGGAAGCAAAATTGAGGATTTGGAAGGCAGAAGCCGTGGAACAACGTGGTAGTCATTGGGCTACCAGAAAGGCAGAAGGATCTGATTCTGTTAAATTTGCCCAGAAGTTGGTGGAGAAGGTGGCAGGGCCCTCACCATTTGGGCCCACATACATTATAGAAAGGGCACATCGGGCATTGTCCTTTACCCCTCCGACTGGGCCACCAAGGACATTTATTTTCAGATTTCTGAATTATCAAGAACGTCAGCTGTTTATTATGAAGGCTAAAGATAACAAAGAGATATACTGGAAAGGCATAAAGTTGAGAGTAGCCCAAGATTTACCATTCTCGTAAGGCAAAGAAGGTCGGCTTTTCATCCACTGGTTAAGAAATTGATTACGGCAGAAATTAAATATGTATGATATATCCTGCTAAGCTGCAGGTGTCTATCAAGGATGAGTGGAAATCATTTGAATCACTGGAAGCTGCGACAGAAGCACTGCAAACAACCTTCCTGAATTATTCAAAGTCCCTGAATAGCTGGTGTGGAAAGGGCAGTGCCGAGTGGAATTTCTTGGAAAGTGATGAACTATAATTTGGGGACTATGTTCTTTCGAGGTTAATCGGGATAGCCCTCTGGTTATGGACTTGACAGACTGATTTTATACTGGACAGTTATTCCGTTGTATCATTATATGTTATAGAATAGTCACAAGGATGGTGATTTCTACCTATTGAGTTTTATTTTATATTCGGCTATTGGTTTGGCCCCATTTAAATGTCCAGTGTAAGCAAACTTAAAGGGCCCTTTTCTTTTAAAGCACATAACCGCGAAGGTTACATCAGCTCTGGGGCCTTATGCCACGAATGAGGTTGGAGACTACTTTTCTTATATTCTGCTGTTCTCCTGAATTTTGTATATAGTTCTAGATATTCTTTACCCTCCTGTTGATATCTAGTTGCTAAAACAATATAGAACGCTTTTGTTGTTCGGGACGGGCAATTGGTCTACTGGGTTAATTTGTTGGGATGGGAGGTAGCTCTGGGGATCGGGCTGAGTGTCCTGCTGTCATGGACCAATATGATGGAGAGGGTGGGGAGGGAGAGGGAAGGATTGGGTTGTTTGGGGTACTGGGATTTAGATATGGGATTAGGGTTGTGGGATGGGGGATCCGTTCCTTTGAGGCATCATCACGTAGTAGTACTTACTGGATGTTAGTTCAGGTAAACCATGTTTTTATAGGGCAATGGCTGATATACTTAGTATTCTGAAACAGTTCATTCAGAATGGGGACGGATATACTAGTTAAGTTTCTCACGTGGAATGTCAAAGGGCACGTCTCAAAGTTAAACAATATAAAATATTGAAACATATTGAAGCGTTAAAGCTGAGGTTGTATTTTGCAGAAACACATCTACTCCAGTCAGAGGCCAATGCCATGAGGCGGTTACAAATTGGAGAAATTTTCTCCTCACAGGGCACCACACAGAGCAGAGGTGTTATGTTGATGATACATAGATCAATGCAGTTTACTCCCTTACAAAGAGTCCAGGATACTGAGGGCAGATACATTTTGGTTACAGGAATGTTGCAGCATATGGAAATTCTGATTGGTTCAGTTTATGGCCCTAATTCAGACACTCAGGAGTTTCTGGTGGGCCTCCTAAAGGCTCTTTACCATATAGCAATCTCCCCATGATTTTGGGTGGAGATTTTAACTTAGCATTAGACCCCTGTTGGACAGATCCGTAGAGCACGAACATACCAAACTCCTGCCTCTCGTGCCATGGGAGATATGTTAGACCAGCTAGGACTGGCGGATGTATGGAGGGTCTTGCACCGGATAATAGGAATATACCTTTAGTTCCCCAGTTCATGGAAATTCTTCCTTATAGATTATATTTTTATCTCACGTTCCCTACTCAGAGTCTTTGACTCAATATCGTAACAGGTCAATTTCCTATCATGCAGCTGTATCCACAACCATTTCCTTCCCATCACTCATTAAAAGAGGAAATAGGAGGAAAATAAATAACCAGATGTTAAGGGTACCTAAGCTGGCTGAATACATATCGGGCCAGGTGGATGAATTCATGTTAAACAATCTAGATAGCAATGGCCGGCCGGACTTTTCTGGGGAGCACTCAAGGCCTACTTAAGGGAGTACTAATCGGTGTAGCGGTTAAAAGGAAAAGAAAAGGAACCTAAAATTAAAGAGCTATTATGTCGCATTAGAGTTTTAGAGAATAATATTTCCACTTATCCGACTGAGGAGGATAAGGAAGAATTAGTGAGAGCCAGAGATGCCTATCTTAAAATCTTGGGAGAACAGGCTGAACTAGCTTTAATTAAAACAAAATCCAATTATGTTGACCAGGGAGAAATCCGGAAGCTCCTAGCTAGGCGTATCACAAACTAGAGTCCTCCGGCTGATTGAAGGAATACAATCAAGTGAGGACGGGGTATTAAGACTTCTCCAGATGAGATGGCCAAGGTTTTCCGTCAATATTTTGAGGGTTTATACAGTAAGATGGAAAATCCACCAAATGAACATCAGATTTCTTCCTTTCTGGAAGGTTTAGATCTTCCTGTTCTAGACGAATCGGATAGGTTAGGTTTGGTGGCAGACATAACTCAGGAAGAAATAGAATTGACTATTAGAAATCTTCCTAATGATAAGACGCCTGGCCCGGACGATTCTCGTCCAATTTTACAAAGGTTTTCTTCAAAATTGGTGCCTTTGCTCTTTAATCTATTTCGTATATTCTCTCAGGATAGATGTTGGACAAATCATTTTAGAAGCACTTATAGTTTTAATTCCCAAACCTAATAGACCCTCCTTGGATCCGCTAGTTACAGGCCTATCTCCCTGTTGAATTATGATTTAAAATTATGGCTAAACTGCTAGCAGATCGTATCAATAAAGTTTTGCCTAAATTAATAGGGAATGAGCAGGTAGGGTTTATGAAAGGCAGGTCCTCAGTTGACCACTTCAGGACATTAGCTTATGTCTTCTCTGTGTCCGAGGAGAACAAATATCCGATGGCATTGCTCTCTTTGGACGCAGAGAAGGCTTTTGATAGGGTTTATTGGGGTATTTATTTGCAACTATGGAAAAGTTTGGTTTCCGAGATGTTTTTAAATTGGCTCAAGACCATGTATTCGTGCCCGTCTGCTAGAGTTGTCTGCAATGGAGCTATTTCCAGCCCATTCCAGCTCTTTGTAGATACTGAGCAAGGATGCCCTTATCCCCCTTTTATTTAATTTATATTTGGAACCCTTATAAGGAGTATAGTTTATGCCAGAAATAGAGGGTATTAAAGTATGGGGCTGCAAATTAAAGTAACTGCATATGCAGATGACCTTTTAGTGTATGTCTCGAAACCCTCTAGGTCCATTCCAAGATTGTTGGATTTAATAAATAATTTCAGTCGGGTGGCAAATTACAAACTAAATCAGGATAAATCAGTAGTTTACCCCCTTAACAATATGTTATTCAAACAAGAAATAACAGAACTGGGCCTGGGGTGGAACTCGAGTCTCTCAAATACTTAGGCCTCTACATAACCAGAAACAAGGCTCGCATGTGTCAGCTGAATCTAGAGTCCCTAGTCCATAATATTGGGCTGGATCTTAAGAGATGGGCTCAGCTCCCATTATCATTGTGGGGAGAATAAACATAGTTAAAATGAATATTTTTCCAAGAATTTTTATCCTTTGAGTAGACTGGATATTTACCTTCCTATGTCTTGGTTCAAGAGGCTGCATGCCAGGCTAGTGGATTTCGTTTGGGGAGTAAAAATCTAGGATGGCCTACCAGAAACTAGCTGCCCGAAACCAGTGGGCGGGTTAAGATTACCCCATTTCGGTCTCTATTTCTGGTCTGCACAGTTGAGCAAATACGGTAAGTGGGTGTTATACAGACCCTTCTTCAAGGTTGGGTTACATGCCCTTATGGGTAAATGTAGAAGTGAACTTGATCAAAAGTGTGCAGTAAATCCTATAGTTCTTTTCTACTCTAATTTCAAGATGCTCCCGCCTTATTGAAAAAATCTCCAGTAGGGGTTGCAGTGAAAGTTCACACTCAGTTGTGTGGGTTTATTAAATATGATCATTGTTAAGGATTATGCAGAACCGATATGGGAAACTACGGTTCTTATTAGGTGTTAATACTATTAGAGCAGATTGGTTGCCATTACCGGATAACTGTGCCCTTAAAGACCTTCTTACGGAGGAGGGAGGTATAATGCCGACCTTAGATATAATTAATAAATTCAACTTATTAAACAAAGACATATTCAAAGTATATCAGCTCCGACATGTTTTAACACAGAGACATACACTGGGAGTATTTATTCCCACGATTCTCGCTTTTGAATGATATACATCCACTAATTGAAGTCCTCAGGCAATCTCAAAGATTTATCTAACTCATTCCAACGGGCTTATCCGACAAATTTGGCCCTTACTCTTATTGAGGCAGTTTTTCCAAATGTTATGTTAAACTGGTCAGGATTTGCAAGCATGTTATAGGTTTGTTAGGCATGACCAATTGAGACTTATACAATTTAAAGTACTGCATAACATTTATTATTCTCCCCAAAACTGAGGGACTTGAAATTACTGAAGGACCCCAAGTGTTTCAGATGTGGGGCAGATGCAGGGACCTTCTCATATCTTTTGGGAATGTCCTAAAGTTATGCCCTTATGGCTTGAAATTAAAATAAATTGGACCCTTACTGGGATTAGAAGATATGTTTAGACCGGAGGTCTGTTTACGGGGAAATGACGGCCTTTCCAGTTAAGGCTAGGAAATACCACATGACTTGATTTCAATTATAGTGAAGAAATTAGTTCTTCGTCATTGGAAAGACAAGGCGCGGATCTCTTATTCGGAGTGGCTTGCAGAGCTTCTTGCTTCTTAAGGGTAGAGAGAATGATTGCTATATTGCATAATCAATTGCCCCTCTTTGAGAAAATTTGGGCCCTGTTCTTTACTTGTTTTCTATTGACTCCTGATCTCATCGGTATAGGGATAAGTGGTTGGGTGCCTCGGGGAGGGTGGTGAGGTTATAGGGTTGGAAGGAGTGCGGTGGTGGATACGGGATTATAGTGGGGGTATGTTGGGGGATAGGCAGAAGATAGTTTTACATATGTCTGTATTATCCAACTGTAATCTGTCCTTTTATATTTGGCATTGTCTGGTTTGTCTTGTTGTACTTCTGCCTGAAATAAAGAAAATGTTAATGAAAAAACAAAAAAACTCAAAAACACCATAAACACCATAAAATAATCAGAGGATCCAAAATTAAGCTGTGCCACCAAAAGCATGGCACCACAGATACGTTTTCATTGCCTGCTTAACCCCCCCACCACCACAGTCATGCGCTCCTGAAGCTGGCAAGATAGAGAATTCAGAGGGCCAGGGCCATGTGCTTAAATGCACAGGCACCTGAAGATTTCAAAACACCCTTGGAATCTCTAGCAACCCCTCATCAGCCGAGCTCTACTGTCGCTCCTGGCGGAAAGAAACAAGGAGCTCTTTCAAGTAGTCAGGGCCCTGTCCATGTAGGGCTTTAAAAGTCAGTAAACCAACTATAAGGTGATCCACCACCTAATCGGCAGCCAGTGCAGATCACGCAGCACAGGTGTAATATGAGAGGATCAAGGCGCCTATCACCAATCGCGTTGCCGCATTCTGCACGACCTGCAGGTGGCAGATATCAACCTAGCCAGCCCTAAGAACAGGGAGTTGCAATAATCTAGGTGTGAGGTCACAAAAGCATGGACCAGGGTAGGTAGATCCCCAGATGGAACAAGGTGCTTAATCCTGGAGATATTCCTAAGATGATAAAAGGAAGACTTGATGATGGCTGACACCTGAGCCCATAACGTCAGTTGATCGTCAAGCACTACACCCAGGTTTTGCACCCTTCAGAGGAAGGGAGCTACAAACCCTCCAGAACAAGTCCAGAGGGCTGGCCAGCCCTCATCCCCCATCCGCAACCTGTGTCCACTACCATCACCTCCATCTTCCGGAGTTCAACTTAAACCAGCTCGAGGTCATCCAGTCTTGGATGTCAGCAAGGCAGGCATTAAATACAGAGACAGCTCTATCCTGATCGAGGAAAAACAGGTAGAGCTGGGTATCATCAGCATAGCAGTGAAACCTCAGCCTGTACCATCTTGCAACGTCTCCGAGGAGCAGCATATACACTGCAAACAACATGGGGACAACACTGAACCCTGAGGGACCCACATGGCAGGAAAATGGGTCAGAGGAAAAATCCCAGACACCACTGTCTGAGTCCTGCCTGAGAGGAAAGATGTAAACCATCTGTGGACCAAACCCATTAATCCACAGACAGACCTCAGATGTCCAAGCAGCACCCCATGGTCTACAGTGTCAAGGCTGAGGAGATCAAGGAGCACCAAGATAGAATGGCTTCTCTGGCCTCTCACCATCAGGAGATCATTGAGCACCCAAACCAACGCTGTCTCAGTACTGTGCCTATTTCAAAAACCAGACTGAGAGGTTCATAGATATTATGGATGGTCAGGTGGTCGTCCAGCTGTACTGCCACTACTTTCTATTTCTTACCTATAAAGAGAAGGTTTGAGATTGGTCTGTAGTTGGCAGAAATATATGGGTCAAGAAGCTTTCTTTGGAGAGAATAACAGCCTCCTTCAGGAAGCTTGGAAACTCACTGGATTCAAGGAGCACTGGACTATCTGCACCAGGACCCGGCCAATCAAATCCCAACAACACATAATTAAGGAAGTTGGGCCCAGATCCAAACTACAGGTCATAGGGGCGATGCCCTGGACAATCTGCATGACATCCACAAGTTCGGGCAAGGCAAAGGAACTCCAGGAAATCGGAGGCGAGGCAACCAAGCACCGATCATCCACAACCCTTGTAGAGCAGGTCGAAGAATTTCTGACCAGATGTTGGCCACCTTATCTGCAAAGAACGAGCAAGTTCATTGCACTCTAACTGTGAAAAAGGTCTTCCGAGCTGAAGATAGGCTGGGTTGCACAGTCTGTCCACAGTTCGGAAGAGCTAAGCTGGTTGGTTCTGAGCAGCAGCTATCTTCCTGGACAGGAATTCTGCCTTCTTATGACAGATTGTTGATTGGTAGATCTGATAATGTTCAACCAATCTAAGATAGTCGACATCCAAGTCGGATTTCCACCAACACCGCTGTAACCTACGTCCTATGTTCCCTATATTATCAGAATGAAATGAATGCCTTCAGCTGACACCTTCTTACCTGCAATACGTCTTTCTGCCTGCTGCTTCACAAATGGTAGGAAACAATCAGCCATTTTCTCACGTCCTTCCAGTGCTTAAATGAAAGCTGAATGATGGCCAGGTTGTCTTTCTTCATGAACTGAGCACCTAAGTAATAGCCATGGAATCCACCATTGGGGGTCTTCTCTATATTACATTTACACAATATACTTTATAGTTCAAGGCTAGCTCAAAATCTCAGAGTTCTGCCTCACAGTTCTTTGCAGGTATATCGCATAACCAATCATTTCATCTTTTTGTAAGATTTGCAGGCTGCCCATATAGTGCATTGTCCCATACCCTTTATTTTATTGATTGAGAATAATGCCCTAGTCTCTTCCTTAAGACAGGAAAAGAAGATATCTTCTTTGAGAACAAAAGGTATCAGGGCACCAAACCATCAATTTGGGACTAGAGTGAAAGCATGACAAGGGTATGTTTTGAAATAAAAGGATGTCAGTTTAGAAGGTGAGAATGGTGTAGGTGATTTAAGGAGAATTCAGTTAGATGTTCAACCTAATAAAGAGACATGTAAGAAGAGGAAAAAAGTAGCCCCTGTCTCTAAGAGAGGAAAGATGCACACCTCATAACAGTATGTTCAGAAGTCACCTGGGAGAGGGCACAGCTTGCCCTAAGGTGTGAGCCAGGCATGCCTGTGCTATGTTCTGAGGTGTGCTCTATGTCACCAGCTACAAAATGTGAGGATTGAGGGTTGTTAACATAGCTGAGACCAAATTAATAATGTTAAAAAGTCCAAGGCATTCTTATTGGGCGTAAACATTAACTGAATTATACAATGGCAAGAAGAATGCTGACCTCTGACTGGTCAGTTGGGACTAGACGGATATTTTCCCAGCATAACATTCCACATCTAGTCCCAGCACCCTAATGACTGCATGAAAAGTTTGAAAAGATCACTCCCCAGCTGTCCCATCCCTAGGAGCAGCTTCACAGGTCCCCGCCTGGTCAAAATCGGCACTGCCCCATGGCAAAATCAACAACAAGAACACCTAGCAACACTGCTCCATTACAAGTACAAGAAGTAACATTTTCCACACAACCAAACCACAATTTGTTTTTAAACCCTGCTATGAGTGACTTTAAAATTGCAGCATGTGTGTGAGCTCCTTCAGCTCACAATCCACAACTCCACTGTGAATGGCGTTTACTGTTTGTTTTTAAATTGCAACCATCTTTACTACGAGGCATTTACTTGACCTGTTATGCAGAACCTGAAGCCACTGCATTTACTCACTTGTTTCCAACCATCAGGTTTGAACAGGCAATGAGATTGATTAAACTGAACTCCATGCACATGATGGACTGTGAAGAGAAAGGAACTACTAGAGACAACAAACATAGAAAGTCAAAGTTGGGGGTCAAGGTGGGTGACTAGAACATGAAGACAGAAGCCTGTGTATGAGGAGGGCATCATTTGCACAGACAAACCCACTTATTTACCACCAGCAGGGGTGTAGCTGAGAATTTTAAACTTGTACTCAAAACTGATGCACTGTTGCTTCCACCCCGTTATGTAAACATAAACCCAAAATATGTGCTGCCACGCCACATCATTGCCCCTCCCCGTTTGCCATGCCTGGGTTCCAAGTACAGTAATCAGTTTCCTCGTGTAATACTCCTTCCTTTGTTTTCTGCTGCCTAGTTTTCTTGTTTATGTATTTGGCTGGTGGTATCAGTGCCCCTAGCAAACAAACAACAACAAAGGCAAAGGGGCTCAGCATGACAGATACAATGTGACTCTAACGTCCATGCTTTCCTCTTTTTGTTGCCCCTACCTGACTTGCTGCCCCTGCCAGATTTTTTTTACTGTACTCTGCTGTACAGTGTGTATGCCTCCGATACCTGACCACCAGCATCACCTACTGGCCAAAACACAACTATTTTTCTTGATATACCTCCACAATGATAAATGAAGTGAAAATGGGAAAAAAAATGTTTTTTTTTATTTTCTTGTACTATAAACAAGACATTGTATAATAGGAATAATGCCCTCCAGGCTGGGTGTTATGCTGGGATAACACCCTTCTCGGAGTGTTGGACAGTCTCGGTCAACTACCTGAGGCGAGATGTTATCTCAGCTTAGATAATGGAGTGCGCTGCAAAGATCGTAAATGCAGCATTCTGATTAGCTGACAGACGCTGGCACCGGGGTTGCTATTTCTTAACAACGGCGGGTGAAAAACAAGTGCCAATTTCAGTGCCCTATGACCAAGGGTATCCTTCGCTCCCTGAATTTTAAAACTTGCCACCACCATTTGTTTTCTCACTTCGCTAGCGAGCCATTCCCATAATTGATACCTACATTGATCTTTCTCCATTTTCCCCCACGCCATCATCTTGAAATGCTGCGCTTATTTAAAAAAAAAAAAAAACAGCTCAACTACGGAAGCTAAACAAATTACGTGCCAAAACAAACAAGCGACCGTTACCCGACACTATATATGAAAGCAGTGTGACTTTCCTGATTTTCCTGCATCGCAGATGGATGGCCATCTCCGTACGGAAAATCAACAAAGTCACGTTCCTTTCAAGTGCAATAGCGGTACAATACCTACTCCTCTCTCGGTACTCCACAATACCTTAGACTAAAGAAGCACCACACTATTCAGATATCTCCAGATATATTAAAAATTCTCTGAATAGCACAAAAATTTCCTCCTCTCACCTGAAACCAAAATAAATTGACTGCCTCTCCAACCACCTTCACTGTCCCAAATGCACAAAAGCACATACTGCAGCCCACTAATAAAAGAAACTCTGGCTCCCTCCTCCCTGCTTGTAAACTCACGGTTTTGGTTAACAAAAAAAGTCCCATCATAATAGCAATGCAGAAGCGGAGGAACTATTTTATCACAACTACTTACTTTAAATTAATTTTCTTCAACTATTTTTTATTAAATTATTTTTCACCCTACCCATTTCTAAATTAATAATACCCTCCAGGGTGGGCATTATAGGATATACCGGACCTTCCAGGGGCTATAAGGCCCTCCGCCTGCGGCGTCAGGCCTCATTACACGCCACTGGTGGTCCGTTATATCCCAATAAGCACCCTGTCGAGGTAATATTACTTACATAACACCCACCCTGTCAGACATTATTCCTTTATTAGAGGCCTTTCAGGAGTGTCTGGAAAAGGAGCCACCTGCCTTCTGTATTTCTCTTTTGAGTGAGCCTCCAGTGGAATGATTTGTAAAACAGCATTAATACCCTGCACTTCCTTTGCATACAAACACTGAATTATAAAAGTTGAAAGCAGAAAAAGAACAGTGACCTCTCTAGTCTGCTCAAAATACAGTATCCTACCACTGAGACCAAGCATTTAAATAGCCTTTATACCTATGCTGCCTGCCCCATGTTTCCCACCTGCTGCCCCAGGGTGACAATTAAGTCCTTAACACTGTCCCAACAATGTTTTAATTTGTTAATGGTCAGGCGCCTACTGTCTCAGCTGGAAGGTGGTTCCATAGCTCAACCACTTTTTCTGTAAACAAGAAGTTCCTCACATCCCTCCTAAATTTTCCTCGTGTCAGCTCCCACATTTCTCATGTCCCCATGTTCTAGATTATGATTCCTGTTGAATAGTTCCTTGCAGTTTATCTAGTTCATTAGTGAAAGTCTCCATCATACCGTCCTTTTCCTTCTGGCCTCCAGCAAGTTCATTTTAGTGTCCTAAATTGATCCTCATAGAATCTGTCTTGCAGGCCATGAAGTATTTTTTCTCTACACTGCACTGTCTCCAGCCTGTGCCTGTCTTTACTCCAGTTAGGACTCCAGAACTGGACACAGTTCTCCAGGTGTAGCCTTATCAGTGAACTTCAGAGCGATAGATACACTTTCTTTCTTCTGCTGTCAAATCCCTCTCAATATGCCACAACATCCTGGTTGCCTCGCTGTAGGTCTTGTTACATTTGATAAGTTGGTTAAGGAAATCACTTATGATGACTCTTATGTAAATTTCCTCAGTAGTATTGTCCAGCTCCAAACACTTTACACAGAGAGCGGCAAGGCTATGGAACACCTTGCCAAGTAAAGTTGTATCTGCAGTCTTTGACACATTCAAAAAGTGGATGGCTATCTGTTGCACAAAGAAGGAACTAATTGACCCTGAAAGACAGGAGACAGAATCTATGGGCTGCAACCTTCTCTGTCCACCTACCAAGTAGAGTACCAAGAACAGCTTAATACCCATCCAGTATTTTGTCATGATGATCATGTGCCCAGTGTGCATCACCTTGCTTTATTTGGTATTGAACTTCAACAGCTAAACCCTGGACCACCTCTCCAACATTTGCAGGTCCCTCTGCAATTACTTTACCCTCTTTACTGTCTACCCTTCAGCAAAACTTAGTGTCATCGGTAGGGCTGGGTGAAAATGATCTTTTGCTGGCAAATTTCTGGTGAAATTATGATTTCACTTCAACAAAATTTCACAAAACTTTGCCAAAATTGTGATTTCTGTTATTTCCATCTAATTTACAACATATATGTCCAAACTGTACTAAAGTTGATATGCTGACACAATCAATCAATCAATCAATCAATCAATCAATATCTTTATTTAGCTAGGCAGAACACAATTGAGCAGGGCTCATTTACAAGATGGACCTGGTAGTTTAAACAACAACAAGTCACAATACAACAATTTGGAGTAGGCATAGCAACATTAGCAGCCTATGTACAGTCATTACAGGTGAGAAAGGCGGGACTTGGCATGGTGGTGTACAATAATTTACAAAGAGCAACATAAGGCTTGACACTGAGAACAGAACAAGGCAGCATAATTTACAGGCATGGTACCAAGGGCAGACAACATGCCACTATGTGTGAGTTCTATGCAAGGCAGGTCTCTGATAGACAGTAAGTACAATATTATATTGGATTAGGTCTAGACCAGCAAAGCATTACGTGAGCCTAGGAAGACTATAAAGCAAGGGCACTGAGAGCACTGGATGTGCCAAGGATAGTGGAGGGAGGAGAGGTTAGGAGGGTGGGGGCAATTGTAATACCTTCAGGACAGACATAGCTGCATTAGTAGGTGTGGTAGGTCTAAGGGTAAAGGGGTGTATGGGGTGAAAAGGTGCCATTAGTAGGGAGGTGACAGACCCACCTAGAAGTGTTCCAAGTTTAAAATATCTGGGCTGGATTCTAGAAGGCAGAGATATGTCTGACATAAGTTACATAAATATGCAAAGTAGACCCAAGCAGTTAGACATATGACTTGAGTCCCATTCTAGAAGCATTGTGACTTATGACAAGAAAACTCCTATATGTGCAGACTGTGATATACATCCTATTAAAGGTCACAAATCACAAAACAGGCATAAATAATGGGAAACCACAATGGGAAAGAACCATCGCAGCACAAACAAACCAGAACATGGTGCAACAGACAACAGAGAGGCAGAGGCATAAAATAAACTTCACCCATGATGAGGCAGACATTCTGGTAGCAGAGGTGGACAAGCACCATGTCCTGTTGCTGAGACAAGGTGGGGACAAGGCCAGAAGGGACAAATGGAAAAGAACATGGGACACCGTGGCCTGGAAGGTCAATACTGTGGCTGTTCAAAAAAAGATCAGTGAGGGACCTTCAGAAGAAATATAATGACCTGAAGCAGATTGTCAAACAGAAGCTGGCATACAACTGCCATTGTGCCCTAGCCACGGGTGGTGGCCCAAGTCAGCAACAGACACTAACCACCACAGAGCAGAGGATAGCCAGGCACCTCTGGCAGCAGAGCATTAGCTGCTACACGACCCTGGACACATACCGGTAGCAAATTGGTACAGGTATGTGAAGTGAGTGGGAACTGCATGTAATGTGAGGTGTGAATGGAATGCTGAGGCTGTCACTTCCATGCTGGACGTGTGTCCATGGATGTGAAGGCCACTGTATGGCTGGCCATGTGTTCCAGTGGTGGACAAGACACAATGCAAAGTGTCCACCATGCAGACACCCACTGGGGAATCAAGGCTCTGCAACAGCAGATGCCCACCTGGTGGTAGTGGGGAGGGGTTTGGAAGGATCAAGGCTGTGAAACACGTGAATTGAGTGTACTAGTGTCTGTTGTAAAAGTAAAGTGAAGCCTGGGGAAAAACAGGGCCCTGCAACATGTGGACACCTGCCGGGGAAGGACAAGGCTGTGCAACATGCAGACAACCACTTGGTGGGTTGGAAGGATCAAGCCTGTGCAACATGTGAAATGAGTGTACTAGTGTCTGTTATAAAAGTAAAGTAAAACCTGGGGAGGTACAGGACCTTGCAACATGCAGATGCCCATGAGGGGAGGTACAAGGCTATGCAACAAGCAGATGACCACCTGATGGGGGTTCAAGGCTGTGCAACATGTAATGCCTGCCATTGTGGGTGGGGGGGCTGGGTGGTGCTGACAATAGAGTGCTGTGTCCTACAATCACTGACAGCACATCCATCCTACAGGTACTGCAGCAGCGACAGATGACAGAGGAGCTAGTAGTACAGGACCTAGTAGATGCCAGCAGCACAGCTGGGCTGATGCAGACACCAATGAGATAGTAGAAGCACCACCCCATCAGGCAGCAGCACCACTACATGCACGTCATCACCAGGCACAACAGAGGACATGGAGAGGCAGATGGCAGTGAGGCCAGTGTCGCGGGAGTGAGTGTGGGGGCAACAACAAAAATGGTGCAGACAGCAGAAAGCAAAGCACCCATTCCAGCTGAGGTGATACTAACAACATGGATAGCTAAGCAGCAGATGGTGGAGATGAAACTGTGCCTGGAGAAAGTGATACTGGGACTGTGTCAGCCACCAGAATGGGACAATGGCAAGAGACGCAAGCCCCATAAGCTGTCGAGAGCTATAGGACACACTTGGATGATGCTGTGTGAGTTGCCGGACCAGTTGTCAACATTTGCATGCATAGGTGACTACTGCCAGTCAGTGGTGGCTGACGAAGGGGACATGAAACAGGAACTGACAGCCATACGGCAGGTCCTCCAGGAACACCATCAGAACCTAGATGAACACCTGTCAGCCATCAGCAACAACATATCTCACCACTGCAAAGGATACCAGCGGTGATGTCAGCTTAGTACAGGTGTTTCACACATAAGGGATTGTGCCCAGGAAAATTGGGGACCACGGAACTGTGCACTTTGGCCATGGAACATCTTGTGACACAGCAACAAAAGCCACAATGAGGCAATGGCCACTGTCATGCTGTCCATAGTGGACAGCCTGCATTTCTGCACACAACAACCCATGAAACATTAGTTGGCCCCACAGAACTTCAGACAGCTAGACACCCATGCACCTGTATGCACAACCCTCCAGCCAGCACGTCCAATGGCATCATCACTAGCCAGACTGGCACCCCACATACATGGGGCTGCCAATGCTAAACACAGCACAGTGGTCCCGGACCATGCAAACAGAGGACCTGTCAGCACACAGCCAGTGATGACCACCAGTGCTGCCACTGTCACAGTCACTGAACAACAAGTGGCCATCATGGAACACACACACACACAGAGCCCAGTGACCAGAGCACAGTAACAAGCCCTGTGTAGGTTTAGCAGTGCACACATCCAGAGCCAACGGCCACACAGGAGGAATGGTCAGACATAATGGGCTCACCTGTGGATGGTGGACAGAGCATGGTTGGGTCCACATCTCAGTCCACCACGGTGACTAGGCAGATTAGGAGGGAGGAAGCAGAAGGCCAAGCCTGGGAAGGGACGGACACTGGGATACAGGACAGTATCCCTATTGAGGCCCTGCCAGATAGATAACACTCCGCCATGGGGGTGGCTGCACAGGAGCTTACAACATCCCAGACCAATGGTGTCAGGACACAGCACAGCTGTGCTAAACAGCAATAATGTGCATAAGGTGCATGCTACAGTTGATGTGCAGGGCATATTCCCAGATATGTCTGGGGATATATGGTGAACTATGTACTGCATGGTGAGAGGGGTGGATGCAGTGCACTACAGAGGGTGTGTCTGTTGTTCTGTGTGTGCGTGGATGTGTGTGTGTGTGTGTGTGTGTGTGTGTGTGTTGGGGAACACAGGTTCTCTACGTGCATGATGTCACTGTCACCACCTACCATGATGCGCTGTGAATAAAATAGCACTATTCAGGCATTGTTGTTCTGTGTTGTGAGTATTGTACTTATGCACCTCAACAGCAATGGCCCCATGTATGGGCAGGCCTCTGCTGTGGCTGTGCAGTTGAATATGGGTGTGGTCTGTACAGAAATGTGCCACAGGTGACAGGTACATCACAGGAGTGCTGCAGCATGCAGAGATGGCCATGTGTGCATCACCCAGATGTTGAATTGTATGGTGGTCATGGGTGGTGGACGTATCTGCACTATACAACATGCAGACACCAGACATTGTGTGTGTCTACCAGAGGCGACCATGTCCAACACCCTGCTGCTGCACATTGGTGGGGGAGACCGGTTGGAGTTATGTACAACAATGTGATGTGTGCTGCATTGTTGCTGGGGTGGCGGGAGATTTGAGCTACAGCACACAGCTGATGCTTTGCTGTTGGGGCATCCATGTGCACCACCAGCATGCTGGCCAAAGCGGGTGAGGCATGTGTGCATGTGCCAGTAGTAGCCTGGTGGTAAAAGCCATGTTCACCACTACCCATCGATACAACCACAGCACCAATGTCACTGTTGAACCCCACACACCTAGAACATGCACACACATGCAATGGAACACTATCCACAGAACACATTAGTGGGATAGGAACCAAAGGGCAGGGATAGACCAGCACACCCATCCAAGATGCACTGTGTCGCAATGACATAACACTATGAACCCTCCACCAGCCTGCCACCCACTCACCCACCCACCTACACCTACTATCAGGAGCAGCAAAAGCCAATTTCCAGACCCTGTTATGCGTGGCGTCCATTGCTGATGGGAACCAAGCCCACCCCAGGTTCCTGTGTGTACAATGCACTTGGTAGAGCCAACAAACATTGATGCTGTAGCCACCAGACACCACATACCAGCCATGGCCACTGGCTTGTTTACAGTGTTTTCACAACAGGTGTGCAGCACCGGGGGCACACCTCTGTTGTTGTACTGTGGCCTGCACCACCAAAACCAGGTGCCACCAGTGCCACCTGCAGGTCGATGGACACACTCAGGTGTTGTGAGTACAATGCAGGCCCATGAGTAGCACAATGTACCATCTCCCTTGGTGATGGGGCATTAGTACCTAGCACACCACAGTGCACTGTTGGCAGTGCATTGCACTGTGCTACAGTGTGCCATCACGAGTGTCAACAGCTGTGTACTGTACAGTCGCACACATTGGCCATATGTGGGATGGCAACACATACAACAGCACTGCAGTGCACATGCATGTTCCCACATGTGTACAACATCAGCCACACAAGCAGTACACACAGTGGACAGTCAGACAGCACAGCCAGGTGGGTGCAGTAAACATGCAATGGTTTAATAAAGGCCAGTAACAACAATAGACATATATAAACATTCCCCAACACACAGTACAACGACGAACAAGATTACAACAGGTAACACGACCACCCACAACCTCCCCAGTAGCAAAACACAACCTACACATACATAAACAACTCCACCCACACAGCCCCCTGTACATAATAACAACAGCAACAGTGTACGAACAGCTCCCACCCCACAACACAGTGAAGCAAACTAACACACCCTGAAACCCCATGACATGTAAGCCCAGCACACATGCATGTCCCCCACCCTACCAACATTACAGCACCACTCAGCAACCATCCTTGCAGTTGGCGTGGTTATAAATAACATGCGCATAACAGCATAAAAATTCTCCCTCAACCCCCATACCATACAACAACAGGACAACATGTTTACAAACCCCACATGCAAATACCCCCATCAGACAGCAGTCCAGCAGTGTGTGGGGTAACCCACCACAACACACCACACTAGTCCACTCTTCATGAAGACATCAGCGGGGCCCCAAGTGACCTATGCAGCCTAAACACATCCATCATAATGGCCTCAACAAGGTTCGCCAGCCACTTGCTCTGGTTGGCAGCCTGTTGTATCTGGGCCTGCCACCCTACATCATCTACTGCTGCCACCACCACCACAGAAACACCTGCACTGCTGGATGGCCTGTCCACCCCACCAAGTCCTGCCTCAGGCTGCTGTGCCCCTCCATGTCCTCCTGTTGTCCCTGTCCATGAGGTGACAGATCACCAATGTCCTTCACCATGAGGTCATGCTGCCTGGCACCATCCTGGCCATCAGTCTCTTCTCCACCTCCTAAAACAGCACAGGCCTGGGGACAAACATGTCATATGTAGCCTCTGTACCCTCCATGTGCACTTCCTCTGTCTCTGCAGTCTGCAGTGCCACAGGCTGTGGGTGTTCCACCTCCTCCTTCTCCAATTCTAGAATCAGTGGGTGGGCTCTCCTCCTCCTCATATGCCTTGTTCACTGGGCATATGCAATGGTGTCCTGCTCCTTTGCTCTGCTCCTGATCCTGTTGAGGACACTGTGTCATGCAGGTAATAATGGGCACGCACCTGTTTCATTGGAATGTGACAAATATGAGTCTCCACTGTCAGTGGTCACTCTGTGATGTTGCATGTGTTGGCAGGGTGTAAATGTGCCATGCTGCACCCATTGCCACATGGTCCACTGGTCCACACTTACCTTGATGTGTTGTCTGTGCATTCCCTATTGCCGTCTGACAGGCTGGTCACAGTCTGGCCTTCCTGCCTCCACCTGTCTTGTACTGCTCCGTCCCATGACAAGAAAGATGCAACAAGTCAGTCATTGCACATGCATCATGTACATGTAGCTGTGGTGCCTGGCAGTGCACAGGTGAAGTGCCATACCCACCTTCCCTGGGTTTGCCTCCACCCCTCATGTCAGCATCACGCCTTGCCGCCATGTCCATGAGGCAGACCAGTATATCCCTATCCCTCCTGTAAAGGTCCTGCCACTTGTGCTTTAGCTGCCTGGGTGTCCTCCTGATGCCCAAGACTTCCTGCAGCCTTGCAATAATGGCCCTCCACCCTGTCCCTCTCCTTGGTGGGTGTCCCTGCACCGTGGTGGTAGCAGTGTGGTGTGCCACTGCTGCTCCAGGTTGACCGACTGTGCAGTTTCAGCTGCACTGAAGTTGGGTGCTCTCCCACTCAATGTGCTCATTTTGGTGGCACTGACACTGCTGTGCACACAATACAGGTTGTCTGTGTCCTCTTTAAGCTGTGTGCAGCCTCCCTGCCCCTGTTCAGGCCCATAGCATTGTTTCTTTGGCCACACTTGTACATCGTATGAGCTACAGGCTTGACATGTGCAGCCGCATATGGCGGCTGCTTACATGTAAATAAATGTATTCACACAAATACTAGTGTTGTTTGTATGTAATTGCCAGACATTATCAGTGATTTCACAGTGCATTTACATGCAATGTGCGGCTGTGTCTGTGATGCATTTCCCCATGCATATCGACATGCAGCATGCTGTGCCTCACTATTGTACATGTGTAGTGCATGCCACCTCAGTCCAATTGTGACAGTGTTGGTGTTTCCATTTCCTGCACTCTGTGTCACACACATGTGTGCAGGCCACATACTACAGCATCCAGCACAGGCGCTGTCCACCCCACCTAACATATGCTGCTGCCCTGTGAGGTTCCTTCAACCACATACCTGTTGTGTTGATGTAGGTGTTCCATATCACAGCTGTGTCACATATATGTATGTGGTCCACATTATGTACAACACCCAAAACTGGCACTGGTGCTGCCCCGACATATGATGCCTCCTGCATGCATCCCTCTGCACCTCATGTGCAGGTCACACATGTTCATGCCTGTGGTGACCTGACACAACTGCCACCATAGGCTACATGAGAGTGGTATTATAGGTTATGTGCAGGTTGCCCCACTGGTTGTGCATGGTCTTCATACTCTGTGGTATCTTATTTATTTATTTTTTATTTAGTTTTGTTAACGGATAGGTGCACTAGCCATAAAATGACTATTTTCAGGAATGACCCAGGAGAGCACAACAGAAGGAGAACAGTTGAACAACAGCAACAAAAGTACAATAATACAAATAGAGGAACAGTACAGCAGTGCTACAAAAATAGAATGGTAGAAACAGCAAAAAATAATGGCAAGCATTATACAGATAATGGCAGTAAGATATATAATAAGTGCAGAAACCATGGACCCGACCTGTGGAGTGAAAGGGTTAATAAGATAGTAAGGTTATATAGAGAGAAATGTGAGGAATGTTCAAACATAACAAGAAAGTCTGACAGAAGGAAGGTCAGGGGTGGTAATTGGCAAAACAACAGTGGATGGTCAGCAACAAGGTTCGAGAAGGAAAAGAGCTAGTAGTCAAGGCGTTATTTACAAAGAGAAAGAAAAATATGGAGAGGAAGAGGAGACAGTTTTGGAGCTGGATTAAAGCAGGGTGACATTACTGGTAAGTCTCAGGAGCTTCATGTTGGGTCAAAGCATGTACAAGCATCAGCTAAGGATATATAACGATGACATTCACTTTTAAATCCAAAGTGAGACTGAGACTCAGGGTTGTACTGGACCACACTCCCCTCCCGATCTGTCGAGGCACTGGAACCGTGACTTCAGGACACTAAAGGTACACTCAATGACACACCTGGTGCTGTTGTTTGCATATATTAATGTTCCATCAGCCGCACTCCAACTGCCATGACATGCAGGGGTCTTCATGGTGTTATGTGCCTCCCAACCCCTTGGGTCACACTACACTGTCCCTGTGCACGCTGGGTGTACTGTCCCTGGCCTTCTTCCATACTTCTGTCCTTCGATCACAGCTGTGTGTGTTTGTCTTTTACCACTGGGCACTTCCACATCACATGGGCACTGTTGCCACTATAAAGTGTCACCATATTCAGTGTTCAGCACCAGACAGCATTGCAGTGTGGTGGTATATTCACTATGACTGGGTGGATGCTTGCGACAGTCCTGCTTGCTGGTGCCATGTTGTCCATTAGCTGGCGTGTGCAATTGGCTCGTAATGTGCCTGTTGCCCTGTCTCGACCAGTGCAGCCTGGTCCTGTTTGGTGTCTGCCATGGTCATGTGGCACTTCGTCCTCCATCTCCTCATCCTTTTCCACATCTATGTCTGGCAGTGGCACTCAGTTCCATACTGCAATGTTGTGCAGCACCTAGCACACTATGAAGATCTTGCATGCTGTCTCAGGGCTGTACTGGACTGCACCCCGATCTGTCGAGGCACTGGAATAGTGACTTCGACACTAAAGGTACACTCAATGACACACCTGGTGCTGTTGTTTGCATCATTGTGATTGGTTTCAGCAGGGGTGCGTGGGTGGCATAGTGGTGTCATGACCCATTGTAGATATTGGTAGCCACTGTCACTTGTGGAAGGTATGGCACACCATCATTCTGCTTGGTATGTGTTACACATGTGGGACCAAGGTCAGCATCTGTACGTGGCTGTGCTGCTGTGTGCTGTTTGCATGTACCTAATAGCCATCCGCCTGAGAGCTATCCCTCTGGAATGCCTCATGTAGGCAGCAGTTGCAGAGGATGTATGAGTGATGGGTGGAACCGGGTACTGGCCTACCACATCCAATATTTATTTACTTATTTTATTTAGTTTTTGTTGACCGGGTAAGTGCACTAGACAAATCCTGCCTATTTTCAGGCACGACCCTGGGGAGGGGATACAGATGAATGCCAGCCGACCTTGAACCACATTAAGCTGTTGGTGGTATTTTTAGTGAATGAGGAGATTTGGCCAGGACACCAGGGAAATTCCCCTACTCTGTTGTTGTAGGGGCTTGTCCGTTCTTTGTGATGGTCACTTGGAGTCCATTGCTGGAGGTGTGGATGCGTTGAAGGTAGGGGAATTGGTCTCTTTCCTATCTCCTCTCAGCTAGAGACCAACCTAGAAAAGGGAATATAGGATGTGGGTTTGAATCAGTTCTCACTCGACCACGACAACCATGGATATTCTGCATGTTGCTGGCTGTTCGGAAAATAATCCTGCTACTGTGCCTGGCATTCGGTTGATCCACTAGTGAAAGCTCCTGGAATCTCTGTATCCATCGCTGGCTCTGCGGCTAGGAGTCCTGTCAGTGAGGGAGTGATGTTATCTAACAGAACTCACATGCGAGCAAAGTCAGTCACCTGAATCAGCTGGTAGCAGCTCACAAAGGCTTTCTGTGGCAGCATTTTCTAGTGCTGTAGAGACTGGCGGTTGTTTTTGCTGGCAGTGCCTAGAGTCTCGTTATGCTCCCCAGTTGTGGTACAGAGGTTTTGTTGGACACTCAGCTTGCTGAAGATGCACACCTGTGGAGTGCAGACGGGTGAGGATCCTTGTCTCCAGCTCAGCTGTTCATGGGCTCCTCGTCTACCTATTCGTCTGCATCTACTTCACAAGGTACTGTTTTCTCTACTTCTGTCTCTGAGATACCTGAAGCTACAAACATGAGTCTTGACAGCGGGATTTGAAGGGGCATGTAGTGACTGATTCTGTTATTTCACCCGAGGTTTCATTTGATAAAATGTTTCTGTTTCAAGTTAACCATTGCAGAAGCGCCACGAGAAGCGGGGTGGAAAAGTCCTCCCTGGATGGTTCTTGGGCCTCTCATGTACTGGCCTAGCCCTGCACCTCAGGGAGACTTATTGGATGTTTCAGACCCTGTTGAGTTGCCCTCGGACTTACCTCATGCAAAATCCTGAATGGAGCGTGGGTGGGATTCAAACACAGGAATTGGAGGGGTTATTTCATACGGGACATTCTCCTGCTACTGTGGGGTTCCTTTGCAAGATGGGCCTCTTTCTTCCTCTCTACAAGCCATCTCAACAGACTTGGTGCAATTGGATGCTCTCCCTGATACTCAAGCGGGGAAGGATATGGTAAAGCCCTGAATTTAGCAGAACAATGGAGCACCTACAACTTCTTCTGGTGTTTTTTCCTGGACTAATGTACCACCAGCTACTGATTCCCATGCCCCTAGAGCTCTGAACAATCTACTGGACAACAGAAATCTAAATAATTTGCTGGACTGTTTCATTCTCCTCCTGAACAAGCCAAATGGCGAAATGCTGTCGGCTTAGATATAGGGGTGGGCTGGAAATATTTCCTGATTGCTTGTATGTTGGGAAAACCTTAATTAAAGCTAGTTTGCAGTTTGCACCCTCTGAAATTTATGCCCTGATTCATACCTCAGGGATAACTATTTTGACACAAGTTTTAAAACATCGGTGGGTTTAGACACATTCTGGCATAGGTATCAGGCAGTCAGGCATACCCTTTTATGGTCACCTTTTTTGCTGTTCCCTTACAAAACCCACTATAAAACCATTACAGTTTTATTTAAAAATGAGGGAGTGGCAATTGATGATTGTAAGATGGTTATTCTCTAAATGTACTGTGTTAGGCTTGCCCCATCCGATTATTGATTCCGAGCTCTTTTGGACAGGTGGATGGAAATTACAGGTGAAGTCACCAGTAGTGAATGGTGTAATCCAGCATTTACCAGTTGTTTTATTTGGGTAGAGATAGGGGTTTTGTTTTTATCCAGGACAACCTAAATCGTGTTCTAGGTGTGGGGCCACACATATCTCAGTAATGCCTGTGATAGGCTCAAATGCTCCTCTTGCCTAGGTTCAGGACATGTGAGTATTAATTGTCTCACCCAACATATTGTAATCTTTGTGAAGAAGCCTCCCATTCATACTTTATTACCTGAATTTGTGTTGACTCACAGTGTAGCTGCTCCTGGGGAACTGGTGCCTTGAAAGCTCTGATCTTCCTGGACTAAGTCTCCATCACTCACTCATTCACACTAGTGGGATAGCGCCAGAGGTGCTAGGACGAGCAGGAGCCAAGAAATTTTCTGAAGGGTCAGGCGTCGAGTGGGACGCGCATCATGACTACATAAGACTGACTCACGCTGTGTAGGCTTATCTAGCGGTGCGACCCTCCAACTGCCTCAGTTCCTTTTCTCCCACCATCGAGTGCGCTTGGATGTCGATGTTGCTCCTCTGCCAGAGTCAGTTTTCATTTGTACTACAACAGCTTTAGTGTTTAATTTAACTATTTAGTAGTAATTTCTTATTTTGCAAACAAGAAAGAAGATTATGAAGAAAAATTCTTTCCTGCCATCAATGGAGTCGTCCTTAAGCGGTGGCGGTATGAGAGAAGACCGTTTGAAAGTTGTTATGGCAGAGGGGCTGTGCCGGGTCCGCCACTCTTAAGTAACGGGGAGGGTCTGACTACGGACGAGTCCTCTGCTCGGGGTGGGACAGTCCACTGAAGCACGAATCTGGTGGTGCCGGGATCTGGCTCCGCTTAACTCGACTCTTCTTCCTCATTTGGGGAAGAAGAATCGGTGCCACTTGGCGTTGACCATTGGTACATCTGCCTGAGATTGTTCGTTGGAAGAGGTGATAGGCCTGAACTGACTTTTGGGTTCCCCTTGGCCCCGCTCCTAACGACGCATACTTGACTCGGACTCCATCTCTGTCCTCGTTTGAGTTCCAGTGAGCAGTTTCACCTCTGGGCCGCTCCTGTGGAGCGGGGTTTGACTTTCCTTTTTCCTGGCTGTGTTCCTGTTTTCAAGGCCTCTGGGCTTCAGGCCGTTGGACCGAACCAGGTCAATTGAGATCAGAATGAGCACGGTGCCCTCTTGGTGCCTTCGCCATCTTGTCGGACCCCGCTCCTACCCTTCCTTTCCATGTTGAAGTTAGCATGGCACCACCTTCTCCTTCTCCGATCTTCCATTGGCTTTTCCCCAGTGTTTTTCCTGGCCCTGTGCCCGACACCTGGTGACACTGCAGGTCCGGTGCCGTGGTCACTGGTTTGGCATTAGTGCCGTGGGTGGCACTGCTGGTGTTTGGGTCAGTGCAGTGGATTGGTGCCTATGGCTCGATGCTGTGCTCGGTGCCGTGGGTGCTGTCATTTTGCCTTCATTGCCAACACACGCTAGTGGTGCTGTAGGGTGTCTCATGTGCACACGGATGCCCGTGGGTGCTCATGGGTGTTGTGGGAACTTGTGGGTGGCATGGGTGCCATGAGTGCTGGTGGGTGTCATGGTTTGCCCTCGGGTGCCATGGGTGCCATTGCTGCCATGGTTTCTTGGGTACCATGGTGCCATGGGCATCGGGTGCCATTGCTGCCATTGGTGCTGAGGATAGCTGTGGGTTCTGCTGTGGGTACCCTCGGGTGTCTCCCAGGTTGGCCTAGGTACTGCTTGGTGCCCTCCTGTGCCACAGTGATGCTGGTGCTGCAGGGATGCCAGTTGCGCTGTCTGACAGAACTAGGGAAAGATCTCAGTTTGCAGACCTCTTCTTCTGCAGGACTTGTGGTGGGATGTTTCCATGAGAATGAAGTCCTATTCTGCGGATTATTTTTCCACACATCTTAGTGGATGGCGGTCTGCATCAGGTCTCATCATCCAGTGGTTTTCCGCTGATGGGACTCTTATGTTCTGACAGCGGAATCTCTTTCCGCTCAGCACTTTCTCAGCTCCCCACGTTTTGCCATGCTCCTCGACACCCTTCCTGGTGGCGAGTCTCTAGTGGCACTGACCTAGACCTCTTTTGGGTCCTTCCACAGTAGAAGGGCATCTAGATGAGTCTCTCCCTGTCTTTCTGGTCAGTGATACAGTGGATGACTCATTTATGTACTGAAAGACAGCCCTCTCTATCATCAGAGTCTGTGATGGAAGCTCTTTTCAGTAGTTCCTCATTAATGGGGTCCACCATAGTCTTCAGACTGGATCTGTGGACCATATACCTCTGCATCTAGACTCTTTCAGTCATCAAGACAATTACAGTCCGTGGAACATTCTAATTCAATGGTCAGGAGCTGCACAGACTGCTCCACTCCTTAGATTCAATGCTAAGAAGTGCAAGGTAATGCACCTGGGAAACAAAACCCAGGGAAGAGTACACAATGGGGGTGAGATACTAACAACAACAAAAATAGAAAGGGACCTGGGGTAGTCATATCAGATGACCTAAAGGTGGGCATGCAATGTGAGAGGGCAGCAATGAGGGCTGGGGGGATACTGGGATGCAGAGGGAGAGGCATCACTAGTGGAAAACAGGAAGTTATTATCCCTCTGTACAGACAGCTGGTGAGACCCCATCTGAGTACTGTGTGCAGTTTGGAGACCCAGTCTCCGCAAGGACATAGACAGGATGGAAGCTGTCCAGAGGAGAGCAACTAAAATGGTGCAGGGTCTGCACCAGAAGACACCAGAAAAGAGACAAAAGGAGCTTAATATGTATAGCCTTGAGGAAAGGAGGAGAAGGGGACATGATAGAATCATTTAAGTACCTCAAGGGAATCAACAAAGTCCAAGAGGGTAGCATCTTTCAAAAAGAGGTGCAAGAACAAGAGGGCACAATTTGGAGATAGAGGGGAACAGCTCAGAGGTAATTTAAGGAAGTATTTTTTCACAGAGAGGGTTGTGGATGCATGGAGACGGCCTTCCGGAGGAGTTGTGGAGTCAAAATCAGTGGTGGAATTCAAGCATGCATGGGACAGTCATAAGGCCATTCTAGGGGTGGGGTAGGAAGAAGTAGGCTGCTGGTTAACTAGGATCTGCAGCTTATCCAGTAGGTAGGAAATGGGCAGACTGGGTGGGCCAAGCGGTCCTTATCTGCCATCAAATTCTGTGTTTCTATGTTTCTATACAAAGAGTGTCCTTGGGCCTCCCATAATAACCTGGAAATGCTGACAGAAAGTCAGGATGAGACAGTTTCTAAGGCCCAATGGACTGCTCAGGCTAGGCCTCAGTTTCGAGCCTTTGCTCCTGAGCATTCCCTCCCCTTTCCATTCCACAGAAATAACCCATGCTCTGCCTCAGCAGACCTCAGGTGAGGCTCCATCTTTGTCTGATGCTGTACCAACTGAGGACAGTATGGTACACCTATCTGAGCTCACAATTTCTGCTGTACTTGCGTTGCAGCCTGACATACCCAGTACTTCCTCCAACATCTGTGATCCCAAAGAGGTTATGCCTCCTCCGAAGAGTGCTGACTGGGTGCCTGTGGGTACCTGGAGACAGACGAGAAGCTCCACTTTTAAGGAGTTTCTCCTCCTCTGACCTTCTGTCATCTGATTTTGTTTCAAAAACAGATTTGCTGTGTTACACAAATGCAAACAGGCCACTGAGACTGAGGAAGAGTCTGATGCTTTCTCTGTTGCCTCTTCTCAGGTGGATATGTTGACAGACACTGGTCAGCTTTCTGGAGATACTAAGATCATTAGGAAAAGAGGTGTAAAATGAAATCTCCAGGAAAGGAAGAGGTAAAAATAAGTCCTGAGATCTTAGTTGGCCTAAATGGGGATGTTTTATTATTTGGCAGTTTAAATGCCAACAGCCTTAAAAATCTTGAAAGAAGACGGGCTATTTTTCTTTCCTTGCCTCTATATCACTACACATTATTTTGTGCAAGATACCAGGCTTCATTCCCTTCGGAGAGTAGTCAGGCATCTCATGATTGGAGGGGTGGCTTATCTTTCTGGTCTCTGTCAGAAGAAGTGTGTGCCAGAGTAAGGATTCTTATTAAGAACTTAGAAGTACAGGTTATTAGACTTCTTGACCTAATTCAGGGTTGGGTTCTTGTTTTGGACATAATTATTTAACAACAAGAGTGGAGACTGATTAATATTTATAACCCCAACTTCAATCACAAAGAATTGCTACTTTAAAACTATTCAACCTTTTCTTCATACATCAAAATCAATAAATTTTGGAGGGACTTTAATTGTATTGACTCTTTCAGATAAAACTGGGGTAACACAAAAACTGTATTCTGATTCAAATTTTCTTAATTCCCTATATGTACAGCTAATCTTCATGATGGGGCTTCCTTTGGTCCACAACCTCCTGCACACACTTTTCATCGTGGCAGGTTTACCATGAGGATAGACTATTTTTTCATCTTTAGCGGGTTGTCGAGTGTACAGTATTCAGTCTCCCTTGCGAATATTCTGACCATTGTTTGTTGGTTTTATCTGTAGGTCGGCCTCATAATAAACGCTCCCACAATTTTGGAAAATGAATATTTCTGTCTTAGAGGAGTAACATGTTTGGCAAGACTTGCACAGACTTCTTCAAGACAAAATTTTAGTTTTTGAATTATATGATAATCTGGCCTTTTTGGTGGCAGGATACTAAATTAGAAATTAGAAAATTCTGCCAAAGGTTTTCAAAACTTATTCCTCTGGTAGGTATCTTAAATACCTAAATTGTCACCGCTCAGTTACAAAATTACTATCCTGGCAAACTGAATTTGGGTTAGATTATTCTGCTCAGATTTGGCAATTGAAAGCAGAAATGTGTACTTATCAGTATGATAGATCCACCTCTCTGTTTCTGGAACAAAAATATAGAAGGAAGGGCGCCAAAGTGGTTAACCCTTTTGACAGTAGCAACCAGCAGGTTCAGTCCAAATATATGAACTCTTTAATTTCTCATACTGGTTCCGGATTTCTGATAACCAAAACATTGTAAAAGAAGTGTCTTATCATACCCAGAATTTGTATGGACAGGAATATGGACTACAAGCCTGGAATAGGTTTTTGATTCCTTTCATATTCCTTTATTATCCCTGACAGTGTTGGTGAGTTACATTGGCCTATCACCAGTGCTGAGGTTGATTCAGTTATTAGCCATTTGAAAATACTGTGACACCTGGTCTGATGGAATCCCAAATGAGTTTTATAAAAAGCTAAATTTATATTATTGCCTTATCTAACAGCTGTATTTAACGTCATAGTCCAAGGAATATTGCCAATACCTGTTACATTAGCTGCTAGTAATTTAATTTTCTTATTTAAACACAAAAATGATAATGAACATTTAGACAACTGGTGTCCTATTAGTCTGTTAAATTCTGATTGGAAAATTTTATGTAAGCTTATTTTGGTTTGACTTTCTCATATTGCCAAGAAAGTAATTTTTCAGACCCAAACATGTGCTATTCCACCATTCCATGATTACTAATTTAAAAATTTTACGGAAGTTTTTGATGGGTTTAGTACACAAGGATATATACTTAGCTTAGACCAATCAAAGGCCTTTGATCGGGTTCCACACAATTATTTATTTGCAGTTTTGGAAAGGTATGGGGTACCAATAGAGTTTGCCTCCTGGATCAGAAATCTGTACTGGTGTGCCTCCATGACTCCGATAGTCAATGGGTTAAAGGGATCTCATATTCAAATAAAAGAGGGTGCGTCAGGGTTACTAAAGTCCCCTGTTGTACGTTTTCTCTATAGACCCTCTTCTCAGGAGACTGAATACTGGCCTTCTATTAGACATATTTCTGATAAAACGGACCTGGTTTTCCTAGTGCTTTGGCATATGCAGAGCGACATTTGTGTTTTAATAGCAGATCAGACTTCAGGTGGGAGAGCTATTGACATTGTGCAGTCCTTTTCCTTAATCTCTGGATCCACCTTGAATACACAAAAAGTGTTGGTACTTCTGTACATATTCCTTTACAGGAGGTTTCAACTGAAGTGGGGGATAACTATCCAGTCTGAGAAGATGCAGATTTTGGGTTTGTCTTTTGGAATACACCCGGTGACAGAAAGCAATTGGCTTTCCTCTATTTCTGTCGCAGAAGATAAGATTGTAAGATGGAAAACTTTTCCTATGGCATGCAAAAGCGTATTTATATGTTGAAAACTTTTATTCTTCCATTTTTATTAGTAAGTTATATTTTCTCCTTCCACTGCATCTTGAAGCCTGTCTCTATCATTTATTTTTCAACTTTTATGGGGCAATAGGTTGAACCCTGTCAAATGGATGATTACATATTGGCCTATAAAACAAGGAGGGCTTAGCATGGTGAATCGGTATTGTTTTTCTTTACAATTTTGTTCATTCTAATGTTTACCCTTGTATAGCTAGTCATTCAGATTTTGGGTACAGAGTTTCAAAGCTAGATCTCAATACTTTATAGATAAGTGGCAAGCGCCGACATGGAGACTTTTACTAAAATCCCACCAGGGACCTGGGGTATCTTATTGAGCTTTTAAGAAGATAAAACAATGGCAGGTGTCCTGTCAGGTGCCAGACTTGCAAAATAGAAAGCTTTATATTCTTCCATTTGAATCGGATTTTTTGTCTTCACCCTGTTTGACTGACCTTGTGACAGTCAATGTCTATAAACAATTACTAGAGGGTAGGATGCTGGAGAAAATGTGGAATACCTTATGGCTATGTTGTCATAATAAATTAAATGTTAAAGGAATCAAGCCCATAAACAGATGGAAGAGTGGTATTGTGTTAGGGAGATTTGTGTTTGCCAAATAGAAACTATGACACATCTTGTTTTTGATTGTCCTTTTATAACTCCATTATGGGCTCAGTTGGCACAAGAGTGGTCTTTACCAGTGCTTGCTGGAATAACATATTCAGATTTGGTTTATGGAATTTTGGGCCTGCTTGGAAAATTTTCTTTCCTGGTACTCTTGAGTCATCTTTGCTATTTTCAAATGGTGTATATGGCAGAATAGATGTCTGTTTGTCCTTCAGCAAAGCGAACTACATTACATGAGTAAAAATTTCAAATTAGGAAAGAAATTGCTCTTGTTTATGGATCTGAGCAGAAATCATTACCTGCAGCTTTAGTTACATTGTGGTGTAAGGCATTGCCATTAATACTGTTTGAAGGGGTTGCTTAAAGTGTATAAACTATGGGTGTGTGTGTGTATTAATTTGATGTTTTCCTGTATTTTCTTTTTTGTATGATGCTTTATGGCTTGGGTCTTCTTTGTGATATGTTAGCATTTTGCTCGGCTGTATGTTATTGTGATTGTTTCAGTTTTCTTGCTTTATATTATTTTCCAATAAAAATTCCCCTACTTTTTCGACAAGTGTCATGGGATCTTTAACATCCACCTGAAATACCACCACTCCAGGCAGATGGGACCTTGGTTTAACATCTCATCAGAAAGACAGCACCTCAAAGTGCAGCACCCCTCTCATGCTGCACTACAGTGTCAGTACTGGGATATTAACCCAAGTGCCAGATGTGAGAACTGACCCACAGCCCTCTGATCTCCCAGCCTCAGAGGTGAGTGTATACCTACTGAGCCACTGACACTGACCTGTGGCACTGGCTGTCACACATCACCTGCATATTCATGGAGTGGAAGCTTTTATGGTTTACATGCATCCACCTCACCTGGTGGTGCCCTAATGGCCAAGTGTGTACAGTCGATGGTGCCAAGCACCCAGGAGAACTGTGCAATGTCATGAAGGATTGTAACTGCCTGCTGTTGCTGTGTCCCAGGGGAAGGCAATGTACTCCCACATTCGCCCCACCATTCCATCCAGGAGCTGCCACTGGCACCTGGACATTGCAGACTGTGAGATATCTACAGTGTTGCCTGTGGGTGTCTGGAATGTTCCCCAAGGCAAGGAAGCACAATGCAGCACTGACCTTCACTTCCACAGGGATGGGGTGCCCCCTACAGGTGGCACTCTGAGGTCTTCCACGAGCCATCATACAGTCCTGCAATGATGGCCTTTGGCAGATGGTTGTGTGCTATACATTGGTCATCCGTGAGGTTGAGGTAGGATGTCCTGGCTTTGTACACTTGTAGCAAATGGTGTCTGGTGGCTAAGTATTGTACTGGTTGCTGCCTGTTCCCTGGTTTCACCCATTGCAGCGCCTGTGGTGCCTGTGCCACCTGTCTCTAGTAACACTGCTCCAAATACTGCTGCAGAGTGCTGACATCTCTCTCTCAGTCCCTCTATCTCTCTTTCTCTCTCTCTGTGGCTTGTCCCACACTGCTGTTCTACACTGTCTCTGCTGCCTACCTCGAGGCCTCCTTTTACTGTGTAAGTTACACCTGCCTCACCTGGTGTAAGTTCGACATTTACCTTCAGCATATCTAGCCCATTGGAACCTTCCACAATCTAGCCATGGCATACCTGGCTGTATTTCAGGGCACACAGTATGTCCATTTACGCAATTACAAATCCATGGGGATGTCGCCAACTGAGATGTAAGTCACTTACACATAGTTGATTTGCAATATGGCAGCATGCAGTTTTCTAGAATCACACAAGTTGCAACTAAATGTCACAATTATGAAATGAGACATATTATTTTATTTGCAACTGTGTGCGTTTTAGCGTACACATTCTAGAATTGGGAGCTCTGTCTTTAAAGGTGACTGAGTTATAAGCCTCAAACATTCAGAAATTTAAAATTGTTTCTCTGTCCACATCCTGTGAGACACTCTAATCGGTGTGAGACAGATTGGCAGAGCACTGGTACCTCACTGTGCTTGGAATTATCTTGTTGTTAACAGTGTCCTAGAGCAATATACTGACAGAGCTCTACAGGAAGTTTTATGGGATTTGTCATCCTGCTACTGACATGGGACTACAGAACTTCCTGTAGAGCTGCACTAGGCATGTTAAACCTTATTATAGAGCCAGGTTTTCATTTACTGGGCTAAAGGCTGCTGCAAAATCACACATGCCCCACAATGCAAAGCATCATGGGCTGCATATGCAAATCACCACAGAATGTTATGCTGGTAAAAGGCTGCTGCAGTTACTTTCTGGGTGCAGTAACTACTAACTAGCACTTGTATATGAAATTGTAACTACTTTGTGGGACTTGTCTGATTCCTTATTCAGGATCACATGACCCATGTAGACTTCCTGGTCCTGAGGCATTAAGGAAGCACTCCATTAGGTGCTTAGCTTGTTTCTCTGTCCACATGCTGTGAGACACCCTAGCAAGTGTGAGACAGATCCGTAGGCGCTGGTACCCTCGCTGTGCTTTCTGAATTACCTCATTGTTAACAGTGTCCTACAGCAATACTAGCAGAGCTCCACAGGAAGTTTTATGTGATTTGTAGTCCTGCTGCTGACATAGAACTACAGAACTTCCTGCAGAGCTGCACTCGGTAGTGTTAAACCTTATTGTGGAGCCAGGTTTTTATTTACTGGGCTAAAGGGTGCTGATTACCTTCTGGGCACAGAAGCTAGCCCTTGCATTTGAAATTTTAACTATTTTGTGGGACTTGTGTGATTTCTCATTTGGGATCACGTGACCTGTGTAGACTTCCATGTCTTGAGGCATAAAGACAGTGCTCTGTGCAAGTGTAGTGAGCATGGGTGAGTAGGCATGTGGTTGCCACACATGAAGACATGTGCAAAAACACTGGAGTCTAGCGCATGTTTTGCCTGTTTGACCGGTGGTGGAGTACACTGTAGGCAGAGCACAATATAGAACTACAGCTTTGAGTACTATGTAACACTATAAGAACCTTGTGTGGGACTGGGGTAATAAATGCAGTTCATGCTTTATGTATTTATTAACAGAAAAGATGAAATAAATAAGGGATGTTGCTGTAACAAGTGTAAAAAATTGCTAGCCTGGAAAATGAGTGATTATTTTCAAAACCAGGCTTAAATCTAAACAATCAAATCAAATCAAATCAAACTTTATTTGTAAAGGCGCCTTTCCAAAACCAAGGTGTCTGTACATAACATAATAAAATGAACTGGAACTGGGAGGGACAGGATCAGATCTACAGTACAGTAGCTTCTTGTTTACATTGTTTTCATGGATTCTACTTGGTAGAATGTTTATTTTCTTTCTTACTACTAAGGGCTAGCAGGGTATTGTTTGGGGCTGTTGGAATTTTGAAACCTGTTTTGGTAGCTAAAAGTGGGCTCATTTGTTTGGTTTACAGTGTGCAGGCTGCATTTGTAGAGGCCTATTTCTTCTCTTTAAACATAATTGGTGTAATTTAACTGGTCTGTTTCTTTGAATTGGAGACCTATATCTTATAATTCAAACCTATTTTGATGTATTGTTGGTGAAGCTGTTTGAATTGGTGTCCTGTTTCTTTGGGTAGAATTTATTCATTGTTGCTGGCTTCACTAGCTGCAAAGTTTTGAGTGGGGAAGAGTGCTAATTTGTCTGGCCAGGTCTCACTCAGCAGGAGGCAGAGCTGAATCAGGTGTGGAGTCAGTGCTTTGGCTTCTCAGAAGGAACTGGAAGGGGACAGGATCAGATCTACAGTACAGTAGCTTCTTGTTTTACATTGTTTTTCATGGATTCTACTTGGTAGAATGTTTATTTTCTTTCTTACTACTAAGGGGCTAGCAGGGTATTGTTTGGGGCTGTTGGAATTTTGAAACCTGTTTTGGTAGCTAAAAGTGGGCTCATTTGTTTGGTTTACAGTGTGGCAGGCTGCATTTGTAGAGGCCTATTTCTTCTCTTTTAAACATAATTGGTGTAATTTAACTGGTCTGTTTCTTTGAATTGGAGACCTATATCTTATAATTCAAACCTATTTTGATGTATTGTTGGTGAAGCTGTTTGAATTGGTGTCCTGTTTCTTTGGGTAGAATTTATTCATTGTTGCTGGCTTCACTAGCTGCAAAGTTTTGAGTGGGGAAGGGTGCTAATTTGTCTGGCCAGGTCTCACTCAGCAGGGAGGCAGAGCTGAATCAGGTGTGGAGTTGGTGCTTTGGCTTCTCAGAAGGAACTGGAAGGGACAGGATCAGATCTACAGTACAGTAGCTTCTTGTTTACATTGTTTTCATGGATTCTACTTGGTAGAATGTTTATTTTCTTTCTTACTACTAAGGGCTAGCAGGGTATTGTTTGGGGCTGTTGGAATTTTGAAACCTGTTTTGGTAGCTAAAAGTGGGCTCATTTGTTTGGTTTACGGTGTGGCAGGCTGCATTTGTAGAGGCCTATTTCTTCTTTTAAACATAATTGGTGTAATTTAACTGGTCTGTTTCTTTGAATTGGAGACCTATATCTTATAATTCCAAACCTATTTTGATGTATTGTTGGTGAAGCTGTTTGAATTGGTGTCCTGTTTCTTTGGGTAGAATTTATTCATTGTTGCTGGCTTCACTAGCTGCAAAGTTTTGAGTGGGGAAGGGTGCTAATTTGTCTGGCCAGGTCTCACTCAGCAGGGAGGCAGAGCTGAATCAGGTGTGGAGTCAGTGCTTTGGCTTCTCAGAAGGAACTGGAAGGGGACAGGATCAGATCTACAGTACAGTAGCTTCTTGTTTTACATTGTTTTTCATGGATTCTACTTGGTAGAATGTTTATTTTCTTTCTTACTACTAAGGGGCTAGCAGGGTATTGTTTGGGGCTGTTGGAATTTTGAAACCTGTTTGGTAACTAAAATGGGCTCATTTGTTTGGTTTACAGTGTGGCAGGCTGCATTTGTAGAGGCCTATTTCTTCTCTTTTAAACATAATTGGTGTAATTTAACTGGTCTGTTTCTTTGAATTGGAGACCTATATCTTATAATTCAAACCTATTTTGATGTATTGTTGGTGAAGCTGTTTGAATTGGTGTCCTGTTTCTTTGGGTAGAATTTATTCATTGTTGCTGGCTTCACTAGCTGCAAAGTTTGAGTGGGGAAGGGTGCTAATTTGTCTGGCCAGGTCTCACTCAGCAGGAGAACTGAATCAGGTGTGGAGTCGGTGCTTTGGCTTCTCAGAAGGAACTGGAAGGGGACAGGATCAGATCTACAGTACAGTAGCTTCTTGTTTTACATTGTTTTCATGGATTCTACTTGGTAGAATGTTTATTTTCTTTCTTACTACTAAGGGGCTAGCAGGGTATTGTTTGGGGCTGTTGGAATTTTGAAACCTGTTTTGGTAGCTAAAGTGGGCTCATTTGTTTGGTTCGAGTGTGGCAGGCTGCATTTGTAGAGGCCTATTTCTTCTCTTTTAAACATAATTGGTGTAATTTAATTGGTCTGTTTCTTTGAATTGAGACCTATATCTTATAATTCCAAACCTATTTTGATGTATTGTTGGTGAAGCTGTTTGAATTGGTGTCCTGTTTCTTTGGGTAGCAAACCTATGTTGGGGCTTTGAGTAGAATTTATTCATTGTTGCTGGCTTCACTAACTACAAAGTTTTGAGTGGGGAAGGGTGCTAATTGTCTGACAGAGGCCTCAGCTTCCTGATTGTTTCCGGAGGACTTAGGCTGGTCCCACCTACCCAACCCCTCACCCCACCCACCCTGGTCAATTATTCCCTTTGTACTAGGAGTTCTGACATCACTTCCTCAAACAGGCAAAGGATTTGCACCTGTCATAACAGAAGCAGACATCCAGGAAAGGAACTGCAGCAAGTGAAGAGTGGCGTCTCTCAGTGGAAGAGAAGTAAATGCAAATCTAGGCACTTTCATTATTACTACTTCACATAGTTATTGCATTGGGTAAAGGGGAGTAGGAGTTGAAGAAGGTGTGCAATGGCTACTTAAAGTATTTTTGAGTGTGGATAGGAATATACAAAGCAGTTGCTCAACATATCTAAACGTGTGCAACAAAGGAGGTAGGGACATAAAGAATGTTTTGCACTGATAGAGGGAGAGTGGGGACTTGGGGGTGTTTGGTATCCTGCATCTGGAAGGGTGGGGTTAGCTGGTGGGCAACGACAGCAATGGGTAGGGTGGTAGGCTGCAACAACTGCGGTGCACCAATCTTTCTAAACATTGCCTGGAGGTGGGAGGATGTTTAGTGTGCAACCACATAGAAAAACTTAGAAAGGAGATTGAGGGTCTGCAGGAGGAACTAAGACAGGAAGGCAGATTGGGGTGGGTTTAGCCCAATACTGGAGGGAGGAGGAAGGGAGATGAGGAGGGCAATTTAAAGCCAACAGTGGTGAGAGAGGCTCAGAAGAAGGAAGAGAGACAAGGGCCCAGGCCAGGAAGAACGATTGCCGGAAACCAGGTCAGAGACAAAAAGTCAAATGGAAGGAGGCAATAGGGACTGTGAGGGAGGCGAAGAAGTGGCAAAAGTCATGGAGTGGAAAGGAGAGAACAGGTTACTATGCAGAGAGAGGGAGCAGGCATTTGTGAAGGATCTTCAGAAAATAGTTTTGCACTGCTAGAGAGGAAGAAGGTGGAGGAGGAAGTGATGAAATTAGAGGAGTAATTGATAAATGCCTGGACCAAACTGGAGCGGGGAAGTTCTGCTGGAGAGAACTGCAACAGGGTAAAGGGCATAATAATGTGCAGGAGGAAGAAGAGGAGCTGGAAATGAGGGAGGGAGATGAAAGGAAGCAAGCAGGGAGTAAGAGGGTGGAATCTTAGTGCTGGGGACTCAATACTAAGAGGAGTTAGGTGGGGTAGCAAGGCGGAGAGCATAGTCGCATTTGGGTGGAAGCCTTGCCAGGAATGACAGCCGAAGGGTGGGACAGTCTGTTCTGAAATATGCTAGAAGGGGTAGGGACAAGCCTCATTTAATTATACATCTTGGGACAAACGACCTGGCTGACAAGACAGTGGATATAGTCCAGAGGAGGTTTGAGGAACTAGCACAATTATGTGAGGGGCAGGAAGATCAGTAACTTTTCGAGATACTTCCGTTGCCAAAAGGCAAGCACAACAAAGAACTGAGAATAGAGAATTTAACAGATGGCTAAGAACCTGGTGTTGTGCTAAAGGGTATGGGCTGTTGGGGGTGGGGAGGGACCTGGGAGGACAGTAGTCTCTATGCCAAGGACAGACTACACTTGAGTGAGAAGGAAAGAAAGTGTTGAAGCAGAGGATGGAAGAATATAGAGGAAGTTTGGAGTTTAAACTAGGAGTGGGGGTGGCAGTTGGGGAAGAGATATGCAGGGACCACAGGCTGGAAATCATATGAGCTTACCCCATAACAGTGACAAAGGACAAATGGCAAGTACTATTGGTGATGCTAGGAAAGGAGGGCAGGATGGGAGGAGGAAAAGGTGGAAGGTGGTTACCCTTAATGCTAGGAGCCTTGGGAGGAAAACTGCAGAGTTGCAGGTTCTCATGGCAGAGGAGAGGTGGACATTGCAGCCATCACGGAAACATGGGCCACCCAATATAATGACTGGGACCTGTCTGTACCAGGGTACAAGGTTATTTCAGGGGACAGGGTGACTGGGAAAGGAGGGGTGGCACTATAGGAAGGAAGGACTGAAGTGTGAAGGGAGGAAGGGAGGAGGGCAGTACAGAGTCACTTTGGGTGCGAATCCAGGATTCCAAGAATAGGAGTCTTAGAATGGGAGTGGTGTACAGGCAACCATCTCAGATGGAGGAGTTAGACAGGGAACTAGCGGGACAGATCAGGAGGACCTGCGAGAAGGGTAGTGGGTGATTGTGGGGACTTCAACATGCCAGAAGTGGACTGGAGCACCCCAACAACCAGGAACAGAAGGGAGCAGGTACTGCTGGATGCCTTCCAGGACAGCTTCCTGCTGCAAATGGTCAGTGAACCAACCAGGTTAGGGAATACCCTTGACCTTGTGCTGGCAAATGGGGACTTTGTGAGAGAACTTACAGTGGAGGAACCGCTGTCAGGAGTGACCACCACTCAGTATGGCTCACATTGGATATGGGCAAGGAAGGGGGAATCTGGCACAAGAGTGCTGGACTTCAGGAGGGCTGACTTTGGGAGGATGGGGAAGTGGTAAAGGGTGCCTGGCAGAATTCAATCTAGTATGGATACTAACCAGAGATGGGAGCTCATAAAGTTGGGGATAGTGGAGGCAACCAAAACCTGCTGCAAAGCCCAGAGCAAGAAGGCTAGAGCTAAGAAACCAAGCTGGTTGAGCAAGGAGGTCATGGAAAAGGTAAGGAGGAAAAGAGCTGCCTTTAGGAAATACAAGAAAACAGGGAGGGGAGGACAGAGAGAGGAGTACTTGACAGAATCGAAGGAGGTGACAAGGCAGTAAGGGGAGCTAAAGCATCTACGGAACTCAGGCTGGCACAAGGCATTAAGAAGGGGAGAAGGACTTCTTTAAATACATCAGGGAAAAGGAGCTGTAAGGACCACATAGTAAGGATTAGGAAGGAGGGGTTGGGTGGAAGCAGGGTATGATAAGGCGGAAGCACTAAATGAGTACTTCTGCTCAGTATTTACTAAAGAGAAGAGGGTGACACCCAAGATGGGTGAAATGGCAGACGAGGGGGAAGTGGTGACAGATGGGAAATCATGGAGGACAGAGTTCGAGAGGGTTTGAAGGCACTGAGGGTGGACAAGGCACCAGGCCCAGATGGCATCCACCCCAGGGTACTGAAGGAGCTGGCAGAGGTCCTTGCAGGACCTTGGCAGACCTATTTAATGCCTCACTACATTCAGGGTGTGTACCTCAGGACTGGAGGATGGCTCATGTGGTGCCCTCCACAAGAGTAGCCCAAGGATGAACCGGGAAACTACAGACCAGTGAGCCTCACATCCATCATGGGTAAGCTAATGCAGACTATCCTGAAGGAGAGGCTGGTGGCCTCTTAGAGGCCAAGGACTACAGGACAGCAGACAGCATGGCTTCATCGTGGCCGATCCTGCCAAACCAACCTGGTCGGGTTCTATGACTGGGTAACTAGGCAACTGGACGGGGACATGCAGTGGATGTCCTGTATCTGACTTCAGTAAGGCATTCGACTCAGTGCCACATGGAAGGCTGGGAAGGAAGTTAGTAGGCACAGGGGCAGGTGCAATGCTGGTGAGATGGGTAGGAAACTGGCTGCAGGGAAGGCAACAGAGGGTGGTGGTGGGTGGGAGCTCTCACACCCAAGGGCAGTGGCAGTGGTGTCCCACAGGGCTCGGTGTTGGGACCAGTGTTGTTTGGGATATTCATTGCAGACATATCATGGGACATCAAGAGCAAGATCAGTCTGTTTGCTGATGATACCAAGGTTGGCGCAGTGGTGGATGACCTAGGGGATGGCAGGGTTGCAGGATGATCTGGCAAAGCTTGAAACCTGGTCAGACACCTGGCAACTGGGCTTTAATGCCAAAAGTGCAAGGTGATGCATTTTGGGATGAAGAACCCAGGAGGACTTACCAGCTAGGGGAGTGCAGCTAGCCCAGACAGAGGAGGAGAAGGATCTGGGTGTGCTCATCACAGGGTCAATGAACAACTCGGCACAGTGTAGGAAGGCAGCTGCAAGGCCAACAAATGCTGGGTTGTATTGCAAGGTATATCCTCAAGGAGGGAGGAGGTGATTCTGCCACTGTATAGGTCATTAGTTAGACCACACCTGGAGTACTGCGTGCAGTTCTGGCGTCCGTATCTGAAAGGGACATTAAGTTACTGGAGGAGTGCAGCGCAGGCGACAAAAGATGATCAAGGGTCTGGGGACTTATCATGAGAGGAGGTTGAAGGAGTTGAACATGTACTCACCGGAGGAGAGGAGAGACAGGGGACATGATTGAAACCTTTAAATACATGAAAGGAATAAACAAGACAGGTACAGAGGGCTGTTCAAAGTATGGGAGGGAGGGCCACCAGGGGCCATGATATGAGACTGGAGCGAGGAAGGTTCAGGAGGGAGATGAGGAGACACTTTTACAGAGAGGGTGGTGGCTGGGTGGAATCGTTACCTGCAGAAGTGGTATGCAGTAGAACAGTGGACTGCTTCAAACGAGGATGGGACAGGACAAGGGAGGGTTAATGAAGGGAAGGGTGGAAGGGAGGGCAGCTGCAGGATAAGGGTGCTAGCTGCACATTCGAAGCAGACTTGATAGACCTCTAGGCCTTTATCTGCTGGCAAATTTCGTATGTTCGTATGTTCGTAAAAATCAATAAATAATTAAAACAATGTTAAATGAATCAAGGCAGCAACATTAAAAATCATTATATGCAAGCTAAAAGAAATGTTTTAATGCCCCTTAAAACTTTGGACAGTCAGGCAATCTCGCACCTGACGAGGTAGAGAATTCCACAGAGTTGGGCCATAAAACTAAAAGATCTGGCCCCAATGTCTTTAAACGAACCCTGGGAATCTTCAGCAATCCCTCATCAGTGGATCAGAGAGAGTGGGAGGGACAGTAGGGACAAAGGAGATCTTTCAGGTAACCAGGTCCCTGATCATGAGAGGCCTTATAGGTCAGCAAACCCACCTTGAAGGTGATTTGCCAGCATATTGACAACCAGTGCAGTCCACAGAGCACAGGCGTTATATGACTGGCCCTAGAAGAACCAGTCAATAGCCTGGCTGCCACATTCTGCACTAGCTACAAGCAGCGAATATCAACCACCAGTAGCCCAAGATAAAGGGCGTTGCAGTAGTCAAGGTGGGAGGTAACAAAGGTGCAGAGCAAAATAGGAAGATCATCAGGAGGAACCAGGTGCTTCACCTGGGTGATGTTCCTCAGATGGTAAAAGAGGCTTTGATAACTGCTGACACCTGAGATTTAAATGTCAAACAGTCATCAAACACAGCCCCAGGTTCCACACCGGTCTGAGGTAGTTAGATGAACACCCCAAGCCATAAACCCAAGGGTGATGCTGCCAACAGACCTGCCTCTCGGCAACCTGGGTCCACAACCAACACCTCAGTTTTCTCTGGATTCAACTGCAGCCAACTCACATTCATCCAGTCCTGGATTTTGGCTAGACAGTTGTTAAAGACTGAAATGGCAGCATCTTGGCTGGGCACAAAGGACATGTACAGTTGAGTATCATCTGCATAGCAGTGAAAACTCAAACCGTACCACCTAAAAATCGCTCCCAACGGCAGCATGTACACCGTGAAACAACATGGGCACCAAAATGGAGCCCCGCGGCACCCCTCAGGATAGGGGAATGATGTCGAGGAAAAATCTCAGACACCACCTTCTGAGTCCTACACTGAGGAAAGATCAAAACCAACTGAGGACTGTACCAGACAGCCCACAGATAAACCACAAGTGCTCCAATAGCACACCATGGTTCACGGTGTCAAATGCTGCAGAGAGATCAAGAAGGACGAAGATGGAATGGGTCATTTAGTACCTGGACAAGAGCTATCTCAGTACTATGTCTCTTCCTAAATCTGGACTGGAGAGAATCATAGACATTGTGGCTGGTCAAATTATCATCCAGCTGTGACGCGACCACCTTCTCAATAACCTTACCCACAAAGGGCAGGTTAGAGACAGGCCTGTAATTAGCCAGACAATCCAGGTCCAAGGAGGACTTCTTAGAAGGGGCTAAACCACAGCCTCCTTCAGAGGATTTGGAAAAATCCCCTCTCCAAAGACCTCCAGACTATCTCAGTAAGGACTGGACTGATTTTATCCACACAGCCCACTAAGAGATGTGTGGGGCCCGGCCCAAACCACAGTTGGTCGGACGCAATGACTGGATGACCATCACAATGTCACTGATTGTGGGAAGGCTGAAGCCAGACCACACAAATTGGTGTTCGACATCTCCTGCCAACCATCACAGCTCCCATTAGGGAGGGTCAAGCGGATATCAGACCTGATTGTGGCAACCTTAACTGAAAAGAACTGAGCAAACTCCTCACACCATTCTTGAGAAAAGGCTCTTCTGGGCTGAAGACAGATTGGATTGCACAATCCCTCCACAGTCTGGAAAAGCTGAGCTGGTTGATTCTGTGCAGCAGCAATCTCTGGACAGGAATTTTGCCTTCTTATGAGAGATTGCTGATTGATAGACCACATAATAGTCTATCAAACTAAGTTTGTCACAATCCAGACCTGATTTCTGCCAGCACCTCTTTAATCTTCATCCGATCTCTCCTCAACTCCCTCAGAGTCTCATCAAACCAAGGAGACCTGGGGCAAAAAGTGAGGGATGAACATGAACAAGAGCAATGGAATCCAGGGCCCCTACTACCACCTTATTATAGGCAAGTACCAAGTCCCCTGGATCCATGCAATCACTCGTAAACCCGATAGGTCCAGTACCACCATCAGGCCATCTGGGAGACACCCCTCAAAGGGCCATACGGACCATCTCCATAGGGGCTGGCCTACTAGGGTGGCCTCAAAACTGAACCCAATGGTGTGATGATCAAACCACCCGACTGGTTCCACCACCAAATCTGATATCTCCATCCCCAGTAGAACACCAAGTCCAATGAATGACCACCAATATGGGTCGAGAAGGAAAAACCTGTGTGAAGCCCAGTGAAATCATTAACTGGCAGAAGTCCTGACCAAACTGTGAGAGTTCATTGTCGACCCAGGCATTGAAATCCCCAAAACCAACCATCTGGGGATCCCAATGTCAGGTCAACAATGAAGTCTGTGACTTCCCTTGAGAATACATTCCGTCACCTGGTGGACGATAAATGAAAGTATCCTGCATCCCACACCTCACCCATGATACATTCAAAAGAGTTGGTAGTTCCCACTGGTACCTCTATTAGGCCAGTTCTGATCTAAAACAGATAGCAACACCCATATATGATGATCCATCCTAGGCGGTGTATCACCAAGTACCCAGCCAGAATTACTGATGCCAAAACTGGCCAGCATTCTCATCCAGCCAGGTCTTGATGATGCACACCAGGTCAGATGATCAAACAAAGTCAGCTATAATAGCGGTTTGTTTTTAATAGATCTGGCATTGCATAACACCACCCCAGTAGGATGAGAATCTGAAGATGCCCGTGCTACCTGCCTACTACAAGCAGAACCCTTGGATATTGGAACAAGACAGGGCAGACCCTTTCCTGGACCCATTTCACCCCAGGCCATCTCCTTGTCCCCGCTATCTCTATCCCCACTCCTTTCCATTCCATCTCCAGGCCCAACCCTCGTCCTCCTCCTCTTTCTAACAATCCCCAGAGCCCTACACTGTCTGTACACCTCTAGCAATAGGGAGGGCAAAAAAAGGACAGATATCCCTGAGCCTGGAGGGGAATAATACCAGACTGTCCTTATGCCTTCCCAAACATATTTACCACACTAAGCAAATACCAGTAAATAAACAACCCCCAAAAACAGATTCAACCCACACCCAAACATACAATACTCAAATACTCTAACAAACATCCACAAAACAAAACAAATACAATACCCTATATAACAATTTAACAGCAGAATATAAAAGTCTGTGTTAGGAAACAATCATAGTCAAATAAGTCTCACATTTTTGAATTATTTTGGTCTGAAGAGCTCCCACCTCTTAAGACATGACCAGAGGGGATGACCAAATTCAACTCTTACTTTAATCTGACCGACCAACCAGAGCTTAATGGAGAAGGAAAACACTTTTTGTAAGGCACTCTCTGCCAATGTATACCCAGTAGAACGTAAGACAGTCAGTTCCAATTCTCATTTTTTCAAAGTAAGAATCCCATCCCACGATGCACAACATAAAGTCAAAACAAATTCAGCTCACCCAAACGGTCCACGACTCAAAGAGAATCCTTCACAGATCCAAGTCCAGTACACAGATCTCTCCAGGAACTTCCAATTTAAAAGCTGATCCCCCACGCCGGTATGTACCAAACCCCCCAGCTGCCTCCACAGCTATTGAGGCAGGCACAGACAGAGACTGGAGTGCTAGACAAGATTGATTCAAGCAAAAGACCCCCAACACAAACCCGGGGTTGCGTCCTCCTCACCCGAGCCATGACTACAGCCCCTAGGCTAAGCCAACTGATTAGTTGACCTCCCGGGCCACTTAGGAAACAAATCAGCCCTTGCCCACCTTCCAGCAGGCCACAAGCCCAAGGTTCCTGCCCAACTCGGCAGAAACCTCAAGGCCATCCACCCCAGTAGGGCAAGGGAATCCTGCTCACAATCTTCGCTACTCACAATTTTCCACAACAGCGATGCTGATTCTGCTCAGATTCAGCAACAAGGAAAATCTGACTCTCCATTGAATCTCCAGGTACTCCAGAAAATCAACTTCTTCAAGCTAGGGGACCAGGGACTTCCCCACTCACAGCTCTTCTGTAACAGAGGTCAGTACCACTCTGTTTCAGTCCGACAACCAAACAGCCTTGAAAAGTCCAATTCTCCATGAGCCTGCTGCGTAATTCCTTCCTTCAGGATGTCAACTGTCTGCTCTGAATCTCCTCCTTTGCTCCTCAGTCTCCTCTAGTCATATGCGCCAACACTCCAGGCAAGTAAGAGAACCGGCAAATTAAACAGACTTCCAGGGTTTTACATTAAACATCCAGTGCAATATCTTAGGCACTGGATGAAACAGAAAAAGTATGCATAAAAAGGTTTCCTAACTCTATTTAAGCTCCCAGAAAAGAAAAAACATCTCTAAGCCTGATACACCACTCAGTCCTTACTAATTCACTCAATTTTCCCTAACTTACTGCCAAAATTAATTATGCTAAGTAAAACAAAAGAAAACTAAAACAAATGACTTATTACAAAACAAAATAAACTAAAAACAAAACTGGTACTATAAGCTTGTTGTGGACTAGCCCAGTACGCCCACCATCTAAAAAAAACACATATTTCTCTTCAATAGCAGTCTAGATAATCAGGGGTGTGTTTGCAACAGTGTAGCTGCATCAATATCAGTTCAACCTAACAGCAATGAGTATGGCACAAAACTGACCCATCTATTCTAAACAGTACAGATGCATCAACATCAATGCAGCAAAACCATAATGAAAATGTTACACAAACTAACCCTATATATTAGCAAATTTAACAAATTATGTCTTGACATTTGATAAGGAGAATTTTTAAAAAGACTATGGGATGATGATAATGGTGACTGTTCTGAGAATCCAAATGGGTGAGCTCTAGTGGAAGGAAATAGGAATCCAAAAGGGTCACAGGGCTATGGAATTCATCTTCCAATTGATAACAAGTTCTCCTGTTTATGTTGATGTGCCTGGTATAGAGGATACCATGGATGCATGAAATTACTCTGAACCACCTATCACTACTGTACAAGTTATGCCACCTCTAGAACCTCATCATTACACCAAATCATTCTACTGCTGAGGAGACTGAGACCATCCAATTAAGTGGAACAAATGGTCCAACTAAGAGTAAAATGACATAAATTTAGGGCATGATGATAGTAGCAGAAACAAGCTGATGGATAGCTCAGGCAACAAGGAACAGCATGATAATGTAGCCTTTAAGGATGCTATAAGTAGACATAATATGGAATCTGTACAAAATAGTAATACAGACATTGCCATACCTAACAATAGTTCAGATGGGGTAGAATCCACCAACATAGCCTCAAATAGTATTAAGGATAGTGGGGACCACTAAGGAATTTTCAAAAAGAACTGATGGAATCATAGAAGTAGAAAGGCAAAGTCAGCTATTAGTTTTAGAAGACTCCATGATAAAACATATGGATAGTCTTATCTGTAATCCAGATAAAACTAACCGAACATGTAGCAGTTACAAGGGGCAACAATTTCTGACCTAACACTAATGGTAAATACAATTCTGAAAAACACAGGTGACAGGCCCTTAGTGGTAATACACATTGGTACAAATAATATCAACAGAAATAGCATAGACGAGATAAAAGGGATTTCATTGTCTTAAGTGAACTATTGGTAGCAAAAGGATGTGATGTTACAATCTCTGAAATTCTCCCTGTACCCAGAGCCACACCACTCATGTCCATGAAAATTAAGAAAATATATAACTGGCTTAGATTATGGAGTCTGTAGCAAGGGTTTACATGCCTAATTCACTGGGAAAACTGAAAATCATCCCAACTTGTACTGCTGGGATGGATTACATTTAAGCAATAGAGAAGTAGTCTACTGTGTAAGAAAATTGCAGCATACATAAAAAATCATTTAAACTAGGATGTGAGGTGGGGCAGACACTTTGCATCCAGACAAAGAGTATTAATTATCTATACATGGGTAGAAAACAACAGAAAGGAAGCTATAATTTCTTATTAACTAACACTAGGAGCTTTAACATCATTATGAAGAGTGAATTAGAAACACTCATAAAACACTATGATCTCCACGTGGTGGCAATCACTGAAATAGGTGGGATGATTCAAATAATTGGATAAGGGATATTCCTGGCTTTAAGTTATATAACAAAGATAGAAATCACAGAATAAGAGGAGGTGTGTGCATATATGTGCCCAATTCAATTCCATCAGTTCATTTCATTTAAACAAACAGCAAATAATGTAGACACTATCCGGGTACAATTGAAACTTCCAGGTCACCCACTTATCATTCTTGGAAACTGTTATGGGCCTCAGCATCTCACCATGAAGATACAGCTGCTCTGTGACCAGAGACTGCACAAGCATCAGCACAAGGCAAGCGTAATTATAAAGGGAGACGTCAATCTTCCAGGGATTGATTGGACTAACTTACAAGCAAACTCTGAACTTGAATCCCTTTTCTTGGATACAGTCATAAACAGGAACCTAGAACAGATGGTTTTGAACCAAGCAGAGGTGCTAACACCTTAGATTTAATTCTAACCAACGTTGATCATCTCTTAAGCAATATTGATATGTTATCACCACTGGGGAATAGCAATCATAATATGATTGCTTGCTCACTAAAGCATTGTAAATCAAACTCTTCTAATATTAAACCTAAAACAAGGAATTATAATGAGGCCAATCTAAACCTTGCCATCAACCACCTTAGCAATATAGACTGGTACAGATTACTTCTCAATTTATGGACAGAAGAAGCATGAAGTGCTTCAAGGATTTTATCTTCCACAGCTGACAGGTTTGTCCCATTAGAAAATAAATGTAATAAAGAGGATAAGATACCCAACTGGATGACTCCGGGAATTAGAAGACAACTCAAACTTAAGCTTAAAGCATATAGGAAATATAAACAGTGTCTGTTGCCTTTTAACAAAGTACATTATATCAAAGTACAAAAAGAATTGGAAAGCATGATTAGAAAAGCAAGATATAAAACATAATTTAAAATTACACATAGCAAAGATATCAAATTGCTATATTCCTATATAAGCGCCAACAGATCTCCACCAAACATTATAGACTCTGTCTCCAAAAATGGAAATATGATAAGCAATCCTATTAAAATGTCTGACAGCTTCAATAACTATTTTGCTTCAGTATTTAGCCCCAAGGTAGATGGTTCTAACATTAACCTTAATGTTACAAATAGTCATTGTCCCCAGAACCCAGCCAATAAATAAAGACACGGACTAGTAGTGTGAGAGGTTGCTCAGTCTTGGCAATAATTTTACTGATTTGATATGATTTGATAAATCACCATTTTCACTTTTACATTTTCTTAATATTCCCAATCATCTGTCCATAATTTACATTTCCACTTAGGTGCATACATTACATTATTTTCTTATTGTCCTCTTTAATAACCAGCTCTCACTCTTCCCCAGAGTACATCATGGGGGTATCCTAACCTCTTATTCTTATGTCCTGCACTGGGGCACGGGCGCACACACCTTGCCCTTGCTTCTCCTTTTACTTTCACTTGCCGTCCCCTTCGCAATCTCCATATTCATCACTGAGATCCCTTCCCAGTATGCAACTTTGCTTCCACCTTCCACAGTGCCCTGCTCTCCTATTTTTGGGTGGGTGGGTGGGTGGAAATTCCTTATGGAGCAAATTTGACCTCTCTCTGGCATGCAGCCTTTTACTGCTCCTTTCCACACACTTTTCCTTTGTCCAATCCTTATGCATCCGCCCCTGCCCCTTTGTCCCTATTGTCAGTCCCTTTGTGATGTCATTGTACCTTTCCTTCCTTCCCAGCCCCTCCCCTCTTCTCGCCCCTCCCTCCTTTACTGAACCTCACCATTATTGGCATAGGCCATGGGACAATGGGTCCTGCCCTTTTAATCAGGCAAGCCTCTTTGTCCCCTGAACCCACCAATAAATAAAGACACCGGACTAGTAGTGTGAAGTTGCTCAGTCTTGGCAATAATTTTACTGATTTGATAAATCACCATTTTCACTTTTACATTTCTTAATATTCCCAATCATCTGTCCATAACTTACATTTCTACTTAGGTGCATGCATTACTTCATTTTCTTATTGTTCTCTTTAATTTAATAGCCAGCTCTCACTCTTCCCTCCCGATGTACATCATGGGGGGTATCCTGGCCTCTTATTCTTATGTCTTGCACCAGGGCACGGGCATACACACCATGCCCTGCTTCTCCCTTTCCACTAGTCCACCTCCCACTTCGATGGCGGTGGACTTTCCCCCAAAAAATGTGTTTTTTTTTTTTATTGTCGCATCATTCATGCTCGATTGCACTTGACATCTTGGTGTTGAACATGGCTAGGCTGAGCTCCGACAAATGCCCTCCGTCCCCTCTGTAATACTCATCTACCTCCTCCATGATCCCATGTTTTATCACCACTCCCCAATACTCTGGAATAGTCTCCCTACCCTTGCATGCATACATTTTCTGGTCCTGTCTATACTCTTGTGGTTCTCTGCCTGCCTCCATACCCTCCTAGGAGTGATTTCTGACCATACTGACGATAACTCTGGCCATCATGTTTTGATTACTTTAACGTCATGCTCTATCTGATAAAGATGTCCAACCAAGGCCTTGTTCCCAAGTCGTTGCCCCGAGGTGTACCACAATCAGGTCCAGTTGTTATGGTCCTTCCTGATTTCCCTCAGATCTGGCAACAGCTGTGCCCATTTCATGCCCCGTAGGCCTTTCCACACTAGACTTATTGTGTCAATGTCCAGGTACAGTTGTTTTCCCCCATGCCTCCAGGCTGCCCATTTTCTGCCCAGTGCACAAAAGAGTGCCCGCAAATCCATGACTCGAGCTTCTTGGTTGTACCTGGTTGATCAAAGCATAAGAATGAGTCTTTGTCCAATGTCTCCCCTCTCCCCCTCCCCTTTCTCTTCTTTAATACCTGCTTGTGGAAAGAAAACAAATATTTTAGTCTTGTACTTCTCTTATGTATTTTTTATAGCATCCTGATGACCGTCTTCCTCTCTCTTTAATCTCTTGGCTCCCCTGCCCTGTGCAGACATCATAGAAGCTGCCCCAATTCTAAATGAATGTGAAGAATATTCCCGGTTGGCTCCCCAATAAACCGGAGTACTTTGCCCAACACTGCAGTCACCTGGTACCCAGATACTGGCTTGCCATCCCCATGTAAAATATTCTTCCCTACCTTGGTCTTTTGGTCTGCCACGATATGTGCAGAGCCGTCACAAGGGCAATGGTTTTATTTGGTGTGCCCATAAACACACCTTCCTCCCCTGTTTTGTCTGGTCAGTTTTGGACTCCCACAGATTAACTGTTATGGCTTCCTTCTGCCACTCCATGTTTTCCCAAAGTAATCCCCGCTTCCTTCTTGCTGTGCCCCACTATTTCACTGAACCTGAAGGCCCCACTGTACATGGTGGTGTATAATGCCTGAAATAACACCGCCTCCCTTATACACCTGCAGATATGCTGTAGAGCCCCAATAGCCATTCCATCAGCCCTTCTGATACCGGCTTCCTGCTGTCTTGTCTCCTCCCTGTCCCCCTCATCCAGCCCTGCATCATTCTCCTAATAAGGTTAGTCTTTGTGGGGTCCTCCCAACCCTTAATGTGCAGATTTGTCCTATAGCTGCTAAGTGCACTCCTATGGTTGAGTGCGCTATTCTCTGGTTCAACCCTTGTCTATAAATTGTACCAATTGTTCCCTGTTACGGACCACTTACCTGCCCAGAGTACTCATCTCGGAACTTTTGAAAGGCCCTTCAGGAGGCTTCATCGCTCTCTGGGTCCGAGGCCCAGGAGTTGCGGAACAATGCCTCAGCTCCTCAATCCAATCTCCCACACGTGATCCGGAATGGCAGTCTGTTTTGTCTCTGCTCCAGGTGCAAAGGTCCTGAACTTGTCCATCTGCAATCAGGAGAGCAATCAGCTATCACGTTGTCCACTCCATTGACGTGTTTTGCCCTGAAAGACATATTCAGGGACAAACCCTCCACACCATTCTGCTCAAGACCCTCATGACCCTGTCAGACTGTGTCCTCTTTTGTTCAATACTTCCACGACTGCTTTGTTATTACTCCAAATGTGACTTGCCTATTCCTGAGGTCCTCCCCCATACTACCATCACCACCCATTTGGGAAATATTTCCAAAAGGTGATGTCTTTTGTCACCCCCATGTCCACACAAGTGGCCACGGTTCGTGAACCATTTTCCCTGGAGGTAGCCTCCCATCCCTATACCCCTTGCCGCTTCTGTATATAACTGTAAGTCCGTGTTATAGACCCAGTCCTCCTGCCAGAATGTGTGCCCATTATATTCTTGCAGAAATTGCTCCCATGCTGCCATGTCCCCTAGTCATCTGGTAGTGTCTACCCAGTGGTGCGGCCTTGTGGCCCCTCTCATAGCCCATGCCAGATGTGCCGTGTAAACATATCGTCCTGGCGTGATCGCTCTACAAGGTTTGAATGGCCCAGCAACTGCTGGGCCTGTTGCAGCCTCACCCTCCTGCATTTTCTTACTGCCTTCAGTAGCTCTTTCAGCTTCTTAACCTTCTGTTCAGGCAGCTGAAACAGTTCCTTTGTTGTGTCCAGTTCTAGTCCCAAAACTCAATTATGCGACTCGGCCCTTCCGTCTTGCCTTTGGCTAGTGGGACCCCAACTCCTGACATAATCTCTGGAATTTCTTGAGCATGTCCTGGGTCTCTACCTTATCTTCCCCAATGAACTGGAAATCATCCAGATAGTGCACTACTGCCGGTACCCAAATATATTCTGAAAAACCACTGTAACCAAGTACTAAATATCTCGAACATCGCGACAAGCTATTGAACACCCATCGGGCATGGCTTTATCGAAATAATACTTTTCTTCATCCTAAAACCCAGTAAGTCCCAGTCTTCTGGTCTAACTGGTAAAAGGCAAAAGCTGACTCTATGTGTGGTTTCACCATCCATGCTTCCTGTTTTGTTCTAGTCAGTTTTACTGCATCCTCCAGTGTGGCGTAAGTGACTCTGCTGTCCTCCTTCCCTATGGCATCATAAACTGAATCTCCCTCTGGGTAAGACAGATGGTGTATTACCCTATATTCCCCCCTCTTGCTTTTTAGGGACCAGACCCAGAGGCAAAACCCTCAGGCTGGCAAGTGGCAGGGTCGTGAAGGCCTTCAACCCTCCCTGCCCTTACGCCCTCCCTAATTTTCTTAGTCAACACCCCTTCTTTTCCTTGTACCAATTTTAAGTTATTTGCCACCATCTTTTCAAACCTTTGAACTGCAAGCTAAAACCGTATTTAAAACCCTCTCTTAATATTTCTGCTGCCTTTGTCCGGGTATCCCCCAACCATTTTTCCATCCTTCCTATGTTTATGGGAGTCTGTGCCAGCTGGACACCACTCCCTTTGTCACCCATGTGTCCTGATGTTGAGGTTTATAGCCTTTCCATTTCCCCTGTTCCCTACCCTGTTCCCTCCCCACTGGTGCCCTGAAATGGACTCTGCCCATTCTGAAAGGTTGTCTGAGGGTGCTGTCCTGATTGCTTGTCCCTTTTTCCAAACTGTATCTACATCACGCCAGCTGGTACCCCCCACACTTGGAACATACATGCGAGCGGCGTGCCAAGAACAGGCTGCCCTGTTGTATCCCCAACATGACTTTGTTGCTGCCGATGCTATTTTTCACTGTCCATGTCTTTTTTTCTGTTGGGCCTGTAAATCTCCAACCACAAATCTATCTGCCTGGCATCCCATTTCACATCCCCAAAATTCACCACTCTCTTCCTAAACTTTCCATCATACCATGACCAACTATGCCCTCCTTTTGTATGCATTTTTTATGATGAGGAATAGGTAAGAAGGGGTATGGCTAATTCCTCCGCTCTCGATTACTATGGTTGTGAAATATGTAAAGCCCATAGCCCAGTTGTCCACATTTTCCTTTCCATGTTTTGTCCTCATCTTCCTTCTTGAGCAGCACTACTGCCTCTGCCATGTCTTTTTCTCAAAGCTATCTTTTCTCATATTTTCCATACTATCCACATTACAATGCAAAGATATCTACATATTCCCTTTCCATATCTTCTCTTTCACCGTTGTAGGCATGTGGTCATAACCATATGCCAGGAGCCCCACCTCCTTTTGTACCCCTTGATATTCACCTGTCGCCCCTCCCTCTGTCCCTACCCCTTTAATGCTCTCAATGCCTTTTCTAGCTGACTAATCCCATTTTCCCCATACTTTTAACATTTGTGCTATATATTCTTTTATACTACTCTCCACTGACACCCCTTGATTACCTGATACAGTTGTCTGCGAAGGGCCTAGCCCTTGCTTCGGTATTCCTGCTACTTGGGGCAGCTCGACTGTGGTGGTGTTAGCACTACCACTGGTATTGGTGGAAAGGCTTGGCAAATCGGTACTGGTGGATCCGCTTCTTGTCCCTTGCCCCGGGTGCTTTCCGGCATGGCTCAGGTCTCGGTTCTCCGGAAGGTGCCCGTGGCTCCACCACTTGGATTAATACACCTATTCAACTGCATAAATCAAATAATGAAAAACATACTTTATTGGATTTAATATTTACAAATAGACCTGAAAGATATATATCAGCAGTTCATGAAAATGATGGTGTTCACTGTTACATTTCTTGTATTAGGGACACTCAGATGGAGAAACGACAATCACAATTTATTTATGTAAGGATGTTTAATCATTTTAATGAACAGGCATAATTAAATGATGTGGCAAAATTCAATGGAATTTAATGTATACTTGCCCAGATGTACACACAGTATCACTTTTCTTTAAATGGTCTCTTGTGAAAGTTATAAATAAACATGCCCCATTTAAATTAAAAACATAAATAAAAGAAAGAGTGCCTTGGATAACACAAGAATTGAAGGATTTAAAAAAAAATCAAAATTATGGCATATAACTAAAACTACTAAGGAAATTAAAGATATCTTGGCATTTAAGGTCTTTAGAAATAATTGTACTAAAAATATTAGGAAACAAAAAGGAAATATTATGAAGATTATTTCTCCTTATCAGAAAAAAATCCATGTGCACTATGGAAAGGCATACATTTGATGAAGGAAGTCAAGGTTCAGCTAACTTCCAACATCTTTGTCATTTGAAGGAAAAGCTTTGTGATGGATGTTGACAAGATAAATGTATTGAATTCCTTTTTGTCTCTGTTGGTGATGCATTTAATAAAATGCATCCAGACTTGCCACTGCCTATTTTGGATATTGATTTTGGTAGTGGACTTAAATGACCTGTGTTTTCATTTAGTCAATTCAATTATATGATGTTAAAAAACAGTTACAGACTTTAAATATTAGAAAAGGTCCTGGATGTGATGAGATCCCACTTTTTTCTGAAATTGGCAGCTGAATTATTAGCACCTCATCTTAAATATATTTTAATTTTTCCTTGGATTGTTGTGAATTACCAATTGATCTGAAAACGGCTTTTGTTACTCCAGTATTTAAAGGGGTGACCTATCAAACCCAGGATCTTATAGGCCAATTTCAGTATTACCAATATGTGCAAAAATACTTGAAAAACTTGTGAGTATTCAATTAACTAATTATCTTATTAAGTATAATATAATAACACATTTAGAATCAGGATTTAGAAAGGGGCATAATACTACATATACAATTTTAAAGTAGTTGATGACCTGTTGAATGCTTTCGACAAAACCAGGAAGTTCCATCATTATTTCTGGATTTGTCAAAGGCATTCAACACAGTTCATCATACTATATTACTTAATCAGTTGAAAAATGTTGGATTAGATATTCCAGCATTAGGCTGGTTTCATAGCTATTTGATTGGGAGATTACAATCTGTTAAAATAGAAGGTATGTGTTCAACATCAGCTACCCTATTAAATGGGTACCTCAAGGGTCTGTGCTAGCCCCTCCTTTTCTATTATATATAAATGATTTACCAAATTATTGTTCACCTAAAACTTGTATACAACTTTATGCGGATGATACAATTTTGTCCACCATGAGTGATAATGTGGATATGGCAATGGTTGTTTTGCAACAAGATTTTAATAAAATACAGAGGAACTTGTTAATTTGAGATTGCTTCTGAATGAAAAAAACACAGTGGATGATGTTTGGTAGAAAAGATTTTAAAGATTCAACTATAAAGGAGCTTAGATCTTTATCAGCAATTGACATAGAAAGAGTAAATTCTATAAATATTTAGGAGTTACACTAGATAAAAATTTGACTTTTGAATTGCATATAATGTCTAAGTCAATGAGACTGAAGAGACTTCTGAGTTTCTTTTATAGAGATAGAACTCTTTTAGTTTAAAGATTCGGAAATTATTAGTTTCTGCCTTATTTTACCAATATTAGATTATGGTGATATAATTTACAAAAATGCAAAAAAGCATTGCTGTGTTCCTTGGATGTTCTCTTTAATGTAGCGTTGAGAATTATAACAAATCTTCCTTTTAGAACTCATTGTTGTGTGCTATATCAAAATTGGGTCTTCTTTCATTATTTGATAGGAGAGATTATCATTGGAATTTATTTGTGCATAAGTTTGTACAACGGTCATTGCCTATTTTTTGTTAAATATATTGCAAGTAAGAATACAGAGTCAATATAATTTAAGATCTTCTGTCCGGAAAGGTTTTATTAGATCTAGAACTAGAACAAAATTTGGTGATAAAACAATTTCAAATTTAGTGATAAAACTTGGGAACTAATATCCAAAAGGTGGAAATGCACAGTATTGTTACCATTTAATTGTTTTAAATCTTTTAATGATTTTATATAGCAAACACTGTAATTGTTATGGATAAATTATTGATATTTGGGTTTGTGTATAACTAAAATTAATTAATATTATATTGAAACTGAAATTATGTATGTATGTTTGTTTATGTGATGTTATATTAAATGTGGATTCAATTGCAAAAGAGATAATTTAATCTCAATTTGAAATCAATAAAGTTTGAAAGTTTGAAAGTATTACCGTACTGGGCTCTCTAGCGGTGACCCGTGGTGGCACCCTTTTGTTAGCCTCCTTGCCTTCCCCATCTTCCCTTTTCTTTTGGTACCCTTCTTCACACCCTCTGGCTCTGCCACCTCCAGCAACCAATTTGCCTTCTCCACCAAATCCAACACCCTTGAAACACTCCTCTTTGTTGGGCTTTGTTTTCTTTGCACCATTCTCTGTTAGTATCTATAATAACAACACATCTGTTAACACAATCATCTGCTGCTTTCCACATATCCCCTTTTCACATTGTTAACATATCTGTCTCCCCTTTTTGATACCCTTACGCTTTCACGTTATCCACCTCTCCCTACTATCCTCGTGCTTCTTTCTTTATGCACACTCCCCCATTGCTTGCTTAATCCCACCTTTTTGTGCCCTTCTTGCCCTGGTCCACTCCCTGATGTATAGCAGCCTTTCCTCAACTCTGTCCTGTTGCTGCATCTAAGTGGGCCCCTGTACAATGGAACTGGGAAGGGTGGCTCTAAACTTCAGTATCCTCCCTTTCATTGCCATTGCTATCCGTTCCCTTGCTTAATCAAAGTCCCCCACAAATGGATCAAAACTGGTGGGACTTGCAGAAATTGCTCCCTTTACCAACCAGTACAGTGCTGCTTTTAGCACCTCCCTACCCATGCTTTGCTTCCCATGTCCCCCTCCTTCCTATTTTCTTGCTCGTGTTCTTCCCCTCCCTCATGTGGCATCCTCCCGCTCGCCTTCCCTTTCTACTTTTGCCCCACGTGACGATGACATCACACGCCATCTCACGGTTGGGGCCCATGGTGTTACCCACTTTTTCCTCTCGCTTCTCCCGTAGCATTTTCCCACTTCAAAGCACCCATCTGGTGCTACTGTTTTATTTCTGCCCTTTGCTTCCTCTGTCCTCCTTTTGCTGGCGCTTTCAAACACAGGGCGCCCTATTCAAAACCACCAGGCGTGTCCTGTTTGCCTTCCATTTTATTCAGCCCCCCACGTGGTGATGCCATCACATGCCATCACCATGTGGTCAGGCATAATATTATTACCTCGCTTCTTCTGCATCCGCCTCCCAAATGGTGCTTCCTCCCCTCACAAGGCCACCAGGGCTCCCCTGCTTATCCCTCAATGCCACACAACTTTATTTCTTCCTTTCCTTCTTTGCGAGCTGAGGCTTCCCACACAGCTAGACCTCTGTCCCTCTTTAAACCTCCTTTTTCTTTCTCTTGCTGTTACTCAAACACCCTTTGCCTCTGACTCCTTGCTTCCTTCCTCTTGGGCCCTCGCCCAACACGCTACTTCCGCCAGTGCCTGTCTGCTCTCCCCCTTAGTTTCTTTGTTCCTGCCTTAGTGCTTCACTCACTGCCACACTTTTTACTAAAACTACTCCCTTCTGCCACGGTCGTGGCACTGCCTGCAAGCCTCCCATTGGACTCCCCATGCTCCTGCTTCAGCCTGGTGGCGCCCATGCCACTCTTTGCTGATGACTTCAAGGCTGCACTCACCACAGATGCTCCACACCAGTATCACTTCCTCTGCATCTTTTCCCCCATTATGCCCTCAACAAGACTTCATTGCCCTGCTCTCCACAGCCATAACACTGCACCTCTAAATACCACCATACAAAGTGCCTCAGGAGCCCACATCAAGCATTCTCTTTCTGTTGCCAGGGCTCTCACCCTCTTTATATTTCTTACCTCCAATCTTCTTGCTGTTCTTCAGTCACTGTCTACCAGCCCACTCAAAGTCCTTTCTACTTAGTTCTTTAAACTTAATTCCACTTCTATTAACTTCCAAATACAAATCCAATGCCCAATGGTTTTACCACATACTGAAACATGCTTCCACAAGCTGAAATTCCTTATGGAGCAAATTGTGACCTCTCTCTGGCATGCAGCCACTTTTACTGCTCCTTTCCACTCACCCTTTTCCTTTTGACCAATCCTTATGTGTCCTCCCCTGCCCCTTTGTCCTATTGTCGGTCCTCTTTGTGATGTCATTGTACCTCCCTTTCCTTCCTAGCCCCTCCCCATCTTCTCATCCTCCTCCCTTTACTGAGCCTCACCATTATTGGCATAGGTCGTGGGACAATGGGTCCTGCCCTTTTAAATTGGATAAGCCTCTTTATATTTTATCTATGACTGAGGTACAACAGGAATTGCTGAATGTTAAAATATCCACTGCCTCTGGTCTGGACAATATATATCCTAAGCTGCATAAAGCTGGATTTCATATACTAGCATTCCTCTAACCATTATTTTTAACTTGGATATTCCTGACAAAAACAACATGGGTTCCAAAAGGAAGGTCTCACACTACAAATCTGATCACCTTTTATGAGAAGATCAGTGAAAGCCTTGATAGGAGGTGCCCTTCAGATGTGATCCTGATGGATTTTTCTAAAACATTTGACAAGGTTTCATACTACCTTGGTCATTAAGTTGTTGAAACTCGGCTTTGGCCATTCACTGGTATGGTGGAAAATCAATTGGCTAAAAACTTAGTACAAATTGTCAAAATTAATGCATTTAACATCAAATAAGAAATATGTCACTAGTGTGTCCCTCGGGGCTCAGTTCTGGCCCCAGCTTTGTTCAGTATATTCATTAGTGACATCCTACACTATATTAAGAATAATCTGGTAAAATCTGCTGACAATTTAAAACTCAGTGGTGAGTTTGTGTCTTTAATGAGTATTTGACAATGGTCATGACCTAAACAAATTATGGAATGGGCAGAAATTAATGGGATGCAATTTAATATCAACAAATGTGTTGTACTCCATTATGGTTCCAAGAATCATAACTATAGTTACATTCTAGGTAACCAAATTCTATGTACGGTGACCTCTGAATGGGATCTTGGGGTCATATTAAATAATTCCCTCACCCCCACAGATCACTGTAGACAGGTGTCCTTTAAAGCGAGAGGCCTTATTAAAAGACTAAAACAATCATTTATATGCAGATCTGAGCAGTGTATCATCCTTTGTACAGAAGCTATATTAGGCAGTTACTCAACTATGGATCTCCAGCTTGGTCACCTTATCACATGAAAGACATTAATATGATTGAAGGGGTGCAATGATCAGTAACCAAATTAATACCACATTTAAAGGGACTACCTTGTGCAGCTAGAGTGAAAAAATGGCTTGTACTCCTTACAATTAAGACAGAGAGGGACCTTTTATTGCTACATCAAATACTGGACTCACCTGAGCTTATGGAACAATGTGGCCTTACATATAACAAGACTAGAGATAACGCCAGATCCCATGACAGAAAATTAGTCTTACCAAGGGCATATATCACAAAAGACAACTACTTCACAGTAAGGAGTATTAAGGCCTGGAACAGGCTACCTAAAGAGGAGTTGAAGCTCTCAGTGTTTTGGAATTTAAAACGCTTTGGAGAGACTGTTTTATGCTGACTGTCAGATGGCTTAATTATGCCCACAGGTGTGGGGACAATCCAGATGGGCTTCATGCCCCTTTGTCCATCTATTCTTAGTAATTACATTTTGCAATTATGTAATCTGCAGAATTTTAACCTATATAATTTAAAACTAAAGAACCGAATATCACCAATTTTAATAGGTTCATTGACCCTAAATATTAGGTTTTGAGGCCATCCCCATGACCCAGCAGCAGAGCATCATGCTGCAATGCTAATAATCCAGGTTTGAAAGCAAGCCCAGGAAGTCATATCAGGAGACAGGCCATGGCCAGGACAACTGATGCTCAGCAGTACATCTGGGTCAGGGGAGATGGCAATGGGTTCCACCAACATGGCAACACAGCAACTCCTACAGCTATGCTAAGAAGTTTGCTCCAGTCGCTGGGCAGGCTGTAGCTGTGCAAGGCTAGGATGTGGGAATGAAACAAATGTGGGGAAAAACCCAGAAGCCAACTGAATAGTGGCTGGGTTCATTACGATCCTGGTACAGCCCTGTGAACAGTATCACCCAATTGCTCCTGCTTAGCACTCCCAAATATCCTTCCATTTCTTTCCCTAATGCTCCCCAGAATCTCCTCCTCTTCCTACCTCTATCTGTCCCACTGAACTTCATTCCTTCCTACTCCCCTTCCCTCAAAGAGCCCGAGTCCTTCCTGCAACCATCATCCCTACAACACATCCTAGTCCCTCAGTCCCCTTGCAGGGTTCCCAACATCCTGAAGGGACCCCCAGTACTAGGCCTCTCTCCCTCCCTTACTGCTTCCTTCCCCACTATTCCTCTATTTGTACTCCTCCATCTTCCCATCCCCTCTCACTCCCTTCCTCCAACTCCTCCTTGTATGCCTTCCAGATGTTGTCCCTCTTTCATTGCCCTCTTTCTTAGTTGCCACCCTCTTTTCCATATCCATCTGCCTCTCTGCTACACTCATATACTTGTACTTAAATTAAACTTATTATGCAGCTAAATCTTCCTCCTCACTCTAGGTTAATTCCTACTCTATTAATGCACCCAAATGTAACAGTCACTGTATCAATCATATGTATGCAACATTAATGTAACAATCTCTGTACATTCTCATGCTTTTGCAAATGTCTGCAAAGTGTACATAAGTATCTTGAATGTTGTATTTGGTGTGAGATGTCAACTCCTGCTCAATCAACTGCTCCTTAATGTAATCAATCAACTGTCTTGAGCATATGAATGTATTATTAATGTAACAATTTATGTAAATTCACATGCCTTGCAATTGTTGCAAAGTAGACTTATGTGACTTGTTTGCCTCTATTTAGTGAGTGTATGTATGTAGGTATATATGTATTATTGCACGTCCCCTTTGCTCCTCTCTCCCAACATTGCACTGGGAGACAAGCAACTTATTGCTCAGAGTGCCTGCCTGGTGAAACATTTTAATACATAAAAATAAAAGTATATATCCCTGAAAGATAAACTGCCATTCAGGAAAAAAAAACCTTACAGGGCAACAAAAGGAAGCTGTGTGTCAAGTCTCTAAACTCCTTGCTCAAATGCAGCCACATTATAACAGCCAAACATTCCAAAGTAACATCAGTAGTTAGTGTTGAATCTCATGAGCTTTTCTGAAATTATAGAATGTCGTAATACCTTTGTCACAGCCATGTCTATACATTTTGCCCAGTTGTACACTTGAGGTGCCATAGTAGATGAAGATAAAGCTTAGCTGGGTTTTGTAGTGCTCCTGTGTATTGCAGGAGTATTCCTAATTATTAAAATATAATTTTCAGATCACCAGCAGGACACCGAAAACAGAAGTAGGAAGTCATGTTACTTCGGTGGGTGCTAATTTAAGGTCCACAAAACAAGCAGGGTGAGTGCGTGAGAGACATGCGCATCTGCGGCGTGTCACTGCGGTATGCAGGGATGACTGGACACACTAACAGGTAACTGTGCTCCACAAACAGTAATAAAGCACAAAAATTAAACTTAGTGGGGAATAAACAACTACTACCGATTATATGAATGAGGGTATAGTAACCTTAATACCAGGGAGATGGCTATGACGTGAATACTTTGTAATAATTTCTGTCTTGAAACAGCTGGTGGCTTTGAGGGTTTAAAGTGTCTGCAATGTATGGAAAAGGAAAAATAATTTCTGGAAAAAGAAATTGTATTATTAGATCATCTATAAAATCTGGCAGCAGTCAAATCCAATGATGCAATATTGTCTGGAAACAGAAATCCTATATCCCTGAAAAGTAATAGGAGGAAGAATTTGATGATGACTCAGAATGGAGTCCAGTTCTAAGAAGAAAGAGAAAGAGATAGAGAAAGTGAAGATGCAAGAATTTAACATCACCACCCAAATTTCATATGCACTGTTAGAGTCTATGGAGGATAATATTGAGCAGGATACAACACAAATATTGTCTGCTAGTGAATTATTGCAGGGTCTAAATAATGATAAACTGCCACATATTGTCAAAACTAGCAATAAAAGCATTCTAACTACTGCCCAGGTCCATTAAAATGGGACTGAGCATGTTTCTACTTAACCCTTGTCCTATAGCATTGAATATCAATGAACAAGAAAGGAAACCAGAGGCTGTAATAAATAGTGACATCAGTAATACACCTACAAATTCAGGGATGGAATCATAGGAAATTCAGGAAATGCATTGTGAACAGTCAGAACCCACAAATGAACCAGTTCCTAATAGACAGGTTATAATAATGGAAGACTTGATCATTAAGTATATAGATGGGATTGTTTGTAGAAATAAGCAAAATAGGACCTGCTCAAGCTTTAGAGGAGCCTGGATAAGAGACATACAGAGAGGTGCCAAATATACTACAAAATGCCAGGACTAATGCATTAGTCATTATCCATGTAGGACAAATGACATTACAAAGTTTACCACTGAAGATATAAAAACAGTGACATATCCATACTGGAAACACTGAATAACTAGGGTCAGAGATTTGCATCTCAGAAATTCTTCCAGTACCCAGAGCAACAGCTTATTGTAACCAAAATTAAAAGGGGTGAATGAATGGTTGAGAAAATGGTGCCTTAAAAGAAAATAAAGTGCATTGCCCATTGGGATAAGTTTCAACATGGCCATTCTCTATACTGCTGAGATGGATTTCATTTAAGCAAAATGGGAGTCATGCTTTAGGTAAAAGCTTCATAACAGAAATAGATAAACATTTAAACTGATATGCTGGGGAAAACAGGGCTAATCTCCAGGCAAGCATTGTTACAAATGGATGGTTTAAACTTTCTAATGGAAATACCCACAGTTTGAATATACTGTACAGTATATACTTATGGATAAGCCGATCTGCATATAAGCTGACCCCCCAACTCATGGCTTTATTTTCAGTACAAATCAGTGACTCATGTATGCTTAGAACATATTTTTATTACACATACAAATGTGGCACAATATTCTGCATCAATTCGACAGAAAATTCAACAGACCAGTGCTGCATAAACATAAGATTCACCAGTGCAGATATAAAGCAAAATGTCTGAAAAAAATCTTAAATGTAGTTACCAACCATGCAGTCTACCACTGCATGTTTTTGCTGTTGCCCCAGAACACATCCATCAAGTCAGCCATCTGGCACCAGCCATTCAGTCTACCACTGTGTGTTTTTGCTGTTGCCCCAGAACACATCCAGCAAGTCAGCCTTCCGCTACTTCGTCCTTGTCCTCACCCTGCTCAGAATCCGAATCTTGAGTACTTGCAGATTGTCCAACAGTAACTGCTCAGCAAGCAGTTTATCAGTGTAGTCATCCAGCGGGACATTCTATAAGATATGCCAAAACCAAGAAAGTCTGTAGAGGGACTGACCAGCTTTCACTGTATTAGAATCAGACTTGAATGACTGCGTGCTGGAGCGCTGCCTTAGTGGCTACATAGTCGCACACTTGTCTGCGAGCACCATCCAGTGGAAGCCAAAATTTGTCCGAATCTGTGGAGTATATTTGGGCTCCTTGGACATCTTTAGTGCCTGCAGATGGACAAGCATATGACTATGTAGCCATTAAGGTGGTGCTCCAGTACTCAGTCATTCAGGATAGTAACAATGGTAGCAATCTCGGCAGGATCATTCCAGTTATTGCTACAATTGGTATGTGAAAATGACTCATGTATAAACCGAGACCCCAATTAAGAAATAATTTTTAGGTAAAAATTCCCGCTTATACATGAGTATATACGGTACATAAAATAAGTGAATTAACAGGTTCAATGCATCAACATAATCTGGATATGGCAGCCATCATGGAGACATTGTGGGATAGTATGTCGATCTGGCATGCTGCCATTCCAGGGTACAGATTATATAGAACAGATAGAACATAAAAGGGATATATATATATATATATATATATATATATATATATATATATATATATATATATATATATATATATATATATATATATATATATATATATATATATATATATATATATATATATATATATATATATATATATATATATAGATATAGATATATATATAGATATATAGATATATAGATATATAGATATATAGATATATAGATATATAGATATATAGATATATAGATATATATATATATATATATAGATATATATATAGATATATATATAGATATATATATATATATATATACATGTATATATATATATATATATACTGTATATATAGGATTCATTACAATCTGATGAGACAGCAATCCCTGAAGAGTTGAGTCTAAACATTGAGGGATGTTTAATTGAAACTGAATATCAGAATAAAAGGAAAATTACTATAGAAAATATATAGGCCACCAGCAGTGGATATGGCATATGACTTAACACTAGTAAAATTAATAAATATATAGTAAAGAAAATTGATGTGGTGTTACTTGAAGATTTCAACTTGCCTGGAATAGATTGGAATAATCTGACTGCATCATCTTATATTGAAACCATATACTTAGACACATTTCTGGGGCTAGGTTTAGAGCAAATGGTTATGGAACCTAAGGAAGACCTGCTTGAGGGTTGAAGTGCAGGGTTGTTGTTGTGGCTTCTCAAACTTGTCAAAATAAACTTGCACTACAGCACTTTGAAAGGAGTTTATGTGCAGATTTTTTCTCAAGTACTTATTAGTTGACTTCTTTATTTCCTGCACCGCCACACATCTAGTGCCTACCTTTTGTTTGTTTTTGCTGTGTGGTAAATAAACACTGGATTGGTACTTACAAATATGCCACTAGAGGTCTCTGATTTAACTGTCTCTGGCCCTATTGGAAATAGTGATCATAATACAGTACTTTTACAATCCACAAAAAAAATAATAAAAATAACACTATGTATAAATACAACTCCTCTAAGTGTGATTATCACAAAATAAATAGTGCTTTAGATGCTTATGATTGAAAACCTTAATGTCAGGACAGACTACAAATGAAAATTGAATCTTACTCAGAGACATAATTCATGCTCTAGTGTTAAATCATATACCACAAAAAAAAATTGAAACCAAAAAGGCAAGTTGCCTGCATGGCTGACTCAAAGTATTCTTTGACAGATTAGAAGAAAACATAAGGCATTTAGAAGGTTAACAAACTCCAGTACTATTCAAAAAACAGAATTAAGGAAAACAAAATTAATGATTAAAAATGAGAGAAGAAAAATAGAATTTAAATTAGCAGCTACAAAGAAAACACTAAAGCTTTCTTTTCATACATCAGTTCTAATAAAGATATCGATAATTCTATTAATACTACCTCCATAAATAATTCTGATATCACTTCTATGGAGGAAATAGCGAATACTTTTAATTCTTATTTTGGGTCAGTATTTTCAAAAAAGATCAAAATATGCATCGTGGAATCACTGAACCTATAACAGATTGTTATTGGGACTTCAAGCCAGAAGAAATAAAAATTGCAGTATCATCCTCAAAATAACTCTGCCCTGGCTCAGATGGAATAAATAGAGTCTTCCTTAAAAATACCTTAGAACATATTGTAATTCCCTTAACAATACTTTTATCAAATCATATAGTAGTGGTTATGTTCCAGAAGATTGGTGTTGAGCTACAGTGGTCCCAATACACAAGAAAGGAAATAAAAGATCATAGAAAGTTATAGATCCATAAGTCTGATCTCTATAGTATGTAAGACCATGGAAAAGGTATTAAAGAGCAGGATAGACTATGAGATCGATCAAAAGGACTGAAAGATAACACACAACACAGCTTTTGTAAGGGTAGAGTGTGTGTACTAATCTTGTACCTTTTTATGAGGGTGTAAGTTCTAGTTTAGATAGGCACATACCCATGGATATCATTTACTTGGATTTTAAAAAGCTGATTTAGTCAATCACTACTTATTAGTGTCCAAAATAGGGGAACTTGATTTAACCAGTATACTGTAAAATGGATCACATTGGCTCTATGAATGCATACAGACAGTTAAATTAACAGACGCTGTCTCAGAGGAAATGAGTATGAGTAGTGAGGTCTCCCAGGGATCAGTGTTAGGACTGGTTTTGTTTGGTATATATATATTGGGGATATGCAGAAAGGGGTGTATAATTAATGAAGTCAATTTGCAGACGATACAAAAATCTTCTCAGAGGTGGACACGGATGAAAAATATGGATATTCAAACAAGATCTATTACATATTGAGGCTTGGGCATTAACAAACAAAATTGCATTTAATGTAAGCAAATGGTCAGTAATTCATCTAGGAATAAAAAATCCAGCTACAAATTACCTATTGTAATGGAGATAACATTAAAGCTACTACATCTGAAAAGACTTAAAAATTTTAGTTACTCATCAACTAACATATAATGAACATTGTAGAAAGGTTGCACAAACAGGAAATTATCTAATAACATCAGTTAGATGTGCCTTTGCATCTAGAAATGAGAACTGTATTATCCCCTTACATAAAGCTTATGTATGCCCATATATTGACTGTGCGACTTTTTGGGACCTTTATCTCCATAAGGATAAGAAAGTAATTGAGAGTATTCAGAGGAGAACAACTAAGTTAATTCTAGTGTTAAAAAACTCCCATATAATGAGAGGTTAAAAAACTAGGCCTTTATGATCTACAACTAAGGATGAATACAGGTGACCTGCTGTTACTTTACAAAATACTAAGAGATCCTATTCTAATGAAGGAATGTAATATGACAATGGCTAACAGACTTATTAACCTGAGCTGTCACAATAACCAAATATGCATTCCAAGGAAATTACAAATAAGCGTAAATGTTATTATACAGTCAGGACAGCAAGACTCTGGAATGACCTACCTCAGTATATAGTAGATTAAGAACATGAGTATAACCTTAAAAATAGTCTAGATACGTTATTTATTGGGTAATTTAACACTCCCCACTAGTGTGGGAAGGTATTTGGCTACTTCCTCCTTAAAAAGACCCAGGAATAAAGGCGGAGTAAAGTTACAATAAGGTAGGATTCATAGGAGGCTCCATAGTAAAAGTACAGTGGTGCCAAGTGTCAGTATTTGGAGTGATGAACCATGGAGAATAGTAATGGGCATCACTCTGCACTATCCTGTCTCTTTCAATATGCAGGCTTACCACTAGAGCTCACTGACTGAATGACTTGTAGAAGCATATGCACATGCAGCATTATTTCTGTACCATGCCATCTGCTGACTCCTTAATGACACTGTAGATGACAGTGTATATCTTTACTATCACAAAACAGTGGCACCAAGTGATGCAAATCTGTACAACAAGTTGTGACATAGCCATTGTGACATAAATGTATTAATATATTTAGTCATGATGGAGTATAATAATAATAATATTAATAACTTTATTTTAAAGCTCCTTTCTTTAACCAAGGTGCTGTACAACTTAAATACAAGTACAATCCAGTGAATAAAAGCATAGCAAATTCAAATACAGTAGGCAATAAACATCAATCTGAATACAACTTAATCATCATAGGCAAGATGCCATAGTGGGTCTTCAAGGCCCTCTTAAAGCTCTCCACAGTCGTGCACTCATGAGTCTGATGAGATAGAGAATTCCACAGGGATGGGGCCGCATACATAAAAGCATGGGCCCCTGATGTTTTAAGTCATACCCTGGGGATCTCTAACAACCCCTCATCAGCTGAGCAGAGAGGTCAGCTGGGGCAGTAAGGCTTCAGGAGCTCTTGCAGATAGCTGGACCTAGACTATGCAGGGTCTTAAAGGTCAGAAGCCTGACCTTGAAGGTGATCCGCCACTGAATAGGCAGCCAGTGCAGTTCATGCAGCACCAGTGTGATGTGAATTGAATGAGGAATCCCCATCAATAACCACGCCAAAACATTCTGCACTAGCTGCAAGCAGCGGATATCAACCCTGGCAGCCCTAAGTGCAAAAGCTGCAGTAGTCTAGGTGCAAGGTCACAAAGGCATGGATCAGCGTTGGAAGGTCACTGGATGGAACAAGGTGCTTAATCCTGGTGATGTTCCTAAGATGGCAAAATGAGAACTTGATGATTGCTGATACCTGCGAATGCAGTGTCAACCCATCATCAAAGATCACCCCCAGGTTTCGCACCCCTTCAGAAGAAGAGAGCCGGACACCTCTGAGACAAAGTCCAAAAGGCTGCTGGCCACCAACCCTCTTTCTGGTGACCCAGATCCACCACCAACACCTCAGTATTTCCAGAATTCAATTTTAACCAGCTGGATTTCATCCAGTCCTGGATTTGTATGCGGCAGCTATTAAAGACTGAGCTTACACTATCCTGGTCAGGTGCAAAAGACAGGTAGAGCTGGGTATCATCAGCACAGCAGTGAAACCTCAGCCCATACCACCTACAATGTCTCCAAGGGCAGCGATACACCGCAAACAACACGGGGACAACACTAACCCTTAGGGACCCTACATGGTAGAGGGAATGGGCCAGAGGAAAAATCCCCAACACCACCCTCTGAAATCTGCCAGTGAGGAAAGATTAAAACCATCTGAGAACTGTTCCAGATAGGTCACAGATGACCCTCAGGCACTTGAGGAGCACCCCATGGTCCACGGTGTCAATGGGCTGAAGAGAGATTAAGAAGTACCAAGATGGAATGGCACTTCTGATTCCCTCAACATCAGGAGGTCATTGAGCACCTAAATCAAAGTGGTCTTGGCACTATGCCTCTTCCAAAACCGGAATGGAGAGGTTTGCAATATTGTGGATGGTAAGATGGTTCTCCAGCTGTAGCACAAAACTTTCTCAATCACCTTCCCTGCAAAGTGAAGGTTATGGATAGGTCTGTAGTTAGCGAAGCAGTTTGGGTCCAGAGCAGTTTTCTTTGGGAGCGGTGTCACCACCGCCTCCTTCAAGGAGCTAGGAACTCACCCGACTCAGAGGAGCACCAAACTATCTTTGCAAGGACAGGGCCAATGATGTCAGAAGACCCCATAATCAGGAATGTTGGACCAGGGTCCAAACTACAGCACATTGATGCATACTTCATGAATACACATGATATCCACAATATCCATCTGGTCTTAAGAAATCCAGGAAAACCGAGGAGAGGTGACCAGGCACCAACCACCATCAGCTCCCTAGAATGAGCTAGCTGGTTCTCAGCCCTGATGTTGGCCATCTTAGCCGCAAAGAATCACTCAAACTCGCTGCACTCAACTTGTGAAATGGCTTTTGAGCCTGCAGACAGGTTCAGTTGCACAGCCTTTCCACAGTTCAACAGAGCTGAGCAGGCAGTTCTGAGCAACAGCAATCTCCCTGGACAGGAACTCTGCCTTCTTACGGGTGATTGCTGATGATAGGTTTGATAATGTTCCATCAATCTTAGGTGGTTAACGTCCATGGTGGATTTCTGCCAGCATCGCTCTAACCTTCATCCAGCTTGTCACAACTCCCTCAAGCTCCCATTGAACCATGGAGTCCAAGGGCAAAGAGAGAGAGAATGAACACAGACCGGAGTGATACTGTAGAATCCAAAGCCTCAGTAACTGCCTTATTGTAGGCCTGAACTAAGCTCTCCGACTATCGCTTGCCCCCAGAACTCCCAATAGGTCTAATACTGCCAATAGATCATCAGGGTCAAGTCCTGCAAAGGGCAGTATCCGACCATCTCCACAGGGCAGGCCTATAAAGAGGAGCCTGGAAACTAAAGCTTATGGTGTGGTGATCTGACCATCCAATGATGAGTGATGAGTGTTGGAGGAGCATTGCAGGGCCATGATGCTAGTGCAGGTAAGGTGATTCAGTGGTAATAAGTAGCTGTGAAAGCTAAATTCCACAAGTAGAATTCTAGTAGCATTACCTATTATGCATACATTAATTTTTACCTACAAAACAACATTAGGTGCCTATGCACAAAACATGCACAAAGAAAGTGCAAAACTGCCAGATCTGCAGTGTGCAGCAATACAGCATGTATAGCACCCCAATACCTGGCATGCATGACTGCCCATGCGGGTCGCACATACCCAGGGGCAGGATGACAGGGTACAGGTAGCAGAATGCCCAGTACACACAGGTGTGCCAAGGATACATGGACCCTGTCCTCGACACCGCCATATAAGATCATGGTCCCCTTCCCATGCAACAGTGAATACTGACTAACAGACCAAAGCATGGAGAAAGGTGGAGAGTGTGAGAGGCGTGGAGTGTTGCTCCCCACCAACAGCATAGGCTGAATGGGCAGTCAAAGCAGGTGGACAGCACTGTGGCTGTGTCCAAACATGAGGCAGTGCATGTCCCCATGCACCAAACTTCACCAGTGGCGAGGTGGCATTTGTGGTGAGTGACATCCATGCACACTACAGCAAGCTGTACTGGGCCCAGTCACTGTCCACTGCCCCAGAGGTAAAGGCACACCTGTGGTTGACATTCAGGCTGGCATTAATGCCACCAGTTCATAGTCTAAGACACTGTCGTCATAAACACAAATAGCGAGACGGCACGCTGACAGTGAAGAAGAAGGTCCCATTGAAGTGCAGGCACACCAGGGCACTGGAGGCAGCCCAGCCAGCATCAACAACCTTCTGACACTGGTGGAGAGGATGGTGGCAGACACCCTCACTGACATCAGTGTCCATAGTGAGATGGGAGGCATGGACACCATGGAAGGTACACATGCAATGTCTGGGTTTGGGTACCCCAGGAAAGAGCAACATGCATGTACTAATTGCACCCACAGACACAGACATTAATGGTTGCATGACAGCTGGGTCAACCACGCACAGCCTCAATATGCTTGCAGTGCAGATGATATGTGATGATACCAGGCAGGAGAAGGAAGGCAGAGGTGGGTAACCATGTCACATGCACCACTGCAATGGTGACAGCAGGGATAAAAACAGGCATACTAACAAACCCAAATCATCCACTGGTACAGAGATAGAGCTGGAGACACAGCTGGATTCTGAGACAGATGTGGACTGTGCAGTTGCAACACTAGATGATGGGACACAGGAGACCTGGGAGGAGCTGGTTGGAGGCCATGCTAACTGTGTGTTCTAGCTGTCCCCAGAACTAATGGCATGCACTGGTGCTGAGGGCGTGTGCCAGCACTGCAGCTACCAAAGCTGAATGACAGAGCCAGGATGGCTAAGCCAGGTGAGGAAGGGATAGTGGCCCTGTGGATAGTGGCAATGAAGGCCCTCATCATGGATGCTGGGATACTGCAGCTGGAGCTGGACAAGCTGGGGTCACAGTACCACAACACAGAGGCACTAGTGGTTCTGACCAGCAAGGTGTGGGATATGAGTCATGGCATCGACCAACTAGCTGATGCACACGAGAGAATTGTGGATCTCAAATTGGATGGAATGTGCCACATGGATGACCTTCTGTCACACAGGTGTCCCCCAGCATGGCCATCCCAGAGCAGGATTTGGCCACACAAGACTGCACTATGACCAGCATACAGGTGAAAGTCCACAGGATACAGGCACATCGGACATGTGGCACACCGAGATACGAAGAACAGAGGCACCCACCCTGACACTAAAAGTAAGCAGGAAGACATACGTAGCTACTTCTCCAGCCATAGCCTGGCAGACTAGGATGCCTGAGAGGGCCAGATCTCTGATCAGTCCTAGGTCAGCAGGCACCAGTGGGCCATAAACTGTCCACATGCACCTGAGTGGATACATGGTCCTTGGCACAGTTACAGGTGAAGCCCTACCACCCAAGTGGGCAGTGAAACAACACAAGCACCACACAACACACGTGCAAACATAAGCACAATCTGACCATACAATGGACCGAGCACATGGCCCACACATTCTGGGACATCACAGGACAGTCTTACCCCACATCCCATGGCATATACTGCACTCAGTGTGTGCTAACATCATCATGCACCCACCACCCACTGCGGATGCAGCACAAATGAGCCCTGACACAACAGGTGCTTCACGGATGCATACATAATCCAGACACATGCATTATGGTGCCCCCTCTCATGGCACATGTCCGTTTGTCCAGCAGCTGTTCCCTGTTCCTCCACTTAGTTTAGTAGCTTTTTAAACAAAAGCAGACACTTTTGCCCATCACGATTGTTTTCCACACTGTGTAGGCAATTATACTGTGTTAAGATGGGAAAATAAAAGCTACGAGACCTTTCTTAAAACCACTACTGCTGGCATGTGCTGTGTACCATGCCGCACAGCCACCCACTGTCTCCTGGCCACAGCACGGTCCCCTAATGGCACCTTGGGATGTGTATCCTGCTGGTGGTGCTCTGGTGAGGGTACATTGCATTGCTTGGCCATGTTATGGAGCATTGTACACATGGTGAACACCATGCAGGCCCTTTCTGGGGACAGTATAATTGTCCCCCAGAATGGTTCAGGCAATGGAAATACATCTTCAAAAGTCTGATGGTCGGCTCAACAATGTTCCTGGTCTTCCAGTGGACAAGACTGAAGGCCTCCTCCACTGCAGTGGTCGGCACCAGGATAGGGGTCATCAGATGGGGTGCAGTGGGTATCTGCCGTCACCTGTGCAGGGGACAGATAACAATGTCACTGACATGCATGCAGTGCTAATTATCACTGTGCCAGACACTGTACCACCCCATACTCATCCAACAGTTAGCTACCCAGCTATGTGGCACATGGCAGGGCACCAAGGCATGATGTGTCCAGTATGTACATGTCGTGGCATGAGCAGGAGTACTAGCACACACATTGGTGAATGGAATGGCCACATCACACACCACCAACAGCTGACACTGTGGAACCCCTTTCTGTTTCTGTATGCCTTCTCATGCATGGACAGTATCAGTATGCCAATATATGCGCTATCTATTGTGCCTTGTATGTTTGGCACACCAGGCATGGCATAAAATACTTGCTTCATGACACGGACATCATCTTCTGCCATCAGAAACCTGATGTTGTCATGCACATGTATCACCAGGTCATCCGTAACCTGCACCACTGCCCAAAACACAGAGGACTAGCATACCTCACAACACTGAAGATCACCTGCTGGAATGCTCCGGTAGCACTGTATGACACAGTGTATAGAACATTGATCTCTACTGTCATCACCCTGGACCACCATATCCATTGGGCTATGTTGTGGTGGACAATGTCGCACAGCTGTGATATCATGGCCCAGGGAAACCTGAATCTCTCAATGCAGTGGGTGTCCTTCAGCCTGGCAGCATTCAGCCATTATCAGAGGACTCTAGACCATAGACCCAGCTGCCTCCACCACACCAACGCCACATTGACTAAGTGCAGATTGAACTGTAGTCCAGGACACATCCTCCCCCACCATTATGGTCTCATGGTTCACGTACACCTACCATCGCTCCCCTTTATGTGCCCTGGCTCACCTGTGTGTATCTTTAAGTGGGCATGGTGTTGATCACATAAGCTACACCATTACCTGTGCAGGTGTAACATGCACACACACTGTATCGTGCTGTAGTGGAGATGGCCACCAAGCAGAGTGAAAGTGTGATGGCTGCTGTACAGACCGTGCATGTGGGCCAGTACCCACAATGTCTATGGAGAATGTCAAAGGACACATACACTGACTGGCTAGGAGGCTGTACACTGGCAGCTGCAGGGCCATGACTGGATAATTACCTCACCTGCAGTTTGTGATGTGGGTCATTGTGGGGTGTTGCGCTGTCCATGGTGCTAGTGCTAGCTGTACATTTCCTATCACTTCCAACACAGGATCACCTCAGCCTGCCACACAGACTAGAATTCAGCATGGTGAAACAGCGTTATGGAGTTTCATTTGTCATCTGGACCCACATGTAGTGTCACAGATGTTGGCAACTGAAGAATCCCAGGTACCTGTCCCTGAGGGTGGAGGGTGAAGAGGTGTAGTACAAATGGGATGGATGTGTGGTGTGGCAAGTGGTGGTGCACTCAAGCAAGTGCTGCATATCATGTGATGTGCCCCTGTGGTCCTCGCTGTGCTTAACAGTGCTCCATACACATGCCATACAGATTGCCATTGTATGTCTTTTTCATTACAGCAGTACAAGGGACCCATATGCCACCTCGTGCTGCTGCCACTGAACTGCAATGATATAAGCACCTCCAGTGACACAGCGGAAAGCCAGGATGGGGATGCCTGAGGGGACGTGCCACGTGGCAAAGTTCGCAGATGACGCTGTGGCCCTGCATTGGGGAGTTAAACTGTGGACTGGCCATAGAGCCTGTTGTGTTGTTTGCACTTGCAGTTATAGTGTGTTGTTGTTTATTGTTTTAGATGCTGTTTTGCTATGCTGCTGCCATGAGTGGTACAGTTCAATAGTTCATTAAAGGCATTTGTACCTGTCACCTGTGTGGTTACTGTCTCATGTTCTGCTGTTGGTGTGATGGGTAGTGGGGGCAGCGAGTGACATATCCCAAGTGTGGGGGAGGTTTGGGGGCCTCAGAGGGTGTTCAGCAGGGGCAGGTGTATGTGCCCTATGTGTGCCATGTGTATCATGGTAGGTGCTCCCAGTAGGTTCACTAGTTTGCTGTTGTTTTGCATAGCTGGGGCATGCAATTGCTGATATGCATGCACCTGGCTCACTGTGCACTATCCTGTGCTATACATAGAAATCATTGTGCATTGTACCATCTGTGTGCCATTGCCGCTGGCCCTCATAACTGTGCATTGGCCATGCCATCCCACCACATGCCACTGTGCATATAGTCATTCGGGACAGTGCCTTCACCAGTGCCTGCCATGTCAGCGTCTCTCTGCAGGGTCTGCTTCTCACAGCCTGGTGTGAGGAGTGGTGGTGCCATGGCACGTACAGTGCTACTGGTGTCATGATCCCTGCTACTTGATGTTTCCATTTCATACATGTGTACCATCCTGCACTGCTGTTTGCTTGTGGCCAGCAATGCAAACATGATCTGCACATCACACATGGTCTGTGTGCCTGTCTGACTATGTGGCTGTTGTGCATGCTATAGGGTCAGTGTTGGGAGACCTGGGCATCCTTTCCAGCTGCATTCGATACTGACCCTTGCCATGCACTCTTCTCACCACATATTGTCCTCTGGTAGTAGGCACATGAGCACCAGTGCTTGTTCCAATGTCTGGGTGGACAGGTGTGGGTGTTGCTGCCATGGGGTCCAGGTTATGGCCATGCAGCCCAGTGTACATACCAGCTGGCACTGCCATGCATGCTTGTACGGCAGCCCTCCTCCTGCCATAGGTGTACATGCCTACCACAGCATGACTGGCTGTCATGCTTGGTTTCATGCATGCAGGCTGGGTCTTCCAGCACTTGGAACTACACAGACATGCCCTGCATACAAGCCATGCATTGCTGGTGTAGAGCTGTATGCAGGTTTCCTGTGTGGGCTGCTGCACTCCTTCAAGCATATCCTGCTGCCATGATGTGTGCAGGGTTTTGCGTGTAGCCCTATGCACCCCATGCCCGCTTCATGCATAGGGCCTCATATCCAGCTAAATTAGATTCCAGGGCATATATTCTTTGGTACACATGCTGAAGTGTATACATTTAATAGCAATGGGGTCTTCAACAGGGATTGCTACCAGATATAAGTAGCTCTCTATCACATTCATTCTTAAGGTATGAGAACCACAAACTAACGGTGAGTGGTACTGATACTCAAAGGATGTTGCTGTGATCACTGTTTCAGTGGTAGAATTAAAATGTTATTGATTGAGACTGAGCAAAAATGTATTAAATTATAGAAAACCTTCCTCCATCATTCTTGTTTCCAGGTCAGTTGCACCACTGAGACTACGTGTATGGTTGTTAGAGGTCTCATTTACATTCTTAGGGTATGAAAGCTGCAAACTGAATGCACACGACAGAAAGTCATTTTGGTCAGGCAGCAATGACAGATATCTGGCCATCAAAACCAAAATTGTGATCTCACCATCCTGAGGTTTACCCTCCACAGGAAGGCTAGAGTAAGCCAGCTGTCAGCACAGCAGCAGCGCTACTGCTTAGGATGCTGGTAACCTGAATTTAAGAGCAAACTCTGGGTCATCAAGGGCCAGGTGGGTGGAGGAGGATTGAGCATTCCACAGGACAAACTCCTACTCAGGAGACTGCCAGCCCCACTGCAATACTGTCATCTGGGTCACCACAGGTGGAAGTGCACTTGGGAGCACTAGGGAAAGAACAGATGATGGCAAGGACCTGAAAGCATTGACATGCCTCTGAATCGTCGCTCCCTTAAGCCTCCTCTGCATGCCAACATCCTTGTGGAGAAACACAGGAAAATATCCCCCTATGCCCATGGAGGATGGGGTGCCTGGCACTGCTGCAGATCAATCTTACATGTCTCATTGCTCCAGCCTCCTAACACACACAAGACCAAGGATATTCCCTCCACCTCATCCCCACCTGGGGAACAGCCATGGCTCAATGGGGACAGACCCTAGCAGGTGTGCAGGTAAGGAGGGATAGCAGCATAGGGTGCCTTGGCAACTCCTGGAGGGAGTGTGGGCATGGGAGAACAGAGATGGGACATAAATAGATATATCAAAAAAGGAAAAAGCAGTAAGATGAGAATGGGGTGGTCCTGCATGCACAGGAACGGAAGGGATAATGGTCACATTGGAGAACATGTGCAGTGTGAGCACAGAGACAATTTGATTCACACAAAGGTTGGTAGTGGATTTAACCTGAGCAGTCCAATGATCACAAAACCACAACAAAGGTATAGACAGGCCATTAGAAATGATAATTAAGATGGCATCACTTCAAGGAGAGGAGATGATACTCAGTGACTTCTATCTACATGACATACATTGGGCATCTCACAGTCCAGCAGTAGTAGAAACTAAACATGAAGATGGAGCACAAAACCTGCAAGTGTCACAGAGGTGGGTGCAGCAGTGCACTCATTGGCTAGTTAGATTCCAAAAACACAGAATGTTGCAGTGCACAAGGCATAGTGCAAAAATATACTTTTATTGAAAGGAAAGCCCAGCTGTTTTTTCCTTAATAAAGTGAATTTGTGCATTGTACTTAGTGTCCGCTACATCTTTCTATGTTTTAGAAGCCAAACACTTCTGGATGCAGGTCAGGAGGATTTCTTAATTATAGATCCATGGAGTGCTCCCAACCAATTTGAGGGTCCATTTTCTATGCATGAGACACTCTTATTTTGGCGTAAGAGTATCTCATGGATAACAGCCTTGGAAATGAGGATGCTGGGGAAAGTTTCTTAAAATTTGAATATATTATTGATCAATGTCAATTAATAATATATTAGTATCAAGATTGAAAGAGTGGTCTCACTAACATCTCTAGGATATCAGAACCACTCACCTTCAGTTTGTGGTGCTCATACTCCAGGGATACACATGACACCACTCTAACAATGATAAGAATTGTATCATTGACAGTATTAAAATAGAGCCAGACTTCAGTGCATGGGGGTAAGTGAACATCAGTCCAAATTCAAGGCACAAGGGGAATAGAGAAGTAATCCATCTTAAGAAAGGTTCCACAGCTGTGGTTTGATAAGAAATCTGTCGACCGCCTTTACAGCGATAGCACACTGCCAGCAGTTGGCACTGTGTCATCAGGAAAACAATGTTTTTTTTTTCTGGGCTTCGCCCCCCACACACACACTCCGGATTTTAACATATTAACTCCAAATCAGAGTTGTTTGAGGTGGAGATGCAGGACCTGGAGAAGCTGTGTCATGGTCCCATGCGACTATTACAGTGAACTGCCAATTTTGTCACTGTAACTCAAAATCAGACTTGATCAATATATGGGTAATATGGGTAATAGAAAATTCCTTTCCACCATTAGGTGTAATGGCAGCGAGTTCAACTCATAGATACCTATGATCCTCTGAACCTATAATGGTCTTCACAGTTTTAGTTTCACTGAAACATCAGCATACACTTAAGAAATGGTTTGTAGGTAGTCCCAAATATTTACCTCAAAAAATGGAAATAGGACTAAGCACTGAAACCCCTTCCAACATGAAGGAAGAGGAGGTGAAGGCAGTAAGAGAGAAATGGGTTTCTTTTTAAGATGCACAGGAGCTCTCAGAAAGAGGAAGACACTGTGAACTATCTGAAAAAGCTGTGTTCCACAGAGGGACTGGCAAGCAAATGGGGTAGATTTGGGGTGGGCAACAAGATGGTAACATGGGTAAGAAACTGGTTAAGGGATAGGAGACAGAGATTAGTTGTAAAGAAAATTTATCTCATGGAAAGGAGGGCGACCAAAGGGGTATCTCAGGGTTCAATGCTGGGACCGGTCCTCTTTAATGTCTTTATTAGTGACATAGCTGAGGAGATGGAAAGGAAGGTCTTCTCTTGCAGATGACACCAAGCTCTGCAACAGGCTGGACACTTTGGGGTGTGCAAGGAAAGGATGGGAAGAGATCTGAATAAACTGGAGGACTGGTCAAGAGCATGGCAGCTGGGTTTTAATGCAAAAGTTCAAACCAATCCACTTTAGCCATAGTAACCCAAGGATAGAGTATAATATGGGTGGAATGATACTGACAATGATCAAGCAGGAAAGAGACCCGGGTAATCATACTGGATGACCTAAAGGTGGTCAGACAGTGTGGTAAGGCAGTTGAGCAGGCTAGTGGGATGTTGGGATGCATGAGAAGAGGTATCACCAACAGAAAGAGAGGGAGGTGTTGCCCTATATAGATCACTAGTAAGACCCCACATGGAGTACTGCTTCCAGTTCTGGAGGCCACATCTCAGGAAGAACACACACAGTGTAGATGCATTCCAGAAGAGGGTTACCAAAATGGAGCAGAGTTTACATCAAAATCCCCATAAGGAGAGGCTAAAGGAGCTCAGTAAGTACACCCTGGAAGAGAGGAGAGGAGTATATGACAGGGACTTTCAAATACCTCACAGGGTTAATAAGGTACAGGAGGGAGAATTTTACAGAACAAAAGATTATCTAAAGCATGAGAACATGCTATTAACTGGAAGGAGTAGATTATGGAGAGATGTAAGGAAGCATTTATTTGCAGAAAAGGTGGTGGATTCCTGGAACCAGCCGAGGCAGTGGGAATGAAAATAGTGGAGAGGTTCACAAATGCCTGGGATAGCCACAAGGGAATCATAGTGTTAAGTGGTGGGGAAGATAGTGCCACAGATTGTTTGCAGCAAAATGAAAGTACAAACAAATAAGAAAATGAGGAGACTGTGTGAGCCAAAAGGACCTTATTTGCCATCAGATTCTATGTTTCTATGTTTCTAAATCAGCCAACAAGGATGCAGTAAGGGCTGAACAGGATTCAAACTGAGAACAGGAGTCAAGGAAGGAGATAACACCACTTTTCTATACATAAGGGAAGTAAGGGATCATTAGACTGCAACTAAAGACAAAGTAGGAAGAAGACATTACTGGAAAGGTAGAAGCAGTAAGCAAATACTTCAGTAAGAAGGAGAGACAGTACTGCAAGGGAGGATTGACAAAGGGACAACAAGGATGAGTGAGGAGCTGGTTAGCTAATAGAGTCCTGAAGGGCTACTGGTTGTGAAGTTGAAAAAATCACCAGAACTAAATGGCATGCACCCATGGGTGCTGAGAGAGCTTGCATCTGCAGTGGCAGCTTCATTAGTCAACCCATATAACAGCTCTCTTGACTCAGGAGGTACCATATTAGTGGAGATTTGGTGCCCTTACACATACAAGTGGGGCCAGGGGTCGAGGCATGAAACTACTGTACATTCCAGTCTGTTTCATATTGACTTTGCAAGCTGATGGAAAGCACTCCTAAGGAAAGGTTGGTGGAGTTTCTCCAAGTCAAATGAGCTACTGAATGTCAGGCAACAATGATATGTGGCGGGGTTTGTTGCAAATTAACTTGATAATAATTTTTACTGGATCACAAGCACTGTGAATAGAGGATAGGGCTGAACATTCTGGGCAGGATTCATGAACGTCAGGAAGGTCCTGCAGCTGCGGGAAAACCTCAAGCTGGTGGGTTTCCACTTGCAAAGCCGCATTCACTCGCAGCTGCAGGTATTCACTAAGGTGGAACCGAATCTGACCAGCTCCATGGATTATGGCAGCTTTCACCGGTGCTGTTGCCAGGGACAGCACACGCCGGCTGCAGGAGGCTGTTACTGGCACTGGGACCTGCTATAGCACCCTCTGCATCTGCTGCGGCTGTGGATAGGCTGCTCCACAGCTGCAGTGATTTTCAAGCGCAACTGGGGTTGCAGAGTGGGACTTAGTCCCAAATGGCTTTGTGAATTCTGCCCTCTGTATCTAGACTGCAGTAGGTCTTTGACCCTGACCGAACTGATGTGGATTTGGTGCACATCAACTGCTCTACAGGTATATGTGAGGTTCAACAGCAGTGCACCTACAGTGTAATTTAAGTGTAGTTGATGTATATCTAAAAATGTTAATTGGTACACCTCAATGAAACGTACACCTTGACAAAACATGTAGGCAAGAGGTGTAGTTGATGTGCAACTAAAAATGCTATTTTGGTAAACTTAAGTGAGGTATGCCTGTACACTTCAACCAGAGATGTAGTGAAGAGGTGCAGCTGAGGTACATATATCAGTATGGTCTTTGTAGCTATAAAAATAAACTCTTAATACAGGTCCACAATCTATTATTCAAATGTTACCAACCTCTCACTCCTGGAGAGCTGTTTCCTGCTGGACCTCTGTTACAGATGGTGTATCTGAATATTTGTGCAGTGTGCTTCCTGAAGAGGAAGAGGAAGAATACAAGTATCTTGAAGCCCTCTACACAATGCGGTAAAGCAGCGATAAAGGCAAACAGGATGCTAGGTTTCATAAGTAGAGGGTTAACAACCAGAAGGAAGGTGGTTACACTAACTCTGTTGAGATCCCTGGTGTGGCGCAGCAGAAATACTGTGTACAGTTCTAGAACCCCTAGCACAGAAAAGACATTAATCAGTTAGAGGCAGTGCAATGATGGGCCACCAAAAGGATTCAGGGACAGCAGGAGTACTCATATGGACAGAGGCTGGAGAAGCTAAATATGTAATTGCTGTAGGATAGTAGTCAGGGGACATGATACTGACCTTCAAATACCTGACTGGTATCAACAGGGTAGACTCAAGTGAATTATCCTGTACTAGTTATGAAAGTTTGAGACAAAACAGCTGCAAATTGGCAGGGACAGATTCAGAAGAGACACCACTACCTACGGAAGGAGTATGTTATGCAAAATCTCTGCACAGCTTGAAGAAGTGGAAAAGTTGAAGAAGCTAGTACATGTTTCAAGTGAGGGGTGTGTGGAGTGTCATGTAGCCTGAAAGTGCATGTGACTCAGCTACAGGGCTACATGGTAGAACAAAAGGCCTTCTTTTGCTGGCAAATTTCTATGTTTCTGTTTTGTTTTCATGTGACTCTGTTGACCAGTAGTTCCAAGATGTAAGCAGCTTTGTCAGAGCTGACTACCTTGCAGCTCTGACTTATGGCAGAGTTATAATCTTTTAAATCTTGAATACAAAAATTCTACATTAAGGTGTTTTGGACACTGCTTGATGTTTGTCCATAGTGAGGGGTGACTGACACTCATGTGTAACTAGTACAGCATCACAACCACCAAAACCTCGGATGTTACCTCTCCTATTGCAATCCCTTGCTGTTCCTATTCATAACCTCACCCTTTTCTTTTCCAAATGTGCTTGCTAGTGGTTTTAACACTGTCACCTCCTTATTATCATCTTCCTCATCAACATTTTTACATCTGCAAACTGATTTATGGGTCTCTGTCTGTGATCCCAATCGATATCTCTTACTAAATCATCTAAATCTGAACAAATGTCATTGCTGCCATATAAATATTCACCATCTCCAAATGCTCCCACTTCTTCAGCTGGCAGTTCCATATTCCTTGAATTCAGTCTCCTTTACTAGGAACGATTATTGGAAATCACCTCGATCTCCTCCACGCCATCATCTACCTCCCACATCTTCTTCCTTTAACACCTCATGCTGAGACCTCTCCACTACCATATCCTGTGGCTCAGACTCCACTCCTGAGATTCCTCCAGTGTTGATGACCCAGCTCGACTTTGACATCTTTAGCATTGCTGCGACATCACTTGCAGTCTGTTCACTGGCTGATTAGGGCTGCACAGTTGTACTCATTTTTACCACTGACTTGCTTCTTTCCATCAGCCTCAGATGTCAATACAAGAGTCACTGTTATCAAAGCAGTTGCTGCCAGTGTCCGGATTGCAGAGGACTCGTAACACTTCGAAGCAGATGCTGCTGTTACTGAGGCTGTGCTACAGCTGAACACACAGTTTTACCCTTACCTTTTTCATGTAGAAATGAGTGCCCAATCCCATGCCTAACTCTAGGGCTTGAGTTGCTCTTCTTCATATGGAATGCAAAGAAATATATTTCATCACTGAAGAAAAATACTGCTCACGCCTGATTAAGTTCTGTCTTTCCCTATTTGCCCACCGCCATCACTCCTCTATGTAACAATTGGGAACCAGGTTCTTGTTACCAATCAGAAACAGCAGAACATCTCTCAAACAGTGCTCAAGCAATGAAAAAATTCAACTTTTTTGCAAATAAAAATAAATCACAAACACAGTTCTTATTACTACTATCACACAATTGCATTGTCTCCCTCAGAGTGCATGTGACTGGGTGATGTGAATCAGGCAATCTTAGTCCCAAATCTCAGATGGTACACTGTGTTTATGTATTTAACCCACTGCTAGGGCTCAGTGTCCATAGTCCAGTAGCGGAAAATATAGCTGCAGCTAACTGGCCAAAACAACATTAAAATAATATAAAAAATACTCAAAACACACAACCTGCACCACTGTCACTAGGACTGCAAGCCTGCAGTAAAACTTCACCATGAATACAATTTTCATAATATTTCTGCAAAGTATTTATAGGACAGAATTCAGAGCAAACCTTTCTCTTTGAAACACTCACAAGATCTACAGTGTGCTGAGGAAGTCATATGAGTACATTTGCTGTGGAACACAATACCACGTGATGTGGTTCCAACTATGGAAAGACTAACCCTGAATTAAATTCTGCACATAAGTCAATTCCATGGAATATGATTCCACAGATCACAATGCGCATCATGGTCAAATTAATATACATGAGAAGATTAACTTAAACCATCAGAAAGAACATTCATTATCAGCATAATCCTGTACCAGAATTAAAAACAAATATGTTTATTTGTAATAAGATTTTGCTAACTTTACTTAACCTTTTGAGTGCTTATTATGTTTGGAACATAATCAGATGTGGGATATATATATATATTATATATTTAAAAGTTGATAACTGGAAAAGCAACATGAGTCAAAGCTCATTTTCAAATGTGACCCAGGAAAAGGAACAAAGGAAGCAATACACAAATGGCAAACATATACACAAAATACAGAACATAATCAAGGGTCAGGGTTACAAGACCTGCAACAAGAGTAGAGCCAGCAGCAACACAACTATAAAAGCATTCCACAAACAAGGGACTAACATAGAAACATAGAAACATAGAATTTGACGGCAGATAGGACTGCTTGGCCCACCAGTCTGCCCATTTCCCTACCTGATGGATAAGCTACAGATCCTAGTTAACCAGCAGCCTACTTCTTCCTACCCCCATCCCCTAGAATTGCCTTATGACTGTCCCATGCATTCTTGAATTCCACCACTGTTTTTGACTCCACAACCTCCTCTGGAAGGCTGTTCCATACATCCACAACCTCTCTGTGAAAAAATACTTCCTTAAATTACCTCTGAGCTGCCCCTTCTATCTTCAAATTGTGCCCCTTGTTCTTGCACACCTCTTTTTGAAAGATGCTACCTCTTGGACTTTGTTGATTCCTTGAGGTACTTGAAAGTTTCTATCATGTCCCTCTCTCCTCTTTTCCTCGAGGCTATACATATTAAGCTCATTAAGTCTCTCTTCATATGTCTTCCGGTGCAGACCCTGCACCATTTTAGTTGCCCTCCTCTGGATAGCTTCCATCCTGTCTATGTCTTTGCGAGATTGGGTCTCCAGAACTGCACGTAGTACTCCAGATGTGGTCTCACCAGCTGTCTGTACAGAGGATAATAACTTCTTGTTTTCTACTGGTGATGCCTCCTCCTGCATCCCAGTATCCCCCAGCCCTCCTTGCTGCCCTCACATTGCTTTCCCACCTTTAGGTCATCTGATATGACTACCCCCAGGTCCCTTTCCATTTTTGTTGTTGTTAGTATCTCACCCCCATTGGGTACTCTTCCCTGGATTTTTGTTTCCAGGTGCATTACCTTGCACTTCTTAGCATTGAATCTAAGCTGCCATACATTTGACCATTCCTCTAACATTGCCAAGTCCCTTCTCATCCTTTCCACCCCACCTTGTGCATCAACTCTGTTGCAGATCTTTGTGTCATCTGCAAAGAGACATACTTTTCTTTCCAGTCCCTCTGCAATGTCGCTATAAAGACATTGAAGAGGACCGGTCCTAATACTGAACCCTGTGGTACCCCACTGCTAACCCCCTTTTTCAGAGTGGACTCCATTTACTATTACTCTCTGTGTCCTATTCTCCAGCCAATTCTTTACCCAGGCTGTCATCTTGGGACCCACTCCCAGGCTGGCTAACTTGTATATTAATCTTTGTGTGGGACTGTGTCAAATGCCTTGCTAAAGTCTAGGTAGGCCATGTCCACAGCCCCTCCTGATCAACTACTTTGGTCACCCAGTCAAAGAAATCTATCAGATTTGTCTGGCATGATCTTCCCGCTGTGAATCCATGCTGCCTTGGGTCTTGTGCCCTCTGGCCTCTAGATACGCAACAGTTCTTTCCTTCAAGTGATTCCATCATTTTCCCTACCACTGAGGTTAAACTAACAGGTCTGTAGTTTCCTGCTTCTGCCTTGCTCTCACTTTTGTGAAGGGAATCACATCTGCCCTTCTCCAGTCCTCAGGTACCACCCATCTTCCCATGATTTGTTAAAGAGGGTAGTCAGTGGTGTCACTAGTTCTACCTTTAGTTCTTTTAGAATTCTGGGATGAATCCCATCCGCTCCATTGCTTTGTCCACCTTCAGTTTTAAGAGCTCTTTCAGAACCCTTTCTTCTGTAAATGGGCTGGTATCAACTTCTGTATCCTAGAACAAGAAGAATCAGTAGTAAATGAGGTAAGGTTATCAAGCCCCCAAACAATAAATACATACTGTAGGTAGTTTTGGCCTAGTAATGGGAAGCCCAAGCAGGAGACCAAAATAAATTAGGATGGGCAGGGTTAGGGACATTGAGAGCAATACTGGTGATGTCGGAGTCTGAGCAGCCTTTTGAGAGGGAGAAGAGGGAGGTGCATGAGTGGATGTCAGAGGGTAGTTTGTTCCAGAGAGAGAGAGAGAGAGAGAGGAGAGGAGAGGAAATGGAAGGAAAACGCAGATTGTCCAAAGACTGAGCAGAGGTAGGGGACAGTGAAGGTCAAAGAATCTCTGTGATGAAGGGAGTAGTTACAGGAGGCAACTTGGGGAGATGGGAGGAGAGGTAGGAGGGGAGGAGCCAAACCAGAACTTATCAATGAAGGTAGCACAGTGTAGCAATCTCCAATAAGGCAGGGGAGCAAGAGATAGGCAGAATAGAGCAGACAATGGTGAGTGGGGGGCGGTGGTGAAATGGCAGAAGGAGTTTAGCAGGGTGTCAAGCCTGCCTAAGCACATCTGAGAGGCAGGAATACACCACATGACATAGTCGAAGGTAGATAAATCATTTTAGAGACCAGCTCATGGCAGGTGGGGAGAGGAGGATGGCTTTGAGCCTGTAAAGGGTGCTAAATTTGGGACGAAGTTTGGTAGATTTATTTATTTTATTTATTGAAATCTTGATTAATACCTTTGAGCAGAAGCTCTTTACATAGGTTCCATATCGGAAGACAACAGTACAGAACAACCAGTTTTGTTGCACAGATACTGCATTATTACAAATCATTAGTCAGTAGAAAGGGATATACAAAATACAACAGAGTTCCGTCACCAAACAAAACAATAAGTATCAAGATCAAACTGCTACTAGCTAAACAAAGGGACAGGTGGTGCAAAAGAGGAAAGGGAACACTTGGCAGGTCATGCAAGGGATGAGCCGAGAGGAAAGGGTGTAAGGGAAGAAGTAGGGGTGAGGGTGGGGTGGAGTGAACTGGAGGGTAAGGAGGTTTGAGGAGGTGGTAAAGAAGTGCAAGGGTTGACCTGCTGCCTCAGAGGACTGCTAAAGAGAGCTGGCTAGTGCATTTTTTATAGAGATCTCTAATGGCTTCATTGAAGTAGTCACAGGTGATGCTGGAAGCCAGATGACATTAGTGTTCTGCATTTGAAGGAACCATTTAAGACAGTTGTAGTTAAGTAATGTTGTAGAGAGCTGATCCAGAGCAGAGCTCAGTAGGCAAATGCACATTGAGCTAGGGCTGTGCGGCATCTGGGGACATTAAGAATTTGATTGTGTGAACTTCTGGCATTTTGAGTGATCTGATGAGGGTGAGAAGATTCCTAACCCCTAAAGGCATAATTTCTAGACAGATCTTTTCGGCTATCAAGCAAGTTTGGTAACGGACTCTGTCCTTCAGTTGAAGCAGTTTGCTTGGGTGTATAGATCAAGTGTGCATCAGCCATTCAGCATCGGTGAGAAGGTGATACGCTTTGTTCAATGCTGTCATGAGGTAGCAGAGGGCCATGTCTGTGGCTGACCCATAGATGACCAGGCCATAGTCAATTAATGAGACCACATAGCTATGTATGGCCAGGTTCAGAGCCTCATGTGTTGGACTATGTTTATGTCGAAAAAGCATTCCAATTCACACATTAATCACTTTAGCAATATTGTCTGAGTGTACAGCATAGGAGAGGGTGGAGTCAGTAGTATGGCCAGATACTTAAAATGCTGGACAAGTTCGAGGAAGAGCCCTTATCATTCATGATGGTGAGAGGAAGGCCTTGTGTTTGCTTTGGGAGCTGGTGAACAGCGTGGTCTTAGTTTTTTATAGTTCATTATGAGCTTGTGCTCCACAAACCATTTTTCTGCAGATGTAAAGCCTGATTATAATGCCTCCTTCAGATGCTTGGGGTGAGGGTTGCTGGTATATATAACTGTGTCATCAGTGTATAGGAGGATATGACCAAGACAGGAGTCTGGGAGTTTGTTAATGAATAAGCTGAACAAGAGTGGGCCTATGATGGATCCTTGTGGTACCCCAGAGCAGATAGGTCTGCTTTCGGACAGGGTGTCACCAATCCTTACTTGCTGTGAGCAGTTGTTAAGGTAGTTGTTGAACCATCCTGTAGCATCAGATGAGAGTCCGATGTTACTGAGCTGTTCAAGAAGAAGGCATGATTCACAGTATCAAATGCCTTGGATGAGTCTATGAATGTAGCCCTGACCAGGTGACCTAATCTAAGGCTTGGTGAATGAAACTGGTGAACTCCAGTAAGGCTGTGGTGGTACTGTGCCCACTCCTAAACCCATGTTGTTGGGAACATTGTAGTTGGTTATGGTCCAGCTACTCAACCAGTTGGTCTGCCACTATGTGTTCAAGCGCCTTTGGGAGTGGAAGAAGGATGGAGATCAGCCTATAATTATTAAGCAGGGACTGGTCTCCACTTTAGTGCACTGGAGTTACAGTTGCTGATTTACACCTTTGGGAAAATTGTGAGTAGCAGAGGGACAGGTTGATAATTCTTGTCAGGTGTTCAAGGATTTAGTCCAATGCCAGATACATAAATTTAAGTTTCAGAGACTCACCACTATACCTTGACTTCCCTAGCACTTTCTCTAGATATTTTCTAGCTTCTGCTTTGAGACTGCATTGAAGTAGAACAATGGACACCCTAGGGTTGTTCAAGATTTACTGTAATTCTACTTGGGGTGGTATGATTGTAATAGTCAGCTGGGAGAATACTGCTTAGGTCCATAAATGCATTGTCAAATGAGTTGGCTATGAATTGTTGGTGAAGTGTCAGGGTATCAGTGATGTTGAGCATTGTAGGGTCTGTTTTTGAACTTTCCCAGTGATGTCCTTATGATTGTACCAGAAGGATTTACTATTATTTCATGATCTAGTGAGAGCATCCTTGTAGGAGATACTTTTGGCAGTATGGATTGCTCTCATGCAGTCATTCCTGGCTTTCTTGTATCGCTGAATGTTGGATTGTGTGCCTTGTTCCCTTGACTTGTATCAGAGGTGATCTCTTGATTTCAACAGTTCTTGAAGGTCAGGAGTGATCCAGGAGCTACAAGTTCATTTGATCATTCTCATTTTTAAGGATCATGCAGATAGCATTGAATATTTCAATTAAGTATTCCAATGCTGCATCCACATCACTATAACATAGAGGTTCAACCAAGCTTGATCTAGCAAGTCAGATTTAGGAGCTCAAGGTGCCCTTGGAGAAGCATCCAGCTGCTTACCATTCTAGCTGGTGGTTTACATAATTTATTGGACCAACAGCACATAATGGGGAAGTGGTCACTCATAGCGTCTGGGAGGACCTCAATTTTGGAGATGTGCTCAGGGCAGTTTGAGAGCACCAATCCAGTAGGGTGCCAGATCCTGTTTTATAGTTATGCCTTGTTGGATCCTGAACCATTTGGGAGAAGTGGACAGCTGAAAAGGCATCCTTGGCAGAGGAAGCAGCAGAGGAGAGCCAGTTGATGTTAAAATTGCCAAACATGACTATTTCTCTGTTTAGGCTCAGTGAACGTAAACAGTTCATCAGGGCACCAGTGCATGCTGCAGTCTGCTTCAGCAGTATATAGACAGAGAGCATGGTGAGGGCTTCTTGGGTGCACCAAGAAGAAGTTTTATGGTGAGTATTTGCAGTTTGCAGATGGAGTCAACATGGTGGAGAAATCCAGATTTACATCCAGCCAAACATTAAGGTACTTAAAGGCCGAGACATTCTCAAGGGTGGAACCATCCAAGGTACTAAAAGCTGGGCATTGCAGTAGGGTGGCCAGTTTTTGTCTAGTGCCAAAGGTTATGTCCACTGTTTTTTTTATGTTATGTTTGAGTTTGTTAACCTATAAACCAAGCCTGGACTCTATTAAATCTTTCTGCAGGGGGAGCTGTACACTGCTGACAGAAGGCCCAGAGAGGAAAAGAATGGTGTTGTCCATGTACATGTGAATTTCAGTGGACCCACAGATTGAAGAGAGGTTATTTAAAAAGGAGAAGAGGATAGGGCCAAGGATGGAGCCTTGGGGAATGCCGAGAGGATGGGGAGAGGAGGGATAAGGCATGGCCTATTTGAACCGATGAGTTCGCAACCCTGGAGGTGAGACTGGAACAAGTTAACAGCAGTATCAGCAAGGCCAACAGAGCCCAAGAGTTTGTAGTAAGAGGGGATGGGAGATGGAATCAAAGGCTTTTGCTAGATCAATGAAATGGAGGCTGTCATTTGGCTCCTGTCCATCTCAGAAAGTATCAAGTCTGTGACATGCAAGAGAGATGATATTGTCAAATTATGCTTCCTAAAGCCAGACTGAACAGAGGAGAAAGTGTTGGAGATACAAGGAAATCAGACAGCCTTGAATGGATAAGGGATTCTTGTAATTTGGCCAAGGAGGTGAGAGGAAATGGGCCTGTAATTTTCAGGGGAGGAGGGGTCCCACCTTTGTGGAAGAGGAGGAGGACTTTGGCTGATTTCCAAGACTTGGGTACAGTGGACTAGGAGATGGACAGGTTCAGGATGTGGGTGAGCAGAGCTGGTATGGCAAAGGCATAGAACTGGAGAAGCTTGGGCTGGAGGCCATCTGGGCTGGACTTAGTGGGGTTTAGAGTGAAGAGGGTGGAGTAAACTTCAAGAGGAGAGAACAGGGGCAAATTGCAGTTGTGGGGCTGGTTGAATGTAGCCAATTGGACCATGGTGCAGGGTAGATGAGGAAAACATGTGTCAGGGAGAGCGCAGGTAGCAAAGAATTTATTAAAAATCTTGGTGACTGAGGAAGAGTCAGAGACAGGGACCCATCAACTTGAAGTACAGGGAGTGTTGGGCCAGGGGTCAAGTAGAGTATGGAAGACTTTCCAGAAAGAGGCAGGGATCTATTGGTCTTGCTGCAGGTAAACCCTGAAATAGTTTACCTTAGAGCGCAGATGGCCTTGGTGCAATAGTTTCTTAGGGTTCTGTAGGCTTGAAGATCAGCCTGAAAAGGGAGACTTTATAATGGTGCCAAGCTTTGTCCCTAGCCTTAAACTTGGCCAGCAGGTCAGCAGTGATCAAAGGTGATGGTGTCTCTTCACCCTTTTTTTGGAGGGGCTTGGTGGTTCCATATGCGAAAGAGGTTGGAGAAGAGCAATAGACTAGAGTAGACACATACTCTGCAAAGTAGATGGAGCCCACTCTCCTTCAATAGATCATTGTGAAGGGCAGAGACATCAAGTTTGTGTAAAGGACAGGACCAGATATATTTGTGCAGGTATATTAATGCTGGTATAGTTAGGCCACCTCTATGTTAAACCCAAAATTTAGAACTTTAAAAACTGTGCAACCATTCATTTAATTCACCTGATATTTAGCATGTGTGTTGTCATACCATAGATCTCTGGATCTGGACATTTTCTTTCTGGTCTGATATTTATTTGCGAGCTGCATAGCATCAAAAGAGTGGAAAGTCATCAACTTTTGCAAATTCTTTGTTCATCTCTACAGACAGAATGGTTTGTCTGACTGGTCCAAAATGTTCAGGCTATATGAGGATTGGGTCAGGGAAGTGCCTTTCAACATTTGGTAACACAATATTAATCCGCTCAAAAGTGATTAAAGTTTAAAGTTTACCATTTTATCCTATGGGAAAATATATGTTCTGCATGAAAGCAAATTGTAGTATCATGAAAGTATATTTTTCTGTTGTAAATGCCTCAGTAGTGTCATGCTGCAGCCATTTTGTTTTCTATTAGTGGTGGAGTAAAACGTTATAGTTCAAAAATAGTGCCCTTAGGTAAACACCAACAGTTGTGTTTACCTAAATGGGTCCTAGGAACAGCACCCTTGCTTTATTTTTTTTTTAAAGACCAGGAAATATACTGTATTTTGATTTGGTTGTTTGCACTGTTGCAAATGGAGCACAACATTTTCTCAAGTTGAGAAATTTTGTGAACCTTTGTAATTTGCTGCAGTACTTTCCCAAAATCATGGTTTTGTCAACTTATTGCCACTACACGGTTTGGAGTTTTGAGCTGAAATTTGCAGGGTGGCAAGCCCTTGCACCACAGATGAGCCTTTTCCTGGTTTGTTGAAAAAAATACACCGATTCCAGAGTTACTGTACAGCACTCCGTAGTTGCAAATGATCCCACAGGATTGCATTGTAGCAGTTGTGGCACTTTTGGTGCCTATATCTCAAAAAACGGTTTGTGATACAGATTTTTTGCTAAACATGGCTTAGTTGTACTAAGCACACATGTAGGTGGCTACGGCCATAAATACAACTGTGAAATAATTTTTTCCACGCACGGTTACTGAGATATTGGCAAATAAGCATTACGAGGTTGTTTGAATGCTTTCAGGCCCGATATGTGTCTGCACTTATGTGTAGTTTGGAGCACAGGTCCCAGAGGGCCCATGATCCTACCTGTGCATACTATTTATGCTAAACTGGGAGCACTAAACTGATGGGTGGGTGAGAGCGAGGCCCGGAGTGCCAGCATCTCCATCTATGGATACCATTTTGCAAACCTGAGGACATACTTATGGATGGAAGGTAGCACAGGGCTCATGGGCCCATGCTTTCACCTATGGATTCCATTTTGCAAACCTGAGGAGACAGTTATGGATGGTGGGAGGCACAGGACCTGGAGGGCCCGTGCTCCACCTATGCATTCCATATGACCAACATTTCACTTTCTCAAAAGGAAGGAAATTCATAGCAAAAACTATGTTAATACATCAGTTAGGGATTGATTCAACACTGACAAAATGTGGAAAATTTGACGTTAGGGTTACCACCCTACCCTCCACACACCAATTGAGTTGTGATGTGTTGGGATCTGGGTCTAACTCTTTCCCCAATCCATGTGTAAACAAGCTGAGGTAGTTCAGTATAGGAGAATGGGAAGAGAGTTAGGTCCAGCAATCCCAACACACACCCTGATGCCTGTCGGAGGGTGGAAGTGTTTGGGGCAGTGTGTGGGGTAGTAGGGTTGGTAAACCTAATGTTGAATTTCCACACTTTGTTAGTAGACTCAACCCTAAAAGATGCATTAATGGAGTTTTTGCAATGAATATATATTTATATATATATATATATATATATATATATATATATATATATATATATATATATTCATGGCAAAAACTCTGTTTAATGCATCAGTTAGGGTTGTTCCACAGTGACAAAAGCAAGAAAATTTGGTGTTAGGGTTTAAAACGTAACTCTGCATTCACCCCACCCCAGCACACACACATGCAAGTAGGGGAGGATCAAGACAACACAACCAATCACAGACAACCAGCAGCAGGTGACAGAAATAAAATACAGCTGTCTAAACGTACTACAAAACATCCCCACCCACCAGGCCAGGTACTGCATGCACAGTGGAGATCCACAGCAAAACTGAGGCCATGTACACCAAATGTACACATCCCTGATTGCAGGTGCAACGCAATGTATCACACTTAGGAGTTGCATGGCCTTCCTAGTGATGCCACACACCCCACTACACCGCTACTACACCATGGCCATACATCAACAATGAAACTCCATGATTGCAGGTATACTGATGTTTGTACACACTTATGGAGTAGACAGAAATAAAATACAACTGTCTAAATGTACTTTAATACACAATGCATCATCATAAGACAACAACTATAGCATTTGAGCATGTGTTGTGCTTAGCTGTATGTTTTCTGTGTCTATCCACCAGGATGCAGAACCTGATCTGGAGGCTCTGTAAGCCAATGCCTGTAAAAGAGTGTGCAAGTCCCTAATGCTGCTACAAGTGTGCAGCTTCAGTGATGGAGGTGTACAATTTATGTCCATGGACTTACTTTTGCTGTGGCTGTACACTTAGAATGCAGTAACTGCTCTGTGTGTGTGGGGACTACTGGCTGAAGCCATGCAACTCCTAAGCATGAAAGATGACTGTAGCTGCAATGCCGAGGTGTACCATGGATGCCCATAGGCTCAGTTGTTCTGTAGCTCTTTACTCAGGATGCAGTACCTGGCCAGGATGACAGCATTCCCTGGTGAGGCCATGCAAATCCTAACTGTGCTAAGTTGAGTATCCTTGCAATAGTGAGGTGTACCATTGATCTCCATGCCTTCAGTTTTGCTGAGGTCTCCACTCAGGATGCAGTATCTGGTCTTATGGTTTGGGAGCATTCCCTGCTGAGGCCATGCAACTGATAACTGTGCTAACTGGAAGGTAGCTGCAATCAGGAAGGTGTACCATTGATGACCATGGCCTTTGTTTTCCTGAGGCTTTGCAGTCAGGATGCAACAAGTGTTGGGGTGGCATTGTGTACCTGAGACTGTGCAACTCCTAAGTGTACAATCCTCTGTATGGCTGCAATGAGGAGTTGCACTGTCACTGCCTCAGAGGTTGCCAAGAAAGCAGAGTGTTTGGACCACAGTGAGCTCAGGAGGGTGAGGTGGTGGAACAGAGGCACATCCTCCAGTTGTACCGCTCCACAATTTCTATGCCATTCTGGAAAAGTGTGGTTCCTTAATGGAGGCACCCACAGTGAGACCAAGGAGGATGCTGGGAACCTCCACAAAGGAGACCCACAGGAGGGTGGCATGGGACCACAGGGAAGGAAACAACTCCTGGTGGGGGACTCCATTGTTAGGAAGGTAGAACTGGGGGAGGAAGGGAGAGTGAGGTAAGGTGCCTGCCTGGCACCATGGCTTGTAGGGACAGGGACGAATTCTCAGGATCACAGGAGCAGTTGCACAGGGAGGGAGCTGGATGTCATTGTCCACCTAGGGACAAATGACCTGGCTAAGAAAGGATCAGAGCAGTGCAAGAAGCATTTGTGGAGATGGGGAGGGGCCATAGACAAATAACACACATGGTAACCTTCTCAGAGGTGCTGCCTGTCTCATGTCATGAATGAGGCAGAGTGCTCCATGCCATGGAATTCAATCAGTGGTTGAAAAACTGTGCAGAGCTCAGGGATTTGGCTTCATTGGGGACTGGGGTCCACCTGGAGGATGCAGGCCTATACTGGGTGTGATGGTCTGCATCTGTCCAGGAGGGGAACCAGGATCCTAGGTGATAGGTTTAAATACTCATTGGCAAGCATTTAAACTAGCCAAGGGGGAGGAACTGAAAAGGAGCAGGGAAATCCTAGCCCTCCAAAATCAGGATACTAAGTGAAGTAGACACCAACATAGAGATGTCAATAGGAGAAGTGCAGGGTAAATGGAGAAAGTGATAAATGCAATAAGGACAGGGATGGGGCAAAAGGGTAAGGCCATCAAGAAATGGAGGGTAATGAGTACCATTGCCCATAGTCTGGGCAACAAGCTTCCTGAACTGGTGGCCTTGATGGAAGAGGGATGCCTGGATATCGTAGCAGTCACAGAAACATGGTACACAGAGAACCATGACTGGGATGTTAACATACCAGGGTACACAACCTACAGGAGAGACAGGGAGGGCAAAAGAGGGGAGTAGCTCTCATGTAAGGAAGGATAAAAGCAACTGAACAAAAGAGTAAACAGGGAGGAGAGGTGGCACTGTGGGTCACCAGAGACTGGAAATGGCAACACAATCCACACAGGGTTGTATACAGACCCCCACGTCAGAGGGAGGGAATGGACAAGGAAATGATAGAAGGCATACTTAGGATGGCAGAGAAAGGAGATACTGTTGATGGGGGACCTTAATATGCCAGATGTTAACTGGAGCACTCTTGCTGCAGCCACCTCCAAAGCAGGGCCATTCTTGATGTTTTTTCATGTGGCATGCCTCAGACAGCTAGTTTTGGAACCTACTCATGTGGGAGCAATCTTAGACCTCATACTTCAAATGGGCACAGTGAGAGGATCGCAGATCTAGAAGTGGGAGCCATTTGGGAACAAGTGACCACCAAACAGTGTGGTTCATGATAAACTCAGCTATAGAGTCAAGCTACACAAAAATGAGGGTACTGACCTCAGGAGGACTGACTTTGGCAAGATGGGAGAGTGCCTTAGAAAAGCACTAGCAAACAGGCTAGAAGGAGGGTGGAGCAACAATGGGGAAATATCAAACTGTCATCACAGAGGCAACAAGCCTTGTGTGAAGCAACTAAACAAATCAAAATGAAAGAAAAGCCACTATGGTTCTCAAAAGAAGTGGCGGTGAAGGTTAGGGAAAAAGATAGCATTTAGAAGTATAAGGAAACACAGAAGGAGTAGGAAAGAGAACTGTAGCAGTTAAGGCAGAAGGAAGCAGGGAGAGTAGTCAGAATAGCAAAGGCACAAACTGGGGAGAAGATAGCCAACTCAGTTAAGAAGGGATAAAACCTTTAATAGGTATATCAGGGAGATAGAAAGACAAAGGGAGGGATAGTGAGACTGACTAGAATGGATGGTTGGTGGGCAGAGAGACAGTGAAAAGCAGGGATACTGAATGAATACTTCTGTTCAGTATTCACAAAAGAGGAAGTGGGGAGGTGCCTAATCCAATTAACAGAAGCACTCTGGAGAGAGGATCAATCCCAGTCCTTTCATAGAAGAAAGGGTTCTGAAAGAACTCTTAAAGCTGAAGGTGGACAAAGCAATGGGCCAGATGGAATTCACCCAGAATTCTAAAAGAATTAAGCAGAGAACTAGTGACACCACTGACTGCCCTTTTAACAAATCATGGAGGATGGTGTGGTACCTGAGGATTGGAAGAAGGCTGATGTGATTCCCCTTCATAAAAGTCAGATCAAGACAGGCAGGAAACTACAGACCTGTCAGTTTGACCTCTGTGGTAGGGAAAGTGATGGAATCACTTCTGAAGGAAAGAATTGTTGAGTACCTAGAGACCAGTGGGGGCACAGGGACCCAAGGCAGCATGGGTTCACAGCGGAAGGTCATGTCAGATGCATCTAATTGATTTCTTTGACTGGGTGACCAAAGTAGTAGACCAGGGAGGGGTGTGGACATGGGTTACCTAGACTTTAGCAAGGCGTTTGAAACAGTCCCACAAAAGATTAGTAGTCAAATTAACCAGCCATGGAGTGGATCCCAGGGCGGTAGCCTGCATAAAACATGGGCTGAACAGCAGGACACAGAAGATAATTGTAAATGGAGTCCACTCTGAAGATAGAGGGGTTACTAGTGGGGTACCGAGGGTTCAGTACATGCGTCCAGTCCTTTTAATGCCTTTATAAGTGACATTGCAGAGGGATTGAAGGAAAGTATGCCTCTTTGCAGATGACACAAAGATCTGCAACAGGGTTGATACACAAAGAGGCGTGGAAAGGATGAGAAGGGACTTGGCAAGGTTGGAGGAATGGTCAAGTATGGCAGCTTGGATTCAATGTAAAGAGGTGCAAGTAATGCACCTGGGAAACAAAACCCAGGGGAAGATTATACAGTGAGGGGAGAGTAGTAACAACAACAAAAAATGGAAAGGGACCTAGGGGTAATCATATCGATGACCTAAGGTTGGCAAGCAATGTGAGAAGGTGGTAGGGAGGGCTGGGGGATAATGGGATGTATAGGGCGAGGCATCACCAGCAGAAAACAGAATTTGTTATCCCCTGTACAGACAGTTGGTGAGACCCCATCTGGAGCATCATGCCCAGTTCTGGAGACCCTATCTCTGCAAGGACATAGACAGGATGGAGACAGCTCAGAGGAGGGCAACTAAAATGCTGCTGGGTCTGCAAGAGAAGCCATACGAGGAGAGGCAAGAGGTTAATATGTATACCCCTGAGGAAAGGCAGGAGAGAGGGGTGATGATAGAAATGTTTAAGCACCTCAGTGGAATCAACAAAGTCCATGAGGGTGAGCATCTTTCAGAAAAGAGATGTGCAGAACAAGGGACACAATTTAAAGATAGAGGGGGATGGCTCAGGAGCAATGTGAGGAAGTATTTTTCACAGAGATGGTGGTGGACGATGGAACAGCCTTCCTGAGGAGGTTGTGGGTCTAAAACTGTGGAAGAATTCAAGAATGCATGGGACAGACATAAGGCAATTTTGTGGGGGTAGGAAGAAATAGGCTGTTGGTTAAATAGGATCTGCAGCTTATCCTCTAGGTAGGGAAATGGACAGACTAGGTGGGCCAAGCGTGTCCTTATCTGCCACAAAGTTTATGTTTCTATGTAATGTGCTTGGTCTTATTTTTGCTGTGGTTGTCCAGTCAGTATGCAGTACCTGGTCTCGAGCTGGACCATTGCCTGCCAAAGGCTACAGTACCTAACTGTGTTGTTGTGCATACCTGAAATCAGGTAGATATACCATGTATGTTCAAGGCCTTAGTTTTGCTGTGGCTCTCCAGTCTGGGTGCAGTAGTGGGTGTGGTGGGGTGTGCGGCATTGCTAGGAAAGCCGTGCAGCTCTAAGTGTGGCATGTTGTGTGCTGCCACAATCAGGGATGTGCACATTTGGTGTACTTTGCCTCAGTTTTGCTGTGGATCTCCACTGAGAATGCAGTACCTGGTCGGGTGAGGGGATGTCTTGTAGTACATTTAGGCAGTTGTATTTTATTTCTGTCACCTGCTGCTGGTTGTCTGTGATTGGTTGTATTGCCTTGGTCCCCCCACTTGCATATGTGTGTGTTGTGTGTGTGTGTGTGTGTGGTGGGGGGTGAGTGAGGAGTTAGGGTTTTCAACCCTAGCACTGAATTTCCTCGCTTTGTCACTGTGGAACAACCCTAACTGATGCATTAAACTGAGTTTTTGCCATGAATTTCCTTCTTTGAGAATGAGGAATATAAATAGGAAGTGGAAATGTGGTGGTGGGTCCCTGCTCACCACATGATTAGATATATGGATGCAGTGGTGGGGGTCAGGCAAAGATTGATACTGGGTTGTGCTTCAAACACCTAATATATTTGTGTTGGGTGTCTATCAGTTGCATTTTTCTCTTACTGCTTTGAGTTGTGTAACAGTTATGATTTTCATGACACAGAAGAAATAATATGATCGGAGTGTGGGTCTGAAGTTGTATTTGTGACACCAGCAGATGTATGTGTGCTAACACTGTATCAATCTGTGCATATCTGTTTCTGTTTTCTTTTGCATCACAACTACTATTGTGTGTCACAACAGAAAATGATGTACTGATACCACACACCTAGAAAACTCACAATCCCAGTATTTTGTCATCTCTATTTGACTGTCTATGAAGATGTACATACCTGTTACTGCTTTTGTTTGTGTTACACCTACTATTGGTATGTCACACAGCAAATTTTTCCAAACCTCTCTGTAACTTAATCAGTTGAGGAAGGGTTTGCTCATGTCAGAATCAGTCGATGGGCTGAGACACTAACGACTAACGGATAATGGCTACAGAGTGTTCATACACCTGTATGCATTCTTGCGGGTCTTCCTACAGGTTTCTTGGCTAAAAGAGCTTTATTCGCTACACTTTTAGACGAGCTATGAAAAAGCTTAAAAGCTTAAAAAGCCTCAACTTACACTTCTACTCACAGACATCTGCCTGTTAAGAATCAGCAAACTACAAAATCATGAGTAAGGTCTTAAAAATAGATTTGAAAAATATGAAAGACCCCAAAAAGTGCAAAGACAGGAGCTCCTCATCCTCAAGTGAAGTATCTTTTATTCATGGTGGCCCACTAGACAAGTGGTTTAAACTTGGTTCTCCTAGTCCAGTTAAGGTGGTGGAGCAGGCATCAGAAATAGCTCGTCTAGTGTCCCTACAGCCAGATTCTGTATCAAAACAAAGGATTGAATCTGCACAGAAAGGACTAGATAATATCGAAGGAACATCTCATCAATGTCACAGGTACTCTACTCTGCACATAAAGGAACAGATAATATCAAAGGAACATCTCATCGATGTCACAGGTACCGCTACTACTGTTACCTCAGCAAATGTAAATGCAAGGACAGCTGCAAATATAAATGTAAAGAAAATCTAACTACAGAGTCTAACAAGCTGAGACACAGGTCCAGAGAATGGCAAATCTTAACACACATAATCCTGGGGGTGATACAATCGCAACTTACTACCGATGATTTTTCACAAGCTATGTTTGTGACCTCAGAAAAGCCTGTTTGGATAGAGCCAGAACAGGAGCACGGTAAAGGACTGGCTTATAGAGCACTAGTAGCACTTAGGAGGTGCAAATTGTTAAATCATTGAACAACATTGAAACATGGATGGCTAAGATAGACTCAAAATTTATCAACATAGATACAGCAATAAAAACCTATGCATTAAAACAAATAAAACAGAGGCGGAATTGAAAGAAATAAAAGAAGACAATTTAAAACTGCATGACAGAATAGACAAACATGAACAAGAAGTAAATACTATTTTAGTGAATACATCAGCCTCAATACTAGAACAGGCCACACTGAATAAAAGATTGAAGCATTGGAAAATGCTAATTGGTATTGGAATTTAAGAATACTGGGTATTCCTAGAACTTGGGATAATGAATATTCTGAAATGAGGGAGATGATCAGGAAATTTTAATGAAAACCTTTCTATTGCCAGAAGATAACCCTCCATAATAAAAAAGTTTGCAGAATAATTTCTAGAAAGAATCCAAACGACACCAAAGCTCAGATTCTTACCCACTTTCCATTTGAGACTGACAAAGACTCTATTTTGAAACTGGCTGGAATAAGGAAAACATTGGAATACAGAGGAGTAAGATTCTATGTTCCCAGATTTCACTTATGAGACTCAACAGCGAAGAGCATGTTTTGAATTTAAAACAAGAAATTTTGGACCTAGGTGCAACTTTTCTCTTCAGGCCCCAGCAAAATTAAGATTGTCTATCAAGGAAAAACTTATCTCTTCTTTGACCCCGATCAAGTTATCCAGTTTTTAAAGTCCAGGCAGGAAGATCATCCTCAGCAAGCTACAGATTAAGTCTCAGATTTGGACAGGAATCAGACCTAGAGTCTGACTCAGAACTGGTTGCTGCAGTAAGAAGTCAAGAATACTTGCTGGATTTTTAGAATGGAATGGATGGGGAATAATATAATCAGTTTTGTTTGAAATTAATTTTGAAATTAATCTGAAATTAATTTAGGAATCATTCTATATAAATATAAATTTATCTTTAACCATTTGTAAATTATATCATTAAGTACTCACTTGATATTATTATCATTAATTATGTCTATGAAAAATTGATATAGATAATTCTGTACATTTTCCTGAGGTATGTTTTCTTTTGTTATTTTTAATATGTTGCAGATATGGTCCTGAAATTTTTGGTAAAACTTATTTTTGTAACTAACATATTAGCTAGCAGCTCTATGTACTTGACACTTGACACATCATTGTCTTTTTCTTTATTTTGTTATATTCTTTTGTTGCAATGAAAAAAAACAAAGAAATAAAATAAAATTATTATACAGTATGATAAAAATACAGCAAATCATATGGTGCTGGCACAAGTGTGGAACAGTTGCACTAACAACACCTAATTCATGTTAATTTCTTATACAATCCACATGAACATACCTCTTATTGCTTTGTTTCTGTTCTAGTTACCAATGGTATGCCACACACCAAATCATATTGTGCTGGTCTTTCACATACTTTCATTTGCACTTACTGATAGTATTGTGATAAAACAGAGCATGTGCATCCTCTTTGTCTGAAGCACACTTATGTATGTCCATACCCTTGCATGTTCTGCTTCTCCACCTTCAGTTGATACATATTGTTCAATGAATTGCATACCTATAAATATACCTTTTGAAACAGTGATAATAAATAGAATGTATTTCACAGTTTAACTTTGCTCAACTGTGATGTCCTCACTATCTTGTACTGTATTACCAATACCATTGTTTGCTAATTAAACAGTAACACACGGTCAACATTAATGTTAGCAGTCTGGTCATGACCTTGTAGGGTCGTACTATGCACAAGGCATAGCCAAGTGCCACATCCTCTACAGGATGATTAACTTGACCATCAACATAATTTCTGGTACTGCCTTATTGCTATTATTATAAAACATGTTTTTAAACAGTGCAAAATATTGTTCAGCATATTGTTAACCTCTACAGGTATGTAAGTAAGAGATTAGCATAAGGCTGTTACAATGTTTATAGTCAATTAGAAAGCTTCATGTTCAGACCCTTGTTACCATATCAGTGGAAGCAATATTTTTGTAATGATAGCTATTTTAGTAGATGTTCCCCCAAAAGTAACAATAAAACACAACAACTGATTTTCTTAAGAAAATATCTACATTGACTTAATTTGTTTTAAAAATAAAACATATAAAATATAATGACTTATAAAATATATAAAATCTTTTCTTTATAAAAATATGTTACACTTCCATAAGAAACAAAAGGAATGCAAACATAAAGAAATGGTTTCAACAGTATGTAAAACAATGTTTGAAATCAAACGATTCATTATTTCAATAAATAATTTTATAACAAAACTGAAGTATTGTTAACATAAAAAAAATGTAGGAACACTGTGCACTGTAACAAGAGGTGTGCTGCTGGTCGAGGGCAGTCCAGTCTGAAAGTTGGACACTATGTGGCAGCGCACAGAGAAGGTGGAAGCTGTTGCTGCGGGGGAGGAGATACCAAATGAGCTGAGGCTGCTCATTGTGGCTCAAGAAACACTTGCTGTTGGTGGTGCAGGGAACCAGTGCTGCTGGATTCACTGACACCTGACACTGTGACAAGACTCGAGCACAAGATTGATGTAGCCTGCTGCACTGTAAGAAGGACAATAACTTATCTTGCCCTCTCTCAGTGCAGCAGTTTCCTCCTTTAAACCATCAATCTTCTGCTCGAGCCTCGCGCACACAATGGCAGTGCACAGTGCAGGTTTTCTTATGAGATGGATCTGTAAAGAGATAAAAAGTTTTCATGAATACGTAATTGTTAAGATTCACCTTTATTGCTTGTGTTGAACCTGAGAAGATTGTGTTTTTTCCTGCATATATTTTAAGTAGATGTAGATCTGTATTTTATGTACATACAGTAAGGTGCTAATCGTGAAAATTGTCTCTACGTTACCTGTGTATGGTCTGTCTGACCTGTGATGTATTGTAAATAGATTACTTTCATGAATTTTCATAAGTTGCACAAGTTACGCTTTATATTGTATATAACTTTGTATTATTACATTCTTGATTTATGCAATGGTTGCTTACTATGGTAACACAGTAAGCTATACAACAAGTTAAATTGCTTCATTCTATAAGACCAGTAACTGCCACATGTACAGCTACTGTATTTGTGCACACATGTTGTTAACAGTCCATGTCTGTTGTACACCCTGACACTGCTATGTCAGTCATCACTGTTAGTTAATGTTGTTTACAATATTCTCTGGAACATAGCTACATCTCAGATTGTCTTTTATGCTGTACCTGTTTATAGCAAAAATTAAAGATGTTATACCAGTGTTAAGATGGTATGTTATACCTAATGTTTTAGCATTTCAATATCAAACTTCTGAATGCTATCAGCCACTCTTTTTCATATGACATCACTTGTCCACATTATGTTAACACAATATCCAAACAAGAAATGCAATAAAAGACATTCTTCTGCTATTTTTCACAGCATTAAATAGTATAATGTCAAAACAACAGTTAATGTTGTAAGTACTGGTAAAATTCAGTACAGACTCTGCATTTGTCAATGTTTCACTCTTGTTTTGCAATGAACAATGCATCAGGAACATTTTGAACACTGAGGATTTTCATATTCAGTAAACAATTTGTGCTGGGCAGCACAAACTAGATACTATTCTGTAACAGTCAAATAATATTAATCATGAAGTGCACAGTAAGTTATGATGTTTGTAGATTCAAGTTAGCATACTGTAGGATATCACTTGCTGTAATAATCCAGTTTGCAGTACATGCCATCTATATGCTTTTGATGTCATACTTACGTTTAGCATTAGTACCTGGCTCCTGCTTCACCTGCAGCACTGGGTGGCACACTCCCTGTCCACTATAAGAATATGAGCCAGTGTGCTCAATTTGAATTATATTTACTTGCAGCTCGCTACCTGCTTCAAACAGTGCTGCTTCTCAGATTTAACCCTGTAGTCCTTACTGAATTAATGTCTCTAGTGTTCTGTTAACCCACTCTGTAATTGTACATTGCGCCAAATGTTAGCAAGCCCTTCCTCACTCTTACCTATTTATTCTGTTCTCCTCAGCCCTGTGGTCCATCGTGAAGGTCGGAGGGTAGCCAGTAAGACCCCCAGCTATTGCAAGCAGGTCACGGCACAAGCTGAAATCTTTCAACAAAGGAAGCCCTACTGACACTTTGTGTCAGCTCCTGCCACCCCACCACCACCCCTGGCAAATTTCTAAGCTATAGAAGTGGTGATCACAGTCGAAAAAAAACAATCAGCTCACTTTAGCATTTGCAGGCTATACCAAGAATCCACTAGTGGCCGCTACACTCAGGTGTCAGAATTAATAAGCCCATCTCAACCTTTGCACTGCTGCCTCTCCAGTTGATTCAACTTCACCTAATAACCCTCTTTACCTCATCCCCTGGGTGTCCCTCCTGCTAGCTAATTACCCCTACCCTACCAGACTGCCAGGTACCATGTTTCAGCTGCAGACACATATTGGTACTTCTACTACCATAGCTGTTTCATACCATGGCCACCTCACCCAGACACTATTAATTGGCCCTGGGCTATCCCCGTACCTTCCAAATTAGCCACCTCATCCTGCTTCCACATGCTTGGAGATCTAAAGCCCATGTAGTCAAGCCCAATTCTGTTTCTAAAAGCTTCTGTGGTGGCCCATCATACCAAACTCCTAGCCACCCTACTACTTCTCCTTGGTGGCGATATCGAGCTTAACCCGGACCTCCCACCACAACACCCCAACCCTCCATCGACTCCAACCCCTCAGGCCTTAAACTGATTCACCTAAATAGTTGTAGCCTCCTACACAAAATAACCTTGTTTCAAACTCGCTTGTCCCTCAGGCCGGACATCCTGATCATCTCCAAAGCCTGGCTGAAGCCACATAACCCTGACACAGAATTTGCTATACCTGGCTATACTCTGCTCCGGCATGACCACATGGGCAAAAGGGTCAGCTTGGCTATGTACATTGCCTCCACCATCCAGTATTCCTCAGTTGCCATATCCATACCTTCACAGTCCATCAACACCATAATGGTAAAACTCTTCATCCCCACTCAATTCCAATTTACACAGCAGATGCATACTGCGCTCCTGACACCACCACACCTGCCATACTTGACCACCTCGGTTCCTTAAACTCCCTGGTAGCAGGCCATGAGATCCATATACTTGGATATTTTAAACTAAACTGTCTCGCTGAATCTCACTCTAAATTTCGTGACAAGGTGACAGCCTTATCCTGACTCAACTAATCACTGAACCCACTCGGCTAAACCATGAAAACACAAAATCACACTTTTGGACTGGTCCCTCACCTCTCACCCACACAGGATCTTAGCCTCGGCCTCCTTCCGGATGCCCTCAGTGACCACCACAGAATCTACTCTGTATGTAAAATGTCTAGACCTAAAGCTCCCCCACCCAGAGTAATCATGACAAGATCCTCAAATCTCTGGACCTCCCTCACTACTAAATGATTTGGGCAACACAGACTGGTCGTGCATTAGCCAATTCACCTCCATAGATGAGGGCCCTGCTGTTCTTTAAGTCCAAGTTCACCACCATCTGGGACCCATAACGCCTCAGATGTACCAGAGTTCATGGCCACCTCCCATGGATCACTCCCGAAATCCTAGCCCACCTTCATATCAGAGACAAGGCCTGAAACCTATAAGTCCTCCGGCTCTCCAGCTGACCAGCAGATTAACTATGAGCTCTGAATTCAAGTACCAAATTAATCCACCAAGCTAAAGCCAACTATTTCAAAGTGCATTCAACTCCACCTCCTATCTCACGTCACAGTTCTGGAAGGTGGTCAAATCTCTTCACCCCTCCATACGAGACCCCACCCTCCCTGCAGGTAGGTGGTCTTGCCTTCTCTGATCCCCCAGTTGTGGCCACATTGCTTAACTCTTCACAACTAGCAATGTCACCCCTGTCCGCCTCCTCACCCTGCTCGGCACCCTCCCTTTTAACCCACCTAGTGGCATACCCACAGATCACGCCTCTCCTTCCTGCTGGTCACCCGGTCAAGGTATATAATGTACTGGTTGCCCTTAACCCAAGGAAAGGCAAATCTCCCACTGGCTGGACTCAAAATGCTCCACCTATCTCGCCGCTGTCATAGCTCATCCACTGGCCACCCTCTTTAACTTAACCTTCTCCCTAGCTGAAGTCCCCTCCGAATGGAAACATGCCATTGTAATCCGCTTCTTAAGAGTCGAGATGCCTTCAAACTCTAACAACTATCGGCCCATCTCCTCCTACCGATCCTGGCCAAACTACAGGAGCATCTGGTATTCTCTCGTCTATCCTTCTTTCTGGACTCCTCCTTCTTTTTTCCCATCAGTCTGGATTTTGAAACCCGCTCTACCACTACCTCCCTTCTCAGAATTACCGATTCCATCCTCACTGCGATGGATGCGGCCACATCACAACTGCAATTTTCATTGACCTGGTTAAAGCATTACGAGACAGTGTCACACTCCTCCTCCTAGTAAAACTTGCCAATGCTGGACTATCCAGGCCAACATCTTGGTTCCTCTCTCACTCACTGGCAGATCCCAAGCCTTCCACATCAGTTCTTCCACCTTGGTGACCTCACACTCACCTCAGGGGTACCACAAGGCTCAGTTCTTGGCCTCCTGTTCTTGGTTTTTCTGAATGACCTGCCCTCTGCCTGCCCACACTCCTCTATCCACATGTATGCAGATGATACAGTGCTGTATGCATCCGGCCCCTTGTCCACAGAGGTTGCACCAGGCTGCAGCAAGATTTTATCTCAGTCCAGCACTGGCTCTGCTCAAATTACCTCCTCCTTAATGCCAAAAACAGTCTCACTAACCTTGGCATAAGGCAGAGAATTTCCAGGCTCCCCTCCGATCACATTCCACACCCTGAAGGGTCCCCCTTGAGAACTGCACCTCCTTCATATACCTCGCGTCTGGCTTGACCAGCATCTCAGTTTCTTCATGCACATCGACTCCATACTCAAAAAGCTACACCCCAGGCTTGGAGCATTTTATTGGCATTGTGACAACATCCCTCTACCTGCCAGAAGGCAATAGTGCAGAAATGATCCTCCTTGTCCCTTTACTATGGGGACATAGTATACTGTGCTGGCTCCAAGTCCACACTAGCCAGGCTCGACCTCCTTCCATTATTTCTGTTGTTTCACCCTGAACTGTCCCTACACCACACACCACTGTGCTCTATATCAATCTATGCACCTCACCCTCTAGACACTCACAGAAAGGCCCACTGCACCAAGATCCCAGCAAAGTTTTGGTCCCAGTGGCTCCCTCCTACCTCACCAATGCCTTATCCAACCCTGTACCCAAGCCACTCTATCAGAAACACCGCCCTCAGACCTAGCTGTCCCACTGATCTACCACTGCCAGCCAGGCAGCTTTCAGCCACCACTTTCCCTTATTGTGGAACCCTTCCAGCATCCATATGTCGCTTTTCCTCCCTCTCGCAACTCAACTCCTTGCTCCAAGTTCACTTTGCCCCTACCTGTGCATGTGTCTAGCTGTTTTCCAGTCTCTGTGTGGTCTGTCTGAGTATTCTCCTCCTAGTAACTCATAAATCTGACTAACTTATTAGAGGCATTCACTATGTACCTATTGTATCATGCTGTCTCAACAGTGGCCACCTACTATCTCTCTTGACCCACTATTGTCTAATAAACAGCACTAATGTTAGTGTTACCCCACTATGTACTATGTAATATCAAGTGTTTTTATGCTGTGTTCGACTGTTATCCATTCCCCCTCCCCAGGATGCATCTGGAATCAAGCAGTAGTCCTCTCAGCATGCCTTCCTGGTAAAATGTTTAAATAAATTAATAAATAATCATGATTTAAAATCACAATACGTAACAATACTTTTACTTTCTGACATTCAGATCATATTCTGTAATACTAGCATCCAAGTATATACTATAGTTCTGTATGTGGCTGTCTAGATCATGTTTAAAGTAATGCTATACAAATTGCATAATACATAAAGTATTGTAATATGCAGACATGAACAGTAAGTACATATCATGTGAGAACACAGGCAATAATCACATGAAGGAAGTGTAGGGCCCAAATGCAAACAGCATAGCACAATGTGTCTCCAATATGTTTCTATTCAATTACAATAACACAGGCGTAAACAAGGAACAAACAACAATCATTATATTTTGTAAAGGCATTGTTTTATGATTCCTGTATCTTTGCTGAGTTGAAGTGCTGTTTAACCAACAAAACTCATAAAATGACAATTCAGCATTAACAGTAGGCTGCTACACTTTTCCTTTACTAAAGGTTGTTGAGAATTGCACATGTACAATTATTAAAAGCAGTGTATTGACATGAATGTTTGGTTACTCGAAGTTTTGCATGCTACCCTAGCAATAACTTGAGATGATCATACCATGGCTATCAACCAATATCTTGAAATAATCCTGTATCTAATATCACTTTAACGTTTTTATTAAATTGTATAATCAAGCAATATACCATGACAGGGATTGGGCATATTGTTGGATTTGCCACGTCTGGTGTGGTTCGGTCATGAGGCACAGTTGAGTAACTTAACCATGCCGAAGTGGTAAACCCATCCATATACCCATTCCCGTCATGGTATGTTGCTGTTGTACAATGTCCAACTTGTTTATTTTGTTTTTATAATGACAGAAAACTGTAACAGTGGGTATTGTGAAGGATTTACCACAGTCATGTGATCTGTTTTGACCAATAAGGTTACAGCATTTCATACCCCATTCTAAAATAAACAAATGTTCTTCATTAGTGATACTTAGCAGTTGTAGTTTATAAGGTACTCAAGGTTACTAAAAGGCAGCTCATACTGTCACATGCAGACCACTCCTCTGTGGAGAACAACAGATGCCAGCATACACATGCACCACTGTACACATGGAGGATGTTGGGGGACAGTGCATGGGTGGACAGACTGTGGAACAGAACAGGTCTGTCCACAACCCCAGGACACATCACAGAGTGCACATCAGTCAGTATTTGTTATACCCCAACACCAGTGTGCCTTTCTGATAATATATACCCCTGCCACAGCTGTACAACTGCCACAGCACACAAAGCCGGACATGAATATGTCACTGTGAGCATCCCATGCCAGAGGTGCAACAGCTGTGGGTTAGGCAACAGCGTAACAGTAACATCCACTGTCAGTAAATGCCAGCATGTTGAGCCTGTCACAGTGTATAGTGCAGTCATCAGCAGTGCCCTACTCACCATAGGCAGTGCTGTGTCCACACACCACTAGCCCCTTTGCTACTGTACTACCTGTTGTGTACTGTGGCATGAGCTGCAGTATGAGAGTTATACAGCAGCACCACCATCTGTGCCTATGCTGTGTTGTACCAGGACTGACGGCAGGCAGCAGCATGTGAAAGAACAGTTTTCAAAACTATGTAATATTACCCCTAAGTGTTAGTGCAGAGCCAACATGTTTGCATAGAGGTGTAGCACAGTACTAGACTGTTAGTACAGTGCAAACTGCATGCAAATCATGGCATAATGACATGCAAATGTAGATATTTACCCAGAGACTACCTAAGCATGCTTATTTGCATGTCACTTTTGAACATGGAAAAGTTTGATGCCTAGCAAACATGTTTTGCAGACTAATGGTTTACCCTGCGCTAAACTCACACAAACATGTTAGCACTGTGCAAACAGCTTGGAGAATATTTAAGTTTTAATACTGTACTTTCACATATGCTGCTGTCTGCTGCAGTACTGGGCTACATTTGATGGCAAACACATTGGTCACATAGTGCACCTGTACCACGCTCACATCACTGTGCACTGTTTTGGTGTTGTGACTTGAACTTCCTGCTTGCCATATTCAGACCTGTCTTATTCCAGGACTAAGTTTCCCTGCACTCCCAGTCAGCTTGCCTGTATCATTACCATGCTATGTGTGGAAGCTATTTTCCCGGCTATTCCTTTTCAATATGGCTTGCTTTGTGATGCAGGCTAAGTTTGCCAGCTAGGCAGTGCTCATTTTATACCCAGGCAAAGTTTAGAATATCTGTTCCTGACTGTTTACAGAGGTTCACTAATGTGATGCACAAGAACTACTGACAGCAGGTAGTCAACATAATAACAACAGTATCTTCTTACCATCTGACTCCACAATGATGACGGAGTCTGAGTCAGATTCTGCAGCCTCCACAGCTTCTGTTTCTGCTGGCACTACCGGCTACAGGTGGGAAGTGCTCTGGCGATCTGTGAAATAAAGGTAAAAAGGAGATTTAGTAACTGTGTCATTTGCATGGTCACTTATTTAGCAATGCTTTGTATTAATAATTTACATGTATCTGTAATCTAACATGATCCTTGATCAAGTATTGTGCAGTTACTGCACACCCATGTAAAGTGACAAATGTATAATTATAAATATTACAACTAAACAATTAATAACACACTATTTTAATTGTTATCACTTGTACACTGCTACTTATATAATGGAGTTTGCCTTTAGAAGACCAATTGTCTGTCCAGGCACCCCTTTCCCTTTACCCTGAAGATGGTGTGCTCATAGGGGAGGGGAAGGAAGGAGGAACAAGGGACAGAACAATAGGCAGGCAACAGGAAGGAGAGGGGCTAAAGGAGGTGCATAATGGACAGCACAAGAGTGGTTCAGCCAGTTTTGCTGAAGTTTTGATTTCTGAACTGCAGCACATCAGATTGACATCAATTGGAACAGAGGTTTGTGAAATATCCAGGTAAAATGCAAACAGCTATGTTAGGCAAGGTTAAAGTGGAAGATGTATATGTTTAAAAAATATATATAATGATAACCTGGTTTTATTCAGTGAATCTGTTTTAAGGTCAGGTGAAACAGAAACCAGAAAGTAGTAGAAACCCCTTTAAAAAATGACAGAGAGAGTTTATGAGTCGATGATATGTGGCAATGTATGATGAATTTTATGCAGGATCATCCGCCAGGAGACAATACGTGATAAAGTTGGCCCTTGGCTAGCAGAAGGCTGAGGAATGGCCTTTTAGAAGGTGTGAGAGCACCACGTGTTTTGTAGTTGGTTTGATCGCAGAGCAAGAGCCCAGATTGTTGTAAAGGCTTCAGAGCCAAAAAGAGAGAAATTGAGAATTGTTGTTTCAAATGGTGTGTTTTTGTCATGGGGAGAGGGGAACAGAGCATTTTATGCACATGCTTTTGTTGGTTGAGCAGCGGGCCTAGGCATGGTCTGGTAAGGGCCTTGCAGCAGGGAAGCAAGCCCTAGTTAGTAGTTTTGTAAGTTTTACTCCACATTTCAGCAGAGCCTGGCTTAATTCCTTTAAAATGGAATTGATCAGGAAACAGTAATGAATAGGCCTCTTCTGGCCTTAGTATTGAAATGATGGGAAGTTTTCATTTACGGGTTGGGGAATAAGTTTGGAGCGTATTGGGCTGGACAGGCTCTGTGGGATAGCGCTTGGTCAGTGACGGCTGGGAGAGCAAAAGGGACTCAGAGTGTGGTTTGAGGAGGGAGAAAGAGATCTGGAGGGAGGGACAGAAAAGGCAGAACAAGCACTGGCTTACAGAGGGGGGGGCTGGGGCTTGGATGGGGAGCTAGCACAGTCGGCCATATGCTACATCACACGCCATGGAGGGAAGCCCATGAGATGAACAGGGCACAAGGGAAGGGTGAGGGGCCAGGTAGTAGCCCTCAGAAGCCAGGGGCTAAATGTTAGGCCAAAAGGGCATCAGGCACATAACAACAGCCAGGGAGAAGGATAGTGAAGCCATCACCATCGGCCACGTAGGCATGACATCACACACCATGGGGTGAGGCCTGTAAGATGAACAGGGCACAAGGGAAGGGTGGGAAGATAGTGGCCCACAGACACCAGTGGGCTATTTTCTGATGCCAAAAGGGCATTGGGTGCATTGCAATGGATGAAATAGAGGGGAAGCACAGAGCTCGCCGACAGCCACGTGGCATGATGTCACATGCTGTGGTGTGAGGCCAAAAAGAAAACAGGGACACAAAGGGGATTGGGGGCTCAGTGGAAGCCTTCAGGTGGGAGGTACAGGGGAGCCATGCCACGCCTGTAGGTTGAGAGACTAGGAAGAAGCGGACAGTGGGCATAGGAGCAAGGGCTGAATTTGGGTGGTCACACTGCAGGAGGGCAGATGCCCAGCTGAGCAATGCCTCAGGAAGGAGCAGAGGAGAGTAGGCACCAGTGGGAGAGAAACAAGGAAAGGCCTGTGTGTGGCTCAGTCGCTACTGCATTGAGGAGGGGATAACAAGGAGGCCTGGAGGGCCATGGGGAGGCCAGCAGCCCCAGAAGAAGGGGATAGTAGGCCAGAATGGCTGCATGGGTTGGGAAGTGGGCAACAAGGCCCAGAGGAGGCCTACAGAGATTGGAGGTTCTGGGATGCAGGAAGGGAGAGTGGAAGCCTAGAAGGCCACAGGGGCACATGCAGACTAGAAAGCCACAGGAACAACACCCACAGATATGTGAGTTTAAAAAATGCAGGGTTATTTCAGGCAAAGTGATTAATGTGATTTTCAATTTTCTTGGTTTTGGGCAGTGTCTCTACAGTTTCCACAGACCAATACAAGGAGATGGCACCAAGGAACAGCAAGCCATCTAAAGAGGATGCCTACAAAGCCATAGTGGAGCTCATGGAGAAGGCCAACAGAGTGTGGTAGATGATGGAAGAAGGGAGCCAGGAGATCTGGGGAGAAACTGAAAGCGGGAAGGGAAAGGGGTGATGGGAAGAGGCCAGCAGAGAGGCCAAGCAGCCCTACTAGGGTGCAGCCCCCACTGGGGTACCTTCCAGGGTGGCCAGCCCAGTATCGCTGCAGCTCCATGTCCCTGTCCCATCAGTACCTGCCCAAGACCAGGTGGTGGTTCCCAGCAGAACCCAGACTGGATCCCCAGCACACCAGCCTCCCACAGCCAATAGTACAACTGGACAATTCAGGGTATCCTGAGTCCAGCAGGCTGCAAGAAACTGACAAGGCCACAGGTAAAGTAGCCAGGGCAGTAGGAGAAAGCATAAAAGAATACATAGGTCAAATTCTTACAGTGCTCGGGACAGGGGGTTGGTCAAATGGAATCTGCACTGGCAGAGATTAGGTCAGATTCAGCAGCGATGGAGGGGATGAGAAAGGGTTGGAGAAGGCAGGTAAGGAACAAGGGAGATAGGAAGCCTAGAATGTGAATAGGGGAGCATGTACTGCTGGCCATGAAAGAGAAAATTTGAAGGGTGAGTACGTGGACATTTGCATTAGTGAGCCAGAGGCAGCAGCAAAATATGAGGAAACAGAGAACATCGGATAGAGTGAGATAGCGGCAGCAGTGGTTTTGTTGGACAAGAAAGAGGAGGACAAATTTACCAAGGGAAAGATGTGGGATGGATGGTTTGTAGGTTTCACATACTCAGCTATAGTGCTGGAAAAGAAACCTGACCTGGGCATACCGTTGATCACGTATTCCTGATAATAAGACGAGCAAAGGCAAAAGGTGGGGTAGGCTGGATATATTATGACAAATTCTTCCGGCAAAGGTGACCTACAGGACATAAGATGGGATACAAAACAATTGATCTGTGGACAGATTATGTAACTGACCAGTCCACACTGGAAGGGAGATGGGAAAAGGGAGGGCTCCTCAGAGGAGTTGCTGGGCTTACAATAGGGCATTCTGCTCTTGGCCCCAATGCCATTTTCAGCATGCCTGTTTAAAATGTGGGGGGTCACACCCAGTGAGTAGATGCAGAATGACATGGACAGGGGGCACAAGGGCAGGGGGGCAAGGCACAGGCCAACAGTTTTTGGGAGGAAAGGGATATGGGACAAGCTTGGAGTAAGGGGAGAGGTAGAGGGCACACAGGCAGAGGGAGCCAGAATTATTAAATACAGGAACCAGAAAGGGACAGGAAAGGAGGTATAATAAAAATGAGGGGAGAGGACAGGTGATCAGTTCCAAGCAGTGAGAACGCCCATTAAGATGGAGTGTGGGAAAGTGGCTAAGAAAAATAGGGAGGTGGCGGAGTCACTTAGGACAGGGTTTGAGACGGGCTTCCTGTTAAAATGCTAAGGCCCGAGGCAAGTGAGAGAGGTGAATAATCTGGGTTCAGTGAGAGGAAAGGAGGACATCTTGAGAAGGAAAAATTGAGAAGGAAAAGGCAGCAGGTAGAGTAGAAGGGCCATACACTAAACCGCCACTGCAGAATATGAGAATATCTCCATTGGGTTTGGTCCCCAAAAACAGAAGGGGAATACAGAGTGATTCACCACCTGTCATTTCAGAGGGACTCAGTGAATGATTTCATAAGTGAGGAACATAGTAAAGTGAGCAACGCCACATTAGAATTGTGGCAGATCATCCAGGCAACTAATGATGCCTGGATGGCAAAAACAGACATAGAGTCCGATTCAGATTGCTTCTGGTTAGGAGGAAGGTTGGGACTTATTGGGCTTTAAGATTGGGGAACAATACTATTTTGACAAAGCAATGCCCATGGGGTGCTCCATAGCATGTGTGACATTTGAAGCATTTAGCACCTGTTTACAGTGGATATTTCAGGAGCGAGTGGGTATAAGGCTGTAATACACTACCTGGATGATTTCCTGTTAATAGGCAGTGGGAGGAGGGAGACAGAAAAATGTTGGCCAGCTTTCAAGAGTTGTGCAGAGTTAGGGGTCCTGCTGGCACCAGATAAAACAGAAGGGCCCAGTAAGAATTTAGAGTTCTTAGGCATTGAAATAAATGCCCGAATGAAGTCTTTAGGTTACCAGACAACAAAGTAGTGAAGCTGGAAAGAGCTGATTAGAGGGGTCACGGGAGGAGAAGAGTGCAATTAAAACAGGTGCAACAGGTCATGGGACATCTGAACTTTGCATGCAGAGCAATTGGACTAAGTAGGGCCTTCACAAAAAGGCTAGAGGCCACAGCAGGAGTAACAAAACCACACCACTGGGTAGACATAACAAAGGGAGTTAACAAAGATTTCATGGTCTAGGAGGAGTTCCTCAATACTTATAATGGCTGTTCCTTTTGGCAAGAAGAATGGGTATATAACACGGATCTTGAGCTCTTCATGGATGCAGCATGGGTTTGGGTATGGGAGGCTTTTTGAAGGAAGATGGTTTGCAGAACCATGGCATAAGAGTTGTGTGGGATGGAAAAGTAAGAGATATCGCACTGTTGGAAATCATGCCCATATGGCCTGCACCCTGGTGTGGGAGAAGAACTGCATAATCAGAAGGTCACATTTGGTGTGACAACAAGGCAGTGGTGGAAGTTTTAAATGTCAGGGAGCCAGATCAGAAATGGTAATGCAGATTTTGAGACAATTAGTTTTAAGGGCCTGCAATTGAACATATCATTCAGGGCAGCTGACAGCCTTTCCCATCTGCAGCTGGACTGTTTCCTGATGCTGGCACCAACAGCAGAGGATCAGAAAACACCCGTCACAACGAACATCTGGGACATTGGTGAGAGGGAGCAGAACTGCTGTTTCACAGCTCATGGGCACCACGGACTTTGAGGGCCTATGAAAGGGCATGGCGGTGTTCCAAACATTCAGGACAACATACCACATGGAGGTAAGTGGGACAATCATGAAAGAACAGTTAGGGAAGTTCACAGTAGATCAGTGGGAGAGAGGAACAGTTCACAACACAGTGGAGGTGCACTTAGCGGGATTAGCTTAATCTGCAGCCTTAAGAAATGGGGGACCCAACAAAGTCAATGTTGATCAGGAGAATGATGCAAGTATGGGAAGGTTGAAACAAAGACACGAGATAGTAGAGCACCTATAGGGGAACAGTGGCTTGCAAAATTAAAGGCACCACCGGCAATTTGCAGATCAAAAGACTAAGCGTGGTTATTTCACACAATTTACCTGGTAATGTTTGCAGGGCCCTGAGAGTAAGTGAGGCTGTGGGACATGGCAAGAAAGAAAAGAAGGGGGTTGGCATGGGAAGATATAAGCTGAGAGAGAAGGAGATACACATACTAATCAAGAAATCAAAGACAGATCTGGGGAAGGTTGCACGTGTGACCCTGAAGTCCCAAGAGGAGGACACAGTGTGCACAGTAAAGCTTTGTGGGCTTACACTGCAGAGCATGGGTACAGATCAGGGAGTTTATTTGTGCATGGGTGGGCAAGAGAGTCACCAGTTATAAGGTCACAGCCATGCTCAAGAAAGGCATGCGATTCTTGGGGAGGACCCAGGCAATTATTCCTCCCACTTTTTTGAATAGGGGCTGCATCACAGTGGGCAGCTGCAGGGAAGATGGTGACCAAGATGTTGGAAAAAGAGAGGCGGTGCACCAGTTACAAGAGGTATATTCAGGCATTGCAGTACAGAGACTAACACGTCATCTGTTTTTGTTTTCGGCACGGGACCACAAAGGGGAGGGGGAAGGCCAAGAAAAGGGGATTACAATGGGAACTAAGAACATGTCTTAAGTAATATATTCTGCTTAAATCCTATAGGAAGAGGGAGGCTTAAGGAAGTATGGATCTGTGGTCACTCATATGTATATTGGGTGGAAGAAAGAGCGGAGAAAAGCCTGGGGCAAAGCAGTTATATAGGACATGAGAAAATGAAGGTTGGTTTGGCGTGGCATCTGAGAGATGAGATGCTGAGCTGCTTCCTACACTAAGAGATGAAAGAGCGGTGACCAGTTCCAGACCTAATTATCTTACATCTAGGGGCAATGACATTGGGGAAACCATGGGTGGACACATACATGCAGGAAAAAAGGATTTGGAGAAAGTACAACAGTGGTGGCCAGGGATATGCCTTGCCTGGTCAGATATGATCCCAGAAGGGTCTGAGACATGAACACAGCCACAGAGCTTTAGACAGGGCCAGGAGGAAAATTATAGAATGGTAGGAACACTGATAAAGAAAATGGGAGGGCAGGTAATACGGTGGGGGTGGAAGAGTGGGTAGAGGTTTTCTACAGGTCAGATGGAGTGCACTTGTCAGATCTAGCCATAGATATATTTAATACAGAAATGATGGGCTTTATAGAGGCATGGAGGAGACATGCAGACAGTACAATATAAAAAAAATAATAAAAGGAGAAAGAAAAGGAGAAGTTTCCTAGACTAAGTTGAGGGGAAAGGCAGCCATCCAACACAAGCTGGAGACTGGCTAATGGAAAATGGGGAGGGGAGGGAAAAGAAAAGGAATAGGATTAAAAGAATAAGAAGCTGAAGGAGGAAAGCGGTCTTGGTTCTCACCGTTACCTAATAGAAAAGAGAAGAAGGCACCCAGGTTTTCACCTGGGGAGCGAGAAGAGGAAGAAAGAGGGATAATCAGAAATAGATATATGGATGCAATAAAGTGCAATGGTGAAAGATATAATAATAAAGATGATGAGATGGAAATGAATTATGATATATAATAAATTGATTGCCAATCTGAGCACAACAACAAACAATGGTCTGTGTCTTTGTGAGGGAAACGGGGAATCCGGGACAATAGCCATTGCTCTTGAATTGAATAGCTACTGTACACTCAGTGTCAGTTGAACATGACAACACAGAAAGATATTAACAGTACAACTACAATATCACGGTTCAAATCGCATAGTAATACTGAAGATGTGATTTATAGATCTATGTTCAGATGTCTGACACAGGCAAACTTAAGTGGCATATACTGATTGGCAATTTACACAGAAAGAGAATATATATTCACAATTTACACACTATAATAATGCATTTACATGGTATTAAAAGACTGACAAGTCAAAATGTTTTCACTGCACCACTCACCCCATCCCCTTGATCAACAGTTAACGCCTGTTATGCTACTGCTAGAACACTTAACAGAATGACTAGTTGTGTATTATGATAATTAGATATATTTTTGGTAACAATAAAATAAGCATAACTGATGTACTTATGTTGTTGCATGGCTAAAGAACTTCAGACAGAAAGACACACATAGTACCAGTTACACAAGGTTTGATCTCCAATGCAGCTAGTGACTGCTGGCGCATCACTTAAGCATCCAGTCAGCACTGGGCAGCTTCTGACCACCTGCAAGCCATGCAGCTGTATCACAGGTGACAATGTACAGAATAGATGTACACACATACGCAGACAGCATCAGTCAATTGGTCTGCACACTATGGTCTGCACACTATACTATAGTGCAAAGTCCCAATATTGTATAATGGATCCATTGAGTTATATATTGTTGCTCTGCCTACAGTACAGTCTGCACGCTTCATTGCCACACGCCGTGGAACTATAGCTGTGCAGCCATACTAAACGATGTCAGTTGTTGCACAGTGAGGCATCATATGGGTATAGAACTGGTGTGCACTGATGACTGGAGGGTACTGCAACACTGTCGCGAACTGATTACTCAACTGGTGATTGGCCTGATGTGGCCATTGTAGTACCAGGTCTCATACTATTTTGTAGGGCTCATAATCGAGGTGGTCCACTGGACCACCAGGGATCTATATACTTTACAAAGGTTGCAATTAGACTGGGAGACACAGTACGATGTACCAGCAGACATGGATATACCTTAACAAACCCCTAATCAGTCTGGAGGCTATGCTCATTAGACCACAAGGGATTCATACCATTCAACAAACCTACAATTGGAAGAGGGGGCATCAAGTATTAAACCATGACAACATCTATTTCAGACTGTTCACAATGTGATGTTGGAGCACCTTGCAACTAAGGAACAGTGGTTATCAATGTCTCACATCTACAGCGTGGTAGACCACCAGGTGTAGTTTGCTGGCAATCGGCAGGCACACATTCAAATGATGGCATAAACATATGCTAATCACCTAGTTGTACCAAACATAGATGATGACTACATTTGCATACACACTACTGAATATCACACTTGTATTAATATGAGAATATTGTTGCTTACTTACAGTGTGTCAGATGCTCCCTGCATCTGGCTTTCCCGTCCACCTCTCAGAGTTCGTAGCTGAGGTAGTACCAGCATTTATCATTTTCTGGCATCTCCTCCCTCTCTTTCAGCTGGTAAAACTGCTGGCACAACAGCTTCCACTTTTGCTTACACTGCAGTGATGTTTTACTTTCTACCTTAAGTATCATATGCAGGTAGCCGCTTATGCGCCTCCACATAGTGTCCAGTTTATAGTTGGTGCTCCGCATTAAAATATGAGCACTGCCCTGCACCTGAACTGCCTCGACCAGCAGGCACACCCTCTTAGGCTCTAGATCCTCATTTTTTTAAATTTTTCTGTCACAATCTGCAATAAATACGTAGAAAATAGTACATTACTGCCATGGTTTGTAACGTGTGTGTGACTTCCTGTTATGTTAAGTGTTACACAAAAATTCAAACAGTAGTATATTAATAACCCACTGATACAGCCCAGCTAGAGATTCAGAAGGACTGCACTGTACAAAATACCGATGCACCATGGTGTATCAGTAATGTATGGGACGCAAGTAAGGGTGTCACCCATGCATAGTTGGCACATCCCAATATTCAGCCTGGATATGCTGAGCATATGCAGGCACAAACCTACTTGCGCTGCACACTGTTTAACCCAAAAGAAACACAAGTGATGGCACGCACAGGTGAGCTGCTGTATTGAATAGTGCAACATGTCAGCCGGCACCTCTGGTGGACACCTGAGGTCCGATCCCACCATCTTTCGCATCACCCCCATGTTCAATCGCATGGTTTTATAATAGAAATATCCCTGGTAGTGTAGTGGACCCCACCCCTTCCCCAATCATGGGCTTTGTATTAAAAATAACCTGGCGGTCCAGTGAGCTGACACCCAGCTGATCAGGTGAGGGGTAGGGTCCACTGGACCACCAGGGATATGTTTAACACAGTAAGGCTAAGATCAGATGAGGGGTAGGGTCAGGTGGACCACTAGGGATATTTTTAATATAGGAAACCGTGATCGGGTGTTCGCGGCGCTGCTGCTGAGGGCGGGCAGGTGTTGTCTCTGGCAGCTACTGCTGGCAGGGCACCAGATGCAAGTCACCGAGTTGGTCCACCTGCATGCAAATGAAGCCATTATGACATGCAAATGACCCATTTACACCTTGCATGCATTATGGGCCCATTTGCAGATCCACCACTGAATAGCACAGTGGTTGCACCTAGCACTACCGCACTTGTGCTGCTGCAGCCCCCTGCTCCTCTGTAGCCACTTGTGCTGATGCAGTGCCATTTCACCATAGTGCAATGCGGTTGGCCACAGTGAAAAATTCAACACTGCTGAGCCATGCCACATCACCATTAAATATCACCCTGACAACACCCTGGTGTATTCCAGTTGCACTGTTATCAGGCTTGCACCTCAGCCTGGCACAGTCTGAATATTCCTGGTTTATGTATAGCACCTGTGTAAGGGATGTATGTAGTTGTTTCATTTTTTAACTAACAGATTATGGTTCTGAAAAGAACCTTTTTACTTTGCTATCTGTTTAGTCGACATTCTTAGAGGACTTTGAGGATTGCATCTCTAAGGTCTCCGAGGAAATGGCAATTGCCAGCATGTGAGAAGTGAACACCATTTGGTAGGAATAGCCAATCATAACAATACTTAATTTCTAGGTGACGATGGTGTACATTCCACACATGCGTAGATATGCAGACATTTGTATGTTGGCCTTTCTCCATACTCTGTCAATCAGGTACATATGCTGTTCTGCTTGCCAGACCATACACTCTGTAATATCCCAAAAAAATGATTTTACAGGCAGGAAACATACTCATAATAAAAGCAAGGTCCAGTTTTGCTTCTGTCACTAAATCTACTCAGAGTGTGGTGCCCAAATCATTGCCTCCAAGATGTATCAGCAGTATGTCTGGATGAACTTGATTAATCAGAAGCTGTGCATTGTTGGCATGAGGTGCCTCCCACCTCATTCCACCCCTGCCAACCACTTTCTTACACAGCAATTTGGGAGCTACAGGTTTTTCCCAAAATCACTGTTCTGAGCATACCTGACACTTGCCTTTACTATACTACTGCCTACAATCCACAATGTACTTTTGCTGTTTTCTGCCATTTCTGAGGTTTGAAACTGGACAGGAACTGACAAAAGGTCAGTGTTTCCTGCAGTAGCTAGGCAATTAGTGAAACTAAAACTAAAATTTCCTCTCTACTTCAGCACTGCTTCACTGAGCTGTAACATAAAAAACAAATAAACTACATGCTTGGCTAAATTTCTGTCTTACATAGCCAATACAGTATGTGCACTGACTATCTGAGCAGTTCTGCTTCAGCAAAAATGTAGGAAGATTTCAGGTGGCAAATGCATCCTTTTCCTAGGCAGATTCAAACAATTACAAGTGCAGAGTAATGTCTGATTGGTTCTCTCTTCTGTTATGCCACACGCACCTTTACTTGCTTCCTCCATTTTGCAGGCTGTATCTGTGCTAGTAAGTAGCAATTAACACTCACTTTAAACAGTTATAACTTAATAGTGCAGTAGACTACCTTGTATTTATATACATAGACAAATAGAGCAGTAAAAAGTTTCCATTAATACTATTTAGATTTTGGTAACACTTTTATCATGTTAGAAAATGTAAATGAAATGTTAAGTACTTACAGTAGGCAAGGTACTGTTTCTCAGTTTAACCCAAGATGGCTATAAAGTCCTTCTTCATCAGTGTTCAGTGTCTCTGATTGGTTGCCTTACATGGCCTGATAAATGTTACACTGCATTGGCTCAAGTGCTCTCACTCAAATACAAATCAATATATTATTGAATAATGCATAGTGTTGCTTCCATACTAATTTTGTGATAGTTTCAAACGCATACGACACTGTTTTTTCGATACTTCAATGCACAACACTACTTTGATGATACTTCCAAGGTTTGACACTATTTTTTTGAAACTTTTGCATATTCGACAGTAAATGTTCGACACTAGTTTTAGTACTTTTGAATGCACATCATATATTACGACACTCTTGCATCTAACGACACTATATTTTATGTACACTTTCGAATACACATGATTTTATGACTTTTTCCACTACAAAAACCATTGTTTGAGTAAGAATAGCTCTGTTCATTTCATACTGTGCCAATACATAATTTGACACATTTTACATACTTATTGTGAAATTCTTAGTCATTTTATCAACTATTACATTTCTACACTAGCATTTATTGATTTCATTGTGCACTATTACTAACAGATGAACTGTGTACCCTTTGTAAGCAATTATGTTGATTATTTAAGCATCAGTTACAAATACACAGTCTAAACATTGAATGTCATAAGAGAACAAAACAAAGAGATACTAATATTTTGTTTTTCTGTCTCTATCATGCAAGTGTCTGATACCTCTGTAAGATTGCTGATTACTACTGTGAAGTCCCAGATAGCAAAGATGCCCAGTAAACTTAAGCGACTATCTAAGCAAAGATGAAACAGGTATAATAGTGGTTCACTGTTGCTCAAGACTAATATGAAAGGCACTGATGTGAGTTCAACACATAAAACAATTCAGAAAACTACTCAAATAGTGGACCCTATATTCTCTCACCCACAGTAACAGTATGCACTTGCTCAACAGCAAGAAAAAATATTCACCTCACCAACAGTGGTGTAGATCCCTGAGACGAAACACTACACTACTATTGCAAAGGTAAGCATAACTTCACGTACTAAACAACATCACAATCTACCACCTGGTGATGCCAATCTGAGAAAGCAGAAGTATTTCCGATTAGTAGCATGTAAAGCTAAGATAGAGAGGCTTATTGCTGTTGTGATGAGACATGAGCATAAAAAGAAAAAAGTCTTCTAAGTTTGATGAAATTACATCTCAAAGTACATACATTTGTGAGTAGAGATAATATTTGCTCTTCAACGCTGTCTCATGTGCTTGAACTATTCAGAAAAGTTGACATCAAGAAAAGGCTACAACAATATCCTGAATTGACTGTACACAATTTCTGTGATGTTTTCACAGGTCGATGGCTCCACACACAGCACTCAGAAGCATATTTATGGGCAGAGTCTAATTATACACAGAAAAAGGCAGCAACTTCACTATAGATCAGTCCGGTAAACTGGTAATGTACTTAATGTCTCTGACGATACAACAATGGAGTCAGATGATGACGCTGAATCAACTAGTCAGCCTCGCAAGCATCACTGTCTCTCATGGGCATGTGATGCAACTTTCAACCATAGGCAATCATTGTCTGACAAAGTTGACCAGTTTAACAACCTGTTTGTCATAACAGATCGTAAAGACAGATAGAAACTGTTTCATAATATTGACCTTTGTGAGATCTGTCCACATACTGGACTTACGGGTCACTCACTTGCGTGCCTAGATAGTGGTGTTTGTGACAGTGTCTTTCACCACATGCAGATGCTCGGAGTACATCAAACAGGCATGCGGAACTTTGTATACAGGGTGTATAAAGTTTGACGAGTTGTCAATCAGTACACTACTTTAAAAACTTATTGAGTCTGGTGACATGCATGGTGCCATCACATGTCTCAAACAGCTATGACACATGACTTCTGTGGCAGACACAGGAATTAATCAGTCTGCTACTTCTGATGAAGCTTCTGTTTCTGTGCTAGAAAGTGACATCCTGAAACAGTTTAACAAAGAAATTCTGAAATTCAAATTGGCAAAGGCACCAAAGTTTGACTCTGTATGTGTTCATATGAACGTCTGTGTTACGACAAACAAATGGTCACAGTGAACCTTGAAACCTTGTCGCCATACAATGACATGCGATTTTGACTGTCAATATTCTTGCTGTTGAAATCTGACTTCCAGTTACAGCCCATCATTGTGCTGTGCAAGCACTGTTTCTCCAAACTGAAGTGTAACATTTTGCCACCAAGGTCATTGTTGAATAATATGGAGGCACAAGCAACACCAAGCAAGATTGCCACATTGAATATGTTTGAACGTATTCTTATTCAGAGTATGAAACCTTTTCAAATCATTCTATGTCTGAACACAAAACATGGAATATTCCACAAAAGAGCTCATTAGATCTCTCAAGGGTTCTGTTATGTATCTGCCACTTCCTCTGCAGGAAAATGTGGAGGCAATCTCCACAGAAAATAGTTTGGTGATTCTTGTAAATGGTGTTCCAACTAAGGCCAAGGTCATCTGCAAGAAGTTGTCAGTGTACAGAAGGTGAAGCTTGCTCTTACTTATTTGAAGAGCAACAATCCCTTTACACAGACCTTGACATTGATACCATGACTACTGTGTCAGTAGAATGCAATGAGTTGGGAAGCACTAAACCAATGATTGAAATGGTCAATGTGCAGACAAACGACAATGTGTATGAACAGTACACAATCCACCCACTGCCTGGTAGAGATCCAGTGGGGACAACATTGATCTCTATCAAATGAAACAGGTGGAAGGTGAGCCTGTCAGCATATGGGAGGCAACACTGGAAGCATGCTGTTTCCAGACTTATTCCCAAAACGGTCAGGTGGACACCTAGATGAAAGGGAAGTATGTATGCAGGGTGCTGAGTACCATACTAGCCATGTACCCACCAAGGATGGGAAATTTAGACGTAACATACAGTACCTATTTCATCTCCTGTGGGAGAGTGAGATCAACATACTGTCTACATCTATTGCACATACTATTTATCTCCCTACTCCACCAGATGGAATTACAGCTGCACAGTTCCTTGAAAGACTGAAGCAGAAAGATGAAAATGTGCAAGTGAATTTGTCTTCCATTCTCTCAAGCCTATGTGGCATCAAAGAATATTGGTATTGCAGACACTCTGATGTGGTGACAATGCAATGAGAGTATGGTGCTGCCATATGGTTTGTCACACTCAGTTGTACTGAATAAGCCTGGGATGAAGTCATAGAACTGTTGAAATGGGCAAATTCTGATGTAGATGGCATTTCATCAATGACTGTTGGAGAAATGTGCTCACTTGACCCTGTGTCTGTCACAAGGCATTTCCACAAGCGGTTCCATGATATACTGACTTTCATTTTGTCAAATGACCATCCACCTCTTGGTACTGTAGAGCATTACTTTTGGAGGATGGAGTATCAAGAACTGGTGCCCTCATATACACATGTTATAGTGGATCAAGGATGCACCACACATTGGTGAACATGAAGCAGCACAAGTGCTGGCATTCATCAAGCAATACATCACTTGCCGATTCTGAACAAGTGTGACAGTCCTACACTGTGAAGTTGGTTCAAAAGTTCCAGAGACATATTTGTGTGAAATACTGCCATCGGGTAGTAAAGAACAAATCTGATTGGTACACAAGATGTCGTTTCAGATTCCTAGATAGGTTTGTCAGGATGGTGCCATGAATGAACTTTTTCAGCAATGTGACACCACTTGAAAGCAATCAACCAAGAGGGTATATGAGTTACCCAGAGATGAGAAATAGGTGCATATCAATGACTACAACCCAACTCATCTCCTAATTTGGCAAGCAAACATAGATGTTCAGTTTGTGGCTGACAATTCATTGGCTCTAGAAGCGTACGTAACTCATACATAACTAAGCATGAGCAGACTAACTTGCAAGATCTTTGGGAAGATATTGCCAGTTCAAGCAAGAGCCTGACATCTCAGCTGTGGTCATTGGGATTGAAAACCCTTTCACACAGAGAATGTGGTGTTTATGAGGCCAGTGATCGTTTGATGGGCACACATTTGTACGGCAAATCTGATGCTGTGCAGTTTCTCAGTGTGAACTACAAAGAGAAATGCAAATGTGTACATACTCCTCATGCTGAGATTGAGGAACTCACTGTCAATAGACCTTCTTCAAAAATATCTTGAAGAATAACCTCATTGACACATACTACCCCGTAGGCATGGTGACATGGATGCTATGTGCCTATTTCAGGTGGCTAAGTGGTATGACTACAAGATAAATATGTCACCTGATTCTACACGGAACATTTACAAGGTGAAAGGAGTTGACGGCTGTCTCATTAAGAGACACAAGCCTTGGCTCATAGACCACTGCAAATTACATCTAGGCACATCGGAGAGCAGAGAACATTTCTGCTTTGCTCTCTTATTCTTATTTAGACCCTGGAGGAATGAGTCTGAATTAAAAGGTGACTGTGATACATTTGAGGAAGAATTCAATCTCAATTACGACACTTTCAAAACTGAATACTCAGAGACATACATACAGAGACTGGAGAGTGAGAAAGAATAGTTTGAGAAGGCAGAGAAACAACTTCAGGAGGATACTCCTGTTAGCTCACAAGACAATCTTGATCCAGAAGTAGAAGGTGTTCTAGGTGAGCCTCTGCCTTTAAATGCCCCAGAAGTCTTAATGCCAGAAGTCGAGAGTACCATGTAACATGGAACACACTGCAGTGTCAACCCAGCTGACTTGAGAGAAAGACTAAATCAGCAGCAGCATGTAGTTCACTCTCAGGTCACTGATGCAGTTCAACATGGCCTACTACATGAAGCAAAAAATGTGACTGTCTTGACTATAAGCCACTACTGATGCTTGTTAGTGGCTCAGCTGGTACAGGAAAAAGTTTCCTTATTGAAGCCATCACTGCTGAAGTATGAAGCCTGACAGGATCATCAATGTCTGTTGCTGTTAGTGCTCCCACTGGACTAGCACATACAACATTTGTGGAGTTACTTTACACCGCTCTTTATGTTGCCAGTGGAGCATGGCAAGACAGGAGAGTATCACAAACTGTCATTTGAGGTTGCATTCCAGCTTTGCTCCATGTTTACAAAGATGAAGTTACTCATCATTGATGAAATTAGCATGGTCTCCAATGTAATGCTCACCTGTATACACCTACATCTACAGGAGATCTTGGGTACTGACTATGGAGTAGCATTTGGTGGCAAAAGTATTCTTGTATTGGGAGACCTTTTACAGCTTGCACCAGTTAATGCGAACATGTGTCTGCAACTCTGACTGTCAAGGAGGCTAAGAGCACAATAGGCTGCATTGAGGCGTTAACCTTGGGAGTTATTCACCTATGTCGAGCTGTATGAGAACATGCACCAAAGTGGAGATCTGGCTTACAAATCACTTTTGGATGAAGCTCGACAGGTTCTCTATCACCAGAACATGTCTCTATGTTAAATGATAGAAGAATCAGATTAGATAGTACATCCATAGAAACAGCATGTAATGTATTCAGTGATGTGTACTCCACAGGCACACAGATTGTGTGTCTTATGCCATGACTGAAGAATTGCGCTGACTTCAACAGTGTTATGTTACAGAGAGAAAATAAGAAATTGTCATTCTGCATGCTGCTGACACAGTTGATGGAGTCATTCTCAGTTGAAAACTGGTAGCAAAGATGACTGAGTGACTTACTGAACTAAAGGCAGATATTTCATGCACAGCTGGTCTGGAAGCTGTTCTAACACTGTGTAAGAATGCACGTGTCATGCTGTGGTGTAATCTTGATGTTGAGCATGGCATGGTTAATGGTGCCATAGGAAACATCATTGACTTTCTTTACAATGTCCAGAAGACATTTATCGACACACTTCTAGTCCACTTTGACAACATGGACTAGCCTGTACAGATAAAATGCACCTGTGTAAAATTTCAGGTATTCAAGGATATCTATGTAAACAGGAAACAGTTCCCAGTATGTGTTGCATATGCTGTTTCTAGTCACAAATCTCAGGGCTTAAGTTTAGATTCAGCAATGGTGGACATAGGTACAGACATTTTCAAAGATGGCATGAGCTATGTAGCACTTTCACATGTCCGTAGTCTGTCTGGGTTGCACATCATAACTCTTGCACCTCAGAAGATACACGCTGACAAGAGATGTATTGTTGAGTACAACAGGTTACGTACTCTCTACCAGCCACACATGTCTTTGATACCACTGCCTCACGCCCTGGTTGTCTCACATCGCATAAGTCATATCTATAGCTGTCAACAAACTGAGATGAGCTTCCACAAGTGATTCAACTCTGAAGAATTCTACAAAGGTCACAGTCTCAAGCACAGCTGCAGAACCAGCTCTTGGTCAGAAATCAGTAGGTGTGGCTGCTGTGCCAGTGTTTAACAACAGTACTAGAGTTAACTGCTATGCTAATTCTGCTATGCAAGTTTTTCTCCACATGCCACACTTTGTGCAGGCAATATCTGCTTCACAAGAGACTGCACTGTCAAAGGCATTGAAGCAGGTTGTCAACATGGTTTCTGATCACTCTAACAATATACAGTCACTAACACCTCTACGGCAGGTGCTGGGAACATATGATGGTTGCAGTACATTTGCTGCAGACATGCAACAGGATACCACTGAGTTCATGATGGCAGTGATAAACAGCTTGGATGAAGAAGGGATTCCAATGCATCAGTATTTCATTGTGTCATATGTTACCAAATATGCATGTGTATCATGTGGTCATTCAGATCATGAAACCACAGAAGAAATGTTGTGGATTACTCTGTCTGTCCCTCAGGCCAAAAGTATCACATTTCGGCAGCTATTTACCAATGCTAAAAGTGGTCACTTATGTGAAAGGTGTGGAGGCACATGTACTCAGTCCATACATCTCAGGACTTCATCTCAATATCTATTGCTTGTATTGCATAGATTTGACTCAAATGGGCTCAGAGTTGACACACCTATCACAGATTACACAGCGGTAGAATAGTTTTTAACCAATCAATGTTTGACACTCACAGTGTGGTCTACCACCATGGCCAATCTATGCACTCAGAGCATTACACCTGTTTGTTAAGGTATAGAAGTGACTGGGTACAGTGTGACGACTCTACAAGCTCTTTCAAACAGAGACTACTGCAACACTTAAAAGAGAAGTCCACCCAAAACTTGAAAAAATATATGTTGTGCAGAGTGTTTTAATTTGTATGTGAAGTTCTAATGTTTCCTTCCCTCTGACTGGTATTAGGAGGTTTTCCTAAATTAGCCTGTTAGCTTTAGGGTAGTTTTATGACCCCTGAGATCTCCATATGAAACAGCTTAATTGTAGTCCTTTGTCCTACAATGCACCTTGTTTCATGTGATGGTGATGTAGCAGAGACCATAAATCCTAAACTACTGCAGCCTGCGGTCGGGCTGGTGTGGGGGGCATTTCTGCTGTTGCCAGCGATTGGGCCAGTGGGGAGGGTTTCACTCTTTGCCTGCGATCGGACTGCAAGGGCGTCGGTCCCCAACGGCTGGTGCCTGGCAGGGTGCCAGGCGCAAGTCCTCGGGATCAGTGCACCTGCATGCTAATGGCATGCAAATGGGGCCATAATCAGATGCAAATGGCCCCCTGCACCTTGCATGAATTATGGCCCCATTTGCATGTCACCTTTGAATATCGAGATTTTGTGCATGGCGAATGGTACTTGCACCACTGCAAGTTGAATGCTCCACTCTGACAGCTTGCGGTGGTGCAAGTTCCACTGCGCCATGCACAGTGGCTGTGGTGGGTGATATTCAAAGGAGTTGCTCAATAGCGCAACTCCTTGAATATCACCCAGGCCACACCTCTGTGCAACTATTTTGCATCAGCGCAAGGGCTTGCGCCTAAGAAGAGCGTAGTTTGAATATCTGGCCATATATATATATATATATATATATATATATATATATATACAGCTGTGTGGACAGTATTCGAGAAACAAAGTGTGGCATTCATACACTCAAAAAGCATGACTCAACCTTAATTTTAATGTGCATATGTGGGAGTTGCATAATACAAAATATAAAGATAGTTCTGTATTTCTAAGTTTGGAAAAATGGCATAGTTATTTATGACATGTAAACTACTTGTGTGGTAACTCGTGTTCATTATGCATTATTTCCATTTCTAGTAATAAATACAATTTTAAAATGCAGTGTCTTTGTCTTCTATTTAAGTGTATTCATTTACAACATCTAATGATCTGATGTTATTCCATACCTGTGTGTTCTAGCTATCCTCCAATGTAGACAGCACTAAAAATACAAGCAGGAGGTTACTAAAGTTTCATTACTTCATGCTTATACTGTTTATGCCCAGTCTACATGCATTTCACACTTAAGCGGGACACTAAGCAGAAAGATAAACATGAACAAATGACTCGGTTGTGCTTGATTTATTATGTGACCATCTGTTGCATACTACTACTGTGGGTACATGAGACACCACAGTAGCAATGCAACATGTGAAATACATGGTACAACTTTTATTAGTGGCTTATTATCAACCAAACAGCCAATACACATTGATAAGTACCATGTCATATCAGGAGCCATTTTGACATCACTGTAGCTCCACGGAGCCAGACTGAGGAGAGGCCCAATCACAGTTAACAACCAGAAAGCACCCAGACAAGCTGTTTGGTGATGATAGCTATAGATGAGGGTGCCACATGATGCTCATTGGCAACCCGTACCTGCCTTGAGAGGACAATGATACCAAAATATCACACAGGCCCACCTAGGCTCACCACCACGTGCATCACAGGGATGCCGCTCAGCGGGTTCTTGTTCTGCATGTGGAATGCCACATCCAAACTGCTCTACAAGTCAAAACAATACGCCAAAGTTCCCCATGAACAAGCAAAGGCAAAGCAAGAGACAGTTGGATGTTACACAGCAGGCCTGGAGCCACATCAGGGGTAATTTTGACAGCACTGTACCTCCACAGAGTCAAACTGGGGTAGGACGAACCACAGTTAACAACCAGAAAGCACCCAGGCAAGCTGTTTGGGTTTGATAACTGTAGATGCAGGCACTACATGGCATCCCCTGACAACCCAGTGCCAGCCATTATGGGGAAAATAATGCCAAAATATCACACAGGCCCATCCTGTGCTCACCACCATGTGCATCACTGAGACACTGCTGCTGCAGGGTTCTTGTACTGCACATGGAATGCCACATCCAAACTGCTTGAGTCAGGTCCAGGTGATGTATTTTTTATTTTCAAACAGTTCCAAGATATTATGCCAACACTTGACATTTAATTTATAGGCAGTCTCATTATAAATAAATCTGCTGAATGTTTTTGCCAGATGAATCCAAACCACTGATGTTGCCAACAGGCACTAGTACACCCAGGCAATGATCAGATTACAGTACTATACATAGTATCCTCCCATACCCCTGAATGTACTAAGCAATGCCATGAGCAGCTTTTCTGAGGTAAGCCCAAGTGCTGTATTTCTTTCATTTTTAAACAGTTCCAACATATTGTGCCATCACTTGACATCTAATTTAGAAACAGTCTTATTATAAATAAATCAAGAATTTTTTGCCAGATGAATCCAAAACAATGACGTTGCACTACAGGCACTAGTACACGGAGGCAATGACCCAATTATTACACATGGTACCCCCCAATGCCATGAGCAGCCATTTTGAGGTAGGCCAAGTGCTGTATTCTTTATTTTTTAAACATTTACAACATATTATGCCACCACTTGATGTCTAGTTTAGAAGCAGTCTCATTCCTATATGTGGTAACCCCATAACCTCGAATGAACTGACCATTGCCATGAGAAGCATTTTTGGGGTAGGCCCCATTGCTGTATTTATTTATTGCAGACAGTTCCAATATATTATGCCACCATTCACACCTGATCCTCTATTTCAGTATGCCAATGCAATGATGCTCCTTTATAATCTTACATCAAGAAAGTCAACTTTCCTTTTAAAATAACACACATACACACACACACACACCTACCTTAATCGAGCCAGCATCACCCTTCTTTCCAAAAATTACAAGCATCTCTCACAAATTGCAGTTTTTATTTAAAACATTTTAAGAGTTCAACTTTTATATTCATTCCACATACACACTTCTAAAATAGAGCCACCATCACATCAACAGGTGCAGCATTCATTCAACAAATACACATTCTCAGAATTTATCAGTAGGAGCCCCACTGGTGTTGTTTTTTCCCCATTTAAACATGATTAAAGTCATCACCATGGAAAGTTCACCAATATTAACAATATTCTGAAAAATGTAATTATATAATGAAAACCTGCTGGATGGATTGTAAACAAAATAAACATAGAAACATAGAAACATAGACTTTGGCAGATAAGGACCGCTTGGCCCATCTAGTCTGCCCATTTCCCTACAGGATAGGCCGTAGATCCTAGTTAACCAACAGCCTATTTCTTCCTACCCCCACAAGAATTGCCTTCTGTCTGTCCCATGCATTCTTGAATTCTCCCAGTTTTAGACCCCACAACCTCCTCAGGAAGGCTGTTCCATGCATCCACTACCCTCTCTGTGAAAAATACTTCTCACATTGCCCTGAACCGCCCTCCCTCTATCTTTAAATTGTGTCCCTTGTTCTTGCAAGTCTCTTTTTCTGAAAGATGCTACCCTCTTGGACTTTGTTGATTCCACTGAGGTACTTAAAAGTTTCTATCATGTCCCCCTCTCCCTTCTTTCCTCAAGGGTATACATATTAAGCTCCTTAGTCTCTCCTCATATGGCTTCTCCTGCAGACCCTGCACCATTTTAGTTGCCCTCCTCTGGACTACCTCTATCCTGTCTATGTCCTTGCAGATGGGGTCTCCAGAACTGGACACAGTACTCAGATGGGGTCTCACCAACTGTCTGTACAGAGGGATAACAACTTCCTGTTTTCTGCTGCTGATGCTCTCCCTATACATCCCAGTATACCCCCAGCCCTCCCTACTGCCTTCTCACATTGCTTGCTAACCTAAGGTCATCTGATATGATTACCCCCAGGTCCCTTTCCTTTTTGTTGTTGCTAGTACCTCCCCACCCATTGTGTATTCTTCCCTGGGTTATTGTTTCCCAGGTGCATTATTTGCACTTCTTGCATTGAATCCTAGCTGCCATACTTCTGACCATTCCTCCAACCTTGCAAGTCCCTTTTCATCCTTTCCACATCTCCTTGTGTATCAACCCTGTTGCAGATCTTTGTTCCATCTGCAAAAGACATACTTTTCCTTCCAGTCCCTCTGCAATGTCACTGATGAAGACATTAAAAGGACTGGACCCATACTGAACCTCACGGTACCCCACTAGTAACCTCTCTTTCTTCAGAGTGGACTCCATTTACAATTACCTTCTGTGAACTGTTGTGCAGCCAATGTTTTATCCAGGCTACCGCCCTGGGACCCACTCCCAGGCTGGTTAATTTGACTATTAATCTTTGTGTGGACTGTGTCAAATGCCTTGCTAAAAGTCTAGGTAGGCCATGTCCACAGCCCCTCCCTGGTCTACTACTTGGGTCACCAATCAAAGAAATCTATTAGATTAGTCTGACATGACCTTCCTGTTGTGAATCCATGCTGTCTTGGGTCCTGTGCTCCACTGGCCTCTAGGTACTCAACTATTCTTTCCTTCAGAAGTGACTCCATCACTTTCCCTACCACAGAGGTCAGACTGACAGGTCTGTAGTTTCCTGCCTCTGTCTTGGTCCCACTTTTGTGAAGGGAATTACATCCGCCTTCCTCCAGTCCTCGGGTACCACCATCCTCCCATGATTTATTAAAAGAGTAGCCAGTGGTTTCACTAGTTCCTCCCTTAGTTCTTTTTAGAATTCTGGGGTGAATTCCATCAGGACCCATTGCTTTGTCCACCTTCAGTTTTAGGAGTTCTTGCAGAATCCTTTCTTCTGTGAAAGGACTGGGATCGAACCCCCTATCAAGGTGCTTCTGTTAATTGGATTAGGCACTTCCCCTCCTCTTTTGAGAATACTGAGCAGAAACATTCATTCAGTATCCTGCTTTTCACTGTCCCCTCTGCCCATCCACCGCTCATTCTATTCAGCCTCACTATCCCTCCCTTTGTCTTTCTCGCTCGCTGATGTACCTATAAAAGGTTTTATCCCCTTCTTAACTGAGTTGGCTATCTTTTCCTCAGTTTGAGCCTTTGCTATTCTGACTTCCTCCCTGCTTCCTTCTGCCTTAACTGGTACAGCTCTCTGTCCTGCTCCTTCTGTGTTTCCTTATACTCCGAATGCTATCTTTTCTTCCTGACTTTCACAGCCACCTCTTTTGAGAACCATAGTGGCTTTTTCTTTCATTTTGATTTGTTTATTTGCTTCACACAAGGCTTGTTGCCTCTGTGATGGCAGTTTTGATGATTCCCCATTGTTGCTCCACACCTCCTTCTAGCCTGTTTGCTAGTGCTTTTCTGAGGCACTCTCCCATCTTGCCAAAGTCAGCTCTACAAGTCCAGTACCCTCACTTTTGTATGGCTTGACTCTGTAGCTGAGTTTAACGTGAACCACACTGTTTGATGGTCACTTGTCCCAGATGGCAACCCACTCCAGATCTGAGATCCTCTCACTGTCCCCGCTTGAGAGTACGAGGTCTAAAATTGCTCCTCACAAGTGGGTTCTGAAACTAGCTGTCTAATGCCTGCCACCTGTAGGGCATCAAGAATGGCCCTGTTCTTAAGTGGCTGCAGCCCAGCAAATGTGCTCCAGTTAACATCTGGCATATTCAGGTCTCCCATCAATAGTATCTCCCTTTCTCTGCCATTCTAAGAATGCCTTCTATCATATCCTTGTCCATTCCCTCCCCTGACATGGGGGTCTGTACACAACCCTGTGTGGATTGTGGTGCCCTTTCCAGTCTCCAAGGTGACCCACAGTGCCTCCTCTCCTCCCTGTTTACTCTTTTGTTCAGTTGCTTTTATCCCTTCCTTTACATGAAGAGCTACTCCTCCCCTCTTCTCCCTGCCTGTCTCTCCTGTAGGTTATGTACCCTGGTATGTTAACATCCCACCATGTTTCTGTGACTGCTACGATATCCAGGCATCCCTCTTCCATCAAGGCCACCAGCTCAGGGAGCTTGTTGCCCAGACTACAGGCATTGGTACTCATTACCTCCATTTCCTGATGGCCTTACTCCTTTTGCCCCATCCCTGTCCTTCTTGCCTTTGTCACTTTCTCCATTTACCCTGCCCTTCTCCCTACTCGACACCTCTATGTTGGTGTCTGCCGCATACTACGTGATTATTTGGGGGCTAAGTTTCCCTGCTCCTTTCAGTGCCTCCCCTTGGCTGGTTAAAAAGCTTGCCAATGAAGCATTAAACCTATCACCTAGGATCCTGGTTCCCTCCCGGACAGATGCAGCCCATCATGCCAATATAGGCTTGCATCACTCCAGGTGGAACCCAGTCCCCAATGAAGCCAAATCCTGAGCTCCACACCAGTTTTTCAACCACTGATTGAATCCTATGGTGCAGAACACCCTAGCCTCTCTATGCCATAGATGGGCAGCACCTCTGAGAAGATTACCGTCGTGCTACTTGACTAAAGCCCCTCCTAAATCCACAAATTCTTCCTGCACTTCTAATCCCTTTCTTAGCCAGGTAATTTGTCCCTAGGTGGACAATGACATCCAGTTCCTCCCTGTGCAGCTGCTCCAGCAATCCTGAGGATTGCGCTCCTGTCCCTCCAAGCCATGGCACCAGGCAGGCACCTTACCTCCCTCTCCCTTCCTCCCCCCAGTTCTACCTTCTAACAGTGGAGTCCCCACCAGGAGTTGTTTCCTTCCTGCAGGGTCCCCTGCCACCCTCCTGTGGGTCTCCTTTGTGGAGTTCCCAGCATCCTCCTTGGTGTCTACTGTGGGAACCACACTTTGCCGGAATGGCATAGGAATTGTGGAGAGGTACAACTGAGGGATGCGCCTGTTCCACCACCGCCCTCCCTGAGCCCACTATGGTCCAACCGCGCCTCTTTCTTGGCAACCTCTGAGGCAACAGCAGTTGCACTGATGATCCCTGAATGGAAGAGGAGGTCCCACAAATCCTGGTCAACTCAGCCTGGAGATGAGCAACCTCCTCCCTCAGCCCAGAGAGGTGCCTGCAGATGGGACAACACCGCATCCTCCAAACGTCTCCCGGAAGACTGCTGCTCACAGCCACTGCACCACTCCAATCGTGTCTTATTTCTGGCCCCTTAACTGTTTGCAATCCTTACTCTTTCCTCTGTTTGTTTCTCTCTCCAATCTCTCTCTCCTTACTTTCTGCCTGTGTGCCCTTTAAGCTCCTGATTGTCCTGTTCTGAGACAAGAATATCCTATATTTCTCAGTGGACCACTTACTTGCTTAGAGGCAGACCTCCAGCAGCTAGAGGGGCCGGAGAGCTACTCCTGCCCTTCTAGGATGGTGGGTCTTTGGTGGTTCTGTGATCACTCACTTCCGGCTCCCAAACAGGAAGTTCCTGTTGTCAGTCAAATCCTGTGCCTATAAAAATAGAACTAGCTTTGGGTAGGGGTGTGGAGGAAGGAGGGCAATATAGTCCCAGCAGTGAAGTCCAGTCACACAGCAGTCCTTTCTCTTGGTGTCTTCTGCCAAGATATTAGCAGAATCTTTCTAAGGCAGTCTTTAAATGTAGCTTCCTTCTAGCTAGCCACTCTCCCTACTTACTAGATCTTTCTACCAGTAATTTAAACCTCACAGCAGTTAAGTCCTTTCAATCACCTGATATTTACACCTATAACTGTTCATATACCCATTCAATTCAGTTAACCCAGACAGACACACACACACTTTTGTTTGTTTTGTATGTTAGTTTTTTTACCCTAAATTAAAGGTCCAAGTACAAAGTTCTTCTACTTTAGTCCCAGCAGAAGTCCAGTCACATAGCAGTCCTTTCTCCTGGTGTCTTCTGCCAAGATATTAGCAGAATCTTTCTAAGGCAGTCTTTAAATGTAGCTTCCTTCTAGCTAAGCCACTCCCCCTACTTACTAGATCTTTCTACCAGTAATTTAAACCTCACAGCAGTTAAGTCCTTTCAATCACCTGATATTTACACCTATAACTGTTCATATACCCATTCAATTCAGTTAACCCAGACAGACACACACACACTTTTTGTTTGTTTTGTATGTTAGTTTTTACCCTAAATTAAAGGTCCAAGTACAAAAGTTCTTCTACTTTAGTCCCAGCAGAAGTCCAGTCACATAGCAGTCCTATCTCCTGGTGTCTTCTGCCAAGATATTAGCAGAATCTTTCTAAGGCAGTCTTTAAATGTAGCTTCCTTCTAGCTAAGCCACTCCCCTACTTACTAGATCTTTCTACCAGTAATTTAAACCTCACAGCAGTTAAGTCCTTTCAATCACCTGATAATTACACCTATAACTGTTCAGATACCCATTCAATTCAGTTACCCAGACAGACACACACACACACTTTTTGTTTGTTTTGTATGTTAGTTTTTACCCTAAATTAAAGGTCCAAGTACAAAAGTTCTTCTACTTTAGTCCCAGCAGAGAAGTCCAGTCACATAGCAGTCCTTTCTCCTGGTGTCTTCTGCCAAGATATTAGCAGAATCTTTCTAAGGCAGTCTTTAAATGTAGCTTCCTTCTAGCTAAGCCACTCCCCTACTTACTAGATCTTTCTACCAGTAATTTAAACCTCACAGCAGTTAAGTCCTTTCAATCACCTGATATTTACACCTATAACTGTTCATATACCCATTCAATTCAGTTAACCAGACAGACACACACACACACACAATTTTTTGTTTTTGTATGTTAGTTTTTTACCCTAAATTAAAGGTCCAAGTACAAAAGTTCTTCTACTTTAGTCCCAGCAGAGAGTCCAGTCACATAGCAGTCCTTTCTCCTGGTGTCTTCTGCCAAGATATTAGCAGAATCTTTCTAAAGCAGTCTTTAAATGTAGCTTCCTTCTAGCTAAGCCCTCCCCCTACTTACTAGATCTTTCTACCAGTAATTTAAACCTCACAGCAGTTAAGTCCTTTCAATCACCTGATATTTACACCTATAACTGTTCATATACCTATTCAATTCAGTTAACCCAGACAGACACACACACTTTTTGTTTGTTTTGTATGTTAGTTTTTTACCCTAAATTAAAGGTCCAAGTACAAAAGTTCTTCTACTTTAGTCCCAGCAGAAGTCCAGTCACATAGCAGTCCTTTCTCCTGGTGTCTTCTGCCAAGATATTAGCAGAATCTTTCTAAGGCAGTCTTAAATGTAGCTTCCTTCTAGCTAAGCCACTCCCCCTACTTGCTAGATCTTTCTACCAGTAATTTAAACCTCACAGCAGTTAAGTCCTTTCAATCACCTGATATTTACACCTATAACTGTTCAGATACCCATTCAATTCAGTTAACTCAGAGACACACACACACCTTTTTGTTTGTTTTGTATGTTAGTTTTTACCCTAAATTAAAGGTACAAGTACAAAGTTCTTCTACTTTAGTCCCAGCAAGAAGTCCAGTCACACTGCAGTCCTTTCTCCTGGTGTCATCTGCCAAGATATATTCTAAATATACTCTAAATACTCTAAATCTCAAACAAAACTATATTTGAGTAGACTCATCACATATATGCACAGCCCCATTTTGAAGAGGGGCCCTTCACAAACAGCTGGGCCATGAGAGAACACACAAATTTAACTTTTCTTCCCTGAAGATGATCGAACAGAATTGCTGCACTATAGTCAGATAGTATTTAATATGCCCCATTTAAACAGTGCCAGCACCAGAGGAATGTTCAGCTGATATACTTCCAAAACATGCTATTTAATATGCTCCACTTAAACACTAACTCGCACCAGAAGAAAGTTCTGCAGATATACTTCCCAAGCACAACTTTAAACTATACTATTTAATATGCCTCATTTACATGGTGCTAGAACCAGAGAAATGTTCTGCTGATATACTTCCAAACAAAACTTTAAAATATACCCATTATACTGCACAGCCCACTAATCCATCCTTTATTTTGAAGAGGAGCCCTTCACAAACAGCATGACCATAAAGTCTTTAGGTGAAAACTTTACTTTTCTGTCCCAAAATGACACAGAATAACTGCTGTACTTTAGCCAGTCACTATTCAATATGCCTCACAGAATTTTAACTTGCTGTTTTGTAGCAGAATGCTGAAGATAATGTGTTCTAGTGACTGGAGACCTCTGAGATCTGTTCATATTCCTGTGCAGCACACCAGATTTAAAGTGGATGATGCTTCATTCTATCTGTTTTCAAGAATGGTAAATGGGAAGCATTGGGAAGAGAACAGTTTTGCTTAGAACCAGAGTATCAAAACTGAATGCCTGATGTCACCTTTGGGTCCCAGCTATTTGTGCCAATACCAGCATCATCATCCATCATCATCCACGTGGGTAACATGGACATGACAGCAAGAGCCACAGCTTTTGATGCTGCTGCTCCTAACAGGCTGTATGTACCACTGCATAAAGATTGCAAATTCATGCAGAGGAAACACAATTAGAAATGTGAAATGACACTGAAAAAACTCAAAGCATAAAGGCAGAATACACAAAAGAAATTAGGCAGCTATAGAAAACACCATAGTAATGCACAAAGTAATAAATTACATGTGGTGTCATGTAAATGTAATTGCATCTGCATAAAATCAATAATCACTGGGGACAGTTACACATCGACTGTTCACTAAAAAGAAAACTTTAGTATTGTGCTTTACATACAGTAAATTTAATGGTCACCAAGATGTGTAGCACAGCCATGTCACAAAATTGCTGCCCTTTTAAGGTCATTTTCATTATCAAAATGTTGCCACAATAAAATACATACACCCTTTTTATGCACACTATCTCTTGACCAGATTGGCAACAGTACAGAGCACAAATTCTGTATTTTAATAAATTATGGTCAAATATAGACCTTATTTTAAGTGCACACCAAGTCTATCGAATACTGTCCACAACATATATATATATAAATGTATATATGATATATATATATATATACACACACACACACATACATACAAACATACATTATAGTGGCCATGGTATACTATAGTCATAAATTCAGTACCCATTTAAGGTTAAGGTGTGAAATTGTGCAGCTTAATAACTTTGCCACCATATGATGAATTTGCCTGAAATTTGGCAGGTGTAGAGTGGTACCATAGATCTCTGGATCTGCAAATTTCTTAATGGTGAGATATCAGTTGCCGAGCTATAAAACACAATAGAAAGTCGTATTTATGCTTTTTGCACATTCTTTTCTCACACCTACATGTCGCACAGTTTACATGAACAGTCCAATTCCTTTAGAGAACATGCAGCCAGGGTCCCCGATGTGTCTTTCAAAGATTTTGTGAAAAATATTAAACGGTTCAAAAGTTATTCAGAAAACAAGTTTCCCATTATATTCAATGGGAAAAGTTAACAAACTATTCGACTGTGTCACAAATGCAGTTTTAGTATTGCAAATGACCCTGTATGTCGTGAGCCAGCCATTTTTTATTACTGGTCACAGAAATGCTTAGCATTTAAATTTGGGATCCTCTAGGGACACAATTCTCTTTGTGTTCACTTAGTCGAGCCCTGAAGATGCTAGCCATGTATTTTTTGGGGGTTAAACACCCAATAAATATGTTTTTCAAATGTTTGCAGACTGTACTGCTACAAAGTAACTACAACACTTTCGTGATTTTTTTTTTGTGAAAGTGTCATGATTTGTGACACTACTTTGCAACACTATGCCCCAAACAGTAGGGAATCTTTGCCACCTGCTGCAAAAGAACAGTTTGGTCTTTTGGGTTGAAATTTGAGGAAGAAAGCCAACATCCCACAGATGTGCCTTTTGGTAGCTTGTGACAAAATATTACAGGGTTGCAAAGGTTATGGCACTCTGAAGTTGACTATTTTTCCCATAGACTGACATTCAGGCATCCACCGTGCCTTTTGGGGCCCATATCTCAAAAACACTTGAGCTACGGACTTTCCATCTGAAAAAGCTTAGTCCCCACTAGGGGGCTAAGTGCAAAACTAACCAGGAAAGTCATAAATCATAAGAAATTTAAATTTTTTTCTCGTCTTATGGTTCCTGAGATATGTGCTATTTAGTATTCCAAGTGTTCATTTTCCGCTCCAAGGGCCATGATTATGCATACATTCTTTGTATTCACTGTGTTTCTCTATACAGCTTTTGGGGAAAAAAAGGCTGTGCATTTTCGTTACTGTTACAGTTAGTGTTTCCACTTGTGTTTACATTGCCATTTGCATTAGCATTTCTGCTCACGCACTGTGTGCAGTACCATTTTTCGTTTACACTTGCATTTGCATTACTGTTAACATTTGCATTTCCATTACTGTTTTTGTCTGCATTTCCTTTTGCATCACCGTGTGCATTTCCATTTACATTTTATGTCGCTCTTCGTTTGCATTTGCGTTTCTGTTTGTGTTTCCTTTGGCATCATCATTGCTGTTACCGTAATTTTCTCGTTTCAATTGCTACATCGTGACATACATGTTACGGTTTGTGTTTCCATACATGTTTGCATTTCTGTTTTATTAATGTTTGTGCTTGCATTTCTATTACCGTTTGCGTTATCATTTATGTTTGCGTCACCATGTCGTTAGCATTTGCACATGCATTTGCATTGCCGATACTTCACCATTTATAATGCACATTCTCAGAAAGAAGGAAATTCATAAAAAACTCAGTTTAAATGCATTAGTTAGGGTTGTTCACAGTTGCAAAATGAGAAAATTCGATGTTAGGGTTCCACCCTTGCACCCCACCCAGCCTGCCCCACCAACAGGCATTGGGGTGTGCATTGGGTTGTTGGTCCTAACTCTGACCCCATTCTCATATACTGCATTGTCTCAGCTTGTTACACATGGGATGGGGTGAGTTAGAGACCGACATTAACGCACACCCAGATGCCTTTTGTGGGGGCGGGAGGGTGGGGTGCAAGGGGGGAACCCTGACACTGAATTCTCACTTTTGTCAGTGTGGAACAACCCTAACTGATGCATTAAATGGATTTTTGCCATGAATGTACATATACTCTATATATATATATATATATATATATATATATATAACACACACATATATATATTTATATATGTAATAGATAACCCACTCTGAGGTGTGCAGTTGCACTCTGATATATGCATGCCTTGGTGCATGTTGTTGCGCTCGTCGTCAACCACAAAGGCGCATATATCAGCGTGACTGCACACCTCAGAGTGGGTTATCTATCTTATAAATGGCAAAATTGTTTTGGACAGGGTAAAAGTGCAGATGCAGTGATAGAGAAGGATAGATTGAGGAGTGTCTGCTGGCATTGAAGGTGGACAAATCACCAGGCCCAGACAGAGTACATCCAAGGGTACTAAAGGAACTGGCAGGGCCACTGTCAGACCTATTTAATAGTTCACTAGAGTCAGGTGTAGTACCACAGGACTGGAGAACAGCACATGTGGTGCATTTCACAAAAGCAGTCCAGATGACTGAGGAATTACAGACCAGTCAGTCTGACCTCCATTGTGGGCAAGCTCATGGAGACCATACTAAAGGAAAGTTTGATGGAATATCTAGCGGAGCATGATCTTCAGGATGTGAGGCAGCATGGGTTCATGGGGAGATTATGTGAAATGAATCTAATTGACTTCTTTGACTGTGTCACTAAGACAGTAGACAGGGGCCAAGTGGTAGACATCCTCTATCTTGATTTCAGCAAGGCCTTTGACTCTATGCCCCACAGAAGGTTGATCAGGAAGTTGGTGGATCTTGGGGTTGGAGAAAAAATGGCCAGATGCATGGAAAACTGGCTGAGGATAGAACACAGAGGGTGGTTGTGGAGGGAGAGTTGTCTGGTACCAGAAGGTAACCAGTGGGTGCTACAGGGCTCTGTATTGGGGGTATTGTTCAATATCTTCACCAATGACATTGGAGATGGCATTAAGGGCAAAATGCCTATTCATGGATGACACCAAGCTTTGCCTGGAGAGTGGACACAGCTGAAGGAATACAGGACCTACAGAAAGATCTGGAAGAGCTGGGAGGTGGTCCAGGATCTGGCAGCTTGGCTTCAATGCCAAAATGCAAAGTTATGCATATTGGACCAAGAGTCCCAGGACAGAGTACTACCTCTGTGGAGTCAAGTATCTGCATCAGAAGAGGAAGGACCTGGGAGTGATGATCACTAGTGACCTGAAGCACTCCATGCAGTGCAAGAAAGCAGCAGCAAGGCAAACAAGATGCTGGGATATATATCTAGGAGGATCAATAGTAGGAGAAAGGAGGTTATACTGCCCTTGTACAGGTCACTGGTAAGACTTTATCTAGAGTATGGAGCTCAGTACTGGTGTCCACAGTCAAAAGGACATTAAACTGCTAGAAAAGGTTCCAAGGAGGGCTACAAAGATGACAGCTGGTCAGCAGGGTAAGGTATACAAGGAGGGCTGAGGCACTGAACATGTACTCCTGGAAGACAGGAGAGAGAGGGGAGGACAAGATGGAGACATTCAAACACTTGAAAGGGATAAATAAGGTTGATAAGGAGAGTCTCTTTAAGCTGGTGGCAACCATAACACTAGGGGCACAGCCTTAAGCTGGAGGTGGGAGGTTTAGGAGGAGGTCAGGAAGCAGTTCTTCACAAGAGGGTGTTGGACACTTGAAATGCACTGCCAGAAGAAGTCATCTCATTGAAGACAGTGGGCAGCTTTAAGAAAGGCTGTGATAGGCATAGGAGAGAAGTTAGGACCATGGGTAGGGAGGATGGGAGGCATGGGGAGGAGGGAGGGCATGGACATTAGCTCAAGCTGTGGACCCTGCAATATGATCAGACTTGATAGATCAAATGGCCTTCTTCTGCTGGCTTCATCATATATTTGTATGTTCATATGTATGTACAATACTGGAGACCACACCTCAAAGAGACATGGAAAGAATCAAGATAGTGCAGAGGAGGGCCACAAAAATGATCCAGGGACTGCACCATGGCATACCAGGACAGGGTGAGGAACTGAATATGTGCACCCTAGAACAGGGGAGAGGGTGACATTATTAAGACTTTTAAATATATGAAGGGTGTAAATAAGGTTAATGTCCAGGAGCTTTTCAATTGAAAGAGAGTGGGAGAATTAGAGGCATGACATGAGGTGGGAGGAACATTCTGGAGTAATACAATGAAGTTCTTTACTGAGAGGTGGTGGACCTATGGAATAGCCTAGCCTACCCCAGGAGGTGGTGGGAACCAAAACGGTAAGGAGTTCAAGAATGCATGGGATAAATATAAAGGTAGAATACAGAAAGGCAAAGGAGGAAGGGAATAGCACCAGGTAGATTCTTGGCAGACTAGATGGACCTTGTGGTCCCCTTCTGTTGTCACTTTCTGTTTCTATGGCTCACTAAGCCTGCCCTCATATGACATTCCCAGACTACTGATCATCATTGTCACTGTTTTCTGGACTCTCTCTAGCAGTTTGATTTCCTTCTTTAGGTGGGGACATCAGAACTGCACACAGTACTCAGGTGTGGCCTGTCCAGTGAGTTGTACAGGAAAGCATAACCTTCCTGCACCTGGACGTTATCCCCAGCTGTACACCCAAGCATTTAATTTGCTTTGGCAGCTGCTTTCCTGCACTGTCCTAAATTGATCTATTTGGTTTCAATCATCACCCCCAGATCCTTTTCTATTGTGGAGACTGTCAGTCTTACTCCCCAAATGGTAGTTATACACAGGGTTTCTAATACCCAGATGTACAGCGCTACACTTTTGTGCATTAACCCCAACTGCCACATGTGGGTCCAGTTTTCCAGCCTCACAAGTCTTCATGGAGTGTCCTCCTATCCTCCTCACTATCACCTCAACCTCAGTTTGGAGTCATCCTTGAACAGACTCATTCTACTTCCAACTCCTCTGTGATGTCCATGATGAAGACATTGAAAAGGATAAGGCCCAACACCAATCATTGCGGGACCCTACTGATGAGCTTTCAGTGAGTTGAGGCTTCCTCCTTACCACCACTTTCTGCTGTCTGTTGTTAAGCCATTTGCCACCCACCCACCAATTTTCTCCCTGCTAGGTTTCTCAATTTTCCAAATCAGTCTTCTATGTGGGGCTGAGCTGAAAGCTTTGCTGAAGTCCAGGTACAGAACATCAACCGCTTACCCCCATTCAGGGATCTTGTCACGTAGTCAAAGAATTCAATTAGTTTGGATTGACAGTATCTCCTCCAGACAGACCCATGTTGATTGTCATCTTGAAAAAACTTTCCTCGAGGAACTCCACCATCTGTTCTTTTAAGATGGCCTCCATCACTTTCCCACTATGGATGTCAGGCTGACCTGTCTGTAGTTCCTGGTTCATCCCAAGGTCTACCTTTGGAGAGGCACGATGTGTGCCTCCTCCTGTTGAGAAGAGCACATCCTGATTGGAGGAAGGAATTGAATAGATCTGTCATTGAGTCACTAGGACATCTCCCAGTTCCTTCAAGCCTGGGGCAGATACCATGTGGTCCTGGGGCTTTATCCATCCTCAAAGACTTGAGAGCCTCTCACCCTCCCTACCTAGATCTCACCATCAGTGAGTGCCTTCCCACACCCCCCTCCGTGGCTGCAAACCATCTTTTCCCTATTGAAGACAGCTGAAATAATCATTTAGCACTTCATCCTTCTCTACCACCCCTACCCATTCCCCTCTTACTCACCTTGGTCATCTGCCCCACCCTTCTTTCTCTCCTAACATATCTATAGAATTCATTCTCCCCATCCCTGATTCCTTTGCTAATCTATGCTCTTTTCAGACATGGCAGCTCTTACCCTCCTTCCTTGGAGATCCTGTGGTACTCCTCACAGTCTGATTCACTACAGGAGAACTTGTACCTTCTAAAGGCCATCCTTTTGTTCCTCACTTCCTCCTGCACATCCCTAGTCTACCAGCAAGGTTCCTAGCTCTGGTCAACTTATTGTGGGATATAGCACAGGTTTATGTGGCCTCCTGGATGCCCAGCATCAGAATTTCCTATTGCCCTTCTGGGCCTATTCCTGGCCTGATTTTCACTATATGTACCCTGAGGACATCTGCCACCTCCCTGATGTTTGCCCCCTAAAGTCCACTACTGTGGTGTAGTCTGAGTTACTCTAATGTATGTGCTCAATTACTGCTATACAGTACAGTACCACCACTGCTACTTATTTTGCAGCTGCTACACTTGCTGTCAATTTGGTTTTACATGATTGCTGTTAAGTGTTCCCTGCTGTTTTTAACTGACTGCTGTATTGTATTGTACCATTTGCTCTGCCATTGTTATCCTTATTGCCTGCCAGTTTGTACTCACTACTTGTACCTACAAATCAATATGCTGTATCCTATACTGGCACCTTGCCTGCTCTCCCCCATTCCTTTTCTCTTGTACTGCATCCCACATTTCTCTCTTCTTAGCACCTCATAATTTTTATGATACCCTGACCTCCCTCATTCTGACCCCATCTCCCCCACTGTGCTGCACCTGCCTCACCTGCTGATTCCCCCTCCCTGTTGTTTCTCTCCCCTCCTTCCCTTCTTTCTCGTAAACTCCCTATTAAGGGTCTGCTATCTCCTCTTGTGTTGCAGCCCTCTCTTTCAGCTCTACCCTACCTACTGTCTCCATCCTCCTCCTTGTTCTGTCCCTCCTCTTACTCACAGCTCCTAACTCCCAAGCCAACATGCTACTTATATCCCACTCTCTATTCCCTCCTGTTTTCCCTTGCTCCTTCCTCCCAGTGGACCTCTTTCCCCTTTCTGTCCACTTCCCTCTCCCCTCCTCCTGCTTTTCCTTTCTCTCTCACTACCCCTGGCTCCTTGTATGCTCACTCCTCCCTCCTCCTGGCTCCATCTCAAAGCTCTGAAACCTTTTCTTCTTCTTCCCTGTCCCATGCCCTTGCACCCCTCTCCCTTCATCCTTCTTGAAATGCATCTCTGTTCCTGCCAAACTCCTCATCATGCTGCTCATCTTAGAAGCAGGCGATGTTGAATCTAATACAGTCCTATTCTGGCCTCCCACATTTCCCTCCCCATAGGGCTGTGGATGACCCACCTCAATGCCATTCTTCTCCACAAGGCTGACCTGCTCCAGCCTCTCATGGTTGATCTTTGACTTGATATGCTCATAGTCGTTGAGTCATGGCTATCCCCAAGATTCCTGACTCTGCATTTGTTGCTCCTGACTACTCTCACTGAGCAGAATTGAGCTTCTAGCAGTGATGGTGTTGCCATCTACCACTCTGTGACAGGGTCAACCCCTGCCATTGAAGAAATGGACCCATCCTCTGTCTCTACCTGGTTCCATCCACTATATTCCTATCTTCACGGCTATCCTTGTTTTTCTGTATGGAGGCAGGCCACCTCCTTACAACACCCCCCATGTCTTAAAATCCTTCTATGTCTTCTTTCACTATGTTCCATGGGTCCACATTTATTATTTAAATACAGTGATATGACAGAACAGCTGCCTGTATTAAAGAACGTTTACAAACATCATTGCACCTTACTTTCTGGCTCATGTGTCCATCTGTAAAATTCACACGTAGCAGTGGTGTCAGAAGTGGGATTCTACTGCCTGCTTCATCTTGCCAAGGAAGGGAGATGTTGCAGTGGGTATTTCCTGATACCTGAGGTGGACATGGTGGAGGGTGGTCAGGCTAAAGGCATCCTCACAAGACATATGGTGGCCCAAACAGGGCTCAGTTGCTGACTGGTTTGCCTGATGCTCACCCGAAGGTCAAGAGACAACCATCTGAAAGGACAAAGGAAGAGCACAGTGAGCCTGAGGATGAGATACCCATATAAAACCCCTGGAAACTGAAGACCTGGAGAAAGTGGTAGATGCCCCTATTTGGAACAAGCTGCTATGGAAGATGTTGGAAAATTATTAAAATGGTTATGCGTTAGGCAAGTTCAGCTGGATCGGGAAAGAGATGGACCAAAGGAGGCAAGATGCCAAGTGGGCAGACACCATGCGGGTGTTAGGGGCCATTCGCACAGAACATGCCGAAAGACCACAAGCCCCAAGGGAAATTAAACTAGCACAATTACAGGACTCAGATGATAATAAGGCATACCTCATGACATTTGAGAGGGTGGCTCAAATGTGTGTGCCCAAAGAACAATGGGTGGTACATCTTGCCCCAATTAACGGAAGAGCCAAGTTGAATATAATCATTTGGACATACAAGTTGCAGATGACTATGAGCATGTAAAGAAGGAGATACTGAGGAGGTATGACATCAATATGGAGACCTACTGACAACATTTTCAGTTTCTAAAGATGCAGTCCACTGATGCCCCAAGGGAAGTCTATGCCCATCTGAAGGACTTAAGCGATAAATGGTTGCAGCCTGATAGTAAAACAGTCCATCAGATTATGGAAGTTATTATGACTGAGCAACTTATTAAAATACTACCACAGGATGTGCAATTGTGGGTTCGGGAACACAAGCCCAAAGGAGCGGAGAAAACTATCACCCTGGCAGAAGACTCTGGCTCCTAGACCTGCGAGAGGAGAAACCCAGGAGGACCTGCATCCTCTCCTTCCACGAATCTGGTAAGAACTACCTTTACTAATAACAACCTTAGACCTAATCCAGAAGTTAACAGAGAAAGGAGGGAGAGCACCCCTATCAGAGATAGTTTGCTATGGTTGCCTCAGAAGAAGGGACACATAATAAGGAATTGTCCAGCAGTGAAATGAGACTTTGGACATTTGGTTTTAGCCAACTGGGCACCTAATATAACTACAGTAAAATGGGACCCATAATATACTAGGCCTTTTAGACTCTGGAAGCCATCAGACACTGGTTCGAGCCGATCTGGTGGAAGGCATAGAAAGAACAGGAGGAGGGACAATGCTTACGTGTATACATGAGGACACTCATTTTATTCTACTACTTCATTGGATTTAACTATAAATGGACATACACAGTAGTTATCCATTGGGATTGTTCCCATTTGCCTGTCCCAGTAATCATTGGACAGGATCACCTGACTTTTCCACACTGATGGTAAAACACACTTTGTCTCCTGTTGTGGCAGTGACAACCTGGTCACAAGCAAAACACCTAAATGAACAGCTGGAGAAGGTGTTTCCATTTACTGATGAACTGTTTGAATCCCCAGGTAAACCCGGAAGAGAATTTTGAGAAATGAAAAGAAAAAAGACTGGCAAGATAAAAATATCATGGGACATTTAAATATTAAGCCAGTGACTATAGAAAATGACCAAAAGCAGGATGAGTCTCGAAATGTTTCCTTTCACAGGTGGAAAAAGTATGTTGATGATGGATCCTCTAGATATCTTCTGTTGAATAATATTCTGTACAGGAGTATACCAACCCCAAAATGGGAATAAGATAAAACAGTTGGTTGTTCCCCAGAAGTATCGGAAAGAAATAATACACATGGCTCATGATATGCCCTGGCAGATCATTCTGGGAGGGATACCACTTTGAAAAGGATTTTGGGTCGATTTCATTGGCCAGGTATTCATGAGCAAGTGTCAGAATATATTCTAAGCTGTTCGGTATGCAGAAAGTAGCCCAAACAGGAAAAAGGATATGGTGCCCTCCAGAATATACCCTTAGTTAGCCAGCCTTTCAATCGCATTGCTATGGATGTGGTAGGGCCTTGAAACCAGTTCTAAGAGTAATAGATTTATTTTAGTCATTTTTGATTATGCTACCAGGTATTCAGAAGCGATCCCCATGAGAACAGTAACAGCTCAAAGGGCAGGGAGGAACTAGCAAAGTTTTTAGCAGAATGGGCATCCCGAAGGTAATATTAACTGATAGAGGTACCAGTTTTACTTCTGCGATGTTAACAGAGCTATATAGACTACAGAGATTCAAGCTGTAAGAACCTCCCCATACCATCCTCAAATGGATGGGTTGGTAGAATGGTTCAATCAGACACTTAAAAGATGCTCCAGAAATTTGCCAATGAGGAAGGAAGGAATGGGACATTTTTCTGCCATACCTTCTATTTTCCTATAGAGAGTACGCCAAGCCTCAACAGGATTCTCTCCTTCTCCCTCTTGTATGGCGAAACCCTCGAGGGCCATTAGATGTCATTAAAGAACACTGGGAGGAAAATGCCCAAATAGGGAAACAGGGAGTATTGGAATACATGACAATGTTAAAGAAATGCCTCAGGAGGTATGTCACACTGGCCCACTAATCTTTAATCAACAAACAGGCCCAACAGCAGGCCAAATATGATAAAGGGTGGGCATAAACAATTTTCTATAGGATATCAGGTACTACTCTCTTGCCTGCCAAAGAAAATAAGCTCCTTATGAAATGGCAAGGACCTTACAGAGTTATTAGACAAGTAGGGCCTGTAACACAGAAGTCCACATGCCTAATAAGAGGTGTAGCAAACAAATATACCATGCAAATTTGCTGAAGTTGTGGCATGAGAGACCAGAATCCCTAACCTAAGCTGTTATGTCCAGGGACCAGGGACTAGAACAAACTGGGCAGATAAAGAGGTCCACATTAACCCTACTAACTCCTTACCAGCACACCCAGATCCAACAGCTATTGAGGGCATTTTCAGAAACCTTTACTAGTGTACCTGGCCGAGTCATAGGTATAGAGCATGACATTAGAACTACACAGAGTACCCTAACATCAAAAACCTTATTGATTACCTGTACATATCTGGGATGAGGTAATAAAGAAGTCAGAAACATGGAACAGTTGGGAATAATTCAACCATCTCTTTAGTGCCTGGTCATCACCTATGGCAACTGTTAATAAGAAAGAAAGAGGTATTCACCTTTGTTTGGACTTTCGGAAGGTAAATGCGCTTCCTTTCTAGACAGATATCCCATGCCAAGGATAGACGATATTGTTGATCATCTGGGAATGCTAAATACATATCTACACTTGACCTCATGAAAGGATATTGGCAGGTACCTCTTCCCCTCAGTCTAGGGAAAACAGCGTTTAGTATGCCTGTAGGGTTATTTGAGTTTGTCACCATGCCTTTGACCTTCATGAAGCGCCTGCCATTTTCCAGCACTTCATGGACCAAATGCTCCAACCATATGCTAATTTCTGGTCTGTGTATCTAGATGGTGATATTTAGTCCTGATTGGGAGACCCATCTGCATCATCTAGAGCAAGTCCTGGGGACAATCCAAAGACAGAAGTTTCCATAAACCCCACAAAATGTTGTATGGGGCAGACTGAAACTAAATATCTTGGTTTTATTATAGGAAATGTGGTTATCGCCCAGAAATAAGCAAGGTGAAGCAGTCTCTGCATGTAGCATACCTCAGACCAAGAAGTAGGTCCGTGCTTTCTTGGGGCTGGCTGGGTACTACAGGCCTTCATTCACAGATTTTCAGGGATAGCAGGTCCTCTTACAGAACTAACAAAAGAGAATGCTAACAAGGTGGAGTGGACTACAGAATGTGATGTAGCCTTTAGACAGATAAAGGCCTCTTTGCGCATGTCCTGTCTTGAGAAGCCCTGATTTTACAAAACCTTTTATTCTACAGACAGATGCATCAGGGTGCGGCTTGGGGCAATACTGACTCAGGTTATAGAGCATGAATAACATCCCATTATCTACATTAGTAGAAGCTACATGAAAGAGAGCATAGGTACGCAACAATAGAGGAAGAATGTCTAGGACTTAAATGGGCAATCGAAGCATTTAAGTACTACCTTTGAGGGCAGAGTTTAAGTGGTGACAGATCACAATTCCCTAGATTGGTTACATCAGATGGGAGAGAAAAATCCCGTATAATGAGATGGTATCTGGCCTTGCAGCCTTACCGGTTTACTGTACCTCATAAAAGGGAAGTGAACATGACAATGCAGATTTCCTGTCTCGATATGGGGCAGGAATTGAAGAATCACATGCTGATGTTGAAAATAGTAATTGTTAAGTAACTTTTTTGCTACTTGACCTAGAAACAAATGGTCAGGGTGGAAAGTTAATTATTAAAGATCCCAGGAAATGCAGTATGATAAAGTTATATATATGTAGGCACTAGTGTGCTAGATATTATGGGACCCTGTGACGGAGCTTCATGAAGTGGGTGAGCGGAGCTGCTCCAACCTTATATAGTAAGGCTGAACTTTAGGTTTATAGTCATGTAGGCTAGAAATGATTTCCTGCAAATGCTTGTTACATCCTGTGTATACACCATTTTGGTATTTAACATAGAAACATAGAAACATAACTTTGACGGCAGATAAGGACCGCTAGGCCCATCTAGTCTGCCCATTTCCCTACCTACAGGATAGGCCGCAGATCCTAGTTAACCAACAGCCTATATCTTCCTGTCCCCACATGAATTGCCTTATGTCTGTCCCATGCATTCTTGAATTCTCCACAGTTTTAGACCCCAACTTCCTCAGGAAGGCTGTTCCATACATCCACTACCCTCTCTGTGAAATAATACTTCCTCACATTGCCCCTGAACTGCCCTCCTTCTATCTTTTAATTCTATCCCCTTGTTCTTGCAAGTCTTTTTCTGAAAGATGCTACCCTCTTGGACTTTGTTGATTCCTTGAGGTACTTGAAAGTTTCTATCATGTCCCCCTCTCCTTCTTTCCTCAAGGGTATACATATTAAGCTCCTTTAGACTCTCCTCATCACGGCTCTTGCAGACCCTGCACCATTTTAGTTGCCCTCCTCTGGACTGCCTCTATCCTGTCTATGTCCTTGCGGAGATGGGGTCTCCAGAACTGGACACAGTATTCCAGACGGGGTCTCACCAACTGTCTGTACAGAGGGATAACAACTTCCTGTTTTCTGCTGCTGATGCCTCTCCCTATACATCCCAGTATACCCTCAGCCCTCCCTACTGCCTTCTCACATTGCTTGCGAACCTTAAGGTCATTTGATATGATTACCCCCAGGTCCCTTTCCTGTTTTGCTGTTGTTACTACCTCCCCACCCATTGTGTATTCTTCCCTGGGTTTTTGTTTCCCAGGTGCATTATTTTGCACTTTTGCATTGAATCCTAGCTGCCATACGTCTGACCATTCCTCCAACCTTGCCAAGTCCCTTTCATCCTTTCCACGCCTCCTTGTGTATCAACCCTGTTGCAGATCTTTGTGTCATCTGCAAAAGGCAAACTTTTCCTTCCAGTCCTCTGCAATGTCACTGATGAAGATATTAAAAGGACTGGACCCAATACTGAACCCTGCAGTACCCCACTAGTAACCGCCCTTTCTTCAGAGTGGACTCCATTTACAATTACCTTCTGTGTCTTGTTGTCCAGCCAATGTTTTACCCAGGCTGCCACCCTGGGACCCACTCCCAGGCTGGTTAATTTGACTAATAATCTTTTGTGGGACTGTGTCAAATGCCTTGCTAAAGTCTAGGTAGGCCATGTCCACAGCCCTCCTGGTCTACTACTTTGGTCACCCAGTCAAAGAAATCTATTAGATTGTCTGACATGACCTTCCCACTGTGAACCCATGCTGCCTTGGATCCTGTGCTCCACTGACCTCTAGGTACTCAACTATTCTTTCCTTCGAAGTGACTCCATCACTTTCCCTACCACAGAGGTCAGACTGACAGGTCTGTAGTTTCCTGCCTCTGTCTTGGTCCCACTTTTGTGAAGGGGAATTACATCCCCTTCCTCCAGTCCTCGGTACCACACCATCCTCACATGATTTATTAAAAGAGTAGCCAGTGGTTTCACTAGTTCCTTCCTTAATTCTTTTAGAATTCTGGGTGAATTCCATCAGGACCCATTGCTTTGTCCACCTTCAGTTTTAGGAGTTCTTGCAGAACCCTTTCTTCTGTGAAAGGACTGGGATCGACCCCCTATCATGAGTGCTTCTGTTAAATGGATTAGGCACTTCCCTCCTCTTTGTGAATACTGAGCAGAAATATTCGTTCAGTATTCCTGCTTTCCACTGTCACCCTCTGCCCACCACCGTTCATTCTATTCAGCCTCACTATCCTCCCTTTGTCTTTCTCGCTCGCTGATGTACCTATAACAGGTTTTATCCCCTTCTTAACTGAGTTGGCTATCTTTTCCTCAGTTTGGACCTTTGCTATTCTGACTTCCTCCCTGCTTCTTTCTGCCTTAACTGGTACAGCTCTGTCCTGCTCCTTCTGTGTTTCCTTATACTCCGGAATGCTATCTTTTTCTTCCTGACTTTCACAGCCACCTCTCTTGAGAAACCATAGTGGCTTTTCTTTCCTTTGATTTGTTTATTTGCTTCACACAAAGGCTTGTTGCCTCTGTGATGGCAGTTTTGATAATTCCCCATTGTTGCTCCACACCTCCTTCTTGCCTGTTTGCTAGTGCTTTTCTGAGACACTCTCCCATCTTGCCAAAGTCAGCCCTCCTAAGTCCAGTACCCTCACTTTTGTATGGCTTGACTTGTAGCTGAGTTTAACGTGAACCACACTGTTTGATGGTCACTTGTCCCCAGATGGCAACCCACTTCTAGATCTGAGATCCTCTCACTGCCCCCTGCTAGAGTACTAGGTCTAAGATTGCTCCCTCACAGTGGGTTCGAAACTAGCTGTCTAATGCCTGCCACCTGTAGGGCATCAAGAATGGCCCTGCTCTTGGATGTGGCTGCAGCAAATGTGCTCCAGTTAACATCTGGCATATTCAAGTGTCCCATCAACAGTATCTGCCTTTCTCTGCCATTCTAAGAATGCCTTCCATCATATCCTTGTCCGTTCCTTCCCTCTGACATGGAGCTGTACACAACCCTGTCGGATTGTGGTGCCTTTCCAGTCTCAAGGTGACCCACAGTGCCTCTTCTCCTCGCTGTTTACTCTTTTTTCAGTTGCTTTTATCCCTTCCTTTACATGAGAGCTACTCCTCCCCTCTTCTCCCTGCCTGTCTCTCCTGTAGGTTATGTACCCTGGTATGTTAACATCCCAGTCATGGTTCTCTGTGTACCATGTTTCTGTGACTCTACGATATCCAGACATCCCTCTTCCATTAAGGCCACCAGCTCAGGGAGCTTGTTGCCCAGACTACGAGCATTGGTACTCCTTACCCTCCATTTCCTGATGGCCTTACCCCTTTGCCCCATCCCTGTCCTTCTTGCCTTTGTCACTTTCTCCATTTACCCTGCCCTTCTCCCTATCGACACCTCCATGTTGGTGTTTGCCACACTTACTACTGTGATTGTTTGGGGGCTAGGATTTTCCTGCTCCTTTCAGTGCCTCCCCTTGGCTAGTTTAAAAGCTTGCCAATGAAGCATTTAAACCTATCATCTAGGATCCTGGTTCCCTCCGGACAGATGCAGCCCATCATGCCAGTATAGGCTTGCATCACTCCAGGTGGACCCCCAGTCCCCAATGAAGCCAAATCCCTGAGCTCCACACCATTTTTCAACCACTGATTGAATCCCATGGTACGGAACACCCTAGCCTCTCCTATGCCATAGATGTGTAGCACTTCTGAGAAGGTTACCGTCGGTGCTACTTGACTAAGCCCCTCCCCAATTCCACAAACTCTTCCTGCACTTCTCTAATCCTTTTAGCCAGGTCATTTGTCCCTAGGTGGACAATGACATCCAGCTCCTCCCCTGTGCAGCTGCTCTGGCAATCCTGAGGATTCGCTCCCTGTCCCTCCAAGCCATGGCGCCAGGTGGCTGCCCTTCCTCTCCCTTCCTTGCCCAGTTCTACCTTCCTAACAATGGAGTCCCCACCAGGAGTTGTTTCCTTACCCTGCAGGGTCCCTGCCACCCTCCTGTGGGTCTCCTTTGTGGAGGTTCCCAGCATCCTCCTTGGTCTCCACTGTAGGTGCCTCCATAGAGAACCACACTTTGCCAGAATGGCATAGGAATTGTGAGAGATACAACTGGAGGGATGTGCCTCTGTTCCACCACCCTCACCCTCCCTGAGCCCACTGTGGTCCAACTGCTCCTCTTTCTTGGCAACCTCTGAGGCAATGGCAGTGGCACTGGTGGTCCCTGGATGGAAGAAAGGTCCCACAAATCCTGGCCAACTCAGCCTGGAGATGAGCAACCTCCTCCCTCAGCCCAGGGAGGTGCCTGCAGATGGGACAACACCGCATCCTCCAGAACATCTCCCGAAGACTGCTGCTCCACAGCCACTGCACTGCACCACTCCAATCATGTCTTATTTCTGTCCCCTTAACTGTTTGCAATCCTTACTCTTTCCTCTTTTTTCTCTCTCCTTACTTTCTGCCTGTGTGCCCTTTAAGCTCCTGATTGTCCTGTTCTGAGACAACAATATCCAGTATTTCTCAGTAGACCACTTACTTGTTCAGAGACAGACCTCCAGCAGCTAGAGGGCCAGAGAGCTACTCTTGCCCTTCTAGGATGGTGGGTCCTTGGTGATTCTGTGATCACTCACTTCCTGCTCCAACAGGAAGTTCCTGTTTCAGTCAAATCCTGTGCCTATAAAAATAGAACTAGCTTTGGGTGGGGGGGGTAAAGGAGGAAGGAGGGCAATATAGTCCCAGCAGAGAAGTCCAGTCACACAGTAGTCCTTTCTCTTGGTGTCTTCTGCAAGCTATTAGCAGAATCTTTCTAAGGCAGTCTTTAAATGTAGCTTCCTTCTAGCTAAGCCACTCCCCTACTTACTAGATCTTTCTACCAGTAATTTAATCCTCACAGCAGTTAAGTCCTTTCAGTCACCTGAGATTTACACCTAGATGACTTTTCAGTTACCCATTCAGTTCAGTTAACCCAAACACACACTTTTTTTGTTTTGTATGTTAGTTTTTTACCCTAAATTAAAGGTCTAAATACAAAAGTTCTTCTACTTTAGTCCCAGCAGATAAGTTCAGTCACACAGCAGTCCTTTCTCCTAGTGTCTTCTGCCAAGCTATTAGCAGAATCTTTCTAAGGCAGTCTTTAAATGTAGCTTCCTTCTAGCTAGCCACTCCCCCTACTTACCAGATCTTTCTACATCCTAGGGTATGTTAAGAACTGGCATGTAGAATGTCAGTGTGTTTAGTTGTGGGACCTGGGATAGAACTCCTGAGGTGGGTGGGCAGGAGTTCCACCCCTCTGGGGTAGCTGGAGGGAGTCTGTTAAAATGCCTCTTCAGAAGGGGGTAAATGTGACAGGTTCAGCCCTGCCACTGAAGAAATGGACCCATCCTCTGTCTCGACTTGGTTGCAAGCACTATATTCCTCTCTTCTATGGCTATTCCTGTTTTTCTGTATGGGCAGGCCACCTCGTTACAACCCCCAATCCCTTCTATGTCTTCTTTCACTATGTTCCATGGGTCCACATTTATTAATTAAATACAGTGGTATGGCAGAACAGCTGCCTGTATTAAAGGATGCTTACAAACATCATTCCTTTTCATCCTTCTCATTATGTATTGTGTGCTGTATTTGCCTAGAGAAAGAGAGAAGGCTTATTCATCACAAACATCCTGAGACTGATTATATATATCTTGAAAATATATCTGTATTAGAACCTGCTTGGAAGTGTTCAGAAAGGAAGTTGTTTTCCTTCATTTGCAGTCACAGAGAAAAGAACTTCTATCAAATGTACTCTAGATGCTGGGTTAATCCTGATGTTAGTGCTATTGTAAAAACCCAGCGAGACTATTAGCCGATCGTGAGGGCTGCGATCATGCTGCATGTGGTGCTGCTCGGAGATTCTCTTGAATAAATGTCCTGGATAAAATCATTAACCACACAGGCATGTTCTTTTCAAGAAACGCTGTCTGGACAGACTAGTTTTGTAGATCAGCTCTTACAAGTTCCCTTGCTCTTTCTGAAAGCGTCAGCCATCAGCTTGTAACTTGCAGCGACGGCTTGACATTGCAGTCCAGGTGCTGCTTTCTTTCGGTCCTACAATGCTGGGACCCTTTTCCTGAGTTCTTTTAATAAAATAAGCTTTACTAAAATAATGATAAACCCTGTTTGATCTGGGAAGAGTGCTATAGCATTCATATTATTCTGTAAAGCAATGTAGAAGCTAACTTAATGTTCCCATTGAGAAAATAAGGACAAGCCCTGTTAGAAACATAAAATACTTTATATGGTTCTAGTAGCTGGTGGTAGAGCCCTTGCAGCCATAGAAGTCATGTTCACTGGGAGTGCTAGCTGTGTACTAAGAGTGTATAGGAAGTCAGCGGCCCCTTATGGACTACATTTATAACAGCAACCTGTCAATCATTGTCAGGAGAACATTCTGTGGAATAGAAAATATTTACCAATGAATATTTCTAAGTTATTACCCTTGAGAGGTTGTACTTATCAAGTAGTACTCAGGTATATGTTCTTAAAATTGTTCTGAAAGTCTTAAAAGTTTATGTTTGTATTAATGATGCTGTGTCACCTGATCCAAGTAGGCATGTATATAAGTCCTACCTGATCAGGTACCTGTTTAGATAGGGTCAGTTCCTACTGACCAATGGAAGAGAGGTTCCATGCTACAGAAGGTACTTGCTTGCTTTATTTTTTGAAGGCGTTATTTTTTGTTATGGGGCAGAGGAAAGAGTTTATGAAACAATAAACATCCCTCAAGGCAAAGTGGGTTGCACTTACTTTCTGACTCATGTCTCCATCTGTAGAACCCACACCATAACACTCTCCTCTTCTATTCAGTTTGTTCCTGTACTCTTGGTATTCTTCCCATCTGCCTGTGAACTTCTCCTTCTTAAACTCTCCCTCTCTTTATAAGCCACCTATCGTCAGCCATGGTGTCTATTGCTCTCTGAGACTATCTACCTCATCTGTCATGGAACTCCTAACCTCTATCACTACTCATGCTGAGTATCTGGTTGAAAGCATGGACAGAATAGTGCAGCACAAAACTGCGTGTTGAAAATAGCGTATCTGAAAACACTGATAGGAGCACTATAGCACGTACATAACAGTGCTATCTTTGTGACTGTTTTCAGCTTATAAATGTTGGTTGTCAGCATGGTGTCCCCATAGTTTGGTGGATAGAGCTCCAGACTGTGCATAGTGGTGGTTTCTATGGCTGCTCACGTTTGGGTTCTTGCCTTCATACATTCTTTTTTTTTTTTACAGTTACCATGTGGCAGCCCCCTTGCCTTCCTTCTGCTTGTATTCTAAATCCCCCATTCCAACCTGTTACACTCTTCCAACTTTCTCTGTCTCTTCTCCCCCACCCAAGTTGCCTGCCACCAGCTTCCTCCATGAACTCTGCCCTCCCACCTGAATTATGCACACTCCCCACATGCTTTCCCTTGTAGTTGACTATATAATTGTCATGGGGTGTAGGAGGGCAGAGTCCCCTGTAGAAACTTTACTTTCTTGCCACTTGTTGTCAACTCTACTTGCTGTCAGCACAGTTTCCTGCACCGCCATTCTGTCTGCGTATTATGACCTAGATGTCTCATGCCTCATCTGAAGAGTTATTAATGCTTGGAGACTTTAATATTAACTGGCTGTCCTCCTCTAAATGAAAATTCTGCCAAAATATCAAGCCCCTCAACCCTAACCCAATTGATCTCTGACCCAACCCATCATAACCACAAATCCTTTAATCACTCCTTATTGGACTGGGCTCTTCCTTCACACCCCACCACACCATAGATACCAGCATCCTCCCATAAGCCATTAGTGACCACCACATGATCCACTGTGTGCAAAATTCACTACCCCAAAGCCCCTCCCAAACTACTCCAGATCCAGTCCTTTTATGCCCTGAACTTGTTCTCCTCTCACACAGACTTGCTGTCTACAAATTAGTCACCCATCTCTACTGCCAGCTCTGTTAACTCTGCCCTTCTCTACTTCACCACCAATTTCCTTGCAATCTGGGATCGGCATTCCCCACCCCTTTGAAGGACCAGGTTCCAAGATTCCCACCTTCCTTGGATTTCTGCAGAGATACTGGCCTGTTTTTGTGCATGGGATCTTGCATGGAAAACTCATAAGTCCTCTGGCTCCCCTGCTGACCTACTTAGGTATCACGCCCCTTCACAATGCCTGTATCACAACTACTAGGTTTACCATGGTGAATACTTCTCCTACATATTCCAGTTCAACCTAAACCACCCCTCCAAGTTCTGTAAAGTGATCCATGCCCTCTTCTCTCCCTTCTCAGTCCTCCTCTCCTGTCTTCAAGGTGGATAACACCCCAATCTCCAGATCCCTTTCTGTAGCCTCTGAGTTCAATTCATTTCTTCCCTCCTGTGCTTCTTCTCTTCTGTCCTCCCTCCCACTTCCCCACCCCTATCCATCCCTACCTTCCCATCTTCCTCATTTCTTTCTTCACCTGTCACCCTGCTGGCACCTCTTAAGGCTCTCCTAGCTGTTAACTCCCTCAATGGCAAGAACCCCAATGGGCTTAACCCCAAACTCCTTCCTCTTGGCCTCTGCCATTGCCCTTCCTGTGTCCAATCCTTCTTAACCTATCTTTTGCCCTTTGCCTCAGTCCCTGACACCTGGAAACAGGCGGTTGTCATTCTCTTTGAAAGGAGGTAACCCTACCCATCCTAGCAACAACCATTCCTATCTCCTGCTCTCCATCATAGCCAAACTTCAAAAACTTTGTGTTGGCTCAGCTTACCCTTTCCTCAGCTGCACCTCCTTCTTCACCCCTTTCCAGTCTTGCTTCCATAAATTTGACTCTACCACCTCTTACCTTCTTTTGACTTACTAACTCCACCCATACAGGTATGGATCAAGGCTTATCGACATGCCATCTTTGTCAACTTAGTCAGACTCTTCAACACTGTATCCCACCCTCTTCTCCTCTGCAAACTTAATGCTGCAGGCTGTCTGACTCCATTACTTACTGGTTCCATTCCTGCCTGGAAGGTAGGACCAAATCTGTTTGATTTGGTGGCTCCTCTATCTCCCACTGTCTTTTTGAACTGGTGTCCCCAGCGGTCTGTCCTTGGCACAATACTCTTCTCAGTCTTCTTAAATGATCTTTCTGCTGCCTGCTCCTCTGCAACTATTCACAATATACAGACAACAAGGTACCATTTACCTCTGGTCCCTCCTCTTATCTAATGACCAGGCTCCAGTTGGACTTCAACAGTGTCCAGCAGTGTTTCTGGTCCAATCAGTTATTCCTCAATGCAAAACAGTCTCCATGACCATTGCCACCAGACAGAAGCTTGCTAAGCTTCCTGCTGTCCTCTTCTTCCACACCTTGTATGGGGCTACACTTGATGACATCCACTTATTCAAGTATCTAGGAATCTGGCTCACAATCACCTCAACTTTTCTTGATCACATGGATACCAGCCACAAAAAGCTCCACCCTAAGCTTTGTGTTCTTAACAGGAAATGAGGTTACATCCTTATTCCTGAGTGCTGTGCTATTGTTCAAAATTTATCTTCCCCATTTTTGACTTTAGTGACGTGGTCTACAATGCTGCTCCTAGGACCACCCTCACCAGACTGGACCTTTTCCACTCCTGCTGCTTTGCATTGGACTGTCCTCCTCACATTCAGAATTGCACCCTCTATTCCTCCTCTCCCTTAAATCCAGATGTTTCATACACTGTGCTTCCTTTATGTTTAAATACTGGCTCAGCTCCTCCCTCCTACCTTTACCTCTCTTCTCTACTCCCCACCATCCCCATACACCCTTTCTAGATCCGGGTTATTGCTCCTTGCACCTCCCTCTAGAAAATCTTCAGCTGGCCATGCTGCCTTCTCTTATCACTAACCAAACTCTGGAAATCCCTCCCTAAACATCCAGTCTGCCACTTCCCTGTGCACCCTCTCTCTATGCTCCATGTCTCCTCTATCCACACCTGTAGTTGCACCTGACAGCACCCTTTTGAATCATGCACTTTTGTTCCCTAGCCTCTGAAACCTGCACTAATTATAGTATTGTTTATATGCTGATTGCTTGTAGCTTAATTGTTGTTTATCCCAGTCATGTAATTGCTTGTGTTTGTTGTATATTGCTCCCATTCTCCTTCCCCAGGACACATCTGGAAACAAGCTGTTACCAGCATAATATGACCTTCCTAGCGAAACTCTTAAGTTAATCAATCAGTCACTAAGAAGAATAGGAGAGTGCTATAAACAAATGAAATGAGAGAAGGGAGACATTACCAGGAATAGAAACAATGGTGAAAGAGAATAGGAAAAGGGCAAGAGAAACAAAAAGATAGATAAAGAGTGAGCTTTACCATAGCTGAATGTAAACTAATAGAATAGTGCTGACAGATAAAAACAAAGAAATAAAAAGCAGTCCGTAAATGATACTTTGCATTTCAGGCCTAGTGCACATTATTATACAGAGACAGGGTACTACACAAGACAGTACTAAACAAGCATGTGTCAATGCCGAATGTTGATTGCGTTGGTCCGTTGAGCTCGCTCACTGCCCCTCTGCCACTCTCTTGTTCTCTTTCTCCCGTTACTGCAGGCTGCCATTTTGTACTGGGCTCCTGCCTGTGTTGGCACCCTTTTCTGTCCACAAAGAAATCCACAGCTGTCCCGACAGAGTTCCGTTGAGGTGGCTCACTCCCCTCTCTCACTCGCTCGTTACATTTCTGCCAATGCTGCAGGCTGGCCTTTGTACTCGGCTCCTGCCTGCATTGCTGCCTTTTTCTGCCCACAAAGAAATCTACAGCAGTCATGATAGAGCTCAGCTTGAGCTCACTCACTCCCTCTCTCTCTCTCGCCATTGTGTTTCTCCCTGCACTGCAGCCTGCTGTTTTGTACTGGCTCCTGCCTGCATTGGCACCTTTTCTGCCCACAAAGAAATCCACAGCTGTCCTGACAGAGCTCTGTTGAGGTTGCTTACTCCTCCTGTCTCACTCGCTCATTCTGTTTCTCCTGGTGCTGCATTCTGCCCTTTTGTACTGGGCTCCTGCTTCTGTTGGCACCTTTTCTGCCAACAAAGAAATCTGCAGGAGTGCCGACAGAGCTCCATTGAGCTCACTTACTCCCCTTGTCACTCGCTCATTCCGTTTCTGCGGCGGCTGCAGGCTGCCCTTTTGTACGGGCTCCTGCCTGCTTTGCCGCCCTTTTTGCCCACAAAGAAATCTGCAGCAGTCATGATAGAGCTCCATTGAGCACGCCACCCCTCTCTCAGTCACTCATTCTGTTTCTCCCACCGCTGCAGGCTGCCCTTTTGTACTGGGCTCCTGCGTGCATTGCTGCCTTTTTCTGCCCACAAAGAAATCCACAGCAGTCCCAACAGAGCTCTGTTGAACTCACTCACTCCCTGTCTCATTCGCTCATTCTGTATTTCCCAGTGCTGCAGGCTGCCCTTTGTACTGGGCTCCCACCTGCGTTGGCGCTTACTTTTCCTGCCCCATGAAGAAATCCGGCTGCTGTCCAGACAGAGCTCAGTTGAACTCGGTCACTCCTCCCCCTTACTCACTCAATCCTAGTCTGTTCCAAACACTAATTTCCGACAACGACTGTGGTATTCTGCGCCAGAAGCACAAAACACATTTTGGCCAGGATGTGAAAATGACAACTGTACTGCTCATAAGGAGGTGTGGAAAATGCCAGTGTTGAAAATGTGACATGAAAATATTACTAATTTGCAAAGTTGAAAGATTGCATGGAAACTGCACAATGCACGCCAGAATACAGTCATTTTATGGAGTTTCATCACAGAATTTTCATCATAGGTATTTTAGGACCTCTGGTCATGAACAATGTCAGTGTGATTTTCTTAATGTGTCCGAACACTGATTCCTCAGCGACCACACTATTGTGCGGGGAAGAGCAAAACACATTTTGGCAGGATGTGAAAAATGACAGCTGCACTGTTTATAAGGAGGTGTGGAAAAATGGCAATGTTGAAAATCTGGGTGAAAATATTACAAAGTTACTTGACTACGAGGCACGTGCGTGGAAACTGGGCAATGCTGCGCTCAGAGCGCACTCATTTTATGGGCTTTCATCACCAAATTTTCAACATAAGTATTTTGGACCTCTGCTACTGAACAGTGTCACTGTCATTTTGATAATGTGTCCTGAACATGGATTTCCCACAGCTACCATGCTATTCTGCACCGAACTGCGAAAACACATTTTGGCCAGGATGTGAAAAGTGACAGCTGCACTGTTTATAAGGAGGTGCAGAACAATGGCAATTTTGAAAATCTGGAGTGAAAATATAAAATTTAACTTACTTAACGAAGGCAACTGTGCAATGCACATCATAACATAGCCATTTTACAGAGTATCGTCACCAAATTTTCAACATAGGCAGTTTAGGACCTCTGCTCATGAGCAATGTCACTGTCATTTTGTAATCTGTCCCAAACACTGATTTCCCACAGCGATTGGCGCTTATTCTGCACTGGAAGTGCTAAAACACATTTCGCCAGCATGTGAAAAATGACAGCTGTATTGTTCAAAAGAGGTGTGGAAAATGCCAATGTTGAAAATCTAGTGTGAAAATATTGCAAATTCACAAAGTAACGATTGTGCAGGAAGTAACTCGCGCTAATGCACTACCATAAAACAGTCATTTATTTGGATTTTTTCCACCAAATTTGCAACATAGGCTTTTTGAGAGCCAACTCTCATGAACACTGGCACTGTCGCTTCAATAATCAGTCTCAAAGGGTGAATCCACGTAGTGACCGCTAAATCACCTTTGGGGCTGAATAACGCTGTAACAGTGGCAGAATTCATGAGAAGGGTCCCAAAACCCCATGTTGAAAATTTAGTGCCAAAATTCCAAAAAATGCCTGAGATATGCGTGAAGTTGAAAAACCTTGCGCGGTGGTTGGTTTCCACTTGCGATGCTGGCGACCTGGGTTGGGAACGGATCTGTGGTTTGTCAGTGGAGCTGGGTTGAGAAGGATTAAGCATCCTTTGGACTGCTCTCTTCTCGGGGGAATGTGTGTTTAGCACAGGAGCGACACCTGGCAAAGGCTGGGTCATCACCCTGGACTGAGGCAAGATCGAGAAACTTTGGGGTGGACAGACGCTGGCATCATTGCACGTCTCTGCCCCGCTTAAAGGGATAAAACTTGCGCCTACTCTCCTACATGAAGCCCTGTCTCTGGCTTCAATTAGCCTCCTGGCCCATGCTCTCCAAACAGATATTGGTATTATGTACTGTCTCCCCACAGTGCTGTGGACCCGACCCCTGGGGGGTAAGCCTGGGGTAACCAGGGAGCATGAAAGGGCTTAGTAGGAGATGGAAGCATCAGAGATGCCATGACTAGGGCAGATAACTCTGGTGGTTGGGGAAAAATAGCAGAATATAAAAAAAAACTCGATTTTTTCCATTATACAGCACTTACCAGCATTTCCTCAGTTCACAGTTGGCTTTGAAGAATGCAGACGTGTTCCCTGTCCACTGAAGATTGTCAGGCCAGACTCCGGAGAGTAAGTACGAGGTGAGGGTGAGTAGGCAGGGTGCAGGGTGGGTGGTTATTGTGGGAGGAGACAGGAGACCATGAGGGACCCTTTTTCTTTTTACAGGTGTAAATAAAACCAAAAAAATTGCGGGACTTTTTTCTTTATAGGGCATTGGGGACACTGGGTGGGCTCCCAGCATGCCATCTGACTGTTTTTGAGGGGCAAGTAGCCAGCGGGGAATTGGCACCCGCCAACACATACGTTGAGGGCATGAGCCGAGGGGATTAGGCACCTCGCAGAAACAAAGGGTTTTTTTGAGGGGGACATTATACCGACAGGGAGGGCTCCCCATCGGCCACAGTAACTCTGAAGGAGGGGACTGAAGCCGACGGAGTGGGCTTCCCTGTCAGCAACTTCAACTGGGACTAGGAATGAAGCCGACGTGGATTGGGGCCCTGTCGGCAAACAAAAACTGTTGTGGGGAGGCGATGCTGCTGAGGGATTGGGCACCCCTTGGCATTGGGGTTAGATTATTGTTTAGGAACATATGCAAGCCGCCACCATGTTCACAAACAATATTACAGTAGTAACGTTTCCACCCAGCAATGACGGGTTGCTCCTTCATTGCAGTGAATCGCTGACGCTGCAGTGACAAGGCAGCCCCAATTGCTACAGCGAAAACGTTTCAGGCTGTGGCACACTGACTGAACTAGTGTCAGCAGCAGTGTGCCACCCCATTGGGGATCAGGGCCAATCTCGAAAGGCAGTGGGGCATTGGCCACAACAGTGCCACGCCTCCACAACCTGCTTCTGGAGCAAGCTGTCAATATGTTTCTTGCACATGCAATCAACATGAAGACAACAAAAACAAAATGGCACTCCATTAAAAAAACTCAGAAATGAATTTTTCTTGCTAAATTATGAATATGCATCTTTGAAAATTTGTTATTAAAGAATAATATTTCTAATTCCATGAACTGACTGATATGTAAAGCCACTGTAAGTGTTTCAGGATCCAGTGGGATAGAATGGCATCTGTATAAAAAAAAAAAATCAAGTTAGTACAACATAGTGAACAAAGTCTATTTCTTACAGACTCATCCAAAGAATGCCAACAAATTCTAGAGATCTACAGTACAGTCATTTCCTGGTTTAATCCTATTGGCTGTAATGACCTTAATTTGAAAATCCAATGGGATTAGTTTGTAAGAGGCCTGTGTCGTGTTCCCACCCCAGTCTTGGGCAGACCATGTTCAATCCCAACTACTCTTGCCAAATTCTGATTACTTTGGACTTCATAAAATATCTGCCTACTGACATGCCTATTTTGCATTACAAATGTCCCATAGGTGTTCAACACCTTAGGTGTTCAAGGGTGTTCAAGAGCTCTTTCATTAAAAGAATGAATTGTTCTTCTGTGTAAATAAATGAGCAGTAGCAAATTAATACGTACACAACCAAGTTCATTTGGCATGTTATGAATGCAGTGATGGACACATTAATGTTAGGGTCTGTTACTTCAAAAGCATTACTAGGATTAGTTTAGGTACAGATGGTGCAGTGCCCACAGCTTAAAAAACATTTCAGTGGTGGAGGTAGACAATTTTGGCATATAATTCTTTTCAGGCATAAGGTGGCTCTGAGTTACTAAGTCCTTGAAATTACTCCATCTACAGAAAGTGATTCTAGGGTGTCTTGAAAAGACCTGGATTGCTGCAGTGTTGTAGTATTTTGTATAATTGTATGGCTTGGGGACTCTCAGATGCTTACCTTGGATCTGATGCGAATCTGGGTATTGTTTTGGATTGCAATTTGATGCTTAAATTGCAGGTGTCAGCAGTGGTCAAACCACGTTTTACCATCTAAGAAACTGGATTAAACACCTGATTCCCCTGTGGATATGCTAGCACTGGTCCATGCCTTTGTGACCTCTTACCTTGATTACTGCAATGCTTTATATCTAGGGCTGCCAGGGTAGAGCTTCACCGATTGCAGCAAGTGCAGAATGCGGTGGCCAGGTTGTTGACTGAACCTACCTAGGTCATGCCATATTACACACCTGTGCTCCACTATCTGCACTGGCTGCCTGTCAGTTGGTGTATCTCCTTCAAGATCCTTTTGCTGATCTACAAAGGCCTACATGAGCAGGGGTCTGGCTATCTGCAATACCTCTTATATTGCTACCAACCTCTCCCCACTTTGTTTTCTGATGAGGGATTGATGGAGGTACCCAGGGTTCAACTAAAAACATCAGGTGCCCAATTTATTTGCTTTTGCAGCTCCAATCCAGTGAAACTTTCTACTTTGCCAGATTAGAGAATGCCAGACCATAGACCTGTTTAAGATCTGCACTGAAAATGCACTTATTCAGACAGGCCTTCTCTGAATCAGTTTAGTATATTTGTTAGTAAGCAAGATGTAATGATGTTTTTACTATATTTTACTATATCTAAATGTTTTGCATTTTATGTGAAGCACTTTCAATCATACTGAGAACTGCACTATAGTGATAAAGTTTGCTTGATTGGCTAATATTTTCAATTAGACTGCATAATCTTTTGATTTTTGGAGCAATTATGTTATATCTTAGGACATAAGTTGTGAGCCTTCCTCTGCCCACTTCCAGCACTCCTTTCTTGAGAGCCCTGATTGGGCAGTTCAGCTCACCTTCTTCAGTGGAAGTGGCTGGATAAGCAAGCTGTCCACACACCTTCCTCTGTCCACTTCCAGCACTCCTTTCCTGGGAGCCCCTGACCAAGTGGTTCAGTCACTTTTGGAGCAGTGGCTAGATAAGTCAGCCAACCATGCACCTTTCTCTGCCCATTTCCAGCACTCCTTTCTTGGGAGCCCTTGACCAGGTGGTTCAACTCACCTTCTTCAGCAGCAGCAGCTGGATAAGCAGGCTGGCCACATGCCTTCCTCCGCCTGCTTCCTTTCTGAGGAGCCCCTGACTGGGCATAGCTTGCCTTCTTTGGTGGCAGTGGCTGGATAAGCCAGCCGACAATGATCCTTCCTCTGCCCTCTTCCAGCACTCCTTTCCTGGGAGCCCCTGACCAATCATTTCAACTCGCCTTTTTGGTGGCAGCGCTGGATAAGCCAGCTGGACACACACCTTCCTCTGCCCACTTCCAGCACTCCTTTCCTGGGTAAGCTCGTTACTTCACCAGAGACCCTTCTTGGGATGCTGATTGGCTGTGAGTGTAGCCTGGTTACACCCAATTGGATGATACAATTACAGTTTTTGCTGTGATTGGCCCAATCAGTTTCTTGCTTTTCCCAGCTTTCTCCTCACCGGCTCTTTTATTGAATTTATATTTTGTGAACTTCCTGTATTTTATCACATGTCTTACACTCATTGCTAGACTAAGGGTTATAAAACTTGTACTAGATTGTTTTAAGTGAATATAGTAATTGTGCAACTTTAATCTGTTTTTCCTCAGCCAACTCCCTTGGTCCACTTTCTCCCCAACAAATTCTCTACCTTCACCTAGCTGTCCCTCCTCCTCTCCCTGCTTTTTCTGCTTTTATTTTATCTTAATTTCAGTGGTGCCTGACCTAACAGCTATTCCATATTTGCTGTCTGGCCGTCCGTCCCCTCCCCTTCATTCACTTTTTTCTTCCTTTATCCTCTTTGTCTGTCCCTCTGCCCCCATTTTATTTTAATGGGCTACACCTTGTCTGGTCCTGTACAAATTTAACTAATCTTAGCTCTCTTTTCTTTCTCTAGGGCCCTGGCTGGTGGTTCAACTCACCTTCTTTGGTGGCAGTAGCTGAATAAGTCAACCAGCCATGCACGTTCCTCTGCCCACTTACAGCACTGCTGTTACTTCCACCAGAAACTCTTCTTGGGATGCTGATTGGCTGTAGCATCTCCTGGCTTGCACCAATTGACTGACAATTATGGCTTTTGCTAGATTGGCCCCAGCTGTTTCCTTGCTTTCCTGGTTTTCTCCTCACGGCTTTTTGCCAAATTCATATTTAATTCATATTTTTGTCCTGCCCCAAATCCTGGCCTCTATTATACATAAATGCCCCTTCTTCGTTCTTCATTGGTTGTTGCCATCTAACTTGTAGTTGACCAGCTGCTAACAGCCATCTTCCTACTGGTGCTTTTACAGGCTGGAAGTACCTACCTATGTCTCTCTTTACCTACCTTTGGCTCATGTATGACCCTGCTCTGTACAGATTGAAGTCCTGTCCTCCTATTTGTAGTGCTTTATGCCAGCCCACTTCTTCTAGTAATACTCCCCTACTATTTCTTCTCTGCCTTCCTTAGGCCAAATACCCCTACTCACCCATGTCCACGCTAGTCGGTACTGCTGGCAGCACTACCCCCATTCTGCTGTCTCCCCCAGTTCTGTCTCTCTATACTAATCCTTCCTCCAGTGCCTTGAAGTTTCTGCATGGACCTTACCAACCATCCTCTCCTTTGCTTTGTGCGTCTATCCATCTCACTCCTACCCCCTTCCCTACTGCTCTCTGCCTTTATACTCCTGCCCTTGGTTCCTATTTTTCTTATAGATAAAACTCTTCTCCTCTGTTACCTATTGGCCCTGCCATTCCCTGTCACCTCTGTCAATTCTCCTGAGTTCTTTCCTTTTTCCCTCTGGCATGGATAATCCATGCTGGCTAATCTCTTACCTGCTTTCTTTTTTTTGCTGTGCTGACCACTTTATTGCTGTGGTCATTTCCTTCTTTCAACAATACCCTCCTCCTCCATGTCACATATGGCTGGAATCTCTTCTGCATCTCTGTATATCCCTTGTCTTCCCAAGCTGGACACTGCTGTCCTTGGACTCTGGCTATGCAAGCATCTTTGTTTACTGAATGTTACAACCGCCGTTGGTATGCTCTCTTCCTGTGCCTCATCTTGTACTCATCTATCCATCCTCCTCCTCCTCCTTGTCCATACTGGGACTTTGAATGTAACCCTGGGCCCCTGTCCACTCCTTGACCACACACCCCTCACTACCACCATACCAATAATAAAAAGCCTAAAATTGTACACATGAATATTTGCAGCCTTCACCCTAAAATGGCTGAGCTCAAATCATGGGTTCTGCAGATGACCCCAGACATTTAATGTATATCAGAATCTCTGGCTTAAATTGGCTATCAAACAGCATGAGGTGGCACTATCTGACTATTGCTGTCTCAGAAAGGATAGGTTGGGAAAGAGGGGTGGCGTGTCCTATCTACTTTAGGCCTAATCTGGACATTGTCAAACTCCCTGCTCTTGACATGGGCTCATCTCCTGCAGAATCCCCGTCCATCACCGTCACCTGGAAAGTCAAGAAACTCACCGGTGTGTATATTTGTCCCCTAACAATGCTGCTTTCAGATTACCCTCCTTTCTAGCTTCTCTAGTTAATCTCCACTGCCATGACCTTATACTATGTGGCAACTTTCATATAGATTGGCTCCACCCTAATGCTGACAAACGGTGCATCTCTTGCTGACTCCAACTTGGTTCAACTCCTTCAGGAGCCTACACATCTCAACAACAAGCCTGGAAAACATGTTACTAGATTGGATGGTCACTAACTGTCCTCAGATGATCAAAGTTGTGGGCTTTCTCCTGACTATATGAGTGACCATTCACCTACTTTCTGTATTTGGAGAAACAACTGCTCCAACTCCCTCCTAAGATCTCTCTGGTTTGGGACATGTCTTGGTTTGATATAGGCAGCTTTATTACCTCCACTATGATACATACTGGTACCCCATTAAAACTCTCCCTGACGTAAATCATGCCTTGGATTTCTTCATGTCGACCTTCACTCAAATTGCTGATGACCACGCCCTGAAAGGTGTTGATCCAAGGGTATCAAGGCTCCTGGCTCACTAAGGAGATTAGAATGCTTATGTCCCACTGTGACAAAGCTTGGTAGACCAATCAAAAAGCGCTCTCCTGAAGACTGGCAAGTCTATAGGCAATTCAGAAACATGTGAATAAACTCACTCCATAAAGTCAAATGGCATAATTAGAAATCTCTACAAACAGAGCACCTCTAGAACCCAATGGAATTCTGGAGGAAAATCAACTCACTGGTTAAAAGGAAGGCAACAGATATCCCGAGCTCCATTACTGCCAACGCTCCACCCTTTCTGACCCTGCATCCATTGCAACCAAATTTAATAACTTTTTACTGATCTACACAAATATACCTTGCTCTTCCATAACTCCACTTCTCCTCACTCTGCCCACTCCACCCAGTACATGCTTAGGGCTTGATCTGTTTTCCACCTGAAGCTGGCCTCTCTAAGAGATGCAGAAGCTTCTCCTAATATAAAATCGAAAGCTCCCCAGGCCATGTCTCCCTTGAGACAAAATGTCTTAAATTGAGGGCCCTGCCATCGCTCATCCTGTCTATGATCTATTCAATTGGTCATTCCTTTCTTGCTCTATCTCAGATAGGTGGAAGGTGGTAGTAGTCATTCGGTGCATAAGGGGGACCCAATACTGCTGCAGAAAACTATAGGCCTATATAAATCCTTTGTCCATTGGCTAAAATCAAAGCAGATAGTGTATAGCCACCTTCAGGACTATCTGGAACAGCACAATCTACTATCCCCATATCAACTTAGCTTCAGAAGGAACCATAGTATCCTAAATGCACTCATAAAAGTGACCTCAGACATTTTCCTGGCAATGGACCAAGGTCATGTCACTGGTGCTATATTCATTGACCTCACAAAAGCATTTGATCTGGTGAACCATGGTCTTCCTCTCCATCAGCTACATGTTCCAGGCATAGACACTAATGCATTAAACTGGGTCAAAGACTATCAGTCCTGTGGTTCTCAAAGACTAAAGTGGGTGGTTCCATTTCTGACCTTAGGCCCATAATCCATAGAGTCCCACAGGGCTCTATTTTGGTCCCTTATTGTTCTCATTCTTCATTAATGACCTTCCCAACTTTGTGAAGGGCCTCTGTACACCTCTATGCAGGTGATGCTATCATTTATCGCCTCCCTCTGATATTAATCTAATCAACAGAGAACTTGCATCTGACTTTGCTTCCTTTGAGGGCTGGTTCTGCCACAATCACTTTGTTCTTAATACAAAACAAAGAAAAGTTGCTATTCACCCACTGACCCCCCACCATGTCTGCTCTACCTCCCTTAGCATTACCTCGATCAGTGGAGATATTCTTGAGTATGCCCACTCCTGTAAATATCTGGGCATTGCCTTGGACACTGAGCTCATCCTTAGCTCGCACATCTCGAACGTTGCTAAATCTCTGAACCAGAAACTTAGACTTCTCTGTCATATCCATCCTTTCCTTTCCTCTGCCTCCTGCCGCAAGATTGCTTTTTCATCTCTTCCCCTCCTAACTCTATGGTGTTCCTTCACTGCTCTCAGTTAATTCCTTCTCCCTGGCTGTCCTAACCCAGGCTTACCATAGTATGGGAAGGTTTGCCTTGGGGTTAATACCCACCTCACCATTGCGATATCCTCTTCACTCTGGGCTGGCTACCTTATGAAGCTAAATTGAGGTATTCCTTTCTGAGTTTCATGTTTAAGTTTGTCCAAAATTACACATCCATGCCTCAGTGAGACTATATGTCTAAGACAAGCTCCATGTGCCCTCTGATCTGCCTCTCTCCTCCTCATTAAACCCAAACTATGCCTTGCCATCACCCAAGGTTATTCTCGTTTGCAGCGGTATCTGACTGGAACTCCCTTACCTCCCCTCTGTCTTGTCCTGTTCCTCCTTCTTTGTTCCAAACTAATCTGTATGCCTCCTCTCAGCCTTTGTATCCTGCTCCTGCTTCCACTGATGTTACATCTGTCCCTGCCCTTCTTCCTACTCCTACTCTTGCCCTTATACCGTGTCCCAATCCCTACCTCCTGTCCTTATCCTTCTAGTCCCTCATGCTCAATGCTTGGCCTTCCCCTCCCTCCTCCACTATTTCTACTTGGCTTTTAGCCAGTTGCCTTAAGTTTTATTGTATATGCCATGAAATTATGTTATTGATGTCTCTGTTCCATATATTGTAATATTTTTGTATAAACTGGTATGCTGTTTTCGATTTTTGCTATTCTGTATACTGCCCTTCCATATTATTGTACTGTCTCTTATGTGTCTATTACCCTGCTTGACCCTGAAAAGGGACTGTAATTGTCTCTGTGGACTTAGCTGATCACCAGAACTCAAATAAATTAGTAATGGGATTTGATACATTACCATCGCTGATTCTAGCTTCAAGTAGATAATCTCTGAAAACATTTCTAGCCTTAAACAAGGCTTCATCAAGAATTTGTTTTGCATGAGTCCTAAGTTCAAAATGATGGTAGATTTCTCTCACCTGTGTATCAAAATAATATTTCTTTTAGCAATTATGGCAAAGCTGCAGAAACTGGCCATACGGGATGGAGGCAATAAGATGGGGGTCACTTGTTTCATGCAACACTGCATTGCTAGCAGTGTCCTTGTGAAAACCCTTTATAGCAACTGTATTCTACACTGGCAGAGAGTTTAAAATGTAGAAAATCAATTACATTTGGTTCAAATTTAGCTCTAAACTTAAGATTTCAATTCTTTACATTCAGACTTTCAACAAATTCAACAGCTGATTCTCCTGTGCCTTCCACATTACCATCAAGTCATCGATGATGCCAGCGCACCACCTGTGCCAAAACCTCTTACTCCTATGCTTGAAAACATAATTTTCTTCCACCAACCTAAGTAAAGTTTGGAAAACAATGATGCCATGGTGCTGCATGGCCCTATCTTGATTTTGAATATCTGTTGAACGTGAAGAAATTATGCTTAAGGATAAAATTAGCCATTTGTAACAGAAAGTGGGTGGGTTAGGTCTCCTGTCTACTGTGGTTAACCTGCAATTAAAATACCCTCCTAATAGTACCACCTTTGATGTAAAAAATATGGTTGGATTATTTAAAAAGATCAATGCTGGACGAATCTGTTGGGGTGGCATATAATTTGATAAGACACTAGATTCACCTTGTAGTTTTACCATCCATCAGTAGTACCCTGCCTAGACAAAAATCAGTTAACTTCAGAACCTTCACATCAGGGATATAAAATAAAATACTCACTCCCATGCAAGGTTTTACACCTATAGACCGGAAGAACAGGCCAATGTACCAACAAATTCTTGCTTGGAAGACCCCCAATGTCTTCTGGATTCTCATAGCCTGAAAGAAGTCCACATCAAGGAATGCAACCTGCAAAGAAAAAAGCTGATAATCTCCTTTTCTTACACAGGACAATGACAGGTGCAAGGCAGCAGTCATTAAAAGAAACAGACAGAAGAACAATGACAACCAAAACATTATTTATGCTTTTGTTCTCCACCCCCTCCTTTATGTCATGGTCTTTTTGTTTTTGTCAGAGAAGGTATACATCATTGTGTCTTCAGTTCTGGAAGATGGGTATGACTGAGTGGAGACCATGGAGAATGCATTAAAGTCATCCTCTGTGTCTCACCGTATATTGCCAGATTCTAGAGCTCCAAATTTGTTTGATGTTGCCACCAGGTCTCTTCCAGACCTTGGATTTAGGCTATACCCATATTCATTTCCTGTGGGTCACCCTTGGAGCCCCTGGTGTCTGCTGTGGATGGAGGGAGGGGACATCATGTACATGTTGGATTCAGAAACTACCTCAGCCTCTTGAGGTGGTGCACTTGTGTTAGGTGAAAGTTCTACTACTACAACTGAATCTCCAGTTTTAGCCAGAATGGTCTGTTGTCACAAAGCTCCAGTGATATCCAATGTTGGTTCCTCTGTGGGCCACTGCACACCTAGGGTTGCCAGGTTGGTACATCAGCTGGAGCTTGGATGGGGGTGTCATTGGGGTGCTTGAAATCTCCCCATTTCCTTAGGGATAGAGGTATGTGAAAAAATGTGCTTGTGGAATTGAAGTGAAAGTCAGACTTTCGCTTCTGCAAAGTTCAGAAATCCAAAATCCATTTCCAAACTTTCATGGAAATTCTACCGCCTTGCATCATTGCCCAATATAGAATTAAATTAATTACCTGGTGACTAGCGGTCCCTCCCACCATCTGATCACCCACCCTATATGGAAAAAATACCCCTATAATTCCTGGTGGTTAGTGGTCTCTCCCCACCCGATCACCCACCCCATATTTAAAGCAAATGCCCCCATAATTCCTGGGCAGGCTAACAGTCCCTCCCTCACCATCACCTGCCCTATATTTAAAACATACACCTTCCATAATCCCTGATGGCTAGTAGTCCTCCCCCACCTGATCACCCAACCATAGTTAAAAGAAATATCCCTGTAATCCCTAGTGGCTTGTGGTCCTTCCCCCACTCAATCACCCACCCTACCAGTCAGACATAATAGTCTTTAGTTTTCTGTTAACAACCCTCCCATCACAATCCTCTGCCATGTCCGTGATAGTAAAAAAGAATAAACCAACAACAAAGATTTCTCGCTGGTGGTCTAGTGACCCCGCTGTCTATTCAACCCCATCCATGAATTAAAGTTTTTTCTCTGGTGATCTAGTGTATCCTCCACCCCATCCCTCAGGCAATGTCCCACCACCCACTTCCCATCCCAAACTCGGTGGGCCACCGGCAGCTCTCCTGTCTCCTCTATGGCAGTAGGCCACTGAGCTACCAATGAATGAGTGCAACACTTGTACAGCATGTGTTCATTCATTGATAGCACAGTGGACTGCTGGCCATGAAGGGAAGAGGAGGTTAATGTCAGTGGCCCACTTGTGTTCGGATGGGGGTTGAGTGGGGTAGTGGGACATTGCTCAGAGTTGGGGGGTGGGGGCACACTAGACCATCATTAAAAGTGACAATTGTACACATTATATAGGGTACAGAGACAAATGGATCTCTCATTAAAATCTTTATCATTAGTAAAATATATCATACAATAAGAATCCCAGCCTTCGACTCTTAGGTGTAGGTGAATTATCCATAAAAAGACATTAGCAGACAAGTTACTCCCATAGGCCTAAAGATAAGTATAGTTCTACCAGTTTCCCATGCCTCCTTGCCCAGTGGATCACACTCCAAACTTCCAGATACTCTGTTTTCCCAAGTATCTCTGAGCACTTCATGGGACAAATGAGGGTCTCTTGCTGAATAATAAAAACATGAGTGCCATCAGATTTCAAACTGGGGCATCCTTCCATTACTATCAGCTATCAGACATTTCAGTGAATAGAATTCTACCATCATTTTATGCCAATCATTTATAGAAGGGGCTCTAGATTGCTCCACAGGTGGGTGATTATCTTTTAGCCACCAAAAGTTAAGTAAATAACAACGTACTCTTTTGAACTTTAAACCCCTCAGGTGGAACAGAAAGAAGAACTAATTTGGTGGTAAGAATAGCTTGCAGACCCAGCATATCTATCAGGCATCGAAACCTCCTGCCAGAAAGGTCTTAATGTAGGACATGCCCAGAATATATGTAGTGTTTAGGCATCTCTTCTCCACAGAGCCTCCAACAGTGGCCTACTGTGCCTGGAAAAGATGTTGCCAGTTTGGCTGGTGTATTAAAAAATGATTATGGGTTTTCCAAATGAACTTTCACCAATAAGGGCTAAAGAGATTCCCAAGGATAGATGAGTGTATTTCAACCAGATGTCATATGGAACAGGATTGGGGAGCTCTCTATTCCAGGCCTCAAGAATACTTCCTGATGTATCCATTAGATATTCCTGGAGTCCTTTATATAGTAACCTTATCATATGTTGCCATATGGTTCCCTTGATTGAGGACACTCGTTATATTCAAAAGAAGGGCAAGGGTAAGGGAGGCGATTCCTCTGAGGGCCTTTGTGAAACAAAAATGTCTGAACCTGGAGATAGCTATAGTATTCCCCTGTTAGTAAGATCATGAGCTTGTTGTAGTTGTAAAAGGCACTGTCCACTGCAAATCTAAAATTTCAATATAAAAGATAAGCCGCTTCAATGCCACCTTTGAAAATTGAGGTCAAACCGTGCAGGCATAAATTCAGTTTCAGCCATTAGTAACCTTAAATAATAAAATAAATCTACAGGACTGGGTGGCCTGAATCTTATACTAAATCTACAGTGTTTGTTGTGCTCCCACAAAATAATCCGTTAGGTTTGGGAGGGAGGATAGGGGGCAAATACAACCAAATGAACATCATGTAGATCATTATGTGAGCATTCAATGTGTTTCCAAGGGACCTGGTAGGCTGGATTTGACAAAGCCAAGATCCCGACTAACCACCACTGCATTACCATATTGTTTCAAGTCAGGAGGTTCAACCTCCTCTATCCTTATGAGATGGAGAACAGACTACCAAATTGTGGGTGGCGACCAACCACACAAATCTGGACAAAGTCTTATACCAGGATGTAAAGTAGGCCAGAGGGGTCATATGAGGTCTAGTTTGAAAACAAATATAGTATTCTTGGCTGTATATTAGATTGAACAGTTTCAATTCTGGAATAGAAAGAGAGCTTTAGCTGGGCCCACCTAATAATGTCTGCCTCTAAGGCCTGTGTGAGGGTTTCATAGTTAATCAAACACAAATTCTGTAGGGTCTGGGAAAATAAAATGGGACACGGGCAATTTTGTTTGAATATGGTATGGGTTGAGTGGCTCTGTGGTAATTTTGTTATCCTCCTGGCTAGATTCTCTAGCAGCACTATATGTATTTCTTTATAAATTATTTTGTGTGTTTTCAAACTGGATGGTTATTTTTTTATCTGAAGCACCTTTGTAATGTATAAACTGATTTTTCTTTGTCTGACAATGTACAGTATGTATTGATATATTTGATGTTTGACAGGTTGTATGTTTCTTTGTTCTTTAAATGTTCTGGTTGTTTAAAAAATATGTTAAAAAGAGTTAAAAATATATGGGACAGGTGACGGGTGGTGGGAGGGACCATTAGCAACCAAGGATTACAGGGGTACTTCTTTAAATATGGGGTGGGTGGTCTGGTGGGGGTGACTGTTGGCCACCAGGGATTATGAGGATATTTCTTTTAACTATGGGGCAGATGATTTGGTGGGGAGGGACCGCTAGCCACCAGGAATGTATTATTTTTCTTTCAGGCCATGCTGGAAGTCCTCACTGGATACCACAGGTTACTTTTTCTTTCTTTCTTCCACCTCTAGATGAGTGGAACAGGGCTAATAATTTCACCCCAAACCGTCAGAAATTAAGAAGTATAAAAATCAGACTTCTGAAGTTTTCCGATCTGCTGCAGGCGTAAGTTTGGAAACTTCCATGAAGGTTGCTAAATTTCACTGAAGTTCAGCTATGGCAGAAATATCAACTTTCAACCACCTCTACTTAGGGACCATGATTTAACAGTAGGGTGGGACCTTGTTTTTCCATCTTTCACTGCCAAGAATAATGTACGTGTTTTGATCCATCTGGTCTGATGGACCAGGGTGGTTTTGTGCAGCTGAGGGCAGCTGTTGTACGACTGTCCCTTTTGACACAGAGATTGCACTTCAACACATTGTTACAGTGTATGCTGGAATATTCAGTCTCATCACAGAGGCCACATTTCACCTTATCACTGATTCCACTCAGGTGGGTTCTCAAGCTGCAGTGTTAGCAGGCCTTGAGCTAACCTGGGTAAACAGCACACCCTTTTCCTTCCCCAGCTAAAATCTGTTGGGAAGATGACAGCTACTTTGATTGTTGTAGAGTTACTCAAACCTCCTAGCCTCTAGTCCAGATGTTCTTTGATTCCAATATGGGTCCAGGTTCCACAACACAGTGCATCTCTTCCTTGTCCAGTTCCAAAACAGAATGCTGATGGTTTTGTAGGAAGGATTGTTGAGGGGGATTCTGAAAGGCGGAGTTCTTAGTGGAGCATTTTTCAGGTGATAATACTACTGCCAGAATTTCTCTAGAACAATAAAGGTCTTGAAGCTGCTGTCATACTTGGACTCCCCTGCCAAAGGGATCAGGGAATATATTTTGGAGGTATAGAAGAGCATGGAGTTTTAATGGAGTCTACTTGCAATGCACACTCAATCCAGTGTCTCCTCCAGAGCTTCTTTATACTAAACTCAGACTACATTATGCATTTTCACTGTCTGTAGCAGTTCATGAAATAGTTCCACAAACTTCTTAGCCTTCTGTGGTCTGGTTTTTCATCCTGGGAATTTTTGGCCTGCATACTCTGTACAGGATGAGTGAAAGGGGTCTGAGGTAGAGCTGGTGGAAGGTTGTTCCCCTGCCTGTCCAGGGTTTAATTGATCCTGGGGAGTAGTGGAAATATTACAGGCCATATACTTTATAAATGCATTATCATTCTTCCTTCCTGCAGTGTGTTTGCTATGACCTCCTTATCAGCAACTGTGGCACATGATGTAAGGAGAGGGTACCAATATTCAACAAAGACAGGCTCTGCATAAGTAGTTGGGAATATTCATGAAAAGATGCTAGCACAGTGTGACATGAGGATCAAATTTTAAAATACAGTAGGTCAAAATTTTGTTGTGTTTCAAGATGCTTTGATTGAACTTGTAAAAGTGAGCATGTTTAGAGATAAATACCTTGCAGACAGCAGAGACAAAGAATGGGCATTGTGTCATATGTAACCATGGATACCAGCCAGTTGTCTGTGCATGTAATTGTGAACACCGATCAGGTGTGATGCATGTAACAAAGGACACCGAGCAGCTGTTTTAAGTTTTAAAATGTTTGCTAGTCACAATCCAATAGCTTAAATGGCACAACAAACCCTGAGATAGTATATTATCAGTTGCTGCTTTATCTCACATCTAGACTCTCTGTTATGCCCCTGCCCCACAGGTAGGGCCCTGGTTACAATAATCACACAGTGTGAAATTATTTTGCAACGTGAAACTGTTTGTACTATGCCAAGAGGGATAATAGTTTATGTATGCTGGTAAAAAAAATCATAACGGATGAATGAGCTGGGGATTCAAGAGAATTTTAGATTGAATTTCATTGTGATACCAGGCACTTTAGTTTCTTTGTTCACTCACCATGTGGTGTGCCTGGTATCACAGTTACATAAACCATGCAGTTTGTTAGTGTTTGGAGCCACAGCACATAAAGCAATAATATATTTATGATCTCAGTTGCCATCATAGAATGTTGTTTTGTTTGTTCATTTATTAGGAGTAACCATTGAGCATAAGCTAATTTACAAAGGTGACCTAGAGGTGGCACCTATGTGAGAGTAATCTAAATATGTTTTTGTTTTTATTGTTTGTATACTATGTTGGCTTCCAAACTGTGATGTATATAACCACTTCTGTTGGAAGAAACATTGTGGTGTTTGTGTGAGTTCATCACAATGATAGTAAGCATTTATAGACTTCTGAGAGTTGACAAATTATTTAAAATCATGTTACTTTTTCCGTATTCGGTGGGGATAAGGGTTTTATGCTTTTTCTAGTGATTATTGCAGGTCAAGGTAGCAATGTGAAGCAGTGGACAAGCACATCTTTAAAGATGTTTTTCCAGTTCAGTTTGTTCGCCAAGGCTTTTCTTCATTGGGGGTTGCTACAGATTGCAAGGAATTTGCTTAGTGCTTGCAATGTGTGGCCAAATGTAGGTGACAAACACCTGATGGGCATCATCATTTGTTTGGATTGCAGACACTCTGATTTTCCTCCAAATGTGCTTCCCCTCATACCTTTATCCAGGTGTGTTTGTTCACCTGTGCTCAGCCATTTAAAGCACCATGCTGATTTTCTTTGTTTGGGGGAGGGGGCAGGGTGCACATACTGCAAGTAGATTGTCTTTTTTGTTTCTGGTCCTGAACTAAGAATGTGTGACTGAACATTCGTGACAAACACACTTGGATGAGCACTGGCCTTTTTGTGGGTTGTTTTACGAAGGTGCTTCCCTTGTGCTTTTTTTCAAGGTGCATTTCTTCACCAATGTTTAGCCATTTTGAGCATCATATGGCTTTTCTTTGGTTTGGGGGCACTGCAGTGATTGGTTTAGTCTGCTACTGTTGACCATGACTGCTTTTCCCTTATTATGCAGCGTTTGTTTCTTACTTGCTGAATCCTTAGCCAATGTGTGTGTCATGCAAAAAGATTCTGTGTGTATTCCGTGTTCTCCTTTTATTGTTATCTAGTGTGTGATGTGTGTGTGTGAAATCCATTTTTTGTGTGCATTGTTCTACATTCTTATTTTTGCATACTATCAGTGATCCACTTAAACAACAGTTTATATGTAAATGTTCAGCATGTTTTCTTCATGCTTCCATATGTTGTGGAATGTCAGCAGGAGACATCCTTCTGTCAGTGTTGTGGAATATTCAGCATGTCTCTTATCTTTTACTATCTTTTTATTAATATTGATCTGCACTACATAATACAGGTGCATGAATTATAATAATGTGACAAATACATATCAGGCAGCAACATTGTCCATCAATATGCTGAAATAATACTTCTCAGTTGTACAGCATCTTATTGCATTGTAAATGGTTTTAGCTTGTCACCAAACAAAAGAGTATAATAAATAAATGTTCTCAGTCCACAAACATGAGCAGCTTACTGCACCTACTGATAATCTAAGATAAACCTAGCTTGATTCTTCTCCTTTTCATCCTTTACCAGTCTGGCTGTAAAAGTCCCACCCACCACCACATTCCTCCTAAAACTCATGGACTCCGTACTCACTGGTATGGACAGGAGCCTAATCACTCCACCATTTTTGTCGACCTGGCTAAAGCCTTCAACACTGTCTCTCACAAACCCTGCCATCGAAGCCTCTCACGCAGGGCTGTCAGGTATGGCAACCAGCTGGTTCCAGTTCTACCTGTTGAACCAATCCAAATCCATCAGAATTGGCAATGCCACCTCTATTTCCCTTCCTGTTATCTCTGGGGTTCCGCAAGGCTCAGTCCTTGGCCCACTGTTGTTCTCCATCTTTCTCAATGACCTGTCCTCTGCCTGTCCCTACACATCCATTCACATGTATGCAGATGATACCGTTTGTACACATTCAGCCCTTGACTCTGATGTAGAAATCAGAATTCATCAGAACTTCAGTGAAGTCCAGCACTGGTTTTGCTCAAATCAGCTCTTTCTCAACACCAAGAAACTATCTCCATGACCTTTGGCATGAGGCACTTTCAAGGTTACTCATCACCCTCTTTCCACACCCTGGATGGGACTTCTATTGATTCTTGCTCCTCCTGCAGATATCTTGGGGTCTGGCTTGACAGCACCTAGAGTTCTCTGCACACACTGATGCCATCCACAGTAAGCTTCACCCCAAGCTGGATGCACTGTATTGCAATTGTGGAAGCATCCATTGCTGGCTAAGTGCTATAGTGCAGAGGATGATCCTCCCCATCTTTGACTATGGGAACATAGTCTACAGTGCCACAACAAAGTCCACTCTAGCCAGACTGGACTCCTTCTTCCATACCTTCTGTCGCTTTATGCTTAACTGCCTCCTAGTACTCATCACTGTGTCCTGTACCACAGCCTAGACCTCACTCCATTACAATACTGGTGTCTCTCCCATTGTGCTAGCCTAGTGGCCAAATACTGGCTGCAGTCCCTTCCCTCATATCTCACCTTGGTCCTTTCGGCCCACACCCCAAGGGCTATACACTGAGGAACAACGACTCATGTCTACTGGCCATTCCACACATGTCTATCTCAGCAGGCCAGTCAGCTTTCAATATTATATGCCCAAGCTCTGGAACTCACTCATAGCAGATATCCATTATGCCACCCCGGTCGGCACTTTAACTCCTTCTCAAAACATGCTTCCACCCCATCTGCACCTGCACCTATAGGAGTGCATTAACCAAGTGACCAGCACACACCACACCATGGTTAACCCTAGTACTTAGCATTTCTAATTTGCACTTGAGTGATGGTATAAACTCCCTGAAGCTAGGCTCCTGTATCATGGTTATGTATCTGCCTATTGGAAATGCTTTCTACCTTAGTTATGCTTATCTTGTATGTCTATCATGTAATTGATGTTACTTTGTATGTTTGTAGGCACTCCCAATCCCCTACCCCCAGGGCGCATCTGGAATCGAGCAGTAGTCTGCTCAGCATGCCTTCCTGATAAAACCTTTAAATAAATAAATAAATAATGATCAGAATGATCCCATTATTTGCTCAACAAGACAGTAGACTCATGGGACGATATCTGTTCTATGTCTCATGAGCCGTATCAGTCAACTATTTCACTGATTTGTAAATCTGGGCATCACTTCTGGATTGCTGCTTAAAACTACTGTTAATTGTTCCATCTTATAATTGGACATTACTATAGCCTCCCAATCTTTCTGTGCAGGAAATGTGTCATTATCCAGTTTCTAATTTTGTTTTTGCAGCTATCAGCTAAATTTCTAATTGTTTCCGATATAATAGTGATTTAAGATATGGTGGGTATAGTGAGAAGATTGGAACTGGAAGGGACAGGATCAGTTGTGTTCCAGGACAGTAGCTGCTGCTTTGTTGTTTTCACAGGGTTCTTGTGGATTTTACTTGGTAGAAGGTTATTTTTTCTTCCTTACTTCTAAGGGGCTAGCAGGGTATTGTTTTGGGGGCTGTTGAATGTTTGAAAACTGGTTTGGTGGCTGTAAGTGGGCTCATTTGTTGGATGTTTCACTGTGTAACAGGCTATGCTGATGGAGCCTATTTCTTCTGATTTAAAACCTATTTGGTGGGATTTGCTGGGGCTTGGTTATTTGAATTGGAGACCTATATCTGTTAATTTCAAGCCTATTTTGATGTGGTGTTAGGGAAGCTGATTAAATTGGAGACCTGTTTCCTTTGGCAGCAAACATATTTTGGGGGCTTTGAGTTGAATTTTGATTCCTTGTTGCTGACTTTAGTAGCTGCAAAAATTACTGCATAGTGGGGGAAGGGTGTTAATGGTCTGGCCAGGTCTCACTCAGCTAATTGACTGGAGGCAGAGCTGAATCAGGTTTGTGGTATAAGCTGCTTTGTCTTCTCAGAAGGAACTGGAAGGGGACAGGATCAGTTTGTGTTCCAGGACAGTAGCTGCTGCTTGTTGTTTTCACAGGGTTCTTGTGGATTTTACTTGGTAGAAGGTTATTTTTGTCTTTCTTACTTCTAAGGGGCTAGCAGGGTATTGTTTTTGGGGCTGTTGAATGTTTGAAAACTGGTTTGGTGGCTGTAAGTGGGCTCATTTGTTGGATGTTTCACTGTGTAACAGGCTGTGCTGGTGGAGGCCTATTTCTTCTGATTTAAAACCTATTTGGTGGGATTTGCTGGGGCCTGGTTCTTTGGCTACTGGGCTTGGAGGGAGACACAGGGCTGATACACTCTCTCTCAGTCGGGTGTCTGCCCAAAACCCACCCTCCCCACCCCTCCCTCCCAGAGTTCTGCTAATTTATAGGGGAACACCTGTCCTGCAATGGAGGAAAAGGCTGCAGGTGCAGCTCATGTAGTTCTAGCCACTGGGGTTGGATTTAAAGGCTGGGAGAAAGCAGCTTAGGGAGTTGTTTATTTCCCTTATAAGTTTACTGTGTTGGTCTGCACCTAGTAACAGGGTTACCGTGTACTTTGGGACTGTATCTAAGATTAGTGGGTGACCTGATTGGGCAGTAGGGGTATATCTTGGACTAGGGGGAACCTGGTGGCTCACCAAGGAAACCTACTTGAAGGGGATGGAACCACACATCATTAGGGCGGCATCTTTGGGAGGGTGGTGGGTGCACAGGGTGTGGAACAGCCATGATATTGGACTGGGTTTGGAAGTTCAGTGGTTGCCCAGTGTGCTACCAGCTGGTACAGCTAGGGAGGAGGTTGCAGGGATTAGGAGACAGCTGGGGAAGGGAGGAGGTATGGTTGGGGAAGGGGCAGGGGATCTCCCAGGGTTGCACCAAGCACTGGGGTGGGGCATAGGGAAAGGAGTGCAGGAGAATACTCAGGGTCACATAGAGACCCTGGCAGAGGGTCCAAAGGACACTACCAAGGAAGCAGGCAGGTAACTGGGGACCCTCACAAAGGAGGGACAGAGGACAACATTCTCAGGGAAGTAGGCAGATGGCTGGGGCTGGACAGAAGGAAGCAAGGCAGGGAGGTGGATCAGACCCTACACCGATAACCGCTTCAATTCTTCTTCTGCTCAAGGATGAGGGGGTGATGTAGCCACGACAGGGGTGGTTAGAGATGGAAAGGGAGTGGGGCAGGAGGCAGGGCTGGATAGCAGGAAGAACAGGGGAACCTGGAATGCAGGGAAATGGGGGAGCCATGAATCAGAGCAGGAGGGGCAGGGGAAGAGGAAGGAAAGTGCAAGGAGAAGGACCAGTTGGGAGGAAAGGTAAAGGAGAAGGACCAGAAGTACAAGAAGGATTCAGTAAAGGAGCTGAGGGTTTAGGCCAGAGGAGCACAACAAGCAAGGAGGGACTAAATGGAAATGGGATGGAAGGAGGATGAGCCAGACTAGTTTAGCAGATGGGGAGAAGGATCAGTTACGAGCAGTGAGGGGAGTTAGCAAGGTACAGAAGGATACTCAGGAGGAGAAGAGGCATAGGATGGAGGGGAGGTGGCCAGGTAAATAAGGAGGGGTGCATGGCACCCAGATAGGGGAGGAACAAGGAGCTGGCTGGGTGGAGGGGCCGGTAGAAAGGATGAGGGACATGGAAGGGGAGGAATGGAGGACAAGGAGTGGTCAGAGTGCTCCTGTTGGGGGATTCTATGATCAGGGTTTCAAATTGGATAGGAGGAGAAGCCTGGCCAGTTAGAACAAAATGCTTATCTGGACTAACGGTGCACAGGGCTATGCACAAGGTATATCAGCTGGCAAAGGATTGTGGGGTTCCCCGGACATACTGGTCCACCTGGGTACAAATGACATTGAGGAAATAGTGAGCTAGAGATACAGGCAAGATTCAGGGAGCTTGCCAGGGTCTGTCATGACATAGGATGTACAGTTTCCTTCTCAGAAATCCTACCGGTGCCAAGGGCTTGTGGGGAACACAAAAGGAAGATTAGGGAGATAAACCAGTGGCTCAGGGAGTGGTGGAAGCCAGAGGGTATGGGTTGATGGGGTTTGGGGGAGACCTGGGAGGATAAGGAGCTGTATGCTAGAGATAGACTCCATCTCAATTTGGAGGAAGGGGAATCTTTAAGTTGAAAATAAAGGGGTTCATTGATGAAAGGTGGGGTTTAAACTTGTGAAGGAGGGAGGGATGGGAGAAAAGGCTGTCAAGGGGTGCCGATAAAGGAGGGACTCTGTCTCCACCCCTGGGGAGCTGGAGGATTGCGGAAAAGGCCGACTGGTCAAGTGCAGACCGGGGAAAAGAATCCCCATGGGAACACGAGCAGGGGAATGGAAGTAGAGGAAAGGGTGGAAGGTAGTCCTGCTAAATGCCAGGAGCTTGGGCAATAAAATGCCTGAGCTCCAGGCGATGCTAACTGAGGGAGCAGTGGATGTGGCAGCAGTCACTGAGACCTGGGCCACTGCAGGACACGACTGGGATCTGAACCTGAAGGGTTACACTATGTTCAGGAAGGACAGGGGGAGGGAAGGGAGGAGGGGTAGCAATGATAGTCAAAAACTGCATTGGCATAGGGGAAGTAGAGGAGGCAGAGGAATTGTGTAGGTGATTTGGGTCACCTTGATAACAAGGGGGCAAGAGAGTAAAAATAGGAGTGGTGTATAGACCCCTGCCTGGCGGAGGATCTGGAGGAGAGTTTGGTGGCAGATGTTGGGAGACACTGCAGACTGGGCAGAGGAACGGTGGTGGTGTTGGGGACTTAAACATGCCAGGAACAGACTGGGAGACTATGACATCTTTGTGACCAGGGAACAGAGGTTGTTGGATGTCTTTCAGGACGCTTCCCTAACTCAGCAGGTGGGGAACCAACCAGGAGGCACGGGTACTGGATGTGGTCTGGCAGACAGTGACCAGATTGGGGCCTGGAGGTGAAGGGACCCATTGGCAGGGAGTGACCATGCCATGGTCTGGTTCTGCCTGGATCTAGGAGGGCTAGAAGGCTGCACAAAGACAGAGGTAACTGACTTCAGGGACAGATTTTAAAGAAATGGGAAGGATCCTGAAGAGCATTTGGATGTGATTGGGTCAGACATGGACGCTGATAGTAGGTGAGAAATCATCAGGAGAGGGTACAGGATGCTACCAGCACCTGTGCAAGAGTAAGACAAAATGCGGTGGGGCCGAAAACCCTGCTGGTGGACCAGGGAGGTCCAGGAGGTGGTGAGGGAAGAAGGCAGCCTATAGGCAATTCAAGTGCTCAAAGAGTGAAAAGGATTGAGGGAGTATGAGCTGATGGCTAGAAGGGCCACTAGGGTGGTGAGGGAATTAAAGCAAGGAAGGAGCAGAACCTGGCCAGGAAATTAGGAGAGGGAACAAGGGTTCTTCAGATACATTGGGAAAAATGAAGGCGAAGGGGCAGATTAGTGAAGGAAGTGCAAGAAGGAAACCACTTTGGTTCTCAAATACAGTAGCAGAAAAGGTCAGAGCCAAAAGGCTGGCCTTCAGGAAATATAAGGGAACACAGCAGGATGAAGATAGGAGGCATACCAACTGCTCCTAAGGGAAGTAGGTAAGGCAGTAAGGCAGGCAAAGTCCCAAACTGAGGAAAACATTATAGCACGAACAGTAAAAGGCACAAGACTCTAGATACATTAGTGAAAGGAGAAAGTCCAGAGGGGGTATTGCAAGCTTAATGGAGAAAAAGGGAGTATGGAGGGGAGGACCTGTAAAGGCATCTATCCTAAATAGATACTTTTGCTCAGTATTTACTGAAGAGAAGGTAGGGCAGGCCCACAGCTCAGCATCATGGACACAGGGGGAGGGAGGTGAGCACTACTCCTTCACAAAAAAAGGGTCCTACAAGAGCTTGCTAAGCTCAGGGTGGATAAGGCAATGGACCTGATGGCTACATCCCAGGGTACTTAAGGAGCTAAAGGAGGAACTAGCAGAGCCATTAGCAGAATTGTTTAGTGAGTCTCTGAGCACAGGAGAGGTCCCAGAAGACTGGAGAAGGGCTCTATGTGATCCCGCGCCACAAGAGTGGTAGCAGGAGGAGGCGGGAACTACATGACCCGGTCAGTCTTACCCTCAGTAGTGGGCAAGATTAAGAGGCACTCCTTAAGGAAAGGATAGTGCAAACACCTGGAACCATGGGGCACAGGATCCAAGACAGCATGGGTTTACAAAGGAAGGTCCTGTCAAACTAATCTCATAGATTTCTTTGACTGGGCAACCAGAGTGGTGGACCAAGGGGAGCAGTTGATGTCACTCACCTTGACTTCAGCAAAGCTTTTGACACTGTTCCATGTAGAAGATTGATAAATAAGCTGGGTAGGCTCGGGTGGGTCAGAAGTTGGTCAACTGGGTGGCAAACTGGTTGGACGGGCAGAAAACAGAGAGTGGTGGTAAATGGTATACAGTCAGAAGAGATGCAAGTCACAAGTGGGGTACCTCAGGGATCAGTCCTGGGGCCAGTCCTCTTCAACATCTTCATTAGTGACCTTGCAGATGGACTAGAGGGTAAGGCTTGTCTGTTTGCAGATGACACCAGATTCTGCAACAGAGTAGATGATCCAGATGGGGTGGGCAGAATGAGAAGAGATCTGGGTAAACTAGCAGAATGGTCGGAAGAGTGGCAACTGGATTTAATGCAAAGAAGTGCAAAATCATGCACATAGGAAGAGAACCCTGAAGCCACCTATAGGCTGGGAGGGAGTTGCTAGCAGTCACAAAGGAAGAAAGAGACTTGGGCATCATCATCACTGATGACCTAAAATCATCCAAGCAGACCTCTAAAGCAGTAGGTAAGGCTAGGGGGTGTTAGGGTGTATTAGTAGGGGTATCACAAGTCGTAAGAGGAGGTAGTAATCCTCTGTACAAGACACTGGTTAGGCCCAATCTGGAGTACTGCATGCAGTATTGGAGGCCACACCTTCACAAGGACATTAACAAATTGAGGCAGTCCAGAGAAGGGCAACCAAAATGGTGCAGGGACTGCATCAGAAGACATAGGAGGACAGATTAATGGAGCTCAATATGTATACCCTTGAGCAAAGGAGGAGAGAGGTGATATGATCGAGGCATTCAAACACCTTAAGGGCATAAACAAGGTGAAAGAGTCTAACATGTTTAAACATAAGAAAAATAGCAGGACAAGAGGACACAGCATGAGATTAGAGGAGGCCGATTAAGGGGAATGTGAGGAAATTCTTTTTCACAGAAAGGGTGGTGGATGCATGGAATGGCTTACCACAAAGTGGTGGCTATGAATACAGTGCAGGGCTTCAAACAGGCATGGATAGGCACAAGGGAGCAATACAAATGACTATGAATAGATAGGCCACTGACAGAGCAAAGGCTGATGGCACATTTATAAGGTAGAAAAGAAATGGGCAGACTGGATGGGCCTTATGTCCTTATCTGCCCAACTTCTATGTTTCTATGTTTCTATTAGCAGGATTAAATCAGGGAGAGATGGGCACAAGACCCGGGAGCAGGCTGAGGTACTAAATGAGTATTAGCTCAGTTTTCACCAATGAAAATGGGGTGTTGCATCATACATGGGAGGAGACAGAGATACTGAGGAGGGGGGACCTCACCGATTGGCGGGTCTGGGGGGAGGCATCACTGGCAGGAGGGGAGGCCAGCGGGAGAAGAGGTACTGGAAGGCAATCACAGCAGAGAGTGAGGGAAGCCTCAGCCCTTAAGACAGAGAAAGCACCGGGGCCGGATAAATTATATCCCAGAGTGCTGAAGGAACTTGCAGATGTCCTGGCAAAACCCCTGGTGGAGCTTTTCACCATCTCTCTGAGGACAGGTGGGTGCCCCATGACTGGAAGGTGGCGAATATAGTGCCTATCCAAAGGGGGATCAAGGGAGGTGGCAGAGAACTACAGGCCTGTCAGCCTGAGCATCGGTGGTGGGCAAAGTGATGGAGGGCATTGTCAAGGAGAGAGGCTAGGGGACCTGGAAAAGTCAGGGTGCCTTGACGATAGACAGCATGGATTCATCCCGGGAAATCGTGTCAGACAAACCTTGTGGAGTTCTATGACTGGGTGACAGTGCCTTGTACCTGGGTAGACCAGTGGATGTCCTCTTTCTAGACTTCAGCAGGCATTTGACTCTGTTCCTCAAGTGGGCCTGTTGGATAAGCTGGGAGAAATGGGGTGGGGAACCAGATAATCAGGATGGATAGGCAATTGGCTCCAGGATCGGACCCAGAGGGTCATAGTTGGTGGGATAGTCTTATCCCCAAGGAGGTCATTAGTGGGGTCCCACAGATCAGTCCTTGGGACCTCCTCTTCCACGCCCACGCCTCTGACATAAGGACAGGAATCAGGAGGAGATGAGCTCTTTGCAGATGACTCAAAACTGGGGGTGGTGGTGGATGGGAGGAGGGGAGGGTGGCCCACAGGGGACCTGGAGGCTCTGAAAGATGGTCTAGAAAGTGGAAGCTGAGGTTCAATGCAGGGAAATGCAAGGTACTCCACCTGGGGTTAGAAACCCAGGCCAAGTGTACACCCTGGAAATACTACAAGTCTTGATGGCTGAGAAGAACCTGAGGGTGGTGGTGGATGTCAAGATGAACAACTCGGAGACTTGTAGGAGGGCAGCAGCAGGCCAACAGGATGCTGGGATGCATCGCTAGGGGATCACCTCCAGAAGGAGGGAAGATACTCTCTGTATAACTGCTTGGTGAGGTCAGCACCTTGAGTACTGCACGAAGTTTTAGAGGCCACACTTAAAGAGGGACATTACCCTCCTGGAGAGGGTCCAGAGGAGGGCAACCAAAATGATTTGGGGCTTGGGGGACAGGACCTATGAGGAGAGGCTCGAAGAGCTAAATATGTACACATTGAAGAGAGAGAAGGGACCGGGGATATGATAGAGGTCTTCAGGTACATGAAGAGGTAAATAGGGAGGAACAGTCAGGGTGCTTCAAGGAAGGAGGATGGGGCCACTAGGGCATGGGTGGAAGCTGGAGGGGAAGATTCAGGAGAAAGGAGGAGGTGCTACTTCACTGAGAGGGTGGTGGAGCCATGGAATGCACTGCCTAGGGGCTGGTGGAGGCAGAGATGGTGGAGGGGTTCAAGAGGGGTGGACAGGTACAGGGAAGGGTTCTGAAACAAAATCCAATGGCAAGAATATCTGAACTGGGAAGGAGAAACCAGAGGAGGTGAGGGGGCAGCAAAGGTCAGCACCCAGGCGGAGGCTGACCAAACGAAAGCAGACACGAAAGACCGTTAGGCCTATTCTGCTGGCATTTTGGTATGTTAGTATTTTTAATAGGTAGAGGCCCCTATTTTGTAGCAGTTCCTTCGATCTGTTTCTGCTATAGCCTAGAATGGGTGAATAAGGGGTATCCAAAAAATATGGAGTATGGAGTAGCAATCATAAGTGCCACTCTCTCCAGCAAGCAGTATGTCATTGTAGGTCATACATTCCTGCAATTTGATGGGTTCAAAAATAGTATGTTACAACTTCCCACATGAATTCCGGTGAGCTCCTGATAGAGCGTAAACTCAAGAGCAGGACTCGCACAGCCACCTAGCTGGGAATTGTGCTTGAGCTGGATTACATCTTGTAATTTTAATCTGGGATACTTTAACTCGCTAAATTAATTTTGCTAAAAGTACTAGACATAGGTGGCTCCTGCCTGTTTTTGTAGCCAAGACATACAGTCAGAAGTGTAATTTAGCCACTCAGGGTTTGAGGGAACTTGCTGGCTGCTGAGACTACATCTAAAGTGCTTCTTGCTTTTAACTTGCATTTACTGGGCTCATGTTAAAGCTGTCTGCATAAATAAGCCTTTTAACATGCTTAATGTTGAATACCGATTGTTGCCTTATGAAGCTGCCTAGTAATTTCTCTAATACTGCCTACTGTGTCTTTACTGTCTAACTTACACTGCTGAAACTATCCATTTAATGTGCTATGTGTTGGAAATTGCAGCCTTGCAATTTGCTCTTTGGCTGTCTCCTAAGTTATCTAATGTACATTTAGTTGTGCCCATCGACTGTCATTTAAATCTCCTATCTGTACCTGCTGTTAGCCTGCTTTCTCTCTCAGTGTCCCTGCCTACTCACTCTTGTTCTTTGCCCCCGATCTCAAATTTCTTTTTCTTTCCTCGCCCCACTCTGCTGTCCTGCTTCCTTTGTTCCAAATCTCATACGCCCATACCCATGTCCTCTCCCAGTTTAATTAGCCATTTCTGTCACACCAGTTCTGCCTGTTTCATTTGCCCCTCCTCAGATCTAATCCTTGTGATTTTGTTCCACAGCCAGAGTCCTGTCCTGTTGGGCATTGCCACATGCAGCTGTAGCTACAGGAACTGCTCCCAGCCCGTCGTCCAGCCGATAAGGTACGCCCTCTGAGCATCAGCCAGCTGTGACCCCGCACAGCCAATCTCCTCACTTTTGAATTTTGGTGCCTTCATTGAAGAAAGGTTTCCTCGGCCATTTGGGAACTGCATTGTGATTTCCTCGCTGGCTGGCTGAAGCAGGAACTACTTTATTTCAAAACTTAGAGAATTAATAGTAAGCACTGGGAGCCATTCTTGTTAAAATTAATTGTGATCCTGAAGGCTCCAGCTTAACAATTTGTTAGGAAGCAGCAAATAGGCCAGAAACAACATTAAAAGAACTGATCTTAGTTTCTTTTCTGAATTACAGTCTGAACCTAGCAGCAGAATAAGACACAGTGTAATCTGCCCTGTTCTAACCCAGTCTTGCAGTACTGTGATGTGCTCTGCAGCTCCTGGTAGGCGTAAAACCAGAGCAGGACTCAGTACAGCCGCCTAGCTGGGAATTGTGCTTTTGAGCTGGATTTCATCTTGCTGTTTTAATCTGGGATACTTTAACTGGCTAAACTAATTTTGCTAAAGTACTAAACATGGGTGGCTCCTGCCTGTTTTTGTAGCAAAGACATACAGTCAGAATTTAGTGACCTCAGGTTTTGCACCCTCCCCTCAGGTCTCCTTTAAATACACATTCACCCTGCCCTTCTTACAGGAAGCTACTCACCATTGGCTACTACCATTAGTGTTTTTTTGTCTGTTTTTTTTTTTTGCTATAAACTCTTAAGGCATACTTATCCATAAGACTGTGTGACTGCATACCTTACAGGAAGCACTATTCTCCTATGAAACTCACCATTAGAGTTAATTTATCAATTAAAATCTTAAAGACACACACTTCTATTTTAAGACAGTGTACCTACTCAGTTAGTCAGATAACTTAAGCCCACCAACATAACCCTCACTGTGATCAATCGTCTCGGATGCCCTAGAATCTTCAGCTCCTCTGCATATCTCCTTTGTTTCTAAATCACTCCTTCACCTGCCCCTTCTCACCTTCTAGAAGTGGGTCGCTTCTCCCCGCACCCTCCATTACGTCTACATTTCTTTTGATAAGGAGATCCCTGTTAAACACCTGAGCATCTACTGCAAGTCGTCTTTCCCTCACACACTTGCCATTTGAAGAATTATATCTTCCTAGGTCTCACCACACTACTGTGACTTTTCAGAAGTGAAGTTGCTAACAATCCCTATACCCTGGTGGTTACTCTGTCAACTTTACTTGAGGTCTACAAATAATTGCAGGGGCTTGGCCTCTAGAAGATTGCCCATCATCATTGTCCTGTGTTAGGTTACAGCATGGTCAAGCTGGGCAGTGCTATCGCTTTATTATTTACTTATGCTCTCTGCCTAATAGAATTATTGCACAGTGCCTAGCCCCCTGCCTCAGAACCCTCACCCTTCTATTCTAGCCATACCTATGTCAACAATTCCACCTACTGTTCAACTCCACTCATCTCGTGCAAAAGGATGCCTACCTTGGAGTATGTACCGAACCTCCCTGCACTTGTTATGTAGGATTAGCATAAATACCGTAGGCCCTACATTTTTCTTAAAGATTATATCTGGCCATACACTTATCCTACTTCTTCTTCTAGCCGGTGACATAGAAGTTAGCCCTGGCCCTCAGAGTCCTCTATCTGCTTCTGCCCCTACACATCGAGGGAAAAGGCATCAAAATCACTCATTTAAACACTCAAAGCCACCGGCCTAAAATTGCTGAGGTTCAGACATAGGCAACTAATCTCAACCCGGACATCCTGGCATAACAGAAACTTGGTTGAAGCCGGTATACAACAACATGAAACTGATCTCTCTGGCTACTCTTGCCACAGGCATGACCGTTTAGGTGGAAGGGGGAGGTGACTTAATATGTGTTAAGTCTAAATTTCATGTCTTTGATCTCTTCTTCCCCAGCATGCCTCCCAATGCAGAATTTTTATTTATTTCACTAACTATGGGCAATGTTAAGAACTACTTATCGGATGTATTTACCTACCCCAACAGGACACCTCCAATGAACTGCCTTCTCTTATGTCAGCATTGTCATCTCTTCCCCTCATGACACAAATCATGACACTATGGGAACAGCAATGGGCACCAAAATGGCTCCACAGTATGCTAACCTCTTTATGGCTGACTTGGAGGAGGATTTTTTAAGACAGTATCCCCACAAACCACTAGCTTATTTCAGCTACATTGATGATTTGTTTATCATCTGGATGGAGAGCACAGATGCACTCAAAGATTTTCATCACAAACTTAATAATCTCCACCCTACCATAAGGCTTACCCTGAGTACTCTACAACCAAGGTTAACTTTCTGGACACCACAGTCACCATTAAGGATAGAACCTTACATACATGTATTTACAGGAAGAACAGACAGACAGAGATACCTGCACAAGAAAAGTAATCACTCAAACCATACAAAAAATCTATCATATACAGTCAAGCACTCCGATGTCACCGTATTTGTTCAAATGAGGATGATGGAGATATACAACTGGCTATGTTGAAAAACACCTTTATTGAGCAGGACACTCTTCAGGAAATTGACAGGATAACAGAACAGGCAACATAAGTACCAAGACAGCAACTACTTCAATATAAAGAAAAGACAGTTACAGACAGAATACCCTTGGTAGTCACATATCATCCAGACCTTGAACATCTGCATAAGATTATTAAAGACCTCCACCCAATATTTAGTGAGGATGAAACCTTTAATTGTATTTTTAAGGAACTCCCACTACTGTCTTTAAACAACCACCAAATTTATCCAGCCTAATTATTAGGAGCAAACTTTCACCAGAACAGAATAACATGTCACACAATGGCACACGACCCTGCTATCAATGCCCTGTAAGACTTGTGGGCTAATTTCTACCTCGGACTGTGTGGTTACATCACAAAACAGACAATTCCAGGTGCATGGAGTTATACATGCATGTCACGACATGTTGTTTATTTCATTCAGTGCAACAGATGTCCACAAACAGGTTATGTTGGAGAGACACGCCAACAGCTCCACACTAGGATGAACTCGTACAGACATACTATTACAGCAAGGAAGACTGAAAAACCAGTGGGGCACCACTTCTCCCAGCCTGACCACTCAATCTCAGATATGCCAGTAGTGGTCTTAGAGGAAATCTCAAAACACACAACCGAGATGAGCTTTTGAGATTAAACTTATTTTACATCTCAATATGGTAGCAGATGGGATGAACGTTGATCTTAGTTTTATAGGACACTACAGAAACTAACATCCACAGACCTCTTCTTCTTCAGACTGACATATTATAGGACTTCAGCATGTATGGGATGTGGGTGGTAGTGTATGTGTGTGGGTATGTGATGTGAGGTATGTGATATAACAGATGTGGGGCTTGCTGTCACATTGAGGTAGGTCTCTATTTAGATACATGGGTTAAAATGTGTTACTATTCTTACTTCACACACATAATGAATATGAATTCCTCCTTACTTTTTATCTTTGCCTGGGGTGGGATTGATTCCATTGCACCATATTCAGATTACCTAGTCTGCTACTGTACATACAGGAGTGTTATCATATACTGTCACATATAATTTTTGTAACTCTGTACATATGGGGTGCGTGATCTCATTTGCATGGGGGTCCTGCACAGATCTTTTTACATTAGTCTAATATTGTAGTAATTTGTGGATATGTAGGTATGCTAGACCTGTGATCTTGCACACATACTATATTTACTTCTAGTTACCTTAGCCTGAGGAGGGTGGCGGGTTTATTTCATGGTAGTTCTATCCAGAATCCTTGGAAATGTTACTATGCAGATAGGAGCACGGTTAAATAGTGTCACATTTTTACTCTGTGGTATTAGGAGACATAAACCCTTTACTCAGGATTTCATGACAAGTTGAATTCTTTGGGGAACAATTGCAGTGACTGAAGTGAATAAAGGTTCACTAGGAGAGTGTGTGTGTGTGTGTGTGTGCGTGTGTGTCTGTGTGTGTCTGTGGAGAGAGAGAGAGATGGGGAGAGAGAGAGAGGAAAAAGGGGGGCAGAGAGAGAGAGAGAGACAACATCTCCTAAAGCTATATATCTCCCACCCACATTATGGTGATGTGGGGTGGGTTAGGGTGTATTGTTTGTATGAAGAGGAGGAGAGAATTACATTTTTATCTTTTTTTCAGATTCCTTAGACACTTGTGGTACATCAGTTGTTACATTCTCAGTGTATATTGACATCAGTACATATCAGGCTACATGATCTTAATTCCTTGAAGTTCCTCGACTAGAGTTTTTGTTTGACACTAATATTGTCAATTTATGTTTAAATTATCATTTATATAGTCCTGAGGTTTTGAAATTTCTTGGGCCTTATATCTAGCTTGAGAGTACAGCTGGTGACAGGTACAGCTAGGTTTACACATCACACAGTGTGCACTGATGTTTTTAAGACAACTTTAGTGGTAAATTCTTGTCTATAATGCAGACATTGAAACTTCATGAGCCCTGTAACAATCTTAGTTTGTCTTTAATCTGGGAGGGGGTTGCCTTTCAGTAATCACATCCTATACAAATTGTGACACTCATAGCTTGATTTAGGAGTTATCTGCTTCAACAGTGTTATCTTATGTCAATTAAATTTATATGCAGTAGGATTCTTTGTATGTGTGTTCCACCAAGCACCTTTGACCCAGGGTTCCTCCTGGCTGAAGGCAGTATGGTACTGTTAAACTTCTCTGACATCATCTTCTGTTTTTTTTTTAAATGAGTATTTTAAACCAAAGGGGATTTTTTTCTGTTGCTTTCTGCATTATCTAGCTGTTATAAGTATTGTATTTTCTAAACAACTGCCTTGAGCTTCTGAAGAAGGACTGGTTGGTCCGAAAGCTAGAGCACTTTGTTCTTGTTGTTACATCTATGTTGGTCCATTAAATGGTATCAAATCATTTGCTTCTGGCTCTATTCTTGCAATAAGGACCAATATGGCAACTACTAAATCTAGATTTCAACATGGAAGATACGGAATTACCGTAGAATATGGCAGTTACATAACATCAAGAAGAAATTGGCACAGCTAGACAGTGACATCTATTTTCTAACCCAGTGCAAGAAGAGAAATGTGATCCCTAAAGGTCTTACTATTTGGAATCCATTAAGAAATACAAACAATTCTACATATGCAGAACAATTTTGTCATAGGACCTCTGAGAAACTGAGAAATCACAGGATTCACATGTCATATGCAAAAAAGTTGTTCTTAACGAAGAGTTTGCTGAAATTGTTACCACTCTGGAAAGGATGTCTGGGGAACCTATTCAGGACATCTTGTGAGAGATACACATGAACTACCAAAGGACCTGAAGAAAAGCCATGCTTATGAAAAATAGGAAATTGGATGCCCTTCAACATACCATACTTCCTAACAACCATGAGGAAACATAATGGAGTCACTGAACAACAACACAATACTGATGGGCACCTTTCAGTTGTTAATTTGTCCAACAACACACTGACTACTGGAGAACTAAATGTACTTTCAAAGGGCCTCACTTTCTGCCCAAAAACCACTGGATAACATACAGTTTTGGGGTGAACTGGAGGAATACTTCCGTAGATTGAGACTTAAAGAATTCTTTCATGTCAGGGAAGAAATCACTAGTAGTGAAGACAGTGCAAACTGCAAAATGTAATGGATAAGAAAAAGGATCTGAATTTACCCCTCAAGTGGGCGTAACAAAAACTAGACAATTACATTAATTGTTTCCACCAACAAGTCAGTGGTCAGATCCTTACTAGGCAAAACAGGCCCTTTATAATCTTCTCTCCACTGGAACAGAGAGCTATAGGGACACTGAAATCAAACCACAACATTGTCATCAAAAAGCTGATAAAGGCTCTGCAGTGGTCATTGTAAACAAAGAGGATTATATTAATGAAGCTAATAGACAGCTAACAGATCTTACATACTACAGAGAACTAGGCGTGACCCACTACAAGATATAAAGAGCGAACTATGTGGCTTAATTAGAACTTTTCCAAACCATGTCCAAGAAAACTAACTCATCTCATCCCTGCTGAACCCAGGCCAGGGACATTCTACATGCTGCCTAAAATACATAAACCTGGCAATCCAGGAGACCCATAGTCTCTGATAATGGTACCTTGACTGAGGGATCTCAGGGTTTGTAGAGACCATTTTGAAACCACTGGTTATGGAAAGAGACAGTTATATACAGGACACTACGCACTTTTGTGCTTTCTGGTTATAAGGGTTTACCACCTGATACCATTTTAGTGACAATGGATATAACATCCTTCTACATTAATATTCCACACACAGATGGCATTGCAGCATGCCTTAAATACATACATGAGAAAGGACGGAACAAAACATCAACCTTGGAGTGGTGGGGAACTTATGGAATTCATTTTGACACATAACAACTTCAACTTCAATGGTAAACATTATGTTCAAACTATAGGAACAGCAATGGGCATAAAATGGCTCCACAGTATGCTAACCTCTTTATGTGTTGACTTGGAGGAGGATTTTTAAGGCAGTATCCCCACAAACCACTAGCTTTTTCAGCTACATTGATGATTTGTTTATCATCTGGACGGAGGGCACAGATGCACTCAAAGATTTTCATCACAAACTTAATAATCTCCACCCTACCATAAGGCTTACCCTGGAGTACTCTACAACCAAGGTTAACTTTATGGACACCACAGTCACCATTAAGGATGGAACCTTACATACATGTATTTACAGGAAGCCAACAGGCAGACAGAGATACCTGCACAAGAAAAGTAATCACCCAAACCATACAAAAAAATCTGTTATATACAGTCAAGCACTCCGATGTCACCGTATTTGTTCAAATGAGGATGACAGAGATACACATTGGCTATGTTGAAAAACACCTTTATTGAGCAGAGACAATCTTCCAGGGAAATTGACAGGATAACAGAATGGGCAGCATAGTACCAAGACAACAACTACTTCAATATAAAGAAAAGACAGCTACAGACAGAATACCCTTGGTAGTCACATATCACCCAGACCCTTGAACGTCTGCATAAGATTATTAAAGACCTCCACCCAATATTTAGTGAGGATGAAACCCTTAATTGTATTTTTAAGGAACTCCCACTACTGTTTTTAAACAACCACCAAATTTATCCAGCCTAATTATTTGGAGCAAACTTTTACCAGAACAGAATAACATGTCACACAATGGCACACGACCCTGCTATCAATGCCCTGTAAGACTTGTGGGTTAATTTCTACCTTGGACTGTGTGGTTACGTCACAAAACAGACAATTCCAGGTGCATGGGAGTTATACATGCATGTCACGACATGTTGTTTATTTCATTCCGTGCAAGAGATGTCCACAAACAGGTTATGTTGGAGACACACCAACAGCTCCACACTAGGATGAACTCGTACAGACATACTATTACAGCAAGGAAGACTGAAAAACCAGTGGGGCACCACTTCTCCCAGCCTGACCACTCAATCTCAGATATGCCAGTAATGGTCTTAAAGGAAATCTCAAAAACACACAACTGAGATGAGCTTTGAGATTAAACTTATTTTACATCTCAATATGGTAGCAGATGGGATGAACATTGATCTTGGTTTTATGGGACACTACAGAAACTAACATCCACAGACCTCTTCTTCTTCAGACTGACATATTATAGGACTTCAGCATGTGTGGGATGTGGATGCGTGTGTGTATATGTATGTGGTATGTGTTGTGAGGTATGTGATATAACAGATGTGGGGCTTGCTGTCACATTGAGGTAGGTCTCTATTTAGATATATGGAGTTATAATGTGTTACTATTCTTACTTCACACACATAATGAATATGAATTCCTCCTTACTTTTATCTTTGCCTGGGGTGGGATTGATTCCATTGCACCATATTCAGATTACCTAGCCTGCTACTGTACATACAGGAGTGTTATCATATACTGTCACATATAATTTTTGTAACTCTGTACATATTGAGTGCGTGATCTCATTTGCATGGGGTCCTGCACAGTTTTTTTACATTAGGCTAATATTGTAGTAATTTGTGGATATGTAGGTATGTTAGACCTCTGACCTTACACACATACTTTATATTTACTTCTTGTTACCTTATCCTGAGGAGGGTGGCAGGTTTATTTCATGGTAGTTCTATCCAGAATCCTTGGAAATGTTACTATGCAGATAGAATACGGTTAAATAGTGTCACGTTTTTGCTCTGTAGGCATTAGGAGACATAAGCCCTTTTACTCAGGATTTCATGACAAGTTGAATTCCTTTGGGGAAAAATTGCAGTGACTGAAGTGAATAAAGGTTCACTAGGAGTGTGTGTGTGTGTGTGTGCGTGTGTGTCTGTGTGTGTCTGTGGGAGAGAGAGAGATGGGAGAGAGAGAGAGAGGAAAAAGGGGGGGAGAGAGAGAGAGCAACATCTCCTTAAAGCTATGTATCTCCCCACTCACATTATGGTGATGTGGGGTGGGTTAGGGTGTATTGTTTGTATGAAGAGGAGGAGAGAAATTAAATTTTATCTTTTTTCAGATTCCTTAGACACTTGTGGTACATCAAGTTGTTACATTCTCAGTGTGTATTGACATCAGTACATATCAGGCTACATGGTCTTAATTCCTTGAGGTTTCTTGACTAGAGTTATTTGCTCGACACTAATATTGTCAATTTATGTTTAAATTATCTTTTATATTGTCCTGAGGTTTTTGAAATTTCTTGGGCCTTATATATAGCTTGAGAGTACAGCTGGGTGACAGGTACAGCTAGGTTTTACACATCACACAGTGTGCACTGATGTTTTTAAGACAACTTTAGTGGTAAATTACCCTTTTTACCCTTGAGGAAAGAAGGGAGAGGGGGACATGATAGAAACTTTTAAGTACCTCAGTGGAATCAACAAAGTCCAAGAGGGTAGCATTTTTCAGAAAAGAGACTTGCAAGAACAAGGGACACAATTTATAGATAGAAGGAGGCGGTTCAGGGGCAATGTGAGGAAGTATTATTTCACAGAGAGGTAGTGGATGCATGGAACAGCCTTCCTGAGAGGTAATGTGGGTCTAAAACTGTGGGAGAATTCAAGAATGCATGGGACAGACATGAGGCAATTCTTGTGGGGGGTAGGAAGAAATAGGCTGTTGGTTAACTAGGATCTACGGCCTATCCTGTAGGTAGGAAATGAGCAGACTAGATGGGCCTAGCGGTCCTTATCTGCTGTCAAAGTCTATGTTTCTATGTTTCTAAATTCTTGTCTATAATGCAGATATTGAAACTTCATGAGCCCTATAACAATCTTAGTTTGTCTTTAATCTGGGTGGGGTTGCCTTTCAGTAATCACATCCTTATACAAACTATGACACTAATAGCTTGATTTAGGAGTTATCTGCTTCAGCATTGTTATCTTATGTCAATTAAATTTATATGCAGGATTCTTTGTATGTGTGTTCCACAAGCACCTTTGACCTAGGGTTCCTCCTGGCTGAAAGGCAGTATGGTACTGTTAAACTTCTCTGACATCATCTTCTGGTTTTTTTTTTTCATGAGTATTTTAAACCAATGGGATTTTGTTCTGTTTTTTCTGCATTATCTAGCTGTTATAAGTATTGTATTTTCTAAACAACTGCCATGAGCTTCTGAAGAAGGACTGGTTGGTCCAGCTAGACACTTTGTTCTTGTTGTTACATCTATGTTGGTCCATTAAAAGGTATCAAATCATTTGTTTCTGGACCCTCATGACACAGTAATCTGTGGAGATCTCAACGTTGATTGGCTTTCTCCCCACAAAACAAGGCCCATATGCTAGTCTCTGACACAAAGTTCACCCAACTTATCTCCTTGCCCACAAGACATAACTCCAAAACAGGTACTGCAATGCTGTTGGATTGGTTACTATCTAATTGCCCACATAGGATCAAAACAGTCAGTGTTTTACCAGATTGTATTAGTGACCACTCTCCTACCTACTGTGTGTGGTGTAATAATTTTGATGCCCCACCACCCATAATACATGAATCCAGGAAAATGTCTCAGTTTAGCATTAGACCATTTCTCAATGTCTATTAGTAATGCTGATTGGACACCCATTACTCACCTCCCCTCAGTAGACCAGGCACTGGATTATTTTATCCTTACCTTTAAAACATTATCAACAGACATACTCCACTTCCTAGATGTAGATCTAAGGGTATTAAGGCACCCTGGTTCTCTACTAAATCAGGACCCTCATGAAGAGTCGTGATGCAGCCTGGAAGAGCTATAAACACAGCCTACTTCATTCTGATTGTCTATATTATTGACAGCTAAGAAATAAGTGTAAAATAAGATACAGGGTGCTAAACATACCAATCTCCACTCACTTCAGACTAAGAATCTCAGCAAGCCCAAAGAATTCTGGAAACATATCAGTTCTTTGATCAAAGGTAAATCGCCCAATGTCCAAGCTCCATATCATCCTGTGGCCACCTCCTTCAAGATCTTCTGTCCATTACAGAAGGAATTAATCAGTTCCTCACTGACCTTGATAGATACACAGGTCACCTGCCACAGTCTTGGATTTCTCTATCCTACTCATCATCATGCCACTCTTGGCTCCTGACCCCTTTCTACCAAAAATAGCCACTAGAAGAGAAGTCCTCAGGCTGTTATCAAATCTCAAGTCAGAGAGCTCCCTGGCCATGACACATTAGAACACAGGTTTCTCAAACTAGGGGCAGCAGCACTCACTGCACCTGTCTGTGATTTTCTAAAGAGATCCATCCTCTCTGGTGAAGTGCCAAGTCTTTGGAAAGTGGCTGTGGTGATCCCTCCATAAGGGGGCCACGCTGTGCAAAATTATAGACCTATTTCAATTCTCTGCCCACTGGCTAACATCCCAGAGTGAATCCTGCATATTCAGTTACAATCCTACCTAGATTTACATCATCTTCTCACAGACTGCCAGCATGGCTTCAGGAATGGCCATAGTACTACTACAGCCCTTGTCAAAGTCTCGACTGACATTCTTAATGCAAGTGATGCTGGTCTTCTAACGGGTGGAGTATTCATTGACTTGACTAAGGCCTTCAATCTAGTCAACCACCACCTTCTCCTTGGTAAATTGCATCAATTAGGTCTCGATTGCTTAGCATTCACATGGTTCCATGACTACCTCACTGGAAGATCGCAAAGGGTAAAATGGTCTGTTTCACTCTCCTTTTCAAGGCCTATCTCACACAGAGTACCCCAAGGTTCTATTCTTGGCCCGATACTATTCTCGCTTTTTATCAATGAGCTCCCCAGCTTCTGTGGCGGTGCATCCATGCAATTATATGCTTATGATGCAATCTTATACTGCTCATCTAACAATATAGGCTGGCTTAACAAAGACTTAACTCTGATTTCATTGCACTCAAGACCTGGTTCTCTGACAATCACCTAATTCTAAATACAAAAAACCCAAAAGCTATGCTTTTCCGTAACCTGTCCCCAAACCTACCAAACAGCTCTAGATCAGTACACAGTCAGGAGACCCCATAGAGGTGGTTAGTACTTTAAACACCTTGGGGTTCACTTAGATGCCTCCTTCTCAATGCAGCATCGTGTAACTCAGCTTACCAAAATGATAAACCAGAAGCTCGGGTTATTATACTGCCTCCACCCTCTTTATCCAATGCCACCTGTAAAAAGATTGTATCGACATCCCTTCCTCCTATTTTGTTCTATGGTGCCCCTCTACTACTCACTCAATCCTCTTCCCTTGCACAGGTGCATTAATTCTATCATAGGATTGGACATTTTGCTCTTGGAGCAGACTCCAGAAAACACCACTGTGAGGCCCTGTATTCTCTTTAATGGCCTACTTATGACTTAAAGTTACAATTTCACACCTTATGCCTTGTATTCAAACTTACCAAGCTCTTTAATCCCCCTTGCCTAAGGGAATTATTCTAAAAAAAGCACCCACATGCATGTTTAGATCTACTTCCTTATCCTTATTAGCAATCCAGAAGACTCAACACCTAACAGGTAAGTGTTCATTCACCTTCTCAGCTCCCTCTGCTTGGAATTCTCTCCCCCTAACTTATTCTCTTGCCCACCTATCCTCCTTCAAAAAGAGCTTACCTCCTTCCTACTAACCCCCTCCTCTGCAATTGCTTTAAATAACCCTTCTAGTGTTGTTAATGCCAAGTCTATATTACTCTGATAGATGTGTCTTGTAATCCACCTGATCTCATGTTCCTGCTATGTATATATTGTATAATATTGGTTATCCTGTTTATTTATATATGCTTAATGCCTGAACTGTTTTAAGTTATTTACCTGGCTTTCCACTGTAATAATGTTTGCAACATCTTTAAATCTCTCTGAATCCTGTATATTATTATTGTATTTATCTATTGTACTGTGTTCACCATTGTCACCCAGGTCATCACTGAAAAGGGGCAGCATGGTCTCAGTGGACTTACCAGTTACCAAAATTCTAATAAACAAATGAATAATTCCTTCCGTTGGAAGCCTGATATGATTTTATGTTGTATCTGAATTTATTTATTTATTTATTGAAATGTTTCACCAGGAAGGCATGCTGAGCAGCAAGTAGCTTGTCTCCTGTGCGACCTGTGGGGGAGGGGGAGGGAACATGAGAACAGTTTACAGAGATTCGGTACACAATATAAATTTACAGTAGATTACATTTAAATAATTTGAGACAGACTGTACAGGGGTAATGAAACAGTAGGAGGCTAACAGTGCTGAACTACAGAGATACTACACCAACACTTTTGAACTAGATAGATACCATACACCAAATGATGTCTCAAAGTCACTCAGCAGATCAGGCCCTCTAGTCCCAAAGTGCCAACCTCTGGCGCAGTCTTGTGAACAGTGTAACAGACAAGGTAATCCTCTTGTCTGTTTTGTGAGTTTGGATCAACCTTTGGTCTCAGTTCTAGGGAGGATTCAAACTATTAACCTCTTGCTAGCATACCCAATGCACAGGCTCAGATATATCTGTCTTCAGGGGCCAGATATCTTTGCCTATGGGCACCTAACCAGGTATTAGGAGATGAACCTTAAAACTTAATAAAGACCTCAGATTTAAAATGCTTGTTTCCAGTTTGGTACCACCATACAAGTTATATGTCTGCTGAACCAAAAAATATTTCTTAGCAAAGAAAGCAATTCAAAGACAAACCAGGTTTGCTCTAAATTAGAGTTTTACTAAAATATATAATAATATGTCAAGCATACAATACAGAACTCTTATAACACAAGACATACATATCTTTAAACAAACAAGGTTTAAAACAGTGCAATTCCTACAACTATATTTAGATTTTGTCTAGCTTTCTAAATACCTGTTTTCAGTGTTCAGATGTTTCCTTAATCAGTGTCAGATACAAATGCATCTCTATAGTGAAGAATAATCTTTTCAAGCAGTATTGGCCAACCCCTTTTTGATGAAGTCACCCAGCCCCTCCTCTGGTCAAACATCTAACAAAAATATATTTTATACAACCACAGGATGTAATTTTATTAATCTATACTATACAGCTATACAGGATGTATTAATTCTGCAACCTTAGCATAACTCAAGTTTCAATTACACCTCTTTGATTTCATGCTGTACCCTCTTCACACAGGCTTCATAGGGTCATTTACAACCTTACACCTCTATGTAACATCCTAGCTTCTCTTATTTTAACATCATAAACCTAGTTTATGATTTCTCTCTTACCAAAATTAACTTAACAACTCTGTAATTAGCTCAGAGAAACAGGATCCTTAATAAAAGTCTTCAGTAACACACTGTCTGTAAAAAGACTGAGTGTGATACAATGCTGTCAGCAGTCTCTTGGACTGCATCTGTCAGCCAAAATCTGGGGGATCAGAGAGGTTATTCCTAGAGCATCTGAATTTTCAGCAGAGACATTAATACATTTTATATTAAAGAAATATAATACAGCATTCAGAACTGGCTGTCTATGTCACAAATGACACAGTTTGTGTAGCTAGAAAATGGCTGAACAGAATTATTGTAGTTTGATATAGGAATTTAGTGAGGAGTAAACACAGGAGAGCAGGTTAGCTTAGGTATAACAGAAGTGCAGGTTAACTACAAGTTCATTAGAGATTAGGGTTGTGCCATAGCTAAAGCTGCATAAAGGGAAGAAGGGAAGGTGAGAGAGAGGTAGGTATGTCGGTAGGCAGAGAAGCAGGTGAGGGTGGTGAAGGGATGGAACGAGGAGGTGAAAGGAAGAGGTAGGAGGAGAAAGGTCTGCTGGGTCTGACCCATCCAGTATGCTGAGTACCCTGCCTGCACAAGGCAAGGTCAAACATGACAGGAAGGGCAAGTTCACGGCATTGAGAGGTAGAGTATGATAGAGGGAAGCAGGTTGTAGGCAGTGAGGGGAATAGGCTTCTGAAGAACAGAAGAGAGGGTGGAGGTGAGAGAGAGAAGGAGGTTGAATCCAGCCCTTCAGGATGTCGAGAAATGGAGGGAAGAGTTGGGTTAATGGTGTAAGGATAGGGTAAAGACTGCCCTTGGTACAACTTTGATGATTGAGAAATCAAAGTAAAAGAACAATGGAAGATCTGAAGGAAGGACTTGGGGAAGAGAAGGAATGATGGTTTTTAGGTGGGTGGGGTGGAGCTGCAGGGGGCATTGCATGGGTACTGCAGATGGATAGAGTTTGTCAGGGGCTTGGGAGGAGTTAGGGAGGGTTGTAGCAAGAACAGCTAGATGCAAGGAAGTTTTTGAGGGCAGAGCTGATGGAGTAGTAGGAGGATGAGTGATGAATTTGATGAGGTGAGGAATTCAACATTTTTGGGAGGCAGTGAGAGTAACTGGTTGGCTGATGAGGGTGATTCTGTGGGGACTCCCAGAGTAGGGAGTCGGATGATCTAAGGAGTGAGAGGCAGTGGGGGTGTTATAAAATGAGGGAGAGGTAGGAAGGGAATTCACACAGCCAGTGCTTGGAGGTGAATTTAGCACAGTGGGAGAGTCATCTGTTTGTGAGAGGGAAAGATAGGGCATGATAGAGATTACAGTGGTGGTGTGAGAGGGAGCACCAAGGGCAAAATGGCAGAAGGAATTGAAGAGGTCATCCAGTCTGGCCAGGGAGGACTTGGGAGCAGTACAGTAGACTATATTCACAGTAGTCGAAGATGGGCTTCATTTGTCATTTAGGGTCTGTGAGCTGAAAGCCTATTTCAGGCTCCCAATTTAATCTAAGTGAAATCTGCTCTTCACCCTGGTTGCTTTGTAAAGCCTGATAGGCTACTGGTGTAAAATGAGGTAGGGTTCCAATTTTTAATACATGAAAGAGAAACTGAATTCATACTAGTTCTGTGTTTCTATTCCATCCTAGTCAAACTTTCTGGCCTAGATAATGTCGAGCTTGGAGATATCTGAAATAATCAGCTCTGGTAAGGTAGAATTCTGTTGTAACTGAGCAAAGCTCTTAACCCCTCCCCACCCCTGACTGTAACATTGATAGTGATGTTTTAAACCCTGTTCATACCATCTAGAAGAAGCATTATCTAATAATTTGGGTGGGAAATAGGCATCTGTTATTAGCCATTCTAAATATCTGGCATCTTTAAAATAGAGTATTTTATAAAGACTTTTCATATGACTGCTAATGGGCAGGTAAGCTGGGACTGTTGCTCAATCACAAGTTCCTGATCAAATGGGGTAAATAATAATTCTCATACATCTATCTGATTTAACATCAGTTCTAAATCTTTTCAATAGGGTCACTACTGAATCTAACCAAGTCAAAATGTGCTGCAAGTGTGCTGCTCTACAGTAATCAAACAGGTTGAGGAGGCTAGTTTTTCTTGGGATTTAGAGAGTTGTAAGTTTTGTAAGCTATTCCATGGTCATTGCCCTTTCCAAATATAGTGAGAAATAGCTTTGTTCCAGCTATTATTATCTTGCTGGGGATATCAAGGAGAATGTCTGAAAAAGATATAAGAAATGAGTCTGAATATCCATTCTAACTGAATCAATACACTGTATTGAAGGGATAGGAGGTGAATTCTTTAGCCAACTCATCATTAATTTGAATGGAAAGTTTGTTGTAGTAAGTTAATAGAGATCTGTATTAATAGAGATCTTGTAAGTTGTTTGAGATGTCTATACCTAGAAATGTAATGTTGCATTTGTTCAATTGCCATGGAAATTGTTGTTGTAATGTAGGGGTATGGTGGAAAATGAGAAATAAGCATTCCATTTTATGAGTGTTGAATTTATATCCTGATATACTCTGTATCTCTTTTAAAAGTGTAAATAGCTCTTTAAGAGACTTCTCAGTGTTAGTCAAATAAAAGAGATCTTCTGCATAAAATGCAACCTTATGCTCTATTTCACTCATCCAGATACCTGCAAGCCATCCTTTGTCCATAGTAAATGTGCTAAGGAGACAGAGGAAAAAGTCCTTGGAGTATTAGTTTCTAACAAGTTAAATTTAAAGATCACTGTCATTTAATGGAAAATAGAGACAACTGTATCTTAGGTAACATCAGGAGACATATCCAAAGCAGGGATAAGAGAGTAATTATACCATTGTACACATCCCTGGTTGGACCACATTTGGAATATTGTTCTGGGCTCCTAGTACAAAAGCTGAAACTAAAATCTTGGAAGGAGTCCAGCACAGGGCTACCAAGATGTTTGCAACTGTTAAAACCTTAAGCTAAGAGGAAAGGTTGGATATGTTGGGTGTCTATACCTAGAGTACAGAAGGACATGGGGAGAGATATGCCTGGTCCACATCTTTGAAACCCATACCATTGGGATTGCCTTGGGGTTGGAATTCAAGAACCAATACCCAATACTAAGTTTCATATATTGCCACTTAAGGAGATCTAAACAATACCAAAAAGGGATTACTTGGTTCAATCAAGGAGTAGTGGCAAGTGGAATGCTTTTCTTCCTGAGATAATGGAAGCAAAAATATGCAAGAATTCAAACATAATTGAATGAATATTGCATAAGGAACAAAGTCTTGGATATCTTTCTTAAGTAAGGGTGAGCTGTCATGGGCAATTGCCTTATTTAGCATGAACAACTCATATGAAACCTAGAAGGACTCAGCTTAAAGTGCAAATAATAAGGGGATAAGGGCAACTCCGATGAATACCTCTGGTTAATGAGAATCTAGGGGAATAAATACCATTAGTCTTTATGGCAGCCTGAGAAGCAGTACCTTGAACAAGATATAGGAAGGGCAAGAGAAACTGGAATGTAGATAGGGTGCTTATTAAAATCTCCATGAAACGCCATCAAATGCTTTTGTGCACCTGAACTTAATATAATAGACAGGAGTTCAATTCTATTAATGTATGTATAAGATATAAGATTTGTTTAAAATGATCTGTGGTTTTGCAGGCCACAATAAACCCTGATTGAACCTTATAGATCAGAGTGGGTAATAAACATTCTGATCTCTTTGCCAAATGCAAGCAAAGATTTTGTAATCATTATTCAGTACAGCATCGGATGGTATGATTCACAATGAATAGGGCATTTTTAGGTTTTTAGATGGTGTAAATATTGGCAATAGTTCCAGCTAGTTGGGGTGTCTGTGTTTCTTGTACCTCTCTGAAGGTAGCTTGTAAGAGCAGTAATAGAAGGTGCTTCTGTTATCTGTAAAATTGTGGGTGTACCTATCAGGCCGGGCTTTTTCCCTGTTTTTAGGTTTCTATACCCATCCAGATTTCAGATGCCATAATGGGGCCCATAAGTTTAAGTTGTTCTTCTATCAGTTTAGGAAACTGTAGATTACTGAGGAAGGTTTTGTATACTGTGGATGAAGGTTCAGGTTTTGGGTACAGCGTGTCTCCTTCTGTCTGTCCATATGTTGTGGAATGTTAGCATGTCTCCTTCGGTCAATGTTGTGGACTCCTTCAGTCCATCGGTATGTTATGGATTTGTTCAGCACATCTCCTTTGCACTTTTCATATATTTGTGGACTGCATGTCTTCTTCTGCCTGCATATGCTGTGGAATACTCAGTGCATCTCATTCAGTCCATCCATAGCCTCTGGCATGTACAGTAGCTATTCTTCATGCCATTGTTTGTCAAGTGTGCAGTACCTCTCCTTCAGTCTGTCAGACTCCTGTGGTATATGCACTAAGTCTCCTTCATACCACTGTTTGTCGGGTGCTCAGCACCTCTATGTACCAGTTCATCCATATCCTATGGAATATACAGCCTTTCCATCAGTTCATATATAGCCCATGGAATGTGCAGTATCTTTATGTTTTTCATTTGTTCAGAAAAAAATATCAATGATGATATCGGCCTTTATTTTAGTTTGTTTTGGAGCAATGGAGATGAGACTGACAACCATGGTATCTGCCATTGCCTTGCTTAGAAATGCACTGAAGAATTTCCCTCGTGCACAGTCTCAAAACAAACTAACTCAACTGTACGGATATAACTTAAAAATGACTCAGAACATTACTGAGAATATATTAAGTGAAATCAAAACCATGCTAATAGGCTTACAGAGATACATTGGATGAAGATAAATGGAAAACCACAATGAGAAGGCAAGATTAAGAATACAACAACATAGAGAATGAAACAATCAGGCTGCAAAGGCTGTGCACTTTGATCAAAGCCAACCACCACAACAGGCAAGCAAAAGAAGAGCAAAGAACGAGCATGCTGGAAGGTAGAAAACAAAAAGAATGGAACCAAATATCAAGTCAAAAACATACTGTAGCTGACCGATGAAAAAGTAAAGAAACATACAAGTAAAAGACAGAAGATGAGCAACAGAAACTGGTGTCCACCACCCAACCCACAACTACCAGTACCACAGGTCCAGTATCTTGCAGGATTATCCATGAGAGACCCCAACGGTAGACCATCAGTCAAATAGTGTTATCTGGAAAGCACTTCAGAGAACACAACAAGGAATCCACACTCACAAAAATGATTTGCTGCAACTGTTCCAAATATGATACTGTCTTGTTGACACGCATCAAACAGAATGCCCTATTAAAGCAACTCCTAAGCTTGACCTGCCACATCAACCTTCAGGAGAAACTGTTAGAGGTCAGGAAGGTGGAAGTGTTTCAGTAAAATAATTGCAATACAAAAGAGCAGTGAAAATTCAAAATTACTCTAATCAGATTATTTCTGCACTGAAAAAGTGCAAATTATCAACCAATCTCAGTCCTGGGAATCAGTTGCAGGAGAATGACAAAGGCAACATGTTGTGGATGGGAACCAAGGAGCAAGTGGCAGAAGTCAACACTGAAAAAAACAGTGGAGAAAGTCAAAATTTCATTGAGGCCTCATCCCACCTTCACCTCACAGGAAGGCATTTTCAAAAAGAACTGGGAAAAGAAAGGCATTGTTGACAAACCCTTAATAGTCTCCACCAGGAGTTTTGCTAAAAACCCTGGATACAGCAATATGATAAGCCAAACTCTGCACTCTCAGTCCCAAAATGTAAAACTGGAAAGGGAGCAAAAACTGGATCATGTCCTACCTGAGTAATATACTAGGCAACCCTAAAGCTGCAATCATGGAACTGTTTTGCCAGTGTGAAAATAAGTAACACAGGTGAATAGCCCAACATTTGTCATGTTGAGATCCCATGAGCCTACAGACACCAGATGAGAAGTTCTTCACAAAAGATGTACAGACAAAACCTGTGAAAACTGCAGTACACATGCCATTGAAAAAAACCAAGTAATCGCTGCAGGAGCACAGCAATGAATAAGTAAATTGTACCATTTGTGAAACATTAGTGTGACCTGAGACATAAATGCCACAGAGATGAAAGCGAAGTGCTTCAAAGAAAGAAACAATTACATCACAGCTTGTGGAACTCATACAGGAAGATGTAAAGTTTTGTGGGTGCAACTGAATGTTTCATCATGGTAAAATCAATTTAAGAAAACAAGTGAACAAATACCAGTAGATCGGGTTTTCATGGGGTTGATTTTGTGGAGAGTTACGCCTGTAAATTACAAGACGAAACTCAGTTCTATGATTGGCACCTTGTAGTCACATATTACAGGTGTCCTAAATGTGAACATACACTCACCAAGTCACTAGTATGCATATCAAGTGACCTTGAAGATAACCACCATGCAGTTTAACATTTCTTTGAGCTTGCCATTTCCCATCTACAGAACACCCACATTCAATATTGCATACAGTAAGCAGTGCACTTTACAAATGGCGGTGGAAGCCAGAACAAATCAAGTGGTTTTTAATGCAACTCATTTTGCACCAACACGGTACTGATTTTCTATTCGTGATCTTGTTTTGGTTCACATCACAGGACAGGCCCCTCCAATGAAAAGAGTGCTTAAATAAAGTCTGTTCAAGTTGAGCAGTGCAATCCCTCAGACAGCAATTGTTAATGCTGAAGAACTGTTCCATCGCTGCAAACATATTCTAACAAGAGAGTTTAATACTAAAAGGTATATCCATTTCCTACAAACATTCTTTTGGATGGGCATGAAGAAAATACAATGGTGAGCAGGACCAGAAGTGAAAAACATCCAGGAATGCAGAAGATCCAGCATGTTAGGTATGTAACTAATGGTGTGGTCACAACAAGAGAATTCTGATATTTCTGTAGATCATGACACACGAGAGATGACCCATGTGAGAACATTTGCTAAGTGGAATTAGGGAAGGTGAGGAATTCTGGATATTCATCTTCTGTTACAGAGACTGATATCATGTAAGGTTCCCATGTTACCACCACACTTGCATCTTCTGCCTCCTCATATGTGTGTGATCTGGATCCCAGCCATGACATACCAGACAGTCTTGTGATCTCAGCATCTCCTCCCATAACTGTGCTGCTCCTACTATAATCCTATGACAATGCCTACTCATCCTGACAAAGACATGATGTCAACAGATTCTGATACTCCAACTGCAGGCATTGTGCAGCACCACCCCAACCAGTGTCTTGACACTGTTACTCCTCCACCTGCATATTCAACCACTGTGAAGTTCACAATGAAACTGGAACACATAGAGCTCAACAACTTTTATGCCACTCATGTACTATTCTAAGAACTTTTACATTGAGCAGTTAACCACTGCGAATGTGAGGAAAATTTTCCATTTAAGTTTCTTCATCAGTTTGGGGATGGTAGCATCACATGGTCATCTTACCAGAATAATGATGTAGTACAGAAAACAAGGTGAATACTTAATTGGCTGATAACTTTTGCAGGTCAGGTACATTTAAACTTCAACCCAATAAACTACAGGCAATCAAGTAAATATGAAAATCTTAAACAACACTGGAATTGACTGACAGTGATGTCTGTGTTACAGTCCCTGCAGTGAGACTAGTTGGTGTTTTACAAACTGACTCATACAGGTGCCTCAAACAAACAGCATTAATGTCAATGAGGCTTTTATTTCTCCTGCATACTCAAAATGTCACATTAGCACATGACACTAAACCATTTAGATTGTGTTTGCTAACTGCACAGAAGCTAAAACATCACAGCTGCCTGGAACAGATGAAAACAGTGCATGATTAAATACCTTTTATTGGACCAACAAGAGATTTATAGTCCAATAAAAGTTATAAATCACTCACTTTCTTCATCTTTGTGAAAGGACCAATACAGCTACAAATAATTATCTACACAAGTACCGGAATGTACTTATTTTAAATATATAACTTTTCTAAATTTTTGTAGTATTAGTTACTCATTAGTCATGATTAATAAACTTTTTATAACTGAAACAATTGTTTGGTTTCCTTTTTACACTCCTTACAGTGTCCAGTTTCATTTGTTATACTCACTGCATAAAGGTTTTGTTACCTCAGGTGCATGTGAGGCATTATCTCCCAATATGTTTTTTTTTTTACAGTTGGGTCACAACATCTTAAAATGGACCACAAAATTAATTTACAAGTGATTTGAAAATGTGACCTTCATGTCATACTTTGGTAACCCTCTTTCATTAACAGAGTCTGTCAGTTTTAACAACAACTCTAGAAATACCTTGTGAAGTGAAACACTTGCAGCATAGGCACAAACAAGTTGCAGTTCAGAACTGATGCAGCTGAGCAATAACCAGGAATGATGAAACAGCAAAAATGGGCATGGCATGTTATTAATGTAATTATGCCTTACCTCATGGTCAATATAACACAGATTGTGAAAGCTGGAAATTAAGGGTTCCTTTGGTATACCGACAAACAACAACAATTTTACAGCAAACAATATTACAACTGAAATTCGATATTGTCACTTTAATGTACCCACAGGACCCTAGAACTGCTTTCTCCTGGTATAGCACCCCTCCCTGAATCAACTCTCACTCAGAGCTGATAATTCTAAAGTCTGAGGCATGTGGGGTACACCCCTGTATAGGGGGTTCAGGGGTAAACTCCCCAAAAAATTAGACAGTTTACCAATGGATTTATGCCAACTACAATTTGTGGTAGATGTAAATCCATTGCTGTTACATTGGTTGACAAAATTTTATCAAACCAGCATTGTAGACCCATTCCATTGTCAATCTCTGCCATCAAAGGGACCAAAACCTGTACTGCTGCTCCTTTGTGCAGGTAGCTCAACCTGCATGTTCTCATGCAACCTCACAGATCTCATAGCATACAAGTGAGTCATGGGATATCCCTGGTGTGGTAAACAAACATTTGGTGGTGGCAGACACAATCCTGGATCTGGGGAAAGAGATAGCAGGCTGGATACCTGATGCCAGCAGGAAAGAAAATATAAGAACATTTTGTGACCTGTGTACAAATTGAACACAATGCTCAAAACAGGGCCAAATGATAAAATCAGTGTTTTGGGACTCGTGTTTAAAACATAACAATGTGGTGCAAGCTATTACTGTGTAATGCCAATTTAAAGGCTAAATTGTGAAAAAACACAAAAGCAAGGAAGAAAGAAACTTAAAAAGCAGACACAACACAAAAGGAGTTTTAAGCAGTGATATATTTATTATTAAAGCATAACACAGGCAAAACATGTTCAGTCCAACTGCATATGTTATTCTATGTCACATTTTGTCTGCCAGAAAGTGCTGGGTAATAACAATGGATATTAAAGATTATGGGCACGATTCTAGAAGAATGGTGCAAGTCAACGCAAAGGCAACTTCGCCAAACGCCATTGTGAGTTGGACCCCTGCGCCCTATTCTAGAAGAGGCAGGGTCTCCATGTCTAAGTCCCATGACTTGTGACATGTGAAGGGATCACGCCAACCTAAGAGCATACCTGAGGGCATGTCACAAGTTGCATCCCCAGTGTACTGGTGCCCCCAAAGCCTCCCGCATGGCAGCAGTGTCCCTAGCCCCCAGCCCCCTGGGAATGCCCAGGCATCACCCCCCCCCCCACCTCCCAATTCTCTGAACAGTACAAGCCACATGGCTGCCCATATACCCGTGCCCCGAACCTCCACACTGCTAAAAAGCCTTACCAGGGCAGATCTGTCCACCCCTGACCCATGCCCAGACCCTGAGACACAGAGCCGTAAATGTTAATTAAATACCTTCCTACTAACCCTGTGTGGCTCCCCCACTCAGCAGTGCCAGTCCACCCCTGCCTCTCCACGGCCATCCCCAGCCGATGACTGGCAGCCCACCTCTCATCTCTGGCCCGGCCGCCAACTGGGCTCTGGATGAGTGTGCGGAGCCAGTCGGCACCTGGGCCATGAGGTGAGGAGGTGGGCTGTGCCAGTCGCTGGTGGGGATGGGCCGGGAGGTGCAGGGTGGACTGGCACTGCTGAGTGGGGGGCCACTAGACTACCAGGTTAGTTGTGCGTATTTAATTACTATTCTGTAGCACTGTGTCTCGGGGTCTGGGCACAGGTCTGGGGTAGATAGCGTTACTTGGCAGGGCTTTTGTAGCAGTGTGAGGGTTCAGGGCATGGGTGGTAAGGCCCTGTGGGGCTTGTACTGCTTCTGGGGGTTTGGGGATTGGAGGGCCAGGGGTGTGAGATTCCCTGTGGGGCATGTACAGTATGGGGGAACAGGGACTTTGGGGCAGTGTGAGATGCCCAGTGGGGCACCTACAGAGGCATTCTAGGCACGGGATGGGGGGCATATGGCTTAGGTGTGGTCCGCTGGCGAGGCTACATAACACCTGGAGGGTGTATGTTCAGTTACGGCAGCTAAATGGTGGTGTAACCTACATTGCCGGTTCTCCTTCAGGGGTTGTTGTAGAATCCTGACATTGGGGACTTTATTGCTGCCATTCCAGAATTGGGTGCAGCTGCTGCCGTAAAATCCCTAGCACCATATTGCAGGGGGTTTAGGGTGTATATGCTGACGTAAGTCCACTTTGGTGCAAGCAGCCTGCGGCATGTTGCAGGCTGCTTTGCAGAATAGCAACTGTCACAACTGCTGGTGTAACTTGCGACTTGCACCATTTCTTTTGCCGCAAATCATGTTACACCAGGTGTATCCTTTCTAGAATCAGGCCCTATGTGTTGTGGGAGCCTCAGGATCCTAAGGGCATTGTTTGCATTTCAGAACAATAACTACTAGGACTGTGTGAAAATGAAATTCCACTGGCAGAATTTCCATGAAATTAAGAATGAATTTCACTTCCACAAAATTTTGAAATGCACTTTGGCAACTTTTGCAGAAATTCCAACTTAAAATGATAAAATAAATGTATGAATTGTGGATTAATATTTTGAACTGCAGAAATAAATTCTACAGCATTGATCACAGATTACAGATCTGCAGTCCAGTGATCAGTTCTGCAGAATTTCTTTCTGCAGTTTAACATCTTAATCTGCAATTCATACATTTATTCCACAGTTCAGTGAGTCACTGAACTGCAGAATGAATGTATTGATTGGGGATTACTGTATTATACTACAGCAAAAAATTCTGAAGAACTGATCACTGAACTGTGAAATGTTTACATGTATTGCAGAAAGACACATTAAACTGTGAAATAAAATTCCTCATGTATATTCATTTGCAGTTCAACCACAAATGTCTGTGGGAAGAGATGAAAACTTGCCAAATACATTTGGAAGATGTACAGTATATGTTGCAACAGTTTGAATTTTTGAAAAATGTCATGAAATTTAAAAAATGTCATGACATTTCAGCAAATTTGGATTTCACAGATTCAACTGACATCTAATAACTACTTTAAAGTACAGGCATTGCAATTTTTGTTTTTTTCGATATGCACTTTGGTAATTTAATTAGCCTATTGATACACATTGTCCATGAACATTCCCAGTTCCAGCAGCTACTTTAAAAGAACTGTTTTTTTTGTAAGCTGAATATATGGGGCCTGATTCTCAAAACAGGCTTGGAGCGGCGCAAGGTGTGGCAAACAGTAGCTTGCACCGGAGCTCGATGTGCCAGGGACCCTGCACCCTATTCTCTTACAAGCAGCATCCCAGGCCTGTGTCCAAGCTGGCAGTGCACTGAACATATCGCAGACTGGGAGTGTCAGTCGCAAGACACTGCAGGTGGTCTAGTGGCCCCCCTCCCCATGCCGAAATGCTGTCCCTAGTTATTAATACATATCAAGACCCCCCTCCCTGATGCCTGTTGCAATATATACATAACCCATTTCCCTGGTAGTCTAGTGGTACCCCCACCCAGCAGTGCCCATCTTAACAGTGAGTTGATGATTGGCTCTGCCCACCTCTGATCTCCATGGCCAGCCACCATCTGAGCTCTGTCTCAGCGTTGTACTGTATACAGTACGCACTCAGTGATTGAGATGTCATTCACTGCACTCGTGCAATATACAGTACAGCACTCTATCAGAGCTTAGTTGGTGGTTGGCCATGGAGGTGAGCGGTGGGCAGAGCCAGTCGCCAACTCACTGTCAAGATGGGCACTGCTTGGTGGGGGGGGGGTGCCACTAGACTACCAGGGAAAGTGTACATGGGTGTATTGCACCGGTATTCATAATGTACTATGGATGGCATTGGGAATTGGGGAGGGGGATCTATATAGTACTACCAAACATGGCAAAATCAGGAATGGGGGGTCCTGAGACTACTGACACTGTGCCGACCTGTCCCAGGGGATGTTTCTAAGTTCCCTTAGACCAGCCCTGGCTGGTCTAAGGGAGCTTAGTCTTTCTCCCTCTCGGCGCTGTCTGAGAATTGCTCTTCTTGGAAGTGGCAGCTTGCCTCTACCGCAGGGCCCCCTTGCACCTTGTCGCAGCCCATTACTGGGCACAAGGGTTGCACAGGACCTGTTTGGGGCAGGTGGCCTGTGGTTGATGCAGTCTGCCTTTGTGAATCACATGGAGGGGATTTATGGATGCAGGGTGCACTTTGCACTATATCTGTTTGGTGCAGGCACCTGGAGTCCAATGTAGGGCTTTGAGAATCGAGCCCATAGTGTCACATCAGTCTTCATGAGTCTCTCTGTGCCCTGAAGTTCATCCTCTTCTGGGAGAGGGCCTGGACTCCAACAATCTCCTTCTTTATTCCAGACCCATGCAGCCACCAAGAGAAATTCATCCACACTAAGTGTGGAGATTTTTTAATCAGATCAGTGAAGCCAGTGTCTGTGCTTGACAACTCAGCTATCATGGACATCAAAGGGCTTGCTGCCAGTATTTTTTCCCCAGCTGAGCAGCTCCCCAACTGATCCACACTGATGTCTCACTTCCTGTGATGCTAACAGTGCTCTTGCTGCTCGCTACCACAGCCCACTCCTTTTCTGCAGTGCAAACTGATTGAGATGGCTTACCAGACTGCAGCTTCTGCTTTTCACTCATAAACATGGTCTCTTTGACTGTAGTAATTGCAAGGAAGTAAGATTGTGTCTCCTATAAATCTTTCTCCAAATGTTGCTCCCCCTAACTGCAACCACATTTCCTTCATAACTGGTGGTAGAGACGGGCCTTCCTGTACCGGCCTGTTCTGTCTTGCACCATGTCTTTTGCTGACCAACTCTCCAGTCCCTCAATTGGTTCAGAATCAATATTGTTGGCTTCCAGAGGATACCAGTTGGGGAGGGAAGTCAGTTACTATAACGTGGTTGCAGTTACTCCCTCCTCTACGTGGTTGTTCATGATTCCTGGAAAGAACATAATAGTACTCCCTCAAAGACTGGGAAGGTTTCCCTGATGTCATGACCAGCAAGCCCTGTGTCAACAAAACAGGCACGCAAAATCTCCCCCTCCCCCCCCGAGCTGCACCTGAAAACAAACTGTCACAACTCGGTGTTCATTTCCTGGTCAAAAGTTACAAAATATATAAATAAAATGTTGCCCAGAATTCATTTTATGACATATGGTTTGGTAAGACAAATCACGATTATAAGGTCCATCTACTTTACCAATTTGTTATTCTACAGAAGAGTGGGAAGAGGGAAGACCCAGAGAATTATTGATCAGCCCGCTTGATGTCTATAGTTGGGGAAATTCAATTTTTAGTCTAGGATGATCTTATTTATTTATTTAGTTTTTGTTGACCGGGTAAGTGCACTAGACAAAGAGGCTGGTCAAAATGATTAGGGACCCTGTACAGACATTTGGTGAGACCCCATCTGGAGTACTGTGTCCAGTTCTGGAGACCCCATCTCTGCAAGGACATAGACAGGATGGAGGCAGTCCAGAGGAGGGCAACTAAAATGGTGCAGGGTCTGCAAGAGAAGCCATACGAGGAGAGACTAAAGGAGCTTAATATATATACCATTGAGGAAAGGAGGTGGGGGGGCATGATTGAAACTTTGAAGTACTTCAGTGGACTCAACAAAGTCTAAGAGGGTAGCATCTTTCAGAAAAAGAGATGTGCAAGAACAAGGGGACACAATTTGAAGATAGAGGGGGACAGCTCAGGGGCAATGTGAGGAAGTATTTTTTAGAGAGAGGGTGGTGGACGCATGGAACAGCCTTCCTGAGGAGGTTGTCAGGTCTAAAACTGTGGGAGAATTCAAGAATTTATAAGACAGACATAAGGCAATTCTTGTGGGAGGTAGGAAGAAATAGGCTGTTGGTTAACTAGGATCTGCAGCTTATCCAGTAGGTAGGGACATGGGCAGACTAGGTGGGCCAAGCAGTCCTTATCGGCCATCAAAGTCTATGTTTCTATGTTTCTATGCCTATTTTCAGGCATGGCCCAGGGGAAGGAGATACAGATGAATGTCAACTGACCTTGAACCAGAGTAAGCTGCTGGTGGTATTTTTAGTGAATAGAGAGAATCTGGTGGACTTCCTACAAAGGAATGGGCTACAAGACCCTAGATAGTATGGTCTCACAAGAGGATGGCCTTTTCAGATGAATTTGGCTCAGATCTTCAACTGGGTATCCACAACAGCAGAAAAGTGCTAAGCAGTTGATATTGTAAATCTTGTCTTTAGCAAAGCCTTTGACTCAATCCAAAAGAAGAGGCTGGTCAAAATGATTACTGACTCTGGAGCAGTGGAAAAATGGCAAATGAGAGTTAGATGAGGTGAAGAGAACAGGTGATGGAAGTGAATAGGGAGTTTTCAGAGGTGAGAAAGGTGGAAAAATTAGTTACTGCAGGGGTCCATACTAGGACTGATCCTCTTCAATATATTCATCTGTGACACAGACGAAGATATCAGTTGTAATATCTGCTTCTTCACAGATAACACAAAGACTTGTGCAACATTAAACATAGAGGAAGGGAGAAGGGAACTATGGGAGGATCTGGGCAGGTTGGATATTTGGTCATTGATTTGGCAGCTGAATTTCAACACTAAAAATGTAAAGTAATGCACATTAGGAATAGAAACCAATGGGTGCTATATGAATTGGGTGGGGCTCTACTGGATTGCACAAGGTACTGGAACCCACACCTGAGGAAGGACTGCAGCAAGGCAGAGGCAGTACAGTGCAAGGCACCTAAGATGGTCCATGGCCCAGGGGAAATGATATATTAGGAGAGTCTGTAACACTTAAATGTATACACCCTTGAGAAGGGGAGTGGAAAGGGTGACATGATTGAAACACACAAGTACCATCATAGGATACAAAATGTAGATGCTGTAGAACTCTTCTCCTTGAGTTCAAACACAGTGACAAGAGAGAATTTACTAAAGCTGGTACCGGCAAGATTTAAAAAGGACACCTGTAAGCATTTCTTCATGGAAAGGGTGGTGGGGTGGATAAGTGAATAAGCTACCAGAGGAATTGGTCCAGTTTAAATCAATCAGCAGCTTCAAGCAGGGATGGGATAGGCATTTGAATTTTGTTTGAAAAGGGGAGACAGTAACAAAGGGTAGGATTGCTGCTGGGGCAAGGCAGAATCTGTCTGTGTATCCAAGTATCCTAACAGCAATAACCTGAAATGCCTTTTCCTTCAGGTAGCTATCCAGCCAAGTCTTGAAACTCTTAACTATCTGCACTTACAGTCTATTAATGTTTCTTATTATCTGTTCGACAATTCTGTCACTAGATTGTGGATCTGTCATGTTAAATTTGAAGAAAGTCATGGTATTTTCATAGTAAAAATAACAGAAGTCATGGAACTCTTACTAAGAGTCATGAACCATCATTGACCCATTGGGCTGGATATTCAAACTGCGCCAGGCAGGGGTGCAAGCCCAGGCGCAGCTCAACTGTGCTGCACCAAGGCATGGACCAGGCGATATTCAACGGTCCTGCACCATGGCACAGCACCATCAAATATGGCAGTGATGGCGCATGCACTGCACACGGCGCAGTGGCACTACACCACCACAAGTGGCAGGTGTGGAGCAGGGGGATGCGCCAGCTCAAGTGCAGTTGCATGAGGTGCATCAACTGTGATATTCAGCACTGGGCATGAAAATGAGGCCATTATGCATGCAAGGCACAAATGGGTCCATTTGCATGTCATTATGGCCTCATTTGCATTGGGTGCGCCGATCCCTGGTGACTTGTGCCTGGTGCCCTGCCAGGCTGCAGCTGTTGGGGACTGATACCCAGCAGTTCCATGGTGCTTCTCCCGCTCCCATACACCTGATCACGGGCATATGTATAAAGAACATCCCTGGTGGTCCAGTGGAACCTCCTCATTGCCCGATCACGGGCATATGACATAAAGAATCCCCCCATCTCCTGATTGTGGGCATAGGAAATAAAGAACCCTGGCAGTCCAGGGGACACCCCTCCAGTACCCAATTGTGGGCAGATGTATATATAATCCCTGGTGGTCCAGTGGGAGGTCCCCCCATCACCCGATCGTGGGCATATGTGAATTTAATATCCCTGGAGGTCCAGTGGAATCCTCCCTCCATCGCCCGATTGTGGGCGGACATAGCATATGAAGCCCTGGTGGTCCAGTGGACCCCCTCCCCCACCCACCCACTGAGGTCTCCCACCACCCAGTGCCCCCAGTCAGTGGCGGGTGGCAACACCCTGTCAGCATGCCACCCATCCGCCCCCTGACTGACAGCATACAGTACGGTTGTAGGCCTCATGGTCCACCACGTGGACCAATGGGCGTGCAGACTATACTGTACTACACAGGCCCAATATGTGAATGAATGTGTTCTTGGGCTGGAAGTATAGCCTAGAGGTTAGAGGAATGAGGTGTGAATGAGCTTGATACATCCAGCAGACCTGAGTTTGATTCTCACAACCTCCACTTGCATACTGTGTGACTCTGAGCAAGTCACTTAACCACCCAGTGCTCCCAGGTCACCCCTGAAAACAGGCAGTTGTGCCTAGTGGGCCTTACCAGGTTACCAAAGACTAAAAAAAAAAAATAACAATTTATTTCCTATGCCCACTATCTGGCGATGGGGGGGGTTCCACTGGATCACCAGGGTTTTCAATGTACAGTCACCCACGATTGGGTGACGGGGCAGGGGAGCTCACCGCTCCCAGGGCAGGGGGCTTGTGGTCAGTGTTCTGGGTGGGCAGGTGGCTGCCATATTGCGTTCTGCAATACGGCAGCTCACCTGTGGGTGGCCTGGACTTTTTCTTGGTTTTACCAGGCACAGCTTTGCCCCCCCCCCCAAGCGGCACAAGGCAGGTTTGTGCCAGCATATGCACCGCACATCCCAGGCTGAATATCAGGATGTGCCACATATACATGGGCACGCCACCCGCACTTGCGATGCATACATTACAATCATGCCCCAGTGCAGTGGGAGTTGCGCATTGCAACTTGCCCCTTTCAATATTACACCAGGGTGCATCGGTGGGCTGCGCATGGCACATCCCTGTTATGCCATGCATAACCCTTTTGAATATCCAGGCCACTGTGTGTTAAACAAATTGCCTTTATATTGACTTTGTGTAATACAAGCATATCAACAAAGATTTAAGTTTTTTTAATTAATTTTTTTGGCTTGCTTAAGTGACAAGAGTCAGCACATTGTACCACTATCTGGAGACCTGGGCTCAAAGGCAAGCATCCAAATCCCACACTGGGGAAGACTAGGATGTTCATTGTTGTAGTGAGACACAAAATTGGGAGCCTGCCATTTGAAAACACCACAAATTATGCCATTTTGATGGGAAATACAGAAAGTTCAGTTGTTTGCCATGTAAAATGACAAAAATCAACATCTTGTCATGGAAATGCCCAAAGTCATACATTTTAATTGAAATGGGATATTTATGGTATCTTTGACTTCCTCAAGAGAGGCATGGCCATAACCACTACTGTCTGAGTGAAAAATCGATGTTTCTATATAACCCTCCTGACTGTCTCAACCCCTTAGCTTGAACATGTGTCCCTGGTTCAGCTATCCTGAATTCTGTTGAAGCTTGAAAACATTTTATCAAAACTGCCTTGAATCTGATTTTCTCTAGGGAAAACAGTTCATGGTGCTCCCATCATTCATCTGATGAATTTTTTTTAGCATCATAATCATTTTTATAGATCGGTGTTGCATATATTCCTGTTAAGTTTTCAAAGCTCTGTAATTCAGCGCACAGAACTGTGCACAATACTCCATATGAGGTCTCGCTGATGTCCTGAATAGTGACTTCATCACCTCCACTTCTGTACTATTCATCCCCAATTTATTGAACATAACAGTCTGTTGGCCTTGCTGGCATGATGCCACTACCTACAGGGGAAGGCTGACGAGCTGAATATGATATTTTAAAGCTCTGGGGTCAAAGTATTGTGGCATTTAATAGATGAAATAACAGTCACAGGGAACTAGGCTGGGAAGGTTTCTGGAACTTACTGAAGAGTTACAAAATACCTGTGTATTTTGTCTTGGTCTAAGGTACCATTGATCATATTTTGAAGCATGCTTTTCGGTAAAGATTGATCTTGCTGAACACATGACAGCTTGGCCCACACAGGGGCCTCATGTGCATGCAGATTTGCACTAAATGGTTAATGGTAAAAAACACAATGACTTAGCGAGGTAAAGGGGAAAGTTTGCATCTTGTTTCTGTTATTTTCTATGACTTTAGTTTTAAGGAGCCAGCACATATAAAAACATGTTCTGCATCTGTCGTGTATATATCTTGTAATATTCATGTTCCTTCTTATTCTTTTCCCGCAGACAGAATATCTCATGTGAAGCTACTTTGTGATGAACATAATACTTCAAATGATACCTGCAACCTTACATTAAAATGCATTGCAGAACAAGGCTCTAATGTGAAATACACCTGGAATATTCCTGAAAACACCAAACATACAATTACCATGTCTGCCGAAGGTTCTTTATTGAAGGTTAATCTGACACCGGATAACATCATAAAATTAATAATCTGTAATGCCAGCAATCCTGTTAGTAATGTGAAGGCTAATTTTTCCACAGAAGCAGTCTGCTATTTTAACTCAGCAGGTAATTTTGAAATAATATTAATGCTGATAAATTGATAATAATCATGACATCTTGAGACTGTATTTCATTTTTTTCTGAGCAGACTGGGTGGGCAAAGTGATTCTTTTCTGTTGACAAATTCTATGCTTTTATGTTTCATAGTGAAATTGTTCAAATAATTTTGACAAATGAAAGAAACATGGACAGGCTTTATACAAACATATGAAATTTGCCGTCAGAAAAAGGTCATTTAGTCTATCAAGTCAGCTTGATTTTGCAGCAAGCAGCTCTATTCTGCCGTTTCCCCTCCCTCCTCAACCCCCCTACCTTTATCCTCCCTCTTACCGTGTCCCAGCTCCTTTTGAAGCAGCCCACCATTTTATAGGCTACTACCTGGCAACGCATTCCACCAGGGGTCAACCTTAACTTTTTTTTGCACTAGCTAACCGGACAAGTTGATTAAAAATTGCACTAGCCCGCAGATGGTTGCACTAGCCCACAACAATAATGGTCAATGTTGATCGGTTATACAGGAAAACTGCAAGACAAGAAATACTCCGATTATTGCATATTTATCCTGCTCCCACATTGCTTCCTGCCCCAGCAAAAAAGACTGCAGTCCAATCACACTCAGTGTGTACCCCTATTGTTTTTTTACCATGTGCCCCTTGCTTCCTCTTTCTTCACCCCCTCCCCACCAAACCAGAGAATACCATAATAGCTAATGTTCAATCAGGCAGTTCTAGCTCTGCACACACAATAGCCAACATCATCATGCACATCACCACAGTCCCACCCTGACCTGCAGGGCAATGTACAGAATCAGGCAGAGAAAGACACTCTCATCTCCCACCCTATGATGAACCAGAACTGCACTTCTGGAAGTTTTCTTAACACACTGCGAAGTGAACCTGGGGAAGTTCTAGGATTTCCTTGGAGAAAGTTAAACAAACACAGGGGGCGTGGGATGTAAGAAACTTTGACATATCTGTTTATATATACCAGGCACAAAAATATTGATTTAACATGCTCTGCCCTAACAAAAACAGATTTGTCATGACAGTGTCCTTTCATCAGTCAAAAGGGAGCAGTATAAAGGCATGATGCTGTACTACCTCTTTCTATATAGGATGATCTATGCATACCAGGAATACCTTTTTTAACCTTTCAAATTATATATTTTACTAAGGTTTTGCTTTGTGCCAGCCATGCTCCAAAGCATTGTTTTAGGATGAAATGACATGCTGTGTGGTACTGCATTGATGGCATTGACTGGTGTGATCCATTAAGAGGAGCTAAGAACCATACACCAGTCAGTAATGGCAGCTATGGGTCTATGGATGGCCACTTCAGAGTCTAGTCTGCAGTGGCATCAATGGGCAGTATAGAGTGGATAGTCCACCTGCCTGGGCAGACCGTGTATACATGATAGCATTCTGTCACTGCAGTGTTGGATACAGACACTCAAAAGGTTGGGAAATGAGGTACACTGGTCTTAATATTGTGGGAAAAATCAAAGACAAGTTCAGCAAACTGGAAGCTAGTGACTTTAACACTCCACCCTTGATCACAGCATGCACACTAGCTGAATGTCCTAACAACTGAGTGATATGACTCATGAGTCTTTTGTTGGATCCCTATCTTGAACTGCCAGATAATTGCAGCTCTTAATGAGCTGTTAATCACACCAGACCACCTGGAACACTGAGGGAGATTAGCAAAAGGCCTACAGCCTGCTAAAGTAGGGACTCTTTCAACTTCAATAACAACCATGAAAAACCTGCACTAGTCAAAACGGACAAGTAGAAGGTTAGCTGCACTAGCCCTGGCCAATCTGCACTAGGTTTAGGGCTAGTAAAACAATGTTAAGGTCGAACCCTGCATTCCACCCTGCCACCACCCTCTCTGTAAAAAGTGTCTCTGCATTTCCTTCCTAAACCTTCCCCCCTCCAATCTCATGTCTTGGCCTTGAGTGTCCCTTCCACCCTTGCTCTGAATGGTCTATTTGTACCAGTCATGTTTATTCCTCTCATGTATTTAAAAGTCTCAATAATATCTCCTCTGTCCCTCATCTCCTCCAGTGAGTACATGTTTAACTTCTTTAGCCTTCTCTCATACGGTAGGTACTCCAGCCCATGGGTCATCTTAGCTGCCCTGCACTGCACCCCTTCCAATAATTTAATGCCCCTTTTCAGGTACAGGCACCAGTACTACAAGCAGTATTCAAAATGAGGTCTAACCAGTGATCTATACGGTGGCAGAATCACCTCCCCCCTCCTTGACGTTATTCCCCTTGCTATGCAATCCAGCATTTTGTTGGCCAATTCTGCTGCCCTACTACACTGTGCCAAGTTGTTCATTGATCCCATAATGACCACCCCCAGATCCTTCTCTTCCTCAGTCTCTGCCAGCTGCACCCCCCAGTTCATAGTTCTTTCTTGGATTTTTTTCTCCGAAATGCAGTACCTTACATTTTTTGGCATTGAAACCCAGCTGCCAAGTGTCCAACCAAGTATCCAGATTATTCAGATATTCCTGCAGACTCCACCACCCCTATATGTCATCCACCACTGCCCCACCTTGGTGTCATCGGCAAACAGGCTGATCCTGCTCTTAATACCCATGGAAATGTCTGCAATACATATCCCAAATAACACTGGTCCCAGCACCAAGCCCTGTGGAACTCCACTCATAACTGCCGTTAGGGATGAGAGTTCCCCATCTACCACCACCACTACCTGCTGCCTTCTCTTCAGCCAGTTTGTCACCCATCCCACCATTTTTGGTCCCGCTCTGGTTCTTCAAGTTTTATTCCAAGTCTCCCATGTGGCATTGAATTGAATGCCTTGCTGAAGTCCAGGTACAGGACATCTACTGCATGGCCCTTGTCCATCTGCCTAGTCACCCAGTCATAACTCTAGCAGGGATGCCAGCCTTTCCTTCAGGATAATTTCCAATAGCTTCCCCACAATGGACATGAGGCTCACTGGACTACAATTCCCTGGTTCTTCTTTAGTGCTGCTCTTATGCAGGGGAACCACATGAGCCAACCGCCAGTCCTTGGCTATGCATCCTGAATTTAGTGAGGCATTGAATAAGTCTTCCAAAGCCCTGCCAGGATCTCTGCAAGCTGCTTTAGTGCCCTGGGGTGAATGCCATCCAGCCCTAGTGCCTTGTCCACTCTCAGTGCTTTCAAGCCCTCCAGAACTCTAGCTTCTGTGATCCAGCCATCTGTTACTCCCTTCCCAGCCTTTACCCTCCTGCCTTGGGTAGCACTCCCCCCTCTCATTCATAAATACTGAGCAGAAGTAGTCATTAAGTGATTTTGCCTTTTCTGCCCCCTTTCTCTACCTATCCCCATCCTTTTTAACCCTTACTATCTTTTCTTTATGGCTCCTTTTCTCCCTGATGTACCTGAAGAAGCCCTTCTCCCCTTCTTTATGCCATGCTCCAGCCGAGCTCTTTGGTGACTTTTGCTCTTCTTACTGCCCTTGTCACCTCCCTTGTCTCCTGCAGGTACTCTTTCCAATCTTCCCTCTCTCTCTGATTTTCTGTATCTCCTAAAGGCAACCCTTTTTCTCCTCACCTTTTCCACAACCCCCCTGCACATCCAGCTTGGCTTTTTTGCTCTGGCCTTTTTACTCTGAGTCCTGGTAAAGGACTTGGTAATCACTAGTATCCCCTTCTTTATGATCTCCAGTCTCTGGTCCATGCCCATACTAGGCTGGATCCTGGCCAGGTACCCACTCACTATTTCCCCCATGTTTGCAAAATCCATCCGCCTGAAATCCAGCACCTTTGTATTGGATGCCACAACCTCTTTCCCCATCACCAACCTGAATGTGACTGAGAGATGGTCATTCCCTGCGAATGGGTCATCCACCTTGCTGTTCCTCCCAAATTCCCCATTTGTGAGCACTAGGTCTAGGGTGTCCCCCCGTTGGTTAGCTGACCACCTGCATTAGGAAGCTTTCCTTAAAGGTGTCCAGAAGTATCTGCTTCCTTTTACTGCTGGTGGCTGTGGTTCCCCAGTCTACCCCAGCAGGTTGAAGTCCCCACAACCACCACATTCCCCTTCTTGCTTGCCTTATTAATCTGCCTCGCCAGTTCCTTGTCCAATTCCTCTGTCTGGGAAGGTTGGCTGTACACCATTCCCATGTGAAAGTCCTATTCCTGGAATCCTGGATTAGCAGCCATAATGACCCAATTTCCCCTTCCCCCACCTCCTCCCTAACGTACTTTAACCCCTCTCTCATGTATAATGTCATTCCCCCTCTTCTGTTTTCCCTATCCCTAAAGAATATTCCGTTAGATCCAGAACATGCGCTGGGGCAAAATGGAACCTAGAATGTGGTCCACCATGTCTGGTCTCCACACCCAAGGGCACTACCAATTGCGGTAGGCAGGTGGCTTTGGTGGTCCGAGAGGTTCATCCAACTCAGGCGGTGTTATGCAATGCCAGGTCCATTAAAAACAAGACTGTAATTATTGCAGATCTTGTTGGAACTGTGGACCTGGCTTGCATTTCTGAGACCTGGCTGGATGAGAATTCTGGCCCAATTTTGGATTCTATAACTCCAGCTGGGTACTTGGTGATACACTGCCCGAGACTGGATCGCATGGGGGGAGGGGTTGCGGTCTGTTTCAAGACCAAACTTAACCTCACGAGTGTACCAGTTGAGGAGACTAAGTCATTTGAGTATACTGTAGTAGCAGGTGTAGGTTGTTGGATCGCCCTCATCGACCATCCACCCAGAGATGAGAAGCGATTCCTTCAGGAAGTGGTGGACTTCGTCATCGACATGGTATTTGAGTCGCCCAGACTGACGGTTCTGGGTGACTTTAATGCCTGGGTTGACGACGAACTCTCACAATTTGGTCAGCACTTCCTCCAGTTGATGTAATCTCTGGGCCTGACACAGGTGGTTACCACTGCTACTCACAAACACGGTCATTCCCTTGACTTAGTCTTCCTCCTAGGGATCGAGACTTCTGACTTGGAGGTGGAACCAGTCGGGTGGTCCGATCATTGCACCATGGGGTTTAGTTTTTACATCCCCCGGTAGGCCTACCCCTATGGAGATGGTTAAATACTGCCCTTTACGAGATATAAGTTCTCAGAGCCTAACAACGGTGCTTGACCTATCATCCCCCTCGTTTTCCAGCAATGATCTTGAGACTCTCGTGACGGCCTATAATTTGGCCATCTCGACAGCTATTGATTCCATTGCCCCCGTCCGAGTTCGCCCTCTCTCCCTTTGCCCTTGATCTCCCTGGTTTGATGGGACTTTGAGGGAGATGAGGAGACTAGGTCAAAGGTTAGAACATTGCTGGCGGAAGTCCACCCTTGATGCCGACCACCTTAGATTGATGGACCATTATCAAGTCTATCAAACTGCTATCTCCCGTAAGAAGGCAGAATTCCTGTCCAGGGAGATTGCAACTGCTCAGAATTGACCAGTTCAGCTTTTTCATACTGTAGACAGACTGTGCAACCCAGCCTGTCTACAGGTATGGAAAGCTTTTTCGCAATTAGACTGCAATGAAATTGCTCGGTTCTTTGCTAATAAGGTGGCCGACATCAGGGCGGGACTCCAGCCGGCACACTCTATGGGCATTGCTTCTGATCAGTACAAGGTCACTACACCTCGATTGTTTTGGAGTACCTTTGTCCATCCGGAGTTCATAGATGTCATGCAGATTATCCAGAGTGTGCTCCCTACATGCTGTAGTTTGGATCCTGGACCAACTTCCCTAATTTTGGGATGTATTGATGTTATCGGTCTGGTCCTAGCATGGATTGCCTGGTACTCCCTGGAGTCTGGAGAGTTCCCCTGCTCTCTGAAAGAGGCGGTGGTGACACCTCTCTTGAAGAAAGCTTCCTTGGACCCAGACTGCCATGCAAACTACAGACCTATCTCTAGCCTTCCTTTTATAGGGAAGGTGATCGAGAAAGTAGTGACTGCACAACTGGAAGACCATTTGGCCATCCATAACATCTATGAACCACTCCAATCTGGTTTTCGTAAGAGACACAGTACTAAGACAGCGCTGGTTCAGGTGCTTAATGATCTCCTGATGGCCAGAGATCGGAAGAACCGCTCCATCTTGGTTCTTTTAGATCTCTCTTCAGCATTTGACACCATGGACCATGAGGTGCTGTTGAGCCATCTGAGGTTCATCTGTGGACTGTCGGGAACAGTCCTCAGGTGGTTTACATTGTTCCTCATGGGTAGATCACAGATAGTGGTGTCTGGGGTTTACTCCTCAGATCCCATTTCACTGATATGTAGGGTACCTCAGGGCTCTGTTCTTTCACCCATGTTGTTTGCAGTGTACATGCTGCCCCTCAGAGACATTGTAAGATGGTATGGGCTGAGGTTTCACTGCTATGCTGATGATAACCAGCTCTATCTTTCTTTTGCACCTGACCAGAATGTCGCTGTCTCAGTCTTATATTTAATAACTGTCTGAAAGAAATCCAAGATTGGATGGATTCCAGTTGGCTAAAGTTGAACTTGGATAAAACTTGAGGTGTTGGTTGTGGATCTGGGTCATCAGATAAGGGGGTCGGGGGAAGGTTCTCCCTCTGGAATTTTTCTCGGCAGTGGCTCACTCCCGACCTCTGAACAGGTGCTTAACCTGGGGATAATTTTTGATGAATGCTGACCTTGCATTCGCAGGTGTCGGCTGTTGTCAAAACTTCCTTTTACCATCTTAGGAATATCGCCAGGATTAGGCATCGTGTTCCATCCGATGACCTTCCTACATTGATCCATGCCTTTGTTTCCTCGCACTTAGATTATTGCAACTCCCTTTATCTAGGGCTTCTGGGGTTGAAATCCACTGCTTGCAGCTAGTGAATAATGCAGTGGCCCGGCTTTTGGTGGGATCTTCGTGATCCTGTCATATTTCGCCGGTGATGCGCAAACTGCACTGGCTGCCAGTACAGTGGAGGATCACCTTCAAAGTCGGTTTGCTGACTTTCAAAGCCCTACATGGACTGGGTTCGGACTACCTGAAAGAGCTCCTGATTCCCTACTGCCCCGGACAATTACTTCACTTAGCCGTCGAGGGGTTGCTAGAGATTCCAAGGGTATATTTAAAATCTTCTGCGGCAAGAGCTTTTGAGTTTGCAGCCCCTACCCTTTGGAATTCTCTACCCCATTGGATTCGGGAGTGAGCAACTGTGGAGGGATTTAAACAATCACTAAAAACATATCTGTGGCATCAAGCTTTTGATAATTGAGCCTCTTGTTTTTATGGATATCTGTATGATTTTATTGAAGTTTGTTATATTTTATACTGTTATTGTTGTTTTAAAATGTGAGACACCTTGGCTTTGGATAAGGCGCCATACAAATACATTTTACCATTATTATTATTATTTGAAAACACATTTATGGTGCCAAGCATTTCGCGAATGACTGTAATGATACTAGTGATTTTATATAACTTATGTTGCTGAAATGATTGATTTGTGATTTTAAATTTGTTAGGCACCTTGGCATATTAAAGGCGCCATAAAAATAAAGCTATTATTTTTATTATTACTACTACTACTACCCTGGGACCACCAGGTCTGAGTCATGGTATTTGGTGGCCCATGTTTCCATAATTGCTGCCATATCCACCTCCCTTTGCACCATAAGGGCCTATAGGTTATTCATTTTATCCACCAGGCCCCTAGCATTCATGGTTACCACCTTCCATCCCTTTACCTTTCCTTTCCCATCCCTCTGTCCTCTACTTCCAGTATCCCCTCCATTGCTTCTATCTAGTACAACACCCTTTTTCTGGTGGGGGGGGACCTGCTCTGCTTCCCATCTTATGGCCATTTTATACCCTCCCTCCACTTGCCACATCCCACTCCTAGTTGGAATGTCCAGCTACCTTAATATACTCCCCAATCTTCAGTTTCAGCACCTTCTTGCCCTCCTCATTTAGATGAAGTCTATCCTTAGCACATAGACCATTGTCCTCCCAGGTCTGTCACCACCATCCTGCCAACCCATACCCTTTGGTGTGACAGCATTTGCCTAACCATTCATTAAATTCCTTGATACTTTGCTTTCTAGCCATGCTCACCTTGGGCACTGGTAATATCTCAGAAAAAGTTACTGAACTACCCTTCCCCTTGCATAAAGTTCCCAGCTCCTCAAACCTCTTTTGGACTACGTCTAATGCACTATCAGTCAAGTCATTTGTCCCCAGATGTAGAATTAAATGCGGTCTCTCCCTTCCCCTTTTAGTATATTTTAGGACTGATTGTCCCACTCTTTCAGCTGTCATCCCTGGCATGGACTCCACCCGTGTACGTCTATGCCTTTCCCCCTTGCTACCCCACCTTACCCCCCCTTTAGTACTGAATCATCCAGTACTAGTATTTTCCCCATATTTCTATCTGCCTGTTTCCCCTCCCTGTTCCCCTCTTCTCTGACTCCTCCTCTAGCACATAATTCCCCCATCTGTCCCTGTTGGCATTACTCTCCTGCCTGCCTCCCTCTTTTGCACATATTTACCTGCCTGTCCATGCCTCCATTTTTCTCTTGTCTGACTCCTCTTCCTCCCCCTGCACATAATTACCCCTATCTGTCCCTGCTTCTCTCCTGCCTGATCCTTCCTCCTGCAAACAATTCCCCCCAGTCTATCCCTGTTGTGTTTCCCATCAGTGTTCTCCCCTGCCACAGCTGCTATGCCACTTGTCTTCTCTATCCGTCCTACTCCACTTCCCCTCATCCCTGCTCCTTTCAACTGTCCCTCCTGCTGTGCCCCTCTCCCCTTCACCTCTGCCACCCCCTTAGACTGGCTACTGTCCCTTGTGCATTTCCCTCCCTTCCCCTTTTGCCCCATGGGTATTTCACACCCCATCCTCCTCCACCAGTGTCGCTAGCACCGCAAACCGACTCTGCCTGCCCCCTCTGTATTGCTGTGCCTTGTTTCCTCCCTCCTGACTTAAGCCTTTCCTCCAGCACTAGGCCCCTTGATTGTTTTGCTCCCACTCCCCTTCCCAACCATTCCCTTATTGTGTCATCATTCTTCTTCCTAGGGGAGAACCTCCTGCCCTAGGTTCACTTCCCCAACCCCATCCTCTCCAACTCCCTCCCAAGCCAAAGCACTTCTTCCTCAAGACTCCTCAGCCAGTGACAGATTGGACACACCCCTAGCTTCCACAATATGTTCATCCAAACCGCCACCAAACATGGGAACTCTTTTGCTCCATTCAAATGTACTAGAGTATGTGGTAACCACCTTCCATGGATTGCCCCTGATTTGCTGGCCTGCATTAGGGAATGAGATAAAGCTTGGAGAAAGCACAGGGCCAATCTGCTATCACCAGATTATACTAGGTATCTCAAGCTAAGAAATGCCTGCACAAAAGCTACCAGACTAGCCAAGTCTGAATGTTTTAAATCTGCTTTCCTAAATGATATCAACTGCCCCTCCAAATTCTGGAAAGTGGTTCATGCCCTTTTCTCCCCCATCCCACCCGAACCCCTCCAAGTGTTTAAAATAAATAATTTATTAGTGTCTGACCCTAGTCTAGTGACAAAGAAGTTTATCTCATATTACACTTCATGCACATCTGCCCTCCTAACATCCCTCCACCAACCCACCCTCTTGCTCCCCTTCCCTTGCCCGCCCTCCCAACCCCGCACCCTGTCCTTCTTCTCCTTCACTGCAGTCACTCCTGCTGAAACTCTTGCTGCCCTACTCTCACTTAACCCCTCCAAAGGCTCCTCACCTGATGACCTTGATCCCAAACTTCTTTACCTTTCATCCCCAGCAATTGCCTATCCCCTCTCTCTAATTCTAAATCTCTTTTTCTTGTCCTCATCTGTCCCTTCATTATGGAAACATGCTGTTGTCCTCACTCTCCCAAAAGGCAGAGACCCCTCCTTCCCTGGCAGCTATCACCCAATCTCTCTCCTTCCTTCCCTGGCCAAATTACAAGAACACCTCATTCTCTCCCAGCTTACCTCCTTTCTCTCTGAATCCTCCTTTTTCACCCTGTTTCAGTCTGGTTTTTGGAAGAACCACTCCACCACCATCTCTCTCCTGAGGCTCACTGACTCCATCTTTACCAGGCTGGATAAGGGCCTCATCACCTGGGCCATCTTTATTGACCTCGCCAAGGCATTCAACACCGTCTCTCATGCCCTGCTCCTTGACTCCCTCAAGGCTGCTGGCCTGTCTACTCCTGCCCATAACTGGTTTAGAGCCTATCTCACAGGACAAATGCAATCAGTCAGGATCCAAGACACAATCTCCTCTTCCCTCCCTATTACCACAGGAGTCTCACAGGTCTCTGTGCTAGGTCCTATTCTTTTCTCCATCTTCCTCAATGACCTACCCTCAGTCTGCTCCCCTTCCTCCTCCATCCAGATGTATGCTGTCGATACTGTATACCTCTGGCACTTGCGCTGCCGATGTAGCTACTACCTTACACAGTGAGTACCACAAAGTTCAGTTCTGGTTTGCCTCACAACAATTATTCCTCAATGCCAAGAAGACTGTCTCCATGACCTTTGATACCAGGCAGAGACTCTGTAGGCTTCTTTCTTTACCCTCCTTCCACACCCTGGATGGGACTGTCCTCAAGGACACCTACTCATTCAGATACATTGGGATTTGGTTGGACCAACACCTCAACTTCGCTGGCCACATTGATGCCATCCTGAAAAAACTGCACCCCAAGCTTCTTGCCCAACACAGGAACCATAGTTGCATCCCTCCTATGGCACAGTGTGACTTGGTCCAGAAAATTATTCTCCCCATTTTCGACTGTTGTGATGTAGACTATGGTGCCGTGCCCAAATCCTCCCTGACCAGATTGGACTCTCTTTTTACCTCCTTCTGTCATTTGCCTTGGATGCCCCATCTCATTCTCATCACTGTGACGTATACCATACCCTGTTCTTTCCACTGTTTGCAAACAGGTGCACTGCCCACTGTGCTAAGCTCACTTCAAAATTTTGGCTTGGGGTACTCCCCACTTACATCTTACGTTCCCTCTCCACCCCTCCACCTCCCTCTTTCCGATCCACTGATTCTAGGGCCTTACTGGTCCCCCATCGCTCCACTTGGATTGGACAGACTGGTTTCTCCTACTGATTCCCGCACCTCTAGAATTCTCTGCCCCCCAAATATGTCACTCTTCCTCTTCCTCCTCCCTTGCCTATGTCCTTTGCAGCCACCTCTCCTCTAGCTGCTCCTGCTTTAATCCTCCTTAAAGTTCCTTCTCAGGGGACTGCTCCACAGGTCCATACCCAATCCCTTACCCTTAATGTACCCCTTGCCAATTCCCTGGCCTCCCTTGCACCACCCCTCCCATCTTCTCTTACTCCATGTCCTCGCTAAGTGCTTCCCCCTGGCAGGGATCTCAGCTCCCTGGAGGGGCTAGTTCTAGCATGCCTACTCCCCTTCATCTATCTTCTTTCTCTTCCTATATGCCTCTGTTACTCTCCTGACCCACCCTATTCTTTCTTACCCGTATTCGCTGTTGCCCAGCCCAACCCCCGGCAGGGTCCTCCACATCCTGGAGGGGTTAAACATAGGCACTTTTGGTCCCCCCTTCTTATTTCCCTTCCCTTTAAATGTTTTCACCTAGTTATGGTCCTGGCAGGGTTCTCCAAAATCCTGGAGGAGCTGACCTAGGCTTAAACTCCCTCCTGGGGAATATGGGTGTGGGAAGGACAGTAGTGTGGTGGGTAGGTAACTGGCTGGGCGGCAGGACACAGATGGTGGTGGTAAATGGCTGTCACTCCACAGAGGGAAGAGTGACCAGTGGAGTACCCCAGGGATCAATGCTGGGACCGGTCCCATTCAACATCTTCATCAGTGACATTGCGCAGGACCTAGAAGGCAGAATTTCACTGTTCGCTGATGACACAAAGCTCTGTAACAGAGTAGACACACCAGAGGGTGTAGACAGAATGAGAAGGGACCTGCAGAAACTTGAAGAATGGTCAGGGGTTTGGCAGTTGAAATTCAATGCAAAGAAGTGCAAGATAATGCTTATGGGGTACAAAAACCCGGCACAATATATCAGTTGGGGTGAGGATATAGCATGCACCAAGCAGGAAAGGGATCTTCGGGTTATCATCTCTGATGACCTCAAGGTAGGGAAACAGTGTGACAAGGCAGCAGGTAAAGCAAATAGAATGCTGGGATGCATAGGCAGGGGCATCACCAGCAGGAAAAGGGAGGTCATAATTCCACTATACAAGACACTAGTGAGGCCCCACCTGGAGTACATTGTACAGCTCTGGAGACCTTACCTATGTAAGGACATAGACAGGGTAGACAAGGTTCAGAGTAGGGCAACTAAGATGGTACATGGATTGCATCACAAGTCCTATGAGGACAGGTTGAAGGAACTGAATATGTACTCCCTGGAGGAGAGGAGGGAGAGAGGGGATATGATGGAGACATACAAGTATCTTATAGGGAGGAACACGATGCAGGAATACACTTATTTTAAGCAAAAAAGATGTTCCATGCCTAGAAGGCATGGGATGAAGTTTGAGAGAGGATGATTCAGCGGAAACGTGAGGAAGAATTTCTTCACAGAACGGGTGGTGGACAAGTGGAACACCCTGCCAGAGGAAGCGGTGGGGGCTGAAACAATCATGGGATTTAAGAATGCATGGAATAGACTTAAAGGAATTCTGGAGTTCAGGGGTAAGGGGCAACAGACTTCTAGGAAAACATAAACTGAACTTACACGCTCAAATGGGCAGACTGGGTGGGCCATAGGCCCTTATCTGCCGACACTGTCTATGTATCTATGTATTCTTCTACTGTACTCCTTCTCTCCCCTATCCTCTCATTTTGCCTTGTTCCCATTGCATTTATTTACCCCCACATGGCAGTGCCATACTATTTTGCCCCCTGCACTGCTAATTCAGCCCAACAAGATTGCTTCCACCTACCCTCCTCTCCTGCTCCTAGTACTGGTTACTGTTTATTGTTCAATAACCCTCTGTATGCTGCTTCACCTTCATCTAGGGGACCCTCTGTTCCCTTCCCCTCCCCTTCCCTGTTTAGCATTTCATCTAATTAAATTGTCTAAATTTACTGATGCTTTATTGTAACGCTAATCCACTAGTGTGTTGGTGTAATTGCTGTTTTATTCACTGTACCTAATCCCCCATGTATGTTTAACTGAGACTGTATTTATGTCTGAATCTGTATGTATAGCCACTGTTTGTTACTTATTTTCACTCTGTTATCCATGTGTACCCCTTCCCCAGGTCGCACCGGGAGAAGAGCAACTTGTTGTTCAGTGTGCCTTCCTGGTGAAACATTTCAATAAATAAATAAAATCCATTGCAGCACACAATCCTACATATTGTTCTATAGTACTATTTAGAAAATACAGTTCTAATTAGAAAACACAGGCCTAAAAGATACAGTCATAACTTAGGTTGCCTACCTGGTTACCTACTAGCTCATAACTTAACTAAAAATGTAATACTAAACAAAAAAATACCATATCACTGCACACTGCAAGAAGCATAAAAACAGTACTATCTATATCTTTTATACCCACTTTAGCTTGAGTTGCTGCACCTTTTTTCTCACTCCCTTCACAGACAGTAATGCCAAAGAACAGTCTTACCATCAGCTTGTAGTCCAAGCCCAGGGGTCACTCCTTCTGATTTACTCCTCCTCCAGCCCCCTTCTGGTTCTGTTCCCCAGCCAAAGACTCCCCTGACACACAGCCCCTCAGGTGCTCCACTTCTTCTTCACTCCCCTCCTTCAGACCCTCCTGATTCATTCCAAACCACCACTGAGGACTATTTAATAAGGAAGAGGTGAGGGGTGGGTGGGTGAGAGAAAAACCCAACACAGTCACACACTACTGGTATGTGTCTGGGCCTGCCTTTAAATAGCCAAGCCCTGATTCAAATTCTTGCATCGTTGTTGCCCCTTCTGATTGGCAGCTCCTCCTGGAGCCACCAGAGTATGAAGTGGCCTCTTCTTTGCACTGATGCTCCCCTGTATGGCTCTAGTGGGAACCCTGATGCTACTCCAAGCCTTCTACCACTGAGGTGTGCTGCTGTCCCCCCTCCCAGTCCTGACCGCCGATGTGGTCGCTTCCTCTTCTCTGACCACCATTGCGGTCGCCTCCTTCACCGGAAGAAAAAAAAAACAACACAGCCACACACTTATAAACAGTGTGGCCCAGGGAACAAGTTGTGTGATGGTTGTCATCAAACCTGAAACTTAGAGGTATCGGTGAACTGATACAAACTTTGATTTCCATGACAGATGAAAATCTAAAATGAGCTTCTCCCATTTCTGATGGGTGGCAAAAAATGATGTATTGAAGTGGGTCTGTATGAACATTTTTCACAATTCTGTGAGCTCTTAGCAGGCTGAAACAAACTCTTTTTCACCCTCACTACACAAATTGGCATGCAACGTAGAGACTTCTGCCATGATCTAATCATCAAAGAATTAGCTATATAGGGGTACAAATGAAGACTCTCTTTCTAGAAATGGTTCACTAGGGTTGCTATCACAGGCAGGATTTCTGTTAATACCCTTAATGCTAAGGCTATTTAAAGCAGAAATATTTGTTAGTCTGCCAAAAATGCAATCACATAGTTTGGGGGCCAAAATGTATTTCTGGCATACTTCGGTTCATGCTCAGTTTTTATTTAGTTTCCTTTACAGTTTATGATGTAATTGATTATTCATGTCATTAAAGATGGCCACTGCTCACAATTTTTGCAAATCTCATCCAGTGAAGATGCTTACTGAATGTACATGCTAGATTCATATTTTGACTGTATTAGGAAGATTTTACCACATGCATCTGCTGATAAACAGCACAACACTGTACTGTACCACAACTCAAAAATGATATTAACCTACTGGAGAAGGTCCAGAGAAGGGCTACAAAGTTGTTAGTGGGTCAGCAGGGTAAGGCATATGAGGAGAGGTTGAGGGCACTGAACATGTACTCCCTAAAGGACAAGCAAGAGAGAGGGGGCATGATTGGGACCTTCAAGTAAAGTAGTAACCACAGACATTGGCAGCTATTTCCTGAAATTTCTGTGATATTTCTAGAGAAATCTCCTGTTTTCTGCATTTCCACAGTAGGGGCAGTAGAGAAAAATTCTTTAAAAATGTTGAGAAATATCTGGAAATAGCTTGCAATGTCTGTAGCTACGACTGTACTTGAATGGGATAAATAATGTGGATAAGGAGAGTCTTTAAGCTGAGTGGTGACCATAACTTGAAGGGGTACACTCTTAAGCTGGAGGGTGGGAAGTTTAGGAGGGAAGTCAGGAAGCACTTCTTCACAGATAGAGTGGTGGACCCTTGGAATGTGCTGCTGGAAAAGGTGATCTTATTGAAGACAGTGGACAGCTTTAAGAGAGGCTGGAATAAGCATGGGGGAAGGTAAGGATCATGGATAGGGTGGAGTGGGGGGCAGAAACAGCAGCTCAAGCTGTGAACCATGCAATATGAGCAGACTAGACAGACCAAATTGCCTTCTTCTGCTGGCTTCTTCATATGTATGTTCATATGTATATAATTTTATTGTGATGGCAGGCATGGCATAGAGTAAGAACATTTAAAGACATGAAAATCTCATATCTTGGATCAAGAATGAAATAAAATAAAAAGAAAATGGGAAATCTTGATTATTTGCCATACAAACATTATTGCTAAAAAAAGGCTACATGGTCACTAGCAAATATTGTTGCTTTAAAGGGGAAGGCTTGGTACTTAAGGTGGTGCCAATAAATCTCAAAACAGGAAAATGTTTGTTAGATCAATGAAACTGAAAAAGCAGTGGTCAAACCACTCAGGCATCAGTCTGAGTCTCTCCATCTTGACTGTGATGTACTGTATTTGGCAAAATGAATCGAGACTGTAAAGGGTAAAGTAAAAGGCAGGCCAACCTCCTCCATATTCTTGGTGATCATGAAATAAAATGACTAGTAGCCTGTTTTCCTCTTTTAGAGTGGAAATGGAATTACGGATTCTATACTTGAGCTGATAGTCCAAAGTCTGGTCCAGTGCCTGGCTCTTCCTGTCATTTTAACTGAAGACTGAAAACAATCTTCCCTTGGTAATAGGGTAGAGAACTCTATCACATAAACTGAGACATAATCTTCAATGTCCAGGAAATGGGGATGATCTTGTTACATTTAAAATATAACCTCTCAAGATGCTCCCCAATCCAAACCTTCGGCCAAGATAGCTCACCAAAATCATTTGTAAGAATATGCAAATATTATTGTCTACAATACCTATAATCCCTCATCAGGCACTAAGAATGGTATAACATCTTTTTTTTGATAACTTTACAAAAAAAAAAAAGATGTTATACAATTCTTAGTGCCTGGTGAGGTATTGTAGACAGTACTATTTGCAGAAGCCCTAAGTGACCACTCACCTGTGCTCTACTCCTGGTCTTGTAAAACCATGAAGCCCCACCAAACGTCTTCCTCCAATGTAAACTCAAACCAGGTAAATTTGAACAATTAAGACTCCACCTAAGGCTTTAGGGACTTGTCTCCCTTAAACAACACCCTAGATATAGATTTGGCACTCAGCTTCTTCATTCACACATTTAACGCTGCCTGCAACAAGTTTGCACCTCTTACCAAATGTGTGGTCAAAGGCTATCCTACACCATGGATTTCCCACTGTCTCCTTGACCAGATGTGTCATTGTGATTCCCTCTGGCAAATAGCCCTTGAGACGGGCCAGCCAGCCAACAGACAATGTTACAGAGAGGCCAGGAACAAGTGCATCTGGGCTATACGCAAGGCCAAAGCACAACACTACAAAGTGTCCCTTGCGTTCTCTTGGGGCTCAGGCAGAACATTTTGAAATAACCTCAAGGAATTTAATAGAAAGCCCATAACCTTCATCCCAAATTAATCTAAATGACAACTGTACCACCGATCCCAAACTTATTGCTGACGCCCTTAACTCCTCCTTTTCGGACCTTAGCAACATACTTCCTCCCCACTTCTTTGATCCTCCCACTGCCCCACCCCCTCACACTCCCCTTTCCTCACCCCCCTTTCATTTAAAGACCCTTGTCCCTTGGGAAGCCAAACCCTATCTTCAAAAAGCCTTTAGTGGATCCCAGTTTAGCAATGACACTCTGAACCTAAAACCCCTCCGCCTGACCCTTCAGGAAGTCCTTGCCCCTTAACCAGCATACTCAATTGCTCCCTATGTCTAGGCAAATTCCCATCTCACTGAAAAATGGCCACCATTACCCCCATTCACAGAAGTGGTGACCAAACGGCCACTGGTAACTATCGTCCCATCTGGTTTTACTATAGTGCTTCAACAGCGCTTGCACCGACATCCCTCACACTGACAGACACAATGCCTAGTGTCGGTATTGCACCATCGGGGATGTTAGTGCATCTGCATCAGGGGGCTGTGCCCATGAACCCCCATGTGGGGGGGCTCTGTCCCCACACATCCTGATCTCTAGATATCTAACTCTGTGTCAGAGTTGGACTGGGGGTGGCGTAACACCAGGAAATGCACAGCCTGTATCTTCCTCACACCAGCACAGTAACTCACCACAGACAGGCAAATTCTGTTGCTGTGCTGGTGTTCGCTGTGCTGGAGTCAACCTTTCATTGGCACACCATCCCATCTCTATCCCCCCCTCTCCAAAGCCTTGGAACACATTGTCTTGTATCAACTCACTGATTACCTCACAAAATATGACTTCCTTTGTAAGGAACAACATAGTTTCCACAAAGGCCACAGCACCACCTCTGCACTGCTGGAGTTCTCCTCCTCCATTCACTCAGCACTTGACAGAGGTTATCTGACTGGAACTGTCTTTGTGGATTAGTCAAAAGCATTCAACACTGTTAACCATGCCTTCCTCCTATCAACCATCTCCCTGATAGGTCTTTCCCAGGATATCATAAATTGGCTTTCAGATTATCTTACTGGCAGCACCCAGAAGGTCAAGATAGGCAACACCCTCTCCGCCTGCCTCCCAGTAAGGTCAGGGGTGCCTAAGGGCTCTATTCTGGACCCCCTGCTCTTCAGCTTATTTCTAAACATCCTCCCTGCTGCATGCTCTGGTAACTTGCTCCTATGTGCTGATGATGCTGTCCTCTTTTCCTCCCACCCTGATCCCTACATGCACCAGCAAACTCTCCAAACCTCCTTCACTGAGACTGAACAATGGTTCACCAACCAGCATCTAGTATTAAACTACAAAAAGGCTAAAGTTATGACTTCTGCACACCACCAGAGCACTCATGAAAATTCCCGGCTTCAAATCCTAAACTCCCAACTGACCCCCCTTGAACATGTCAATAACTTCAAGTACCTAGGCATCACTCTCAACTTCTCTCTCAACTTCCACCAATATATCCATCTCCTCTGTACAGCTGTCAACACCAGAATCAGACTTCTGCACAAGTACAAACACAGTCTCGCCCCAGATGCCCTCTAGCTAGCTGTCTCATCCCCAGTCCTCTCTCTAATAGACTATGGGATCTTTGTCTATGGGGCAGCTGACACCTCCTTTCTCAGCAGACTCAGGCTGTCTCTCAACAAAGCCTGCCACCTAGTCCTTGGGTATGACCGTACCACTCACACTTACTGTCTCTACAGTGCATCAAACTGGCTTAACCTTGACTGTAGACTTAGGTTCCAAACTGTCTCCTTGCCAAAAAGATTTCCTTGGCCTCTCCCTTCCAGGTCTTTCAGCCCTCCTTAAACCAGTACCTGTATTTAGAAACACTTGCAGCTCTGCCAAATCACTACTGTATGTCCCCAGATGCCGGACCACCCTATGCTGAAGAACTTTCAGCTACAGGGCCCAAAATAGATGAATGTTCTCCCCAACTCCATTTCCACAGAAAATAAGATCGGCCATTTCAAATCCCTCCTTAGGGACCACCTCTGCTCTGCCAGTATTTGTGACTGTTATTGAATTTGGCTCAGCATTCCTAGCTCATCCAGCCCCCACAATCCATTTCCCCTCTTGTGTCCTCCTCCTCCTCTTCCTCCTCCATAGGTCACCCTTTCTTGCCCATACACCCCTTTGACAATGGATTTTCTCCTGTCTCCCCCATCCAGTCTCCCTTTCCTGCCACCACCATGCTCCCCCATTATCTGCTATGTTCATAGAAGTATTATACCAGTTTGTCTGCTTTGTAATACACTTTCTTTGCTATGTACTTATAATCATGTCCAAAATAATGTTTTCTTATGTATCATTAAGTACTAAACTCTTCACAACAGCTCTACCTGTTCACCCTCTGTATATTGTACCCATTATGCTACCTCCTCTGTATATAATCCTATTGTATTTTGCCTGTCATTGTTTTGTTCTTATGATGTGAAGCCTTTGTAAATGAGTTTCTGACTCAAAGGTTGTTTCCAAAACCTCAATAAGTAAATACATACATACGTAAATTAATTAATTAATTAATAGAAGATTTGGGAGGAGCAGTGGTCATGGGCAGTTTCTCAGCACAGAGGTCACCAGTAGTTTCAGGGAGGAGCGGTGGTAGCGGGCAACTCCCCAGCACAGACGGATGCAACAGGCTGATTCAAGAAAGAGCAGAGGTAGCGGACAGCTTCCCAGCACAGACAGAAGGGAAGTGATACAGTTTTAAACAATAACTTTGCAGGAGTTTTGGTCAAGAGGCTGGCTGGATGGTAATTAAATTGTGTTGAAACTGTACATGAGATAGAACAACCTTTGGGCAACTGAAATAATATATGCACTTTTACTTAATTTGCAGCAGTTTCTTTAAAGGTTGCCTGGGGACAGCAGCTCTGATAAATGGATAGCTGCTGGAATGTGGTTGAGCTCTGTGGTACTTTACAGAGGGGTGTATTTTTGTTGTAGTGCTGATTGTTTCCTGAGGATGGGGCAGGAGTGTAGCATCCACCTCCCTCTCCTCAACCCACCCACCCTGGGATAAGCTACATTTATAGGGGCCACTCCTCTTTCCACTTCCTGCCACATCACAGGAAGGGGCTATTCAATCCCCTTGGCAGACCCTGCCAAACAGAAACATGCATATATAATACAGAAGTGCTAAAGGGGGCTAACATAATGCACAGATAGCAAAACAGGAGCAAGGGAAACAAAAGAAAAAATGAAAGTATCAGGGGACTATACTAGTCACAGACAGGAGCAGGGAGGAACAGCCCAGAACATGAAGATGCAGGGAGTGATGGAATGCATGGGGTGTGAAGCAGCAGTCTTCAGGAAAACCTTCTGCATACTGCAGTGCTGCCCCATTTGCAGGCACCTCTCTGGACTGAGGGTGGAGATTACCAGCCTCTGGGCCAAGCTGGTAGGAGTACTGGGAACCTTCATGCCCACACAGTGGCCACCATGTCCCCAGTCACTGCCACAATGGCTGCCAAAGCAAAGAGTGAGATGGACTATGGTTGGCTCAGGGAGTCTGCAGGAGGGTGGGCAGAGGCACCCCCAAGTCCAGCTTGAGAACTCCTATGAGGTTCTGAAGGAGTGGGGTATTATGTGATGATAGTGAGTGAATATGAGCAACCATCAAAACGGCGACTCATATTCAACGGTATCATCATGGGCTACACACAAGGGTAGTGACAGTATGTTAAGATGAGGATAGGGGAGGGTGACCAGAAAGGGAGGATAGCAAGGGTAAGGGGAGGGATAGGGAAGAGGGTTTTCAGTGGGTAGTGTGCCTGCTGCAGCAAAGCCAGCCATGTGGTGTGGTGGTGAGGGTAGCTAGCTCCAGTGCAGCATGTATTGAGTTCAGGGAGGGGGGAAACTTTTGCCACTGGCTGCTGCTGCCATTTTTTTTCTTACATTTGGAGTGTTGCTCCCTCCCCAACATGCACCCTCCTGGAGTTAGGAATCCTTTAGTAGGGGTTGCAGGGAGCAAAGCCCCCCACAAGGGGATGTGTGGGGGGCACAGCCCCCTTGCACAGACACTTAGTCTAGTTGCTGGATGTGTAGTCACCGGCATGTGTATGTCACCAATTTGCTTTTTGGTGATATACACTCACCATAATAGTGACCGCTGTTTTGTATTCACTATTATGATAGAACCAGGAGTGGGAGTGTCTCACAAGGGATCCAGAGGCTGGGACCAGAGAGGAGGTGAGGGTCCTCCAGAAGGGAGACCCAGTGATGGGTGGAAGAGGACCCCAGAGGAAGAAGAAGGTACTTCTGATGGGGAACTCAATTGTCTGGGGGGGATGGTTCTGGGTAAAGATAGAAGGTAGGTGAGGGAGACTAAGTGCCTTCCAGAAGGCAGAGCTCAGAAGGAGGAAGAGCGGATCCTCAGGATCACTAAAGCAGTGGCACAGATAGCATGGCTTGAGGTCATTATCCACCTGAGAATGAATGACCTATCCAAGGGCAAGGTAAGCATAGAACAGGAGCAGGAGGACTTCTGAGAGTTGGGAGGCCACATGGAGCAGGTAGCAAGCTTTGTGACATTTTAAGATGTGCTGTCAGTTCATGGAATGAGTAAGAATAGGAATCTCTGTATCAACAGCTTCAACTGTTGGTTGAAGGGCTGGTACAGTGAGAAGGGATATGGCTTCATTGGGGACTGTGGACCCACCTGTGCAATGCAGACCTGTTCAAAGTGGACAGACTGCATCCTTCCAAGAGGAGGACAATAATCCTCAGTGAAAGGTTTAAATGCATCCTGGATGAGCATTTAAACTAGCCTGGGGGGCACAGGATCAAGGAGGCTTAAGTGGCCCACTCCCGCAAGCCAGAGCAAGCAGAAGTGAGAGGCAGGAGGGTAGGTTGTGGACAAGGACACCAGTACCAGACACTAAAGAAAAGACAGGTGGTGGGAAGGCAGTTTAATTAGGAAGAGAGGGTTGAAGAAAAAAGGCAGGAGGGTAACACGGGATGGGGCAGCCAATAAAACATGGAGGACTATGGTTGCCAGTGCTCGTAGCTAGAGCTGTGTGGAATATAAAATTCCACCTGCAGAATACCCATTCCAGTTCCATGGAATTTCATGGAATTTTCACAAAAGTTTAGTGGAATTTCAAAAAATTTTAAATTTCAGTTATTTTGCTATCATTTTAAAAATACTTATCCCAATAACACCGAATGTGGAACCTACATAGTACCCTATGGCTTATATGAGTGCACTAAATTTCAGAGCTGTAGCATAATGGGGCAGAGTTATGGGTGGCCAAACATTTAATCAAATTTTAATTTTCAGTTATTTTTAGATCATTTTAAAATGTCTTATCCAAATTTCTCCATAATATCAGGATTTAGAGAAGCATCTAGAATGCTTATATGCACCATGTTTTAAGTCTCAATCTTCAATGAAAGCTGAGTTATAGGTAGCCAAATATTGTGCTAAAATTTGGATTTCTGTAATTTTAGTATAATAGTGATAATATCCATTGAAATGTTACAACAATTAACAGGTGTACATGTTTTCACTACACTTGTATATGCACATAGTTTCAGATTTCTAGCCTTAAATGGGTCTGAGTGATAGCCTGCCAAACATGTTGCCAACATTTAAATTTTGGATAGTTTTCTATGATTGCAAAACTATATATCCAAATTTAACAAGAGTCAAAACATTTAAACTACTATACCACAAGGTAATTTCAGAAAAAGTTCATATTTTCAGCTTTAAATGGGATTTAATTGAAAGTGGACAAACTTTCACAACATTTACAAATTTAATTTTGCAAGAATGTAAACTACAAATTTATAAATCCCTGATTTTTAAAGGAAAACTCCTGACATCGTGGGCTCCTGCACCCGAAAAGCTAACCCGCCGGTTTAGCTTTTAGCAGCAAGAGCAGCATTTTCTTGCTTTGCAACTTGATCTATTTTAATTTTAAAAATTACAAAATCCAGAAGTCTGGAGGATGCATGAGCTGCTCTATTTGCTGAAAAGGTGTGGTGACGCACTACTCACTTCAGTACAAAAGTATTGAAGTGAATGGTGCGTCGCTGCACCTTTTCAGCAAATGGAGCGGTGCCTGCATCCTCTGGACTTCCAGATTTTGAAATTTTTAAAATGAAAATGTGCAAGTTGTAGCACAAGAAAATGCTGCTCTTGCTGTTAAAAGTTAAACCGGAGGGTTCACTTTTCGGGTGCTGGAGACCACAATGTCAGGAGTTTTCCTTTAAACTAGAGAATGCAATACAATTAAATCTGGCAGGTTCTTAGACCTTGCAAGGAGACTGTGTGTGCCAATTTTATTAATTGCTTGCTAAGAGAAATTGCAAAATAACATCTGTACTTAAAGCCAAATCCCATGAGTCTTTGTAAAAATTGTAAAATTTCATGAAAAATTCCATAAAACTGGAATTTTCTACTTTCACTCAGCCTTATCTGGGGGATTCTTATAAAAGGATATGAGTATAAGAGGCAGGTAGTGCAAGGCATCACCAGGTCCTGAAGTTAGATTAACAGTTTAACCAAGAAATGGACAGCTGAACTGGGTAGCACAACAGTGATAGACCCCCATGTTGAACAAGAAAGCACAGGGTGTCAACAATTCCAACCTGAACGTAGGATATTTAAGGCTCACCACCAGTACATTAATGATCCAGGGAGCCTGGTGTACATGCAAGTCTAGGACTTAGAGGTACTCAAAAGATGTAGTGGGGGAAGACAATGTCTTGGGCAGCAGGAAGAAAGAATGTTGGCTATTCCAACAGGGTAGGTTGATAGGAAAATGAGTAGGTGACTCATGTTTTAAGGGAGGTTGTCACTGTAAAGAACAAAGAGAAGGGGGGAGGAAATAGTCACCCAGAGAGAAACAGCAGGACTGCAGAAAACTCAGCCCAGCCTATCAAATGAAGTAGTGATATGTGCATTGTTAATGTTAATTACAAAAAAAATACAATTCAGGATGCTTCATCTGCAGTATACGGTAGCATAAATATTTGAGAAAATGCTACTAATTTATTTTCTTCTGCAAAATGAAAACTGACTTAACCAATTTATCCAGTTGTGTTAGACACCATGATGCACCAACTATGGATATGCACATCAAATGTTTATGCTATGCATGCAAGAGCAGCGAAGTTACAGACATCCACATTTTTGATAGTCTTCACAAAGTTTTGCAATTATTTACATGTAAAAACATGTAAATTAATGTGTTATTATGTTTTGAAAAATATTATTTTTCCAGACATTAAACTTTCCTCCAGGCATTACACTTTCCTATGTTTTGGGATCAAAATCCCTTCACCAGGGAGTCCAGTTTTCAAACTGTTTAAACAGTGAACAAATAAAACATTTTTAATAAATCAGAAACTTCTTTTATGTACAACACAATTTTTTGATGTCCATTCTAAAAAAGAGGATAATAATGAGCTAACTTACTTGGCAATTGGGTCTCTACTCACTCTTACCATCCAGTAGTGTAATCCAAATTTAGAAATTATCTTATTGTACAGGATAAAGCTGTTTTAACATTGTGAGGTTCATATTGTTTTAATTAAAGAAATATGAAGATTTTACAAAGGCTGGGATTTTATGTCTGCATTACACTAGCACTTTATGTAAAATGGACTGGTTCGGATTTAATTCAAAATCTTGCTGTGATAGCATTACAATTAAGAACTATGAATATGGCAAATGCTAAAATTGGGGATCCTCCTATACAGTTAGCATGTAATAGAAAGAACGCTTTTGGGAAAATACGCTTCAGTTTGAAGGGTCAGGGTGATGTTTTTCTTTTGACATGTCCTCCCTTAGCAAACTTAAATTGTTTAATTATAATATTGACTTTGGGTGGAGATGTGGAAAGAAATCTGGGTCCCGATTCCCTAAGTAAAATAAGATTGATTTGTGATAATGCTAGGAGTGTAAAAACTAAAATTGATTTATTAAGAGCTTGGATATTATCTGAATCCCCAAATTTAGTTTATCTTACTGAAACTTGGTTAACCCCCAGATTGGAAAAGAGGAGTTGGAAATGGAAGGTTTTTCAAGTTTTAGGTTAGACAGAAAGGGTAAACATGGAGTGGGGGGGTTCTTATCTATGTGGGATGGGATTTGGGACACACTTTAGGTATTTATTCTGGGGTAATTGGGTTAATTGATTGCTTATTAGTTGAGATTATTGAATTAGAACTGATAGTTGGGGTAATTTATGCACCACCAAAAACAAAAGTAAGTGATTATGAGCAATTAGCTTTAAAGATACAGGAAATGTCCATGGGAAAAGAATTGATCCTAACAGGAGATTTTAATGCCCTATGGGACAAAAGTAGAGGTAACACTTTAGAGTACAGTTTTAAACCTTTCGCAGTAACTCAATTAGTCACTCAGTCTACCAGGAAGACACACCCACAAAGTCCTGGGAACATAATGGATCTGGTTTTTGTTACAACTAAGGTTAAACCTCAGTTAATTTTAATAAATCAACCCATATTGGGAGATCATTGTTCCCTAAATAGTGAATTTAATTTGGATAGGGGAAAAATTTGAATACAAAATGATGGAGCCCTAGAAACAAAAAAGAGATATTTTAAGGGTTATAATAAAGAGCTTTTTATAACCAAACTAATGGAGGTAAAATGGGATAGACTGTTCCTAATGCCTTCATTAGATTTGGCAATGCAAGAATTTACAAATTGGTTTAGAGAAGTCTATGACAAATTTGCTCCCTTTGAGTATAAAAAGCAAAGGAAAAATCATGTTCCATGGATTTCAGAAAAATTTAAAAAGCAGAATAGAATTAAATCTAGATTTTGGAAGAAAGCAAGTAGAACTCTTGACCCTTTGGACTGGGTAAATTATAAACCAGATAGAAACACTTTACGATTAAATATCAAAAAGGCTAAGCAAGCCTATTATAAAACTAAGATAAATGAAGCTTCAGATTCTAAACAGTATTGGTCTTTGATAAAATCCTTTGAGGTTCCTGTCTCTCAGAGACCCAAAATCCAAATGCTTAATAATGGTTTCTGTCAGACTCCAATTAAGTCAGTGAATATACTTAATGAGTATTTTGCAACTCTTCCAGATATTCCAATTCATACTCCAGTAAAAAGAAAGACACACTCTACTAATGGTTCCTTGCCATTAAATATTCCTAAGTTTAGATTTAGGTGTGTCTCCTGTAAACAAGTAAAAGACAAAATTTAGAAATTAAATCCATATAAATCATTTGGTCTAGATAGAACTGAGGATAGGTTTCTTAGAGATTCATTTAGTGTGATTGCGCCTATTCTGACAAAACTGTTTAATTGGAGCCTGAGAGAAAGAATTTTTCCTAAATTGTGGAAGAAAGCAAAAATCATTCCAATTTTTATATCAGGCTTGCCATCTGAACCCACAAACTATAGGCCTATTGCCCTGCTTTCGGCAGTGTCGAAGGTCTTGGAACGGCTAGTATCTTGAACAGTACTCCTTGCTTTCTGCTTACCAGTCAGGATTTAGGAAGAACCATTCCACGGGCACCACACTCGCCTACCTGGTGGATCTGATTGCATCCCAACTGGAGGGAGGCAGGTCAGTGAGTGTGGTGTTCATGGACTTTTCCAAGGCCTTTGACACCATCGATCATGGTCTGCTGTGTGACAGACTTGCAGCAGTAGGCCTGTCAGCAGAAGTAGTGGGATGGTTTTCATCCTATCTACAGGACTGCTTCCAGCAGGTATGAGTGGATGGTCACCTCTCTGACAGTGTCTCTGTTCGGAGGGGTGTGCCACAAGGGTCAATTTGGGGGCCAACTTTATTTTTGATATTTATAAATGGAGTAGTGGAAGTGGCAAATAATTCTAAACTTAGGCTTTATGCCGATGACACCATTTTGGTTGCAAATGATTTGAATTTGGAACAAATGGAAATAAATCTTCAAAGGGATTTTCTAGCACTTTGTACATGGATCAAGGAATCAGGTTGGGTTATGAATTATAAAAAAAACAAATCCATGTTTTTTAGGAAAAAAGAAATAGGAAAGACTACTGCTGCCCCTTATATTAAAATAATGACTGATAATAGTGACCAAATAGCTCAAGATACAATGTACAGATATTTGGGTGTCTGGTTAGACAAAAGTCTGATTTTTGATTATCATATAGAAGATATTATAAGTAAGGTAAACAAGCGACTGGGAACTTTTAGGAGCTCAAAATCATGCTTGAATGAACAAATGAGACTGGCAGTTTAAATGAACTTTTACTTCCAGTTATGGAATATGGATGTCAAGTATACAATGTTGCTCATGAGAAAAGCCTGGTGAAAGTTGATATGATGTATAATAGACTTGCAAGGTTTACATTGGGAAAAGGAATAGGCCCACACCACTGTACTTTTTTTAGTGATCTTGGATGGGTAACCAAACCCGACTCATAAAAGAAAGTTGCAATGGGCAAATTGAACTCATAGGGCCAGATATTCAAAGGTTAGCCCCTGGCTGAGATTAGCACTGCCCGGCATGCAAACTTAGCCCAGAGCAAAATGCCAGCCATATTCAAAAGGAATAGCCCAGAGCAAAACCAGCTGAATATAGCAAGCAAAGGAAGCAGGGCAAACATGGCCAGGAGTGTAGGGCAAAAACAGCCCAGGAATAAGACAGTACTGAATATAGCACACAAGACAGCACTGAATAGAGCCCCAGGCAGGCAGTGCAAACACACAGTGGAACACAGTGCAGAGGTGAGACAGCCTGACCCTGGGACACATGCAAGGAAACACATGCTGGAATGAGGTATCAGGAGCACACCACAGTGCACATCCAGGAGGATGCTACACATGCACAGGAATGTCCAGCAACAACCCAGACCCATGTGGAGAACACCAACAACAGTACAAAGCATGCGGAACCCCATCACCCAAGAATGACACAGGACACAGTAAAATGTCATAAATACACTGTAATGAACAATAATCAGAAGTAAAGGCAATGGAAACATTACAGTGAATCAAACACATAACAAACCAAAGAACAAAATCCAGAATCAAAAATGCCCCACCCACCACTGGACAACCCTCCCCACAATACAGAAACATAACAAGATCATACCCACCAAGCAACATGCACACCCCCCCAACACACAACCCAAGCAACCAAATGCCCACTACAGGAAAAAAAAAAGGTATGCACTATCAGCTAAAAAAGGATTACAAAGGAAAACATAAGGATGATAACAAATGGAGGGCCAGGAAGACACAGGACAAGGGTGCAAAGGGGAGGAGGACGCACATAGGGACAGATGACAATATTCAAGGAAGGGATAAACAAGTCCAGTGAGGGGGTGTGGTAAGGAAAGACATTAAGAAAACAGGGCATATCTAGTTGCCCGCTGGATCCGGGAGATGAGCCTCAAAAACATTAGCCACCCTCCGTGTTTCCATAATGATGATGGCCTGCTGCTCAATGAATATTCTCTGTTGCCTAATGATGTAGCACAGCAGGTCCTCAGTGCCCTCTGACTCTTCCGGCCTTGTCGCCCACAGTGATGCCCGGAGTGGACCTACAAGAGGAAGGGTGAGACCATGAAGACAGTACACCAGACAGGAGGCAATCAGCAGCCAAAGGTGGCCATACAAAGATGGACAGCATGTCCCAATGGGCAATCCCAGGTGAAGTTGAGTTCCACATTGGTAGGACAACATGGAAGGTTCCCACAAAGCAGCACAGGGAAACACAGGCATCAACACAAAACCCAACACACATGATGACAATGATCCCAACTGCACCAGGAAACATATGACACCACCCACCCCAATACAGCACACAGCGAGACACAGCAGACACACAGCTGGATCCCCGGAGAGTTGAGTGCAAGGGCCATGTCACAACATGCACAAGGGCATCCACACGTTGGGACATGCTGCCCACCCAAACATGGAAATGTACAGTAATGCAGAGTGCAGAACCAACAACAATGACAGGCATGCAGGAGCATCAATGAACCATGACAGTGGCCTGCCAATGACCGACCCAGGCCAGGGGATAACAGTCAGCCAGGGCACAGATGCTGTCAGTGAAGGGCCGTCACATGCCACCAGGCAAGCCACTGAAAGCATACCACCCAACTGTGACATGGTACAAGGAAGTGTCCCCAACCCACATAACAGGATCCCCCTGTCCCACCCTGTGAGTACTACTTCCACAGCCAAGGTCAACATTGGCAGGCAACGACGTACATAATGTAATAGCACAATGATAACAGTACCCTGTAACTAAACTGCAACACAGTAACCTCGCCATGAGATACACATGGAAGGACTCCACAATGCATACGGCATAGTGCCAGGATGTAGCACAGTGTGACAGGCAGTGCTTCACAGCTGGTGGACAGAAGGAGGAGAGGTATGCCCGTAAGGCATGGTGCGTGTTGTCCCGCATGCACAGCAAGGCACCACCACCGGTGCAAATGTGGATGCCCTGTGGGTGGTGGTATGGATGGACCCCAGAGGTGGGCAGGTCAGCCGACAGCATGTTGTCCCCATGGAACACTCACCACCAGAGCAACCACCACCATCAGTCACCCACACAGCAATGCAAGCTGACAGTACTCCCCCAGGGCCAGACTGATAGCACCCAACTGTGGTGTGCAACACAGGTGTATCGCACAGCACACTGCCACACTTCCACTGGCCCACTGCCCATTGCAGAAATGCCACCAGACCAGTCAGTGGTAGGACACCCAGATATGACACACAGCCTAGTGAAAGGGCACAGATCACAGAGCAATGAAACAGGTACTCACGCAACACACCACCGCTATCAGGGCTGCTCTCCTGCGCCCACTGCGGCATGGATGGCACCCTCGGGCTGCCTCATCTTTGCTCCTGGGTCATGGGCTGACTCCATCCTCCGGCCATGGGCTGCTCGATCCACTCTACAGTGGACAGATGTGAAAGTGGTGTTAGAGCATGACACAGCATACACCACGTGTAGCACAGCAAGATGCATATGCAACCATAACAACAATGCACACACATGGAGTGAACAAGGAGGACCCCCACACAGAGGGCGGCAGTGCCCATGGTGCATTCACCAGGCACACACGGCAGTGATCAATGGCACCGCAGTACTGCAATAGTGGCTGTTGCAGCTCCCATGCAAACATCCGCATACCCGTGTGTGTACATTGACAGTCCACCAGGAGTGGGATCCCTGCAACATGGTGTTGCTGGCCGCAGGCTGGTGATGCACCAGGACATGCCAAACAACATGACCCAACCCACCTCCCACAGCAATGGGCACAGCATGTACCATGCCCCTAGGGGGCCTAAATGTGCCACCCCACCTGTTCACAGTGCGCACAGCACCATGCATCGTTGTACACCCTGCTGCACACACACACACCACACACCACACCTCCACACACACACACACACCTCCCCACACCTCCTTCACACACACACAGCCTGACCGTTAGTTCCAATCAACATACAGCACCACTTACCTGAGCATAGGCACAGTGCCATCACACACCATGCACTTGTAGTGCTCAGCTGCGCTGCCTCCATCTCAGGTCTGTGTACCTGTGGCGGCATTTTTCAGCATTCCTGGGTATCCCAGTGTGGGCGGTGAGTTTTCTTGCCACTGTGTCCCACACTTGCATTCGTGGGAGGTCCCCCTCCCTCACCTCCCCAAAGATCCTCCTATGCCTCTTCATCACCAGCTGCACAAGGTTGGCTGTTTCAACCTCCCCCCAGTGCCTGTCCCTGTGCACCACTGCACGCTGTCTGAAATGTCCTGCCATCTCACACCCAGCTAGTAGACCCCAAAACCTGTCTGATTGCACGTTGGCACTCCCAGGACTCTCCCTCAACAACCACTGCAGCACCGCACTATCACATGACGTAGCGCGGTGCTGCCTGGAAGAATTCACACTGCGCATGCACGACCCCCAGCATGACGCTGAGGTTGGGTACCGTGTACGCGAAAAGGCGCTGTTGGCTAGCGAAAGCGCACGCGCTATGCCAGGGTGATAACGCGACATGGGGCCTCATGAGCATGCATGTGGTGGTCACGCCAGTTATTACAGCACTGCGCTAATGGGATAGCGCGGTGCTGACCTCTAATAGCCCTGCGCTGACTTTCGCACAGCACTAATGTGATAGCCCGGCTGCTACTCAGGCCATATTCAACTGGAGTATGCAAATGGGGATACTAGCATGCATGGGGCAAACTGTGTGATTAGCATCATCATAAGCGCGCTGATTTGCATGCCTAACAGGCTTGATTGCCTGGATGGGCTATAAAGGGCAAGCAGTGCACCCACCAGTGTTAGAGTTGTGGTAAGCAACATAATACAGAAACTGATTACCTGCACGGGACTGGTGGAGAGATGCAACAGGGGGATGAGCAGCGAGAGGCAGGTACATATGACTGCCTTGGACTCTCGGAATGGCAAGAGCTCAGAACAGGATCAGCACGGACTGAAGCACACAGATGTCCCTGCTGGTGAATGGTCAGACACATGTTGGACCACAGGCAAGCACTGTGCTGTGTGATGGTGCACAGCTATAGACATCTGCCTGGGCAGCATACCATCCAGTGCACTGTGCACGTTCCCCTACAGGGCACTGTGCCATGTGGCACTGCCTGCACACTGTGGGCACCAGGCAGGGGCACTAGTACACTACCGTGGTGTGTCCTGCAACACTGGCTCACTGACATGACTCCCTGGATGTGTGGTGTGGTAGGCTGTGACCCCCCTGCAGGAAGTACACAGGGTCCCAGTGCTGTGCCATCCCATGCACCATGTGGACTGTGTCTGGTGTCCTGACATTGTCTACGTGCCTGTGCACTTTTCCACGCACCTAGTGTAGTGATCATGAAGGGCACAGTACAGTGCCAGGTGGTTGGTGTAGGGGTGGCCCCAGTCATGGTTGCACATGCCAGCCACAGGCGACAGCAGTGCACATGTGGGTACAGGGCTTGCTGCCCAGACACAGGTCAGACAGTGACTATGTGGCCGTGTGCACCGTACATGCACTTGATGCACAGTGACATGTCCATGCAGCCTGTGTCATTGTAGGGGGTGGCAGCGTGATGTCTATGTGTAATGTAATGCAGTACTGACACAGCTGTTGACACATGTCCCCTTTCAACTGTCCCATAGGTTTGGAAGCATGGCAAGGGCGCATACATGCACATAAGTTCTCCCAAGATGAGCTGAACACATTCGTGCATGCTGTGAAGGAGAGGGAGCAGGTGCTACACACGCACAGGGCCACGGATGCAGTGGTATGCCAAGCCTGGGAGGAGGTGACAGCTGCTGTCAATGCTGTCGGAGGACGTGGCAGGACAACAGAGGCGGTGCGAAAGCACTGAAATGACCTGCTGTGATGTGCCAAGGAAGTGGAGGCACAGTGACTGTGGCAATGAATGAGGATGGGTGGAGGATCACAGGAACAACAGCAGCAGGTGGAGGAGCCACTCATGGCCGTGGTGGCATCGACACTGAGGACGGTGGCACTCGCAGGTGTGCCGGGTGGTGGATGTGAGATGCCTCTCGCACTGCCCAGGACAGGTCTGTATTCGCATGTGTATACTCTGCATGTTGTGATGGCATGGGTGCATGGTCCTGCTGTTGGTGTCCTGCACAAGGTGCACTGTGGGCTGCCAAAAAGCTGCATGGCAACGGCATGGTCACTGTGGGTTGGGCAGGTGCATGTGGTCACGGGCTTGTGTGAAGGAGGTACATGTCCAGGGGTCTGCATGGTGTGGTGGTGGTGGTGGTAGTGGTGGCGTTAGGGCACAGTGTCCATGTACAGGTGACTGACCCTGTCCCTATTTTCTCTACAGCAGTGTCTGCCAGGCCTGTGGAACAACAGGAGCAGCCAAGGATGTACGGCCATGTTCCAGAGGTTGTGGAGGAGAATGATGGAGAACGCCATCAACATCCGGGTCTGTGTACCACCCAGCAGACAGAGACGCTGGGCATGTGTGGCAATCCCATGGACAGGGGCTGCAACTGCCTGGGAGGGGGTCACACCCCAGTGGGGCTTGGATACACACTGAGTACCTGGATGATGCACAAATGGAGGATGTGGGTAGGGAGGTACTACTAGTCACTGTGACCAGTGGCGATGACACTGACATGTCAGAGTTTTCCCAACACCTGGACGTGCCTATGGAGGGGGATGTAGGGGGTGGGGCTGCTGGCAGGCCATGGAACAGGTGCCAGTGGTGTCTTCAGTGTTGCCAGTGTGGCTGTCCCTGTGCATCCGGTGGTGGGCAGTGTGGGGAACATCTCTGCACTGCTGGACGTGCAGTGTCCAACCCATATTGGGGTCCAGGGCCATAGAGTGCAACAGACCACCACCAGCAGTCGCCAGCAGCAGGCCGTGCCTGGCATGTGACAGCGTCCAGTTCCTCCTGTGCAGCGGGTACCTGTGCCAGCTGCAGCTGAGGGGGTCTGTGCCCCTGGGTCAGGATGCCCACGGTGCCTGCCCACTCCTGCAGGCTGCTGTCACTTCCCAGCAGGATGCCCGTATGGACCTGCATGGCCTACAGAGGGAGCTGCGACATGAGCTGGCACAGATGAGGGAGGCCATATCAGTGGGCTTTGCCAGTGCTAAACAGTGGGTGGAGGACAGGTTGGGCCACCTGGTGGGTGTGATCGACCGTGGCTTTGCTTGTCTGATGGCTGCAGTGGTCGACATTGGTAATGTATTGCATGGGGTGCATGGGGGTCACCAGCATGAGATGGTTGGTCGGGGTGCAGAAGGCACAGGGGCACACAGGCATGCAACCCATGGCCGGAGGGCTTCCAGTGGGTCCCACTCCACTGTGTCACGCACATCGTCAGTAACACAGCACCGCCGTGGCTGTCCACCCACCCTGTCAAGCTCCACCATCCCCCGGGGGCACAGGAGGCCGGCCCTGCCTGCCTCACCATTCTCATCAGCCTTGTCCTCGGCCCAGAGCATACCAGGGTCTGTGACCCACGGTGTTGGTGCACTTCGCATGTATAGTGGTAGGCGGCAGTGATGGTCATGATCACACTGCGTCACTGTGCAGTCATCGCCCCCTTTGCAACATTGGCACACCCACATGCACGTGCAGACACACACACTAGCAAACACCCACGCACTCCATCACATGCACACGCACACTTCCACTGCTACAGTTGCACTCCTTACCCTCACAGCACACATCACACTTCCCCACTGACAGTACACCATTTCTGTCTGTCCCCCCAACGTGTGTCCTGCACACCCCCAACATCACACCACATGCACACGTGTTGTCTGTTCCACTGTGTTGTGTTACTGTTGTGATTGTTGGTGTCACTGTTCTGCTTCTTTGTGCACATTAAATAGATTCTTCATTGTACTCTTTCAAGTTGTTGTGCAGTCTGTACTTACCCTCTTGTCTGTAACAATGTCCTGATGATGTTTTCCCTGTGCTCTATGGCCCTGCGTGCCATGCGAGGGTCCCTCCTCTCGAGTTGCTCCACTATCCCCCGACCGATGGCTCTGGCTCACTGTCAGACTGTCCTTCAGGTTCAGGTGCCTGTATCCCATGGTTCATTGCCATGTCGTGCAGCATACAACAGGCTAGGAAGATACGGCATACCTTCTGAGATGTATACTGTAGGGCACCGCCTGATGTGTCTAGGCATCTGAATCACATCTTCAGGATGCCAAACACCCTCTCTATGATGTTCCTTGTGCTGGCATGTGCCTCGTTGTACATCTCCTTGGCCACTGTGGCCGGTCAGAGTACTGGTGTCAGCAGCCAGGGTCACAGGGGATAGGCGCTGTCCCCTGTCAAGAGATGTGTACCTGTTAGTGCCATACTGCAGTCTGTCAGATGCTGTTCTGCACATCTGTGTGGCCCTCCCACACCCCTTCCCTGGCCTACACTGCTGCTCCTATCCATGCAGTTGTGTGTATGCCTTGTATGCTACTACTCACCGACTAGTTGCCCACTGGGTATCCTGCCATCCTCAAATGCCTGGTACAGCTGGGACTGGTGCCAGATGAAGGCATCATGGGCACTGCTGGAGTACTGTGCATAGACATTGCTGATGCGCCCAGCCACATCGCACACCACCTGGCAGTTGATGGAGTGGCACCCCTTCCTGTTTACATACACGTCACTGCCATTGCCAGGTGGTGCATGGATGGGGACATGGGTGCAGTCAATGGCATCCAGTATGGATGGTAGGTGTGCAACTCGATGGAACTGCTGCATTGTTTCTCTGCGCTTTGCTGCCATGCTGGGGAATACTATGAACTCCCCAGCATGTGGCAGGAAAGCCCCTAGGAACTGGGTCAGGAGGCGTGTGGTGGCAGACTGTGTTACCCTGATGTTGTCCCCTGTTGGTCATTGGAACATCCCTGTGGCAAGGAAGCACATCACTGCTGTCACCTTTTCCTCCACTGTCATGGCATGGCTGTGTCTGTTGTTTGAGTGCATCTGCTCATGCAGGACTTCACAGATCTGCCTCAACATTCCCCTGTTCATCCTGTATCAACCAATGATGTGGTCATCAGGTAGGGTCTTGAAGGAGACCCTGGGCCGGTACCACCTGTTTGCAGCATACCGTCTCCTTGGCCTGCGTTGAGGCCCATGTTGTGCCTGCTCCCTCTCCTCCTCCTCCTCCACTACAGCTGCCATCAATGGCAGCATCACTGCCACTGGCACTGCACACATTCCCACTTCCTGTTGTGGTCCCTCCTCCTCTGTGTTTTGCCCTGGGTTAAGACCAGCCTTTTATAGGCGGTAACTAATGCCACACTACTTGTCACGCTATGTGTCCTAGTGTGGTGCTGGGCCTTTGAATATCCCTTTGTGCATCTCTGCTGGCCACCCCCCTTCAATTTGCCCCTTGCATACATTATTGGTTTCCCCGTGCTAATGCTGTTAACGCACACTAACTGGTCCTTTGAATATGGCTGTTCCACGCTATTCCTGTGCTATTTCCGCGTTATTGGTTTGCACACTGCGCTATGCCTTGAATATCTGGCCCATAAAGTTTTATATACAAAAAGGCCAATTTACTTGTTTGAAAAATTAGAAAAAAATATATCATCATAATTTGCGCCAGACACCATTATGAGGATTTATTCCTCCAAAATTAATAAATAAATATAGTTCTATGTGTTTCCCAGCTGTTATGTTTCAAATATGGAATTCAATAAATAAAGAATCCGTAGTCAATCAGACTAATGCTAAGATATTTATGAAGGAGTTAAAACATGAATTGAGTGTGTTGTATGTGCAATGATTAGAATGTAGATGTAATGTTGATGTAAATGATGTTATATAATATTTGTTATATTTGTTATTGTCTTTGTATTCTATGTCATACCGAGAATGAACAGGAACATCTATAATATAGGACTTGTCCTAAAGATGTTTTATTCCAGCTTGTCCTGTATAAAAATAAAGATTTTTACTACTGTTACTTTATAAATGTTTTAATTATCAAAGCTAACTTCAATTAATTAATTAGCTTTCTGGTTCTCCTAAGGTCACACAAAGAAAATACAGTATACTATTAAATTAATGTCTAACAGGTGCTTTACTACAATATTATGGCATTCAAGATGTAAAAAATCAAATTACATTCAGACCTCTGGCGTGTTCATGACCTTTCTAAGTCTGTCCCATATGCCAGTAGTATACTTTATCTAATAACAAAGTAAGGCAAGGAATGTTGTAAAGCTGCTCCAGCTAATTACTTAATTTTTTAATGTAGTTACGCTACTTTCATATTCTACAATTCATGTGTTCCCCAAAGTTTCTAAAGTAAATGCTCTTTCTTAATTACAGGCTTTAACTATCCGTCATGATCTCTGAAGTATAAAGCCCGAATACAGATAAATTCTACCTGAACCAGTTTAATATCTTATCTCTTAGTGTAGTCTTGATTCATTATATTTACATAGCCTATTGCATTTTGCTTTTCATCACGCAGTTACACAAACAATATGTCCTGTGAGCTCAGCTTGACAATCAGAATGGTTACCCATTTAGAAGTTCTAACAGAAGCATGACAGAACGCAAATTCTAAACAAAACCTTTTCATTAAAACAACAAACTTTACCATACTGTTAAATGCACTGCCAAAACACTTTACAAACATAATTAAGGTTACCAACCCTTTCTCATGGCCATGCTATATTTACGGGGAAGCAATCAAGCGAAGCAAGTTAAGATCCTTATATGCTGCCCATCTAAAGCAGCCAAATCCAGTAGAGTCGCACCAAAGAATTCCGGATGGAATCCCTTGTGTGTGTTTGAGAGCTTGAACTAAGCTCCCCTATATGCTGGACCCACTGCCTAGTGGCACCAGTGTCAGCTGCTCAATTTTAAATATTTAAAGCACTATTCACTTTTTATGTTGATGTCCTTGTAATGTGATCCTTTGGATCATACTTTGGGCAAACTAATTCATATTCAACACTTATTTACTTTCTTTCTCTTCTAGTATCAGTTACTTTACAGAGTGATAAATGAATAAGGTAAAGTAAGGATGAAAAAATGAACAAAATGTTGGGGGAATCAGGAATAGAGATACGTCTTACAAACCATCTCCATATATCCACATACTACAGTCTAACAATACCAATGCAGGGATCAATATCTGATTTTATATAACTTAAATGGAATGGTTAATTCAATTTTTAACTTTTATAAACCATTTTACATTGTTTGTACAGCAGACCTCTTTAAAATGTTCTGCCCACAAATGCTCACTTCAGACACATATGCAAATATTTTATTTCTTATTGCATTATTAAAGGACCTCATGGGTATTTTCACTATCTAAACTTAATATCTCTTTCACAGTACAGGCTGCCAATCTATGGACTCATTCATTCCATACATTGGATTTGTCGATCTAAAGTAATTGATGTAAAAAGTTTTTAATCTATCATTAAAATTCTCCCCTTATATTTTTAGACACTTTTTTTGATCCGAAAAAAACTACAGATTGGCAATTGATGTCTTTCCTCTAAGAACTGTCTGGATATTGGGGAACTCATGTCTTGATTTCTAATATATCTCTTGTGTTCTCCAATATGCTGTTTTATCTGTCTCTTAGTTTTGCCTATGTAAATCCTATCACATGGACATTTGATACCATAAATAACACCAGTTGTCTGACACGTGATAAATTCATTGATATTGACATCACTATTCCAGGATACATTTAACTTTTTTTCAGTCTATACATACTATTGCAATGGCTACATCTACCACAGGGGTAATTCCCTTTTAACTCCTCCGTTGTGAAATCATTTCCCTGTCTTTGCTGTGGGATTAAGTGGTCAGTGTGCATAAATCTGTCCTTCAATGATTTTACATTTTTAGCAACCACCAAAGGTATCTGTTAAACAGCTTTTTCTCCCATGTTAGTGGATTTCAGTAAATGTCAATGCTTACTAATAGTTTGTTTAACATCAAAAAGATGTCACTAAATTTCATAATCCACATTGTCCTGTTATCCTGTGTATCCAATTGATTTGCCCTTCAAATAAGTAAAGTATCCCTGTCTATCAGCTCCATTTTATTTTGTGTGGTTGTCAAAATCTTGCCATTGTATCCACTGGCCCAGATATTCAAAAGGGTTGTGCACGGCACAACAGTGTTGCACCGTGCACAACCCGCTGATGCACACCAGCAAGATATTCAAAAGGGAAAAGTGCGCCGCACAAATTCCGATTCACCAGAGAGCATCAGTAATGTATGCAGGCACAGGTGGGGGGGGCGTGCCCATGCATAACCTGCACAGCCTGATATTCAGCCCGGGATGTGCAGAGTCATGCATGCACAAACCCTACCTGTGCCTGCACAAAGTTACTCCCCCCAAAAAAGGAACAAGTGATGGCCACCCACAGGGGAGCTGCCGCATTGTAGGGTGCAACACAGCAGCTGCCACCTGTGGGTGGCCATCACTTGTTCCTGCCACACCTGGCAGTGCCTCCCATGCCCCAATTGTGGGCATCACTATAGCCCTCCTCATGTCCAATATCCCTGGTGGTCCAGTGGATCGCATTGAGCCCGATCACGGGCATCATTACTAGGACCCCCCCAAGTCCAATATCCCTGGTGGTCCAGTGGACTGCACTGAGCCCGATTGTGGGCATCATTATGAGGACCCACCCCAAGTCCAATATCCCTGGTGATCTAGTGTACCCTCCACCCCACCCACCCCATTCCCCTGTCAGCCATTGGGCAGCAGCAACCCACCCACCTGCCGCCCTGCTGCCCACTGACTGACAGCTCAGTAGGGCTGCATGCCCATTGCTTCACAGCATGAGCCAATGGGTGTGCCGCCCATATTATACTCTCAGTCCAGATATGTGAATTGAATTCCATTCCCATATCTGGACTGAGCTCAGACCAAGACTGCATGCCCATTGGCTCATGCTGTGAACCAATGGGTATGCAGCCCTACTGGTTAGTCGGTGGGCGGTGGGGTGGCAGGCAGGTGGGGTGCTGCTGCCTGCTGGCTGACTGGGGAGCGGTGGTGAGGCTCAGTGGGTGGGTGGGTGGAGTGTGGGTACACTAGATCACCAGGGATATTGGACTTAGGGGGGATCCTAGTAATGATGCCCACAATTGGGCTCAGTGCGGTCCACTGGACCACCAAGGATATGGACTTGGTGGAGGGCTATAGTGATGCCCACGATCAGGACACATAGAGGTCCACTGGACCACCAGGGATATTGGACTTTCTTTATATTACAGGAATGTCCGTGATCGGGCTGCAGGGGGCATCAGTCCCGGACGGCTGCTGCCTGGCAGGGTGCCAGGTGCAAGTCATTGGGGATCAGTGTACCTGCATGCTAATGGCATGCAAATGGGCCGTAATGAGATGCAAATGGCCCCTTGTGTGCCTTGCATATATTATGGCCCCATTTGCTTGTCCCCTTTTCACTATCGTAGGTGCTGTGCATGGGGCAATGGCACTTGCACCAGCGCATCTCCATGCTCCACTCTGGCCACTTGCACTGGTGCAGTGCCACTGCACCATGAACAGTGGGGGTGGCCAGGGTGTGATATTCAAAGCTGCTGCACCATAGCGCAGCTGTGTTGAATATCACCCAGACCACACCCCTGCGCAACAAAGTTGAGCTGCACCCAGGCTTGCGCCACAGCCTGGTGCAGTTTGAATATCCCAGCCCCTAGCTTTAAACCTCTAAACTACTTCTTCCATATTATTTTCCACATCTGATGTCAAAGAACAGTTCCTTTTTACCCTTAACAATTGGCTGTAGAGAACTGAGTTCACCAAGGGTTTTGGATGGAACTTTTCTGCCCTTAAAGTTGTATTCTTATCTGTATCTTTCTGGTAAAGTCTGGTATGTAATGTATTCTCCTGTTGAAAAATTGTCAAATCCAAAAAAAGGTATTTCTTTGTTATCAAAATTTAAAGTCAATTTTAAATGGTCTGTCCTATTGTTCAGGTGTTCATGAAATTGAGCAAATGTTCCTGCTGTTCCTGACAATAATAATACCACGTCATCTATAAAAAACTTATACATCTTTATTTTGTCTGTGAAAGGATCGTTATTAAATACAAAATTTTCCTCAAAATTGTTCATGTAGACATTAACGTACAACAGAGCCATACTCAACTCTATTGCTGCCCCTTTTTATCTGTACATAAAAATCCTTCTTGAATTGAAAATAATTCTGGTTTAAAACAATTTCTTTAAATTTTATTAATAACTCATTTGGAGGCCAATCCTACTTCCTTTCTCTATTAAAAAGGGTACTTAATGTAGCTATACCCAGATTATGTGGTATTGATGTGTAAAGATCTTTCATGTATAATGTAACCAAAAGTAAATCATTAACATTCATATTTTCTTCATTAAACTCTTCCAATATATTGATGAAATCTGTGGTATCCTTTAGATATGATGCTGTCTGTTCAACATATTCTCTAATATGGTAATCCACATAAATAGAAAGTGTTTCCAATATTGCGCTAACCCCTGAAAAAGTAGGGCATCCAGGGTAGTTTATTGGATCCTTATGCACTTTGAGTAATGTGTAAAAAACTGAGATTAATGGAAATTCTTTAAACAATGAAACATGTTCCCATTGAGTAATCCAATCATTTTCCTTACAAAATCTTTAATTCATTGTGTTGGATAGTGTAATATTTCCAGATAATTTTGCTCATCTGATAAAAAATTATTACACTTGTCTTTGTACTGTCCATAATTTTATATTACAATTCCTATCCCCTTGTCAGCTTTTTTGATCAATATAGTCCTGTCATTTTCCAAATTCCTAAGGGCCCTAAATTCACCTAGTGTGAAATTGAATTTTGTTCGCCTATCACTGTTTTCTTTTCTTTTCAACAGTTTTTCTATATTTTTAGTAACTAAAGTGCTATAGGTTTCAATAATGTAAGGAACTGCCCCAGGTGGAAGGAATTGTGATTTTAAATCATATTTTTGACTCAAAATTTATTTCTTATCGCCTATATGTGTCCCTACTGCTGTCTGTGGATTTTTATTATATTTATTTTGTTATTTGGACATAACCATTGAGCAAAATGCTCTTTTTCAAAGGTCCCATGTCTTGACAGGAGGACAACATAGAAAGGTAGTTACAGAGTATGGGTGCACAAGTACAGAGACAAACAATACAAGAAATAACAGCAATTGGTCTGACTATATATAATTGTAAGCTATTTCTTTATTTATTTAGCTTTTGTTAACCAGATAGGTACACTAGACAAGACAATTGCCTATTTTCAGGTATGACCCGGGAGAGTACAAGAATAATAGATTTAGGTACATACAACTACACTGCACAAATTAGACATATTACAGTTCATGTGAGGATACAGATTCAACACAGCATACGAAACATGGTAAGGCATAGATTATACAGTATTAACATAACAAAAATAAACACCTTGTGGGAGATAAGAGCAGTAATGTTACAGATTCAACACAGCGTATGAGCGTGGTAAGGCATAGATTATACAGTATTAACATAACAACATAAACACCTTATGGAAGCCAAGAGCAGTTCCAGGGGCACAGTATCAAAATCCTTCAGATGTGACACTATATACAGCTTAGCAACCTCTTGGAGTCTGGTCTTTTGTCCAGGAGTAGCTCCAGAGCAGAGGAGTGCTGTGATGGATCAATTCACGGGGGTTTGGGGCAGCCACAGGCTGAGGCAAGTTTGAGATGATTCCATAGGGAGGAACAGAGATACATCTGTGAGTGCGCAGCATGGACCTGGGCAGGGAATTGAGTTCCACAGTCTGGGAGAGAATGCAGCAAAGTCCCGCCCACCCATTTGAGTCCGTGTAGCCGGTGTCTTGAGGAGGGTCTGTCCCTGGGACCTGAGGGAGTAGGATGGAAAACAAGAAAGAGATAACAGGGGTGGTTGCTTTTTAGGAAGGGGAAACAGGTGGAGAGGCAGAAGAAGGGGACAGTGGAGAGTGTACAACAACCACCCCTGTTATCTCTTTCTTGTTCTCTATCAGTATTGCTATTGGATGTACAGAAGGTATTATCGGAATACAAATTGTATATATAATTTCCACTAGGTTCGGTTGTCTTGTCCGTAAACCAATTATAATAGAGGTACAGCATATTGCAATTAATACAGCCAAAGGTACATGGTGAGTGGTGTGGGTTTAAGAAATTACCGATAATTTAGCAGGAGGTAAAGCAGCCAGGGGAGGCATTGTCATTATTTCATGTATATATCAAAGAACTATCACAGTCTCAATTTCCTAAAGAATCTGTTGAGTGCTAATTTCAATTCAAATTCATGAACTTTATCATGGGGGCAGAAAGAAAGATCTCTACCCAAGACATCAATTTCTGTTGAAGTTATGATTCTATCAGATAGATTAAATACTATGATTGGAGTTGCAATCTCATTTTGTCTTATGATTGTTATTCTTTCTCATCTCCTCCTTCCTCCTTGTTCTATAGGTCCTTCTGTTCTTCCTGACTTTTTTGTCTGATCCTCCTTCCCCGGGGTCTTGAAATCTGTCTTGTTCTACCTGTGTGCACTGGAATCCTTTGCTCACTCTCCACTGTCCCTGTCTTCTGCCTCTCCACCTGTTCCCTCCCCTCCCTAAAAAACAACCACCCCTGTTATCTCTTTCTTGTTCTCCATCAGTATTGCTATTGGACCTACAGAAGGTATTATCTGAATATAAATTGTATATATAATTTCCGCTAGGTTCGGTCATCTTGTCCGTAAACCAATTATAAACTTTATTATCTCGATAATCATTCAAATCTCTTTTAAACTTATAGATTTTAGTTGCTCTAATCTCATTTTCAAACCCATCCAATTGTCTATTCACTTTGTAGAGAGAATATTGCAAACTTGTGTTTGGACTTTAAAGAGACACTTGTGTTTTAGATCTATCACAAAGTAGTGCAATACTTAACCCAGCGGGCACACAGCCTGGTTCACAATCCCCCTGCTGACTCAATTGAAACCTAGGTATTTCCTTACCTTGTGGCATATGGTGGCACACTATAAGCACTTTTACAGTTCTGTCAGAATTATCAACACTGTCCCAGCATACACACTCAAAATAAGAACATGACTCAGGCAAGATTTCAAGGAAAACAGTTTACTAAAATTAAAAATAGTAAATAAAATACAAAACACAGAACATATAACATTAATGGCACAGTCAGTAAAACGAAATCGAAATTACAAATCCAAATGCCTTTTTACTGAGTAACTGATCATACCCTTGTTTCAGTTAATAAATAGTGGTGCTGAAATTATCTAATTTTGGTGGAAGTGCATCTTAAGAGTCCAGAACACAAGCATCTCTGGAAAGCCCAAATTCAAGTATGCAATGTTTCCTCAGCATCTTGAAGATATTAGGGGGGGGGGGTCCCACCCTGCTTGTGAGATCACAGTTCTGTGGTGATGTTGGCTGTGCAATCACTTTCATTCCTGCATATTGAATTGGTCACAAGCGCCCGCACACTGCTAAACATTCCATCTAAGAATATATATATATTCTTCCTAATTAGTGAGCAGCATGCTTTATGACAGGTCAGAATTACCCCTTTGATTTTCAGAAGAACATCCTGAAAGACTGTTCACTTAGTTGTGTGAATTGTCACAGGTAACTATCAGAGTTGGCATACCTCCTGATGTCATAAAATGCAATCTTTTATAACAGGTTTCCTAGGTTCAAAGCAGTGGCTGGTTTCACAACCTGTTATATCAGCTAACACAGGCTTTGACAGGTAGGTGTCAAAAGGAAGCTCTTAAGTTGTGTATCCACTGGGTGAGGGAGGGAGCAGACCCTTTTTTTCTCTCTGTTCAAATCCTATGTTCCATGATGCTTTGCTGCATGGCCTGTTTGTTAGGCAGAAGTCTAAAACATATATTTATATCAAAATTAGTATGTACATAATTAGTAGATGGTTATCGCATTACATTCCTCCTTCCTAGACTGAACTTGGGGGAATTTGTTCATAGGTATGGGATAAGTTCCCCAAATTCAGTTCATTGCTCTAACTTGTGGGATAACATGTCTGCATTTGTGTTTGCTGCCCCTGCCCTGTGAGTGAAAGTCATGTTGTAACCCTACAAGGCAAGGCTCCATCTTAAAAGCCTACCATTTCTTTTACCTATTTGTGCCAGCCAAACCAGGGGGTTATGATCTATTTGTACCTCAAAGTGCCGCCCATATAGATATGGCTCTAATTTCTTTAGTGCTCAAACTATTGCAAGGCATTCTTTCTCCACTGTAGAATAAGCCTGTTCCCTGGGAAGTAATGTCTTACCGAGGTACACTATTGGGTGATCTTTCCCTTAGTTAGAAGTCTGGTGAAATACTGTCCCAATACCCACATCTCAGACATTTGCCCAGACTACAAATGGTTTACTGTAGCCTGTATTGGCTAATACAGGAGCATTGCACAGTGCCTCCTTTAGCCATGTAAAGGCTCGTTCACAGGCTGGTTCCCATTTTACCCTTTTAGGTATCCTTTTCTTTAGCTGGCCAGATAGGGGAACTGCCAGGGTGGATCTGGTATGATTTCCCGACTTGCATTCTCCCATCTAATACTATCCCGATCTTCTTTTACTGACTACAGTAATCCCGCCTGCACACTTGCCCGTTCTACTATCTGCAGACACATAGTGCAATCCTATTGATACAACTAATTGTTGGACTAGTAAGGCTTTTCACAGTTTGCAGCACTGAACAAACATACTTCGAGCTGCATAAATTACATACAGACTAGTTTACAGCACTGAATAACCGCGTTATGCAGAAAATACTTCAAGCAGCAGAGAAAGTAATAAAAAGAGCTGATACTGCATTAATTAGAGATCCATACAGACAAGGAAGGATTTTCATAGGTTCCCTGTGCAAGCATACTTCAAGCTGCATTCAGCATTGAATAAAAAACTACAACTAATAAAAAGCGCTAAAACTTATTTGCAGCACTAGCTCCAAACTGCATTAATTACATACGGCTTTTCAGATTTTGCAGCACTGAATAGCTCTAGTTCCAAACTGCATTAATTATGGAACTAATTGTTTACCTGTGCAAGCATACTTCGAGCTGCATTCAGCACTGAATAAAAAACTACATCTAATTGTTTACCTGTGCAAGCATACTTCGAGCTGCATTCAGCACTGAATAAAAAAATAAAACTAATTGTTTCCCTGTGCAAGCATACTTAGAGCTACATTCAGCACTGAACAAAAAAATAAAACTAATTATTTTCCTGTGCAAGCTATTTGCGTAAATGCTGCTACTACGAATCAGGTTCTCTATGTGTGCTATAATATAATATGTGCGCTGCAAATCTGTTTCTGCTGCTATGTGCTGCTATGTGATGAAATTCACTTTCTGCTGCTATTTGCTGCAAATCAATTTATGCTACTATGTGCCATGTTGGGATAATGACATTTGGGAATTTACATGTCGGTGAACACGGTTTATCGGGCAACCAACATCGGTCAAATAGTTGTCAGCAAAACACATTATGGGCAATCGTATGGTTTGATACAAATGTTCTCTAGTACCCTGTGATTCCCAGAAAACTTTTAACTTGCGTCTGTGTTTCAGGTCTGGGCAACTCATTGATTGCTTCAATCTTAGCTTAATTAGGACAGAGCTGTCCCTGCACTTCTACATGCCCTAGGTATGACACCTCAGCCATGGCCACCTGGAACTTTTCAGTTTTTACATGAGCACAGTCCTCTGTATCCTGCCCAACACTTCCCTAAGGTGGGACAGGTGTTGCTTCCACCTGGCACTGAAGATGGCACTATTGTCCAGGTATGCCACGGTGTACTTTTCAGTACCATGTAACACCTGGTTCACCAAACTTGGTGACACAAATAACCCCATTGGAGTGATGAATGCTGACCTCTCCCTGGCTCTGGTAGTTAGCTCAACCTGCCAATACCCTTTCATCAGGTCAATAGTGGTAAAGTATGTCACCCCTCTGAATTTGTCCAGTTGTTTGTCTGTCCATGGTATTGGGTGGGTGTCCAACTTTGTTACTGTGTTGAGTCCACGATAGTCCACACAAAAATGAGTAGAACCATCTGGCTTGGGAATGAGGACTACGAGTGAGGCCCCAGGGATGTGGGATTTCTGGATTACCCCTGAATCCAGAATCTCCTCCACCTTTCTCCTAATGCCCTTTTGGATGGCCTCTGACACCTGATATGCTGTCTGCCATATGGGTGCTTGCATCCCACATCTACATTGTGCATTGCTAAGTGGGTTAGTCCAGGCTTGGCATTAAACAATGGGGCAAAGATTGCTAAAACCTCCCTTACTTCCTGGATCTGGTTCAGGGTCATCTGGGGTGACATTTTGATTGCCTCCACAGAGAACTCCAACTTGCTTTCTTCCAGTAAGTCCAGAAGGGGGTCTTCCTTATCAATCCACTACCCAGAACTGCACACTGCAAAGACCATGTCAGTACTATTTGCATATAGCTTCATCATGTCAATGTGGTACATCCTTTGGGTATGTCTCCTGTCAAGCAGTTCTACAATGTAATTTATCTCATTCTTCTATTCACTACTTGCTACAGTCCTGTCCACCCAGCCTGCAGCTTATCTTTCTGAACTAGGATTAGGACCATGATATTCTGACCCACAGTTTGCTAGTGAACTTGGACTCTGTAGTCATTCCATACCTTTTGCTTCTGCTGGGCAGCTACCAGGTTGCTCTGGGCTGTTCCCACAAGCTCCTTCAGCTTTTCCCGAAACTTAAGGACATAATCTGTTCCCTTCATGGTCGCTTCTGACCCTGCCCCCACTTTTCTCTCTACTATCCCCCACCGCAATTTTTCTTTTTCCCCTCTTCCTACTCTTATTCAGCTCCCCTACCAGTGTATTACAGTTCCCAACCTGTCTCCCACACCTTCCCTCTTCATCTTCCTCCCTACCAGTTACCCACCTCACCTACTCTCTTTTCCCATTTGCCAAACTCTTCCTGAGACTACTTGCTATTTACTACCTGCCTCCTCTGACTGATATCACCCCCCCCTTATTTTCACCGCTTCCCTCCCTCTGCCTTCCACAGGTCTAGCATACCATGATATACCCTCCAATCTAAGCCTGTGGCAATGCTACTTCTCTTTTCCTTTTCCTTTGACAATGCCGCTCTGGCAGCATTACAAATTTGTGAATATTATTGGAGTTATCAATCTCTCTTTTTCATATGCCTTGCTTTGAATGTCTAATTGTTACCTACACCACCCGGAATCTTTCTTTTTTCTCAGTTTGTTATGTTACCCTGTAATCTATTTGTATTAATCACTTGCCAGCTAATTTTGCACAGTTTGTACTACCTATCTCTGTATACTGACATGGAACCTTTGTAAAAGAGCCACTGGCTCTAAGGTGTAAATCTGAATTCTAATAAATAAATAAACAAAATAATCCACTATGAGAGTTCCTTGGGTGGCATGCTTGTCTTCCAAGTCCTCCTGGATTAAGTCTAGGGACAACACACTCTACATCCATATAACAGCTTGATGGGGAAAAATCCTGTCTACTTTTGGGGCTTCTCCCTATATGTGAACAACAGGTGGGGCTGGCATTTATCACAGTCCCTCCCATGCTGTTCAGCAAATGTTGGAGCATCGATTTAAGGGTACCGTTAAACCTTTCCACAATCCATTAGCTTGTGGGTGATAAGGTGTCATGCATTTCTGCACCGTCCCACACTTCTCCCACAAGCACTTCATCAGGTCTAACATGAAGGAACCCCCTCAATTGGTGATAACCTCCTGCAGGAACCCAACACAGGAGAAAATCCCTTACAAGGCATCTGACACTTTGTGTTCTCACTGAGGATAGGGTGACTGCCTTTGGGTACCGGGTGGCATAATCCACCTTCATTAGAATAAACCTCTTCCCAGAGAAGCAGGGGATATACAAAGGCCCCACAATATCCATTCCTACCCTCTGGAATGGCTCCTCCACTATGGGCAAGGACATTAGGGTAGCTTGGGTCTTATTACCTACCTTCCCTATTTCTTGGCACCGGTGACAAGACATGCAACATTCCTTCACCTGCTGGGTGAAGTTGGGCCTATAGATATTTCTGGACCAATCACTGCATAGTGCATATGATTCCCAGAAGTCCAGAGATGGGGTTATCATGTGCAATCTTGAGCAACCGCTCATGGTACCACTGGGAAATTACATACTGCATGCCCATCACCCCTCCCCCAGTCCTTAAATCCTACATATACAGCAGTCCATTCTCATAATACACTCTATGTCTCCCGTCACAACTCTCTGTCCCATCAGATTCTGCCCAAGCCCTCAGCCTCTCTAAATTAGGGTATTTTTTCTGAGCAGCTGCAAATTCTTTACACATTCCCAAGGCATGGGACATTTTGGACAACTGGCTACCCCTCACTCCTCAGGATAACCTTCTGTAGCTGTTCTGATAACTTCTGCCTGGGGAATTTCTACCCCCCTTCACTATTCTCCATATCAGGAGACACAATCTGGGGAATCAGCCTCCCAGTGTTTTCCACAGAGGCTTCTATGGGGTCCAGGGAAGTACAATCTACCTTTGCCACTTGACTGTGGGTAACTGCACACACCATCCCCATTTGGAGATTGTTCCCTACAATCACATCCAGGACATGCTAGTGCAACATTTTACACAGTCTCTTCTGTCTCACATCAGTCCAAGAGAACACTAGCAAGTGGCAGAGTTTTCTCCTCCCCAGTGAATTCCTGTACTGTAACACACTGATTAGATATAAGCTGTTCAGGCAAAACCAAATCTCCTTTTACCAAAGTAAGGGACACTCTTGTGTCCCTTAACCCATGGGCTTGCACCCAATTCACAGTAACTGGGTGCATGTGCTCCCTCAAGTTTACTTGGATGCTTTCTGGGATACACAAAAAAAAAATATCTCTTTCCCAACACCACTTTGTGCACTCCCTGCCTTTTTAACACACTGTCTTACAATATGCCCAAGTTGTTTGCAAAACCAACAATCATTTCTTTTATCTTGGTCCTGTAGCCAGGCTTTCAGCTCTGCTGGGCAAGCCCAAAAGAATTCCTCCTAAAGTACAACATCCTCAATTTTCTCTACAGAACTTGCTTTTATCCCCTCCCACCAAAGATTCAAAAACTGATGTTGTTTTGTGGCTACTTCCTCGTAGCTCATGTCATGGCTTTCCCTGAGCTTACGGAACTTAACTCTGTATGCTTTAGCTGTAAAGTCATACTTTTTTAACAATGCAGCTTTAAATTTGCCATAATCATTACTATCTGGATTGTCCATTTGACCCAATGCATCATGAGCTTTACTGGTAAGCAACAGGGATAGCTGAAAATTCCAGGACTCTCTGGGAATTTTTGTCTGAATGCATACCTTTTCAAATGAATTTAAAAATGCATCTATATCTTCTCTCTCTTTAAATTCAGCTATCAATTTAGAATATAATTTGTAACCCAGTCCTGAAGGTCCAGGTTCACACATGTCACTTACCTGCTCTGGTGCTGGTTTTTGGAGTTGTAGCTTCTCCAGTTCAAATTTCCTCTGGCACTCCCTCTTCTCTTACTTGGCCTCTCTCTGAAGCTATTGCTCTCATTTCTCGTCATCTCTCTGAAGCTGGAACTTCCTCTCCTTGAATTCCAGCTCCAATTTCCTCAACTCTAGCTATAACCTGATCCCTTTTGGCTCCAGCATGGTGATGACCTCCTCTTGTGGATGTGGCTCTTGTGCCCTGTAGTTGGGTGAAGGGTGTTCATTGTCTGGCCGCTGACCTCAGCTATGTGATAACTGGAGGTGGGGCTTAGTCAGAGTTAAAGTAGCAAGCAGAGGTTTATTTTCTCAGAAGAAGCCAGAAGGGGAAGGAAGGAAACATATTCAATTCAGTGCTTTAGAGTAACTGGTAATTGCTATTTTTCTTTTAAACTAAGATTGTGGGCTTTTAGTGACACTATACTTTCTTTGTTGTCTTTACTTATAATTGTTTTTGTGCTGTTGAAAATTTAAAACATAGTGGTGGTGTAATTCTGTGCTGTCTTTAATTGCTGCAAATTTTATCTTGGCTTGTGTGACTGCCCTGTAGTTGGGTGAAGGGTGTTAATTTTCTGGCTTCTGACCTCAGCTACATGATAACTGGAGGTGGGGCTTAGTCAGAGTTAAAGTAGCAAGCAGAGGTTTATTTTCTCAGAAGAAGCCAGAAGGGGAAGGAAGGAAACATATTCAATTCAGTGCTTTAGAGTAACTGGTAATTGATATTTTTCTATTAAACTTAGATTGTGGGCTTTTAGTGACACTATACTTTCTTTGTTGTCTTTACTTATAATTGTTTTTGGACTGTTGAAAATTTAAAACATAGTGGTGGTGTAATTCTGTGCTGTCTTTAACTGCTGCAAATTTTCACCCCCTCCCTCCCCTTCCCCCAACTCTTAATTATATGCCCTGATAATTCTGATTGACAGGAGCTAAACACAGGGTATAATAAGGGGTGTGAAGTAGGAGGGGCATAAGGGGGAAGAAGCCCACCCTCAGCACGACAAGTGGTTTGACTCATTTATTTATTTATTGGTTTCTTTTCTTAAAAAAATTATCTGAGGATCAGTGACAGGATTTTTAGTACAGTAAATTAATAAAAGGAACTAGGAGAACTTCAGTAGCAGACAAGTAGTGGAATTGCAGTATAATGTGGGGAGTGGTGCAATGCAGTGGCTGTGGGGCAGCCATATTTAGGCAGACCTTCTGGACACTGAGGTGCTGCCCTGTCTGCATGAATCTCTCTGGACTGCGGGATGAGGTAGCCAGACTCAGAGCGGAAGTAAACTGGGTCAGGAGTACCATCACCCCATCCAGGGACCACCCAGTCCAATGCAACTGCCTCAAAGGATGCCAAGAACGAGGAGCGCTTGGATGACAGTGGGCTCAAGAAGGGTTAGAGCAGTCAGGCAGAGGCACATCTCGGATCCTATTCCACTCAAGAACTCATATGCCACACTGGCAAATGAGGACAACCAAATAGAGGTACCCAGAGAAGTGGAAGGAAAGGATGTGGAGGTTAGCCAAGGAGGTGACCTCAGCGGGGAAAGCAGTGGACCCCAGAGGAGGAAGTGAATCCTGGTGGGGGACTCCATCATAAGATGGATCCAGCTAGGAACACAGGAGGGGGAGGACAGGGAGGTGAGGTGCCTACCAGGTGCCATGGCATGGAGGGATGGAAGGAAGATCCTGGGGATCACTGGGAAGGCAAGACAGGAGGGTGAGCTGGATGTCATTATCCACCTAAGTACTAATGATCTGGCAAATGGGGAGCCAAAGGAAGTTCAGGAAGAGTTTAGGAAATTGGGGAAGGGTCTCAAGCAAGTAGCTACTTCTGTCACTTTCTCAGAAGTACTACCTGTGAGAGGCAAGGGAGAGCATAGGAGTGCATGCACCAGAAACTTTAACTCATGATTGAAGAACTGGTGCTGTGAGGAAGGGTTTGGATTCATTAGTGACTGGGGACCCACCTGGAGGGATGAAGTTTTGTTCAAGCCTGATGGCCTGCATCCATCCTGGAGGGGAATCCAAGCACTCAATAATAAGTTTAAATGCTACATTGACAAGTATTTAAACTAGCAAAGGGGGGTGGCAGGCCAGCAAGGAGGGTACCTACTTGCTCACCACCACAGCTAGCAGTGGAACCAGTGAACCAGAGGAGTGGCTATCTCTGCAAAGCAGTGTGCAAAAGATGGAGATTAGTGCCCAAGAGGTGGATAAGCAGAAAAGGGACAAAATTCAGCAGAAGGGCAGACAGCAAGGAGAACCAGGGATAAATGACAACCAAGGAAGGGGCTGGAGTAGAACAGTGAAGCAGTCTAGGGAGGTCAAATCATGGAAAGCCATGTGTACAAATGCCAGGAGCCTTAGCAACAATATGGAAGATGTGGAGGCCATCATGGTACAGTCAGACCTGGACATTGTGGCCATCACTGAAACCTGGTGTAATGATAACCATGACTGGGAGATGGCCATACCTGGCTACAACATATTCAGAAGAGACAGAGCAGGCAGGAAGGGAGGAGGAGTGGCACTGTATGTGAAAAATGACATAAGGGCCACAGAGATCCAGGAGGAACAAAATGGGGGAGAGATACTGTGGGTTAAGCTGGAAAGGAAAATGGGGACAGCCATCTGCACAGGTGTGGTCTATAGACCACCAGCCCAGGAGGAAGAAACGTATAGGGAGCTGATGCTAGCCATCCAAAGGATGGCAGACAAGAGTGAGGTAGTACTGGTTGGAGACTTCAATATTCCAGACGTGGACTGGAGCATCCCAGCAGCAGCATCAACTAGGAGCAGATTTATCCTGGACTCCCTTCAGGGTGCCTTCCTCAAGCAACTGGTCATGGAACCAACTCTGCAGAAGGCAATACTGGACCTTGTGCTCACAAACAGGGACAATGTGATGGGGTAACAGTGGGGAGCACCGGGAAACAGTGACCACCAGTCATTGTGGTTTGAAATCACAGAAAGAGCAGAACCAAACCACACAAAAACATGTATCCTGGATTTTAGGGGCAGACTTTGGGAAAATGGGGAGATACTTGAAAGAGGCATTAAGGGAATGAGACAGGAATCAGGGGTTGAGGAACAGTGGGCAGTATTTAAAATGGGATTACAAGAACAACGGAATTATGCATTAAGCAGGTTAGCAAGAGGAAAAGGAAGAGGAGACCATTATGGTTTTCCAAAGAGGTAGCAAAGAAAGTGAAAGCCAAAAAGATTGCATTCAGGCAATACAAAAAGACACAGGCAGAAGGGGAAAGGGAGAAGTACCAGGAGAAGCAAAGGGAGGCAGGGAGGTCAGTAAGGGAAGCCAAAGCTCAGACAGAAGAACACATTGCAAAATCAGTGGGTTGAGGGGACAAAACCTTTTACAGGTACATAAGTGAAAAAAGAAAGACAAAGGGAGGGATAGTGAGACTGAAGGGGGAGGATGGGAGCCACGTGGAGGATGACAACAGTAAAGCTGACATATTGAACAGGTATTTCTGCTCAGTCTTTACTGAGGGAAAGAGGAGGTAATGGGTCTGAAGGGAGTACAAGGGGTGAGAATGGTGCAGAAATGGACACAAGTCCTCTACACGAAAAGGGTCCTGAAGGAACTGGAAGTAATAAGAGTTGATAAAGCAATGGGGCCAGATGGGGCGCACCCTGGGTCCTTAAAGAACTAAGAGAGGTGATGGCTGAACCTCTGGCTATCCCTGTTAGCCGAACACTGGAAACAGGGAGGTACCCAAAGACTGGAGGACAGCAGATGTAGTCCCCTTATACAAAAGTGGGAACAAAGAGGAAGCAGGGAACTACAGACCAGTCAGCCTCACCTCAGTAGTGGGGAAGATCATGGAAGCACTACTGAAGGAGAGATTGGTGGAACATCTGGTTATCAATGGACTACAGGACCCAAGGCAGCGTGGTTTCACCAGGGAGGTCATGTCAGACCAACCTCATTGAACTTTTGACTGGGTGACTAGGAGGTGGATCAGGGAGGGCAGTGGACATGGCCTATCTGGACTTCAGCAAGGCCTTGACACTGTGCCACATAGAAAAACTATTACACAAACTGGGGAATATGGGTGGGCAGGACAGTAGTGTGGTGGGTAGGTAACTGGCTGGGTGGCAGGACACAGAGGGTGGTGGTAAATGGCTGTCACTCCACAGAGGAAGAGTGACCAGTGGGGTACCATAGGGATCAGTGCTGGGACGGTCCTATTCAACATCTTCATCAGTGACATTGAGCAGGATCTAGAAGGCAGAATTTCACTGTTCGCTGATGACACAAAGCTCTGTAACAGAGTAGACACACCAGAGGGTGTAGACGGAATGAGAAGCGACCTGCAGAAACTTGAAGAATGGTCAGGGGTTTGGCAGTTGAAATTCAATGCAAAGAAGTGCAAGATAATGCATATGGGGCACAAAAACCCTGGCACAATATATCAGTTGGGGGGTGAGGATACAGCATGCACCAAGCAGGAAAGAGATCTTGGGGTTGTCATCTCTGATGACCTCAAGGTATAGAAACAGTGTGACAAGTCAGCAGGTAAAGCAAATAAGATGCTGGGATGTATAGGCAGGGGCATCACCAGCAGGAAAAGGGAGGTCATAATTCCGCTATATAAGACACTAGTCAGGCCACACCTGGAGTACAGTGTACAGTTCTGGAGACCTTCCCTATGTAAGGACATAGACAGGGTAGAGAAGGTTCAGAGGAGGGCAACAAGATGGTGCATGGATTGCATCACAAGTCCTATGAAGACAGGTTGAAGGAACTGACATGTACTCCCCTGGAGGAGAGGAGGGAGAGGGATATGATAGAGACATACAAGTATCTTACAGGAAGAACAGGGTGCAGGAAAACACTATTTTAAGCGAAAAGATGTTCCAGGACTAGAGGGCATGGGATGAAGTTGGAGGGAGGACGATTCAGAGGAAACATGAGAAAGAATTTCTTCACAGAACAGGTGGTGGACAAGTGGAACACCCTACCAGAGGAAGTGGTGGGGCTGAAACAATCACAGGATTTAAGAATGCATGGAATAGACATAAAGGAATTCTAGAGGTCAGGGGTAAGGGGCAACAGACTTCTAAGAAAACAAACTGAACTTACAAGCTCAAATGGGCAGACTGGGTGGGCCATAGGCCCTTATCTGCTGACACTGTCTATGTATCTATGTATCTATGTAGCATATTCATCCAGCTGGGGGCCCTATAGGCAAAGGATCTTTGACCTTGGGAAGTACGGCAGCAGGGAACCTGAAAGTGTTGGTTCGCAGAGACTCTTGTGGATCTAAGCTGGTTGCTAGGGAAAAGGAGAGCTTGGACTCCAGGTGGCACAACACCCAAGGTGATTTTCATTGCCATAGTGCAGGTCTGGTATTTTATGTGGTTTGAGAGTTTATAGCCAGCCAGGTTGTGCATATAAGTCACATGTATGTGTGAGTCAGTGGGAGCCAGTGATGAGCAGGCAGGCTTTGTTGAGCATTGTGGATATGCGCCTATGAGCTGTTTACAAGGTGGAGCCATAAATGATCAGTCCATAGTCTATAATTGAGACAATGGAACTCTGAACCACGACCATTAAGGCATCTGGTGTAAGGTGCTATCTTTGCCTGTAGAGAAGACTAAGGCAGGTATTTGCAGCTTTGGCAACACTGTCAATGTGGGTTCCATAAGAGAGGTGATTGTCTAAAGTGATCCCAAGATATTTAAATGTGTGAACCTGCTCTAGGGTGGCTCCATGGTAGTTTGTGATGGTTAAAGGTTGCAGCTTGTATTTGTTGTGTGTGCTGCAGAAAAGCATAGACTTGTCTTTTTTTATAGTTTTGTAGCAGTTTATGCTTGCTAAACCAGCTTTCAACTGAGGTGAAACCATTCTGGAGTTTGTGTTGGAGGGGTAGGAGGTCCTTGTGGGTGGCATGGATGACAGCGTCATCTGCATATAGGATGAGTTCTTCAGGGCAGGATTGTGGAAGGCTGTTCAGAAAGAGGCTAAACAAAAGGAGCCACAGAATGGATCCCTGTGGGACTCCTGATCAGATGGGTCTTGCATCAGACAGAACATCAGCAATTTTTACTCTTTAGGAACAGTTTTCAAGGTAGCTTTTGAACCAAGCTGAAGAGACAGAGGACAGGCCAACTAACCGGAGCTGCTCTAGTAGAAGACCATAGTGGATGGTATCAAAGGCCTTTGTTAAATCTATAAAACCCAACCCAGCAAGGAGGCCATTATCCAATGAACTGTGTGTTGCACCAGTGAATTCAAGGAGGGCATAGGTAGTACTATGCCCTTTTCTGAAGCCATGCTGCTGAGAGCATAGGATCTTATGCTTACCCAGATATTCAGTATGCTGGTAGGCTACTATGCATTCAATGGCCTTATAGAGCAGGGGCAGGATGGAGATTTAGGCAACAAGGCACAACAGGGTGTGGTTTATTGGGGGATTTACCCACACCTTGTGTGGTATGTCATGAGGTGCAGCCAAGTGACTTAACCACACAAGAAGTGGGTAAATCCCCAATAACCCACACCCTGGAGTGCCTTATTTGTGATTATACAATGGACCCATGTGTAAAATAAATTTTAAATGTTAAAGTATGTTCTTTATAAATGCCATTTCTCAGCTGTGGATTATTACAGGATATACCACAGTCATGTGATGTGTTCTGACCAATGAGGTTACAGGATTTTCATACCCCATTGTATAATGGACGATAATTCACATGGGGAGACTTATCACCACTTTTGTGGACAGGAGTCACAGTTGCAGATTTTCAGATGTCAGGAGACTGTCCAAGACTAAGAGAGAGGTTGAATATCTTAGTGGGTGGAATATTAATGCTTGTGCAATGAAATAATTTCACAGTATGCAAATAAATCTTTTTTGATTGCAGCACTACAAACAAAATCTTTCAAATCACACCAACTACCAACCAGATCTGTCACAAATGCACTCCGAGGATCAGGCCCTCTGCTCCCATTGTGCCCAACCTTGAAGTGCAATATGTGAACAGGAGACAAATACGGAAACACTCCTGCCTGTTTTGGGTCTGAGCAACTATTCATCTTGAGTCCTTGGGTCAAATATGAACCATTTTTCACTAACACATCCTGGTAACAGGTCCAAATATCACACCCTCTTCAGGGAAAGCAGTGCAATACTTAATTCAGCAGGCACACAACCTGGTTCACAATCCCCCTTCTGACTCAACTGAGATCTAGGTATTGCCATATCTTGCTGCATATGGTGACACACTCTGCGCACTTTAACAGTTCTGTCAGAATTACCAACACTGTCCCAGCATTCACACTCAAAATGAGAAAATGACTCAGGCAGGATTTCAAGGAAAACAAAGTTTACTAAAATTAAAAAAAAAATACAAAACACATAACATATAACATTAATGGCACAGTGAGAAAAAAGAAATGGAAATTACAAAACCAAATGCCTTTTTACTGAGTAACTGAGCCTACCTCAGTTTCAGTTAGTAAATAGTGGTGCTGAAATTTTGATGCTAATTTTGATGGAAGTGCTTCTAAAGAGTCCAGAACACAAGTGTCTCTTGAAAGTCAGTTTGAAACTCAGTTTGAAATGCTAAGGCAATGCATAATCTGTAGAAAAAATCAACCCTATTCAGGATGCTTGTGATGTCTTTGCACATGTGCAGAAGTCTGGGGAACATGTTGTCTGTCTATCTCCAAGACTAAAGCAGTGTGCAGAGTTTAATGAGATTATGCAGCAGAGAGAACAGCAACCTATTGTGACCCTTTCATCCTTAGATATCATAGATGGTGTTAGTTTAGCATGTACAATGCTATCAATAATGGTTGAGCATCTGAGGATGCTCACAAATGATGTGTCACGTACTGCTGGTTTGGAAGCTATGTTAACACTGTGCAAGAATGCATGCATCATACTTTGCAGAAACCTTGACTTTGACCATGGCCTCATGACTGGAGCTATGGGATACATACGTGAGTTTCAGTATAATGTGCAGAAGACAGCTGTGGAGTTTGTGGTTTTATGAAATTTGACAACTGTGATACTGCTCTTCCAATAGACAGAGTCACTGTCAAGTCTGAGCTTGTCAAAGACATATGTGACGCGAAAACAATTTTCATTGTGTACTGCTAATGCAGTGTCTATACACAAGTCATAAGGACTTAGCCTTGATAGTGCCATTGTAGATGTAGGCAATGGTATATTCAAGGATGGCATGTCCTATGTTGCTTTGTCTCACGTGAGACACTTGTCTGGACTGCACATAGTGAGTCTTTCAGTGTGTAAGATATGTGCTGATAGTAAATGCATTGTTGAGTACAACAGATTATGTATGTTGTACCAGCCAAATGCTGCTTTGCTTCCAGTACCCAGATATGTGTCAGCAACAGATGTGCCAATGGATTCAGGATGCTAACTGAAGAGGAAGCACACTAAAACTCCACAATTGTCACCACACTGCTGCATTAGTAATCAGTCTTTACACCAACAGATGAAATCTCCACCTGTTATAAAATGTATTGGACTTCAGAAATGGACAATATTTGATAACAGCACATGAGTCAACTGCTATGCTAATGCTACGATGCAGGCACTTTCGCATATACTTGAGTTTATCAATGTTGTGAGTACAGGTCAGTCAACTACTCAGTCTGAAGCATTGAAGAGAGTAATTAGAGGTAGTCAAGAGGAGTTTCCCAGCTTGTAGAATTTGACCCCTGTACAACTAATTCTGGTGACGTACGCAGGGCAAGCCATGTCTGCTGATAATGCACAACAGGATGCCACATAATTTATAATGGAGATCATTAACACTTTGGCAGATGATGGTATTGATCTTCACCAACACTTTTGGGTTGATTATGTGTGCAAGTACACGTGCTTACCATGTGGACACAAAGAATCTCAAGCAACCCATAACATGCTATGGTTGTCAGTCTACATTCCTGAACAGAACTCCGTGAAGTTTTGTAGGTTGTTTACAAATGTGGAAAGTGGTTGGTTGTGTCAAAGATGTGGTCGATCCTGTTTGCTCTTTGAGAGTTACATCTTTCTGTTCATACATTATAATTGTATTGCAACGTTTTAACTCTCAAGGCATGAAAGTCACAACACCGATTTCTGACTTAATTGCTGGAGGAAGTATGTTCACAGGAAGTCAGTTTGACACAGATGCTATCATTTTACCCCATGGCCTATCTATTCACTCTGGACACTATGTGAAATGGCGAAAGTTCAGAAAGGGATGGGTGGAGTGTAATGATACAGTATGCTCCATGAGAGAACGATTACCAAGGAATCTAAAAAATGCATATGTAATCATTCCCTGTAAGACAAATATTGCACAGAATGTGGAAGAGTGATGGTATCTGAACACAACTGTTTAGTTAATCACTATCTTTGCAGATTCCCTCTGCATATTAGGGTAGATATATGTTTTTACTTTTCTTTTTATACTTATCTTTCACTTGCTAGAACAACCCAATCTGTTTTATGCAAAAAAGCCACTGTCCAATATCATTAATAGTGGACTAAACCTTTTAGATGTTCTACCGTAGTACTACAGGGTGTGTGTTCCAGTGAAAATTACCTGCCATGACAGAACACAACCACAACAATATGCCTACTTAGCACAGTGTTGTGGATACTGTGTAGTTTATGTCAGTGCTATGCTGATGTGCTGTAAAAAAATAATAAACTTTTGTTGACTGATAACAATAAAAGTTGTGGAAGCATTTTTATTGTTATATAAAGCACATGCAACTTTGATGTACTTGCTACAATGACTGCCATAGTACTGTCTAAGTAGACTTGAGGGTACTGAGCAGTTATCATTTGGCAGTCAGTGAGTAATATCTTTTTTCAGGTGTTTCAGGTGCGCTGCTCAGTTTTGCACAAGTCACTGTGTGTCCAATTGTTTCACAGTGCTGTCTTACATGATAATGAAGTTTGCCCCTTTAAGGGGCAGACCAAGTTATCCTGGTAGTTTCCCCTGCCAAAATAGTGGACTGCTCAGTGTGGGGGGGGTAGTGGAGTCTAAGGGTAAGAGTATGGCATCAAAAGGGGAAGAGACTGGAAATGAAGAAAGAGATGATAGGGAAAGAAATAAGGAGTAGGGGTTGGGATGCAGAGGACTATGAGGTCCTGCACAGAAGGTTTCTATCTCTTTTGCTGAAATTTTGTTGCATACTAGTCAACAGAATCACAGCATGTTGGATTGGCTTTCAATTAGGCCTGGAGGGAGTTAATTGACCAGCCCAAGGGAAGATAGAAGTGGCTGCACAGGGGTCTGCTGTTCCTGAGATGAGTCAGAAGCCTGAAGAGAGAAGCAGTAGCTGAGACACAACAGGAATTTGAAGGTAAAAAAATGAGAGAGAGAGAGAGAGAGCAGAATGTTTTCTTTGTTGTGGGCTGGAGCTAAGTATATAATACAATCATATAGTTGTCTTAGGAGAGCTGAAGAAAAGAAGGGACAAGCAAGCTGGGCAGGCACCAGCTAATACTGAACTGCTGGCTGAGACAATGAGGAGGGGGCTGTTTGGTCACAGGAGGTTTGGAAGCACAGCAACCAGATGAGCGAGATACAGGGCAATGTTTTTTGGGCAGGACAGGTCGCTCTGTGCAGGAAGTGCAGCGGCCAAGCAAGGGTGAGTTGGGAACAGGGATATCCCAAGGTTGCAAATCAGCAGCTCGCGATGCTGCTAGCAAATGTGGGGGTACTGAGAACCCAGAAGACAGGATGAGCCAGAAGTGCTGCCTGAGTTAAAATCCATGTCTGTAAGCTTAAAAAAAAAAAAGTTTACAGGGCAAAGGGGAGGCTGGGCGGGTGGTAGTGCGGGGTTTATCTGTGGCCTGCGGGTGTGCGTAGAATGGAGGTAGTGGCTTGGGTGAGTGGTTGAATCGGGGATTGAGAAGGTGGCTGCTGGAGGAGTTCTGGGTTGTAAGGTGCATTTAGTGCTGGGGAAGGGAGTTTTAAAAAAAAGAAGAAACCAGAGAACAGATGTAACATGGGTGAAGGATGGCGATTCCAACATGTGGCCTGGGGAGGAATGCCTGTGGTTAGAGAGTACATCAGAGCTCGCTGCCGGCGTCTGATGTCACGCCACGTAGCAAAGTCACCAGGCTGATGAAAGGAGAGGCACGAACAGTGGAAATCTCTAGCGGGGCTTGCTGAGCCATGGTGAAGGCTGTGTGTTTACTGGCAGGGAGATCAGCTGTTTCTTAAACCTTAAAGGGGGCAAGGGGAAGGCAGATGCTGGCCTAGGAAGGGGGAGAGAGAAAGGGGGCTCCTGCAGTGGCTCACAGTCTTTCTCATGGGAAGTATGAGACAGGGCATGGGGATGGAACAAACAGGGTACTATTTGCAGCTATTCATTTGGCATGGTGGTAAGGGAGTGTGCCTGTGGTGCAAGGAGCTCTGGGTTCAGAGCTAGGTGTGAATGCAAAATTTTAACAAACCTAGTTTATGAAGATATTCTCATGGGAACAAAAGGTCTCTGCCAGTTCATTAAGGTAGTAAGCTTAGAGTGTATATATATATATATATATATATATATAAATAATGTGAATAACCCCCAAAAAGCAATCTATATATAGGCAAAAAACTCAATTTAATGCATCAGTGTTGTTCCACAGTGACAAAAGCAAGGAAATTCGATGTTAGGGTTGAAACCCTCCTTGCACCCCTTCAGCCCACCCCCCAACTGGCATTGGGGTGTGTGTTGGGGTTGTCAGCCTTAACTCTCACCCCATCACATGTGGAAAGAAGCTGAGAATAGGAGAATGGGTGAGAGTTAGGACCGATGACTCCCAAGCAGCACCCGATGCCAGTTGGGGGTGGGCTGGAGGGTGCAAGGGGATTTCAACCCCTAACATCGAATTTCCTCGCTTTTGTTGCTGTGAAACAACCCTAACTAATGCATTAAACAGAGTTTTACCTCTAATTTCCCTTCTTTTGAGAATGATAACGAGAAATAGTGAATGTAATGTGAGGGAGCTGGGCCCTTTGGACCCCGTTGTCCGCTATCGACGATGTCTTGTCATATAGTAACATGGTGCCCACAAACGCAAATGGTAATGCACATGGTGATGCAAAGTGAAACAGAAACAGTACTATAGACACAAATGGTAAAAATAGCATACGCATAAAGCATAAATAAGCATAAAGGGTAATTCACATGGTGCGAGACGGAAATTGGTAAGTGAAATGGGTATGGAACCACAAGCGGAAGGGGTAAGGGTAACAGTAATGTAAGTGCACAGGCTGATTTTCCCCAAAAGTTGCATAGAAAAAGACAGTGAGTACAAAGAATGAATGCATAATAATGAGTCTCGGAGCAGAAAATGAGGAGTTGGAATACTAAATTGCTTATGTCTCAGGAACCATACGACATAGAAAAAAAATGAAAAGTCAAATGATTTATGACTTTCCTGGCTAGTTTTGTATGTAGTCCCCTAAGCATTTTTCTGACGAAAAGTCTGTATCTCACACCGTTTCCGAGATACAGGCCCTGAAAGGCGCGGCGAATGCCGTAATATTATCCTATGGGAAAAAAAGAGAAGTTTGGAGTGCCATAACTTTGATGCCCTGCAATATTTTTTCATCAAACCACCAAAAGGCACATCTGTGGGATGTTGGCTTTCTTCCCTCCAAATTTCAGTGTAAAAGACCAAATTGTTATTTTGCAGCAGGGTGGCAAAGAATTCCTGTCATGCAGCGGACGCCGCAATGTTAGTCTATGGGAAAAAGTGTCAAATTCAGAGTACCGTAACTTTGCATCCATGCAATATTTTGTCACCAAATCACCAGAACACACATCTGTGAGATGTTTGCTGCCTTCCTTCCAAATTTCAGCCCAAAAGACCAAACCATTCATTTGCAGCAGGGTGGCAAAGAATTCCTCTTATTTTGGGCATAGTGTCGCAAAGTAGTGTCGTGATTTGCGAAAGGTTTCGCAAAAACTTATGACACTTTCATGAGTGCAACACTATTTTGCGACACTACTTTTTCCAGAAATTGGAAAAATATATTTCTAGGGTGTTTAACCTCAAAATAAAGACATGCCTAGCATCCTCAGGGTCAGACTAGGTAAACACAAAAAGAATTGTGTTGCTACAGGGTCCCAAATTTAAATGCCATGCATTTTTCTGATCACCAACTGAAAACAAAATGGTGGATTTGCGGCACTACTAGGGCCATTTGCAACACTAAAAAGTGCATTTGTGACACTGTCAAACTTTTTATTAACTTTTCTCTTTGACTTATAATGGGAAATTGTTTTCTGAATAACTTTTGAACCATTAAATTTTTTTTATGAAATCTTCAAAAGGCACACTGGGGACCCTGGCCGCACGTTCCCTGAAGTTTTCATATCAGTCATGCAAACCATGCCACCTGTAGGGATGAGCAAATAATTCAAAAAAGCGCAAATCCACACGCAGATCACGCTTAATAACTCCGCAGTGTATATCTGTATATCCGAACAGTACGAAAGTTGGCAGAACTCAAGATGTATGGTTCTTGATCATGTATTCCAAATTTCAGGCAAATCCATTGAATAGTTGCAAAGTTATTAAGGTGCAAAATATTAGATTTAACATGTAAATGGCTCCTCAACCCTATATATATATATATATATATATATATTTATATATATATATATATATATATATATATATATACATATATATATATGACAAAAGAACCTCTGTGCGCAAACACTGAGGCAGAGTTACCCAAAGGGCATTTGGCTGGGAAGCCAGGTTTCAAGAAAATACAAAATCACACATGCCCCCACAATGCAAAGCATCTTGGGCTGCATATGCAAATCACCACAGAATGTTATAAATATTTTGGGGGCCAAGCAGAGAGCTTTGGGCATGTATGAGGACTAAGGGAGCAGGACCAGTACTGGATGACCTACTGGTTTATCCGAGCAGGGGTTGTTGATGGCTTGCATGGGGGGCCAGGACTAGTTTGTGGTTTAAACTTCTCTGAAGGGCATGGCACAATGGGGGGTGGGCTGTAACTGGCAGGAGTTACAGGCCTTCCTACTCTTGGTCTTCCATTGCCAGTGATACAGGGCCAACCACAATGTCGTTCGGGAGTGTCTGACCTGAGGGCTATGGTGTTCTACTGCCTGTGGCATCCCATGCCTGCTGTACAACTTCCAGCTTCTTCCAAATAGCAGTCTATAGGTACCTCCATTTGTACCTGATGTCCTCAATGGATCCAGGGTATCATGCTGCCTGGATGTTGTTCCATATGACTTTTTTTAGGTTTGAACTAATCAGTGGCAATTTGTCAGTTTCTTTCCCCAGTTTTGCAGGTACTTCAGCCTGAGGAAGGATGGCACCAAGGAAGAGCAAGCCATCAAAAGAGGAGGCGTACAAGGCAATTGTGGGGTTGGCAGAGAAAACTAACATGATGTGGAAGCTGGTTGAAGGAGCGGAACTGGGAAGGTTGGGGGAGAACAGGAAGGTGACAAAGGTAAAAGGTGGAAAACAGAAAAGGTCATGCAGCCCACAGAGGCCACTTTTGGGGCTAGTGACTCTGCCTAGGCTAAGTAGCCCAGAATCACCACAACCTTGCTTACCAGAGCCGTTAGTACCTTCCCCCAAGTCACTTCTGGTTTTGCCAACTGAACCCATGCCAGGGCCTTTAGTGGTACTGGCAGTACCACCTGCAATGCCACAATCAGTCATTTCACCAGTGGACCAGGCACTGAATAACCCTAGTGATGCCAGGCCGCAAGGAATAGACAAGTATTGGGATCGGTAGGCGACAGTATCAAAGACTATATAGGGCAGATTATAGCAGCTCTTGGGTTTGGAGGATTGGGGCAGATGGAGACAGCACTGGCAGAAATAAGGTCAGATTGGGGAACAACTGAGGGGTTGGAAAAGATACCTGAGGGGGTAGGAAAAGGAACAAGGGAAGTAGGAGCCCCGGGTATGAGAGTAGGGGAACATGTTCCTTTGACCATGAAAGAAAAAATATGGAAAGGGGAGTATGTGGACATATTTGCCTTAGTAAGCAAGGAAGTGGCAGTGAAATATGAGGAAACAGAGAGTATAGGTAAGAGTGAGACAGCAGCGGCGGTGATCTTATTGGGTAAGAAGTAGGAGGATAAATTCACAAAAGGAAAGATGTAGGATGGGTGATATGTGGGTTTTGCCACTTATTCTGCCATATTTATTGAAAAGAAGCCGGAGATGGGCATATCCATTGCTCATGTACTCACTGATAATAAGGAAGGCAAAGGCGAAAGGAGGGGTGGGTTGGATATATTATGATGAGTTTTTTGACAGAGGATGGTGACACATGGGAACATTAGAAGGGACACTAGACAGATAGATTGATGGACAGACTACTTTACTGATCAATCCACCCCTGAGGGGGATGGAAGAAGAAGGAGTGGACTGCCACAAAAATGTTGTTGGGGATATAATAGGGCCTTTTGTTCATGGCCACAGTGCCGGTTCAGGCACACATGTTCTAAATGCGGGGGTACCCACCCAGCCTCAAGATGCAGAACAACATGGAACCGAGGTGGGCAGGTGAGGGGGCACAAGGCATGGTTAACCAGTCCTTTTGAGGCAGACAAGGTTACAGGGGTTAGACATGGAACAGAGGGGTGAGAAGTAGAAGTTAAAGGGGAAGGGGGACCCAGACATATTAAGGGACAGAAGAAAAGGGGAGAAAGGGATCAGGAGGGGGGGGTCAGGGGACACAAAGGAATTTAGGGTAGCCAATACTCCAATCAAAATAGAGACCTGGGAAAAATGGTTGAGACATTTCCCAGACAGAGTGACAATGGAGGCTAGTAGGGTAGGTTTTAGGACAGGTTTTCCACTGCAACGCACAGGTCCTAGGAAGTAGGGGAGGCAAATAATTTAGGGTCCATTAGGGGAAAAGAGGCCATTCTGAGACAGAAGATAGAGAAGGAGAAGGCTGCAGGGAAGATTGAAGGGCTGTACCTGGTCCCTCCCTTAGAGAATCTTAGAATTTCACCCTTGGGTTTAGTACCCAAAAAGCAAAAAGGGGAATTTAGGGTGATTCATCACCTCTCGTTTCCAGGGGGAGACTCAGTTAATGATTTTACAGGTGAGGAACATAGTAAGGAGCCCTATGCAACATTGGAGGAAGCAATGCAAATTATTAGGGCCACCCTAGATGAGTGGCTGGCTAAGACTGACATAGAATCAGCATTTAGGTTGTTGCCAGTTCAGAGGGTGGATTGGGATGTTTTGAGGTTCAAAGTAGATGATCAGTATTACTTTGACAAGGCCATGCCTAGGGGTTGTTCCATAGCCCATGCTATGTTCAATAAGTTTAGCACATGTTTGCAGTGGTGTTTTCAGCAGCAGTCAGGATATAAGGCTGTCATACACTACTTGGATGATTTTTTATTAGTAGGTAGTGGACGCGGAGAGACAGAGAGAATGTTAGCTAGTTTTCAAAAGTTATGTGGTGAATTGGGTGTGCCACTGGCACCAGACAAAACTGAAGGGCCTAGTAAAGTGTTGGAGTTTTTTGGGGATTGAGGTGGATGCACAAGAAGAGGTATTACAGCTCCCAGATAGTAAGGTATAACAATTGAAAGGGCTGATTCAGGTACACACTAGCAAATGGAGACTGCAGTTGCAACAGGTTCAACAGGTGTTAGGGCACCTTAACTTTGTTTGCAGGGCAACTGGTCCGGGTAGGACATTCACGAAGTGGGTTGCAAGGGCCACAGCAGGGGTAGTAAGACCGCATCACTGGGTTGACATAACAAAAGGGGTGAGAGAGGACTTTTGGGTGTGGGAGGAATTCCTAAGAAGCTATAATGGCACTTCCTTTTGGCAGGAAGATTGGGTATACAACACAGACATAGAGTTGTATATGGATGTGGGGGCTAGGAATGGGAGGATATGTGCAAGGTCAATGGTTTTCAGAACCCGGGTAGGTGGGGTGGGAAAAAGAAGGGAGAACAAAGGACATCACATTGCTGGAAATCATGCCAATTTGGGCCTGTACCCTAGTATGGGGAGAGGAGCTGTGGAATCAGAAGGTTACATTTTGGTGTGATAATAAGGCAGTGGTGGATGTCCTTAACAACAGAGGAGCTAGATCAGAGACAGTCATGAAGGTATTGAGACAGCTAGAATTAAGGGGATTGCAATTGAATACATCCTTCAGAGCCAAGCACATGGACAGGGTGAGGAATATATTGGCTGACAGCCTTTCCCGTCTGCAGTTGGACCGGTTCCAGATGCTGGCACCTGCAGCAGAGGAGCAGAAAATGCCCATTCCAGTGAACATCTGGGACATTGGCAAGAGGGAGCCTAACTACTGTTTTGCAATTCATGGGCACCATGGACCTTGAGGGCCTATGAAGGGGCTTGGAGGGCATTTCAAGCATTCAGGGAAGTGCACCATATGGAGGTAAGTGAGTCAGTCACAGAAGAGCAGTTAGGCAAGTTTATGGTGGACCAATGAGGAAAAGGGATAGTGCACAACACAATGGGAGTTTATCTGGAAGGGATCAGCATAGTCTGCAGTTTAAAAGGGTGGAAGGATCTGACAAAATCAATACTCATTTGGAGAATGTTGCAAGGGTGGAGTCGAATGAAGCAGGGGGTCAGGGATGGCAGGCACCTGATAGCAGACAATTTATTAGGCAAGTTAGGAGGCATACTGCCTGTTATCTACAAATCACAGGATGAGGCACAGTTGTTTTGTATGGTTTACCTTAAAATGTTTGCAGGGACTTTACAAATGTGCGAAGCCATGGGGCATAGAAGGAGAGGGGAAGTAGGGGGTTTGGAAAGGGGAGATGTCATTTGAGGGCACGGTATGTTTCAGCTGATCATTAGGAGATCCAAAACTGATCAGGAAGGGAAAGGGAATATGGTGACCATTAAAGCACACAGTGACACTAACCTGTGCCCAGTGACTGCTATATAGGCCTATGCTACAATGCGTGGTAACAAAGCAGGGAGTTCATTTGTACAAGGGGAAAGGAAAAGGGTGACGAGTTTTAGGGTAACAGCCATACTGAAAAAAGGTATGGAATTTATGGGGAGGACCCAACTAGGTATTCCTCCCATTCTTTTAGGATTGGGGCAGCTTCAAAATTGGCTGAAGAAGGGGTGCCAGTAGTGAGAGTGTTGGAGGTAAGATGATGGAAGTTCTCCAGTTACAAGTTATTTAAACTAGCAAATGGGGAGATGGGTGCAGCACCCCATATGTCGACTGAGAAGAACTCTCCTCCCTCCTCAGCTAGTGGTCAAACAGGAGTTCAGCATTTTTGCAGTTCATTTGCATCATCAGTTAAAGAAAAAGGCCCGGATCCCCATATGATGCACAGGAGAAACACCAGACCTCACCCAACAAACACACTGAAATCTGGCCAGTGGAAAATCATGCACACAAATGCTCACAGTCTGGGAAACAAGGTCCCAGACCTGCAAGCAATAATGACAGAGGCTAAACTGGACATAGTAGCAATTAACGAGATGTGATTTACCAGTAACCACACTTGGGAGACTTCAGTACCTGGCTATGTACTGTTCAGAAGAGACCGAGGTGCAAAAAGGGGGGGTGGAGTGGCCCTGTATGTTAATGAAAATATCAAAGCTACAGAAATTCGAAATACACTTAAGGAGCCAGAAGAACTGTGGGTCACCCTAGAAACAGGAAATGGGACAGCCATAAGAACTGGGGTTGTCTACAGGCCCCCAGACCAGAGGAGGACATAGACACATTACTGTTAGAAGACATACAAAACATGACAGCTAAAGGGGAGGTTCTGATAATGGGAGACTTCAACATGCCAGATACAGACTGATCAATACCAGCAGGAACTTCTGCCAGAACTAGACACATGGTTCATTCCCTGCAGGGGGAGGGCCTCAAACAACTCATACAACAACACACAAGAGACAGGGCTATCCTAGATCTAGTACTGACTAACAGGAAAAGGATCACAGACCTCCAGGTAGAAGGTCACTTGGGGGCCAGTGGCCATCACATGGTATGGTTCAATTTGGCCACTACAACTAAATCATCTCATTCCAAGGCAAAAATATGAGACTTCAGAATAGCTGACTTTGATAAGATGGCCAAAAGAGTTAAGCTAGCCCTGGCAAAAAGAAATGCAGGTGAAGGGGTACAGGCAAAGTGGGCAAGCATTAAGGATGCAATACTTGAAGCAACATCCCATTGTGTTATAGAGAAAGAGAAGTGCAAAAGAAGAAGGAAACCACTTTGGTTCTCAAAAACAGTATCAGAAAAGGTCAGAGCCAAAAGGCTGGCCTTCAGAAAATATAAGGGAACACAGCGGGATGAGGATAGGGAGGCATACCAAATTTCCCCAAGGGAAGCAGGGAAGGCAGTAAGGCAGGCAAAGGCCCAAACTGAGGAAACACTAGCACGAACAGTAAAAGAAGGTGACAAGACTTTCTATAGATACATTAGTGAAAGAAGAAAGTCCAGAGGGGATATTGCTAAGATCAAAGGAGATAAGGGGGCATGTGAGGAGGAGGAGAACCATGTAAAATCATTTATCCTAAATAGATACTTCTGCTCAGTATTTACTGAAGAAAAGGTAGGACATGGCACACAGCTCAGCACCATGGACACAGGGGGGGAGAGAGGTGAGAACTAGTCCCTTCACAAAAGAAAGGGTCCTACAAGAGCTTGATAAGCTCAGGGTGGACAAGGCAATGGGACCTGATGGCACACATCCCAGGGTACTAAAGGAGCTAAGGGTGGAACTAGCAGAGCCATTATCAGAACTGTTTAGTGAGTATCTGAGCACAGGAGAGGTCCCAGAAGACTGGAGAAGGGCTTATGTGATCCCGCTCCACAAGAGTGGTAGCAGAGAGCAGGCGGGGAACTACAGACCAGTCAGTCTTACCTCAGTAGTGGGCAAGATTATGGAGGCATTCCTTAAGGAAAGGACACTGCAACACCTGGAGTCCAGAGGAGCACAGGATCCAAGACAGCATATGTTTACAAAAGGAAGGTCCTGTCAAACTAATTTCATAGATTTCTTTGACTGGGTAACCAGAGTAGTGGATCAAGGGGGAGCAGGTGTTGTCGCCTACCTTGACTTCAGCAAAGCTTTCAATACTGTTCCACATAGAAGATTGATTAATAAGCTGGGTAGGCTTGGGGTGGGTCAGAAGTTGGTCAACTGGGTGGCAAACTGGTTGACGAGCAGAAAACAGAGAGTGGTGGTAAATGGTATACAGTCAGAAGAGATGCAAGTCACAAGTGGGGTACCTCAGGGATCAGTCCTAGGGCCAGTCCTCTTCAATATCTTCATCAGTGACATTGCAGATGGACTGGAGGGTAAGGTTTGTCTGTTTGCAGATGACACCAAGAACTGCAACAGAGTAAATGATCCAGATGGGGTGGGCAAAATGAGAAGATCTGGATAAACTAGCAAAATGGTCAGAAGAGTGGCAACTGGGGTTTAATGCAAAGAAGTGCAAGATCATGCACATAGGGAAGAGAAACCCTGAAGCCACCTATAGGCTGGGAGGGGAGTTGCTGGCAGTCACAAGGGAAGAAAGAGACTTGGGCATCATCATCACTGATGACCTGAAATCATCCAAGCAGACCACTCAAGCAGTAGGTAAGGCTAGGTGGATGTTAAAGTGTATTAGTAGGGGTATCACAAGTCAGAAGAGGGAGGTAGTAATCCCTCTTTACAAGACACTGGTTAGGCCCCATCTGGAGTACTGCATGCAGTACTCAAGGCCACACCTTCACAAGGACATTAACCAAATTGAGGCAGTCCAGAGAAGGGCAACCAAAATGGTGCAGGGACTGCATCAGAAAACATATGAGGACAGATTAACAGAGCTCAATACATATACCCTAGAGCAAAGGAGGGAGAGAGGTGATATGATCAAAACATTCAAACACTTTAAGGGCATTAACAAGGTGAAAGAGTCAACAAGTTTCAATATAAGAAAATATCAGGACAAGAGGACACAGCATGAGATTAGAGGGAGGCCATTTAAGGGGTAATGTGAAGAAGTTCTTTTTCACAGAAAGGGTGGTGGATGCATGGAATGGCCTACCTCAGGAAGTGGTGGATGTGGATATGAATACAGTGCAGGGCTTCAAACAGGCATGGGATAAGCATAAGAGAGCAATACAGATGAGTATGAATAGATAGGCCATAGACAGAGCAAATGTCAACGGCACATTTATAAGGTAGAAAAAGAAATGGGCAGACTGAATGGGCCTTGTGGTCCTTATCTGCCATCAACTTCTATGTTTCTATGTTTCTAAGAGATATATTGGGCCTTTGAAGGAAGAATGTTAACATGCTTCCTTTGTAGTTTTAGAGTGAAGATAAAAAAAAAAAGAAAAGTCAGAAAGCAGGACAGAGGGGAGAATTAATGAGATAATGAGACATATTTTGTTTAACTGAATAGGCGGAGGGCTACCACAGAAGTTTGGATCTGCAAGCACTCCTACATTTTTTTGGCCGAAAAGAGAGCAGCAAAGAAAGCCGGGGCAAGCAGCTATATCAGGATGTCAGGCACTGTAGGCTGGTATGGCATGGAATACGAGGGATGAGGTGGGCACAATTACTGCCAACCCTGACAGAAATAAAGGAAAAGCGACCCAACCCAGACTTAATTATTGTACATCTCAGGGGTAATGATATTGGGAACAAACCATGGGTGGATATGTATTTGAGGATAAAACAGGATCTTGAGAGAATACGACAATGGTGGCCTAAGGTGGGCATGATCTGGTTGGAGATGATATCGAGGAGGGTACAGAGACACGAACACAGTCATGTAGCAATCAAATGGGCCAGGAGGAAGATGAATAGGAGGGTGGGGACATTGACAAAGAACATGGGGGTATGTAATTGTGTGGGGAGTAGAAGAAGGGGTGGAGGATTTTTATAGATCAGATGGGGTACATTTGTCGTACCTGGCAATAGATATGTTCAATACAGAAAGGATGGGTTTCATTGAGGCCTGGAGGTGACAAGAGAGAAAATGAAGTAGGGGGAGGGGAAGCAAAGGGGGGAAGGCCAGTCATCCAACACAAGCTGGAGACAGGCTATGGGGAAAAAGGAGGGGGGAAGAGGGGAGGGGGGAGTGACAAGGGAAGATTGAGGATGAAAAGAAAACAACAGAAAGAGAAAAGCCGGTCACGGTTTTCATCGTTAACTACAAGAGATGAAGAGAAGAAGTCACTTAGGTTTTCACCTGGGGAGGTGAGAAGAAGAAAGAAGAAAAAGGATGTAATTGATATATATAGTGATACAATTATTGAATATGATTTAATAAAAGAAGTTATGGTAATGAGATGAATGGATAATAATGGAAACTGTAAATGCTAGTGAGTAAGAAGGAATGAATTGATTGCCAGTCTGAGCTCAGCAACATACAAGTTGTCTATCCATTTGTGGAGGGAAAAATCTGGAACAATGAAGTTTGCCCCTTTAAGGGGCAGACCAAGTTGTCCTGGTAGTTCCTCCTGCCAAAATAGTGGACTGCTCAGAGTAGGTGGGGGGAGATGTGGAGCCTAAGGATAAGGGTATGGCATCAGAAGGGGGCGGAGGCTGAGAGTGAAGAAACAGATGATAGGGAAAGAAATAAGGAGGAGGGTTGGGATGCAGAGGAATATAAGGACCTGCACAAAAGGTTTCTGCCTCTTTTGCTGGAATTTTGTTGCCTCCCACCCACCCAACAGAAAGGAAAGGGGAAAGCAGGGTGAGGGTGTGGAGAGGACAAGGATGGATGTTGAGAATAAAGGAGATATAAAAAAAGGGATGAGCGGGGAGCTCTGGAGGATGTGAGTGGACTGCCATAGGTGGATGGCAGAAATTGGGGGGAAAGGAGGGGTAGGGAGAAGGAGCAGAGGGGGGAGTGACAAGGGAAGGTTGAGGATAAAAGGAAAACAACAGAAAGAGAAAAGGTGGTCTCAGTTTTCATTATTATCTACAAGAGATAAAGAGAAGACGTCACCCAAGTTTTGACCTGGGAGGTGAGAAGAAGGAAGAAAAAGGATGGAATTGATATATATATTGATACAATTATTGAATATGATTTAATAAAAGAAGTTATGATAAAGAGATGAATGGTGAATAATGATGGAAACTATAAATAATAGTGCATAAGAAGGAATAAATCGATTGCCAATCTGAGTACAACAACATACAAGTTGTCTGTCCATTTGTGGAGGGAAAATCTGGGACAATGACACAATAGACAACATTCTCATGCAATGATGATAGTTTGATGTCTTCTTCTCTACACAATGTGTGCTACCACGTGATTCCTTCAACAATCCACAGCAGGTGAAGTTTTGAATTGTTTTCCTGTTGTCTACAGTGTTGATCTTGATGATTATACTTACTAAATTGACATCTGCAGAATCCAAGTAGATGCAAGGGCGCTGGAAGTTACACATATGTCAGTTAGTAAGTTATGTCTTGGCACATGTACTGTAGTCATCTAACTCACATTTACTGAATGGCTTTCTATTTGATAATACCATCTGTTTACAGTGGACTGCATTTGTTGAACTAGATATGACTGCATTATATGACCCTGTCATGGGAATATGATGTTCACATTTGATATGACAGCTTCAACCAATAGAATGCGACTCAGTTTTGTACATATGTAAATAGTGCCGAAATCGAGTGTAATGCTATGTTGCTTATGTTGCTTCATGGCTGCTTTTGTTTATTGAGAAAAAATAAAAATACAAAATAACGCATGTATTGTTTACTTTAATGTTGAAATGCTTTGGTACATATGCATTTAATGTTATTGCATTCCACTAAGTACTAGTTACAATGTTGACGATCACTACACATAGACATGTATACATGTGAAAATCTGTGCTTGTTTCTTTTTACATATGCTTATGCATATGTATCTGTAGATGTGTGCAACTCATCACTTCACAGGTAACAAAATGATTGTGTACTTCTGCACCATAATGCAAACTATTGGTATGCTCCTGGTTTTACAAGATTGTCCATATTTTGGAGGTTGGATGAGGAATTTTTCCCCAGTTCAAGTAATATTAAATAGAAAATAACATGCGTCAATTTGAAACTGAACCAGCCTTTGAAAATATGGGTTACAATATGGGTGTGATATGAGAATACATTTAACACAGCATGATATGCTTAAGAATTTGTTACATTATATTCTGCTGTGCCTGAGCTACTTACAGTACAGTAACGGTTAATTATGTGTCTACTATTGCATGTTATTAGTTTTACTTGGTCTTTGTATACAGGTACTCTTAGGGTTTTGTATGGCTCTTCACATTTGAACACTGGAAGAAGACGTTTATGTCTTGCATACAATTAATGTGATGGAGACACAGTACAATATTTCACTTGTCTTGATTAGTTTCTTTTGACTTCTTGATATTGGTTGGTTCAGTTTCAAAAAACTTACCGGTTAAAATGTAGTGAGAGTCTGAAAAGATGAAGACAGATTTCTTAATCAGTAATATAATTGCCTAGAGAACATTAAACAACTACTTTTAACTTATTTGTACAGAATATATATATATATATATATATATATATATATATATATATATATATATATAGATATATGTCATTTCTTAATATTTATGGTCATCCTACAAGTTTACTTTTCTAGTAATATTAAGAAATACTTTACCTTTTATAGTACTGTTAGAATCATCCACAAATGTAGTATAATTACAGCAAATATATCATAACACGGTGATGTAAAGTACAACTTTGTTGTTAATGTGTTATGTAGCTAAGTAAGGAAAAACTAAATGTAGTTAAATTCTTTATTGAAGCAACTCACCTATTGCTTATCATAATTCATTTTAAATAGGTGCCAAATACTAATATTAATATGAGTATTTAACAATTATTCTTACTGGTTGTCTAAATGTTTCATAAAGTACTCTATGGATTCAGTGTCATAGTCTTGATTGACACGTAATTTATAGTACTAAATAGTAGACTGATATTAAATTTTAAAATAATACAATATATGTTTTGTTATATGAAGTAACATTGGTAATTTCTTAAGCTGTTAATGTGGTTTAGAACTTTGAATTTTAATAAAGTACATAATATGATAGTGTTGATTTAGCATGTGTAATAGCAAGACTTGAAATGAGAACAAATGATAATAATCATTTATAAGGAACAATTTTTTTGCCCATCCCAGGAGCAACCAAAGAATTCTGCCCAAACTATTTTAATATTTTTAAAATAAAGTAATTTTAAACCTTATGCTATGTGTGTGGTGAATTATTTATGTAAATAAGTTGAAACACTGTCTATGTTTTTTCACAGACACTTGAGGTTTTGTGCGTTTTTTGGAGTTTAAGTTATAAATGTTACGAAATCCACTTACATATGCATGTATACAACAGCAAAGGGTAAGGCAATAGCATATTATTGTGGTATGGTGTTACCTCATTGATCAAAATATGTCACATAACCATGACTAGGCAGGCAGTATATTGGACATGGGCAACAACATACATTTATTTAGTGACTTAATTTAGAATATTGTAGATATGGGTTCTGTTGTATGATAACAATGAGAAACTCCAGGCACAAGTTATTGGAGATTTATGTAGTTGTTGTGTGGTTATGTCAGTGAATTGCCCGTTGTCACACACTGCACAAGCTGTGGATATACCCTATTATACAATGGTAAGACATTTTCAAGCAATTTGATTGGCTGGTGACCCCTAGACACAGTGAAGTTATTAGATGATAACATCACTATGTCTAGGGCAGGCACAGAAAAACTGCATAACCAAGTCATGAATCACTCCACATTAAAACTCTCAATAGAAGCCAAACACTATCAAACATTATAGCCAACACAGTTTAAGTACCCCCATATCACTTCTCTCCCTTGCTTTTCTTTCCATCATTTTACCACTCACAGTAAACATTACATTTGAATAATTGCCCACAAAACAAGTTTAATTCTCATGCAAGGCTTTTTTCCCTGAACTGAGTGGCTTCAGTAAACTATGTAGACTGTAACTACCAATCTCGTGGTTCATGGAAGCTGCTCAGTTCCAGGACAAACAGACAAGGTAACAAAATCTATTTTCTGCACTCACGTGAACCCCTTACATAAATCCTCTACCCTGTGCTATGCTCCACATGTACGTACTCACTTTCAAACTTTCCCTGAAAGCAAACGGTAATTCAGTGTCCTACTCAGCACAGAAATGAAGTCAGCGTGTGCACACTTCAGAATCCTGCAGTACAGATGCAGATCAGATTAGCAACCAGAGAAACAGACCAAAATTCAAAGAATAAAAAAAAGGTGAGATACAACTAATTTAACGGATAGACAAACAACAGTGGTGGGAGTGGGAGATGCTAATAAAAGAAACCACAGCACTAAAACAATAAATAGCTGTGTGGCACTCCACTGACATAATCATTCAAGCAACAGCTCCATCTGTTGGTGGAAAAATATAGTGGACTTTTAAAAAAAAAACATACTTCCACACACAAAAAAATGAGAAAAAGAGCCAAAAATTGACTTTCTTTTTCTTTTTTCTATATTTTTTTAAAAATCAGCCATTACATAATAGCAATAAGGCACTCCAGGGTGTGTATTATCATGTAATAACATCACTCCTGGGGTAGTGGAAGCACTTAAACTTCACCTTGTGTTTCAACCCACCCTAGGAGTGACGTTATTACATGACAACATGGTTGTGGCAGGGACATCTGGCTGCTGGGGAGGCTGGGGGGCACTGGATCACCAGGGAATGTGATTGGGAACTGGGGAAGGATTGGATTCAGGAGGGGGTTAAAAAAAAACACTAGACCACCAGAGATTTTTTTAACAGGATAAAAAGGAGTGAGTGGACTAAAGGAAGAGATACAGAGGGATGCAGGTGGGGGGGTTACTGTACATTTCCTTGGTGGGTGGCAGGGTGGGTTATTACTGGGTGGAGGGGTGGGACCACTAGCCATCATGGATAATTTAATTATTTAATTACAATTACATGTGGGACAGGTGGGGGGAGGGACTGCTAGCCACCAGGGATCTACTGTACTTATTTTCACTTATACGGTACCGTCCTAAGGTGAAATTTCCCCGTGGAAGGCACAATTTTGTTGCAGAAGGTGAAATTTCACTGTTCTGCCAGGTGAAATTTCACCACTTCACCAGGCGAAATTTTGTATTCCGCTAGGCAAAATGGGTGGAATTTCACGGATTGCTCCGTGAAGCGAATTCCGCCCACTTTGCCCACCACTACTGAAACATACCACAACAGGCATCCATCATCATGTTTCAACCACTGTATCACTTTTGCTGCCATCTCAGTCTCTTGAATGTATACACCCACATCCCCTAGAAGCATGTGAGATGGTTAATGCATGAAATCTGGATGCCACTGTGCACAGTGGTTGAGATGGACAGACATGTGCTTTAACAGATTAACAACCAACATGCATATGTGGTTATGACTGGATAACATCACACAGTATTTACACCACTGTTTACTGTGTGTTAATGCATCCTGATGCTATATGAACATAAGCAACACTATTTAATTATGTTGGGGGTAAAATATGGATACATCCACACACATCAAATGGTGGTGTGACTGCTATCATATTATCCATTGAGAATCAGATAGTCATTTTTGCTATTCATCTCACAAAAGTACTTGTCTGTTTATGTTTAGCAATGGGGACAACACCATACATACATACATCCATTAGTTAAGTGTGTATGATGTCACTGTATGCATTTGTTCATTTTATTAAAGTGATACAGCACTTCATTATGAAATGCTGTCTGTTACTATCTGTTGCTGGCCACACAACTGGGAGCATAGTGAGAAACCTAATTTGCTATGGCATGGTAACATCAGGAATTGTTAACGCATAGTAAAGCATGGTTTAAATACTACCTGATGCTATCTTTTCATTACATGGGCATCTGATCTCTTAAACTTACAAAGCACTTGTCTGTTCAGGTTAACCACTGGCTGTGATACCATGCCCATATACATAATCCAAGTCTTTAGCATACTCCCTGTATGTAATTGTTTATAACACAGATGTGAAATACCATTTGGTTATACTGGGATAACATAAGGAGATATTAAACACACAGTATGTTGGTGTAAATCCTGTCTCAAGTTATCCGTTCATAATCACATACTGATATTCTTTGAGAATGTGTGAAAACAGTGCTTTGTTGCTGTTTGCCACTCTGCAAGACAGAATAGACATATGCAGTACTGTACTCAATTGGTTCTGTTGTCCCTGCAGCCCTCTGTTGATAACATTACTCTCAAATAGTATTTGGGTCTGAAACAATGCTATCAGGAAGTAGAAACATATAATAAGTGTTATAAACAATTCTGTCACATATTATCTGGCCATAACTTGATGAGTGTGAGTATGCTGTGCATGAGTATTTCTTTATTAACTCTGGGTAACATCAGACCATATAACGATGTAGTAAAGGTTGATGTGAATGCTGTCTCATGGCATCCACAGATAACCATATGCTCATCTTGCTTCTTGTTCTTGAAAAACAACTGCTCATTCGTGTTCATTGGATGTTACAACATCTTGTACTTATGCAGTATTTAAGTTCTGACCATTGAACTGCATGCATTTGTTAATGCTAATAAATTTACACAGATTTTTGTTGTACATGGGGTAGCATTGTGATGCATTAACATATAGTGAAGGCTGGTGTAAATGCTGTATGATGTTATCTGGTCATAACCACATAAGCATGTTGACACACGGAAGTGACTGAGATGGCAGCAGAAGTGACACAGTTGTTGAAACATGATGATGGATGCATGTTGTGCTGTGTTTAAGAAGCTGTCTGTTATTTCTGTTGCATTATGGTGTGCTTTGTGATTGGTTGTCTTGCCTTGTACCTCTCCCCATTTGTATATGTGTTGTGTGTGTGTCTTTGTCTTTCTGTGTGTATGTGTGGTAGTGAGGGGGGGAGTCGGAGTTAAGGTTGGAAACCCTAACGCCAAATTCCTCACTTTTGTCGTTGTGAAAAACCCTAACTGTTGCATTAACACAGTTATTTTGCAAAGAATATATATATATATATATATATATATATATATATATACACACACATATATATATATATATATATATACACACATACTGTATATATATGCTGTCCTAAGGAATAATCCAGCATTGATTTGGTGAAAAAATATTAATTTGTTCCAAAGTTATTAGATTTTAATATTTTTAATTCTGAGCATGCTTCGTTCAATCTTTTGGATAGATGCACAGTCTTGATAAAGGATTCCTGATTATGAATGTCTCATGAACTGGGATCCCTTTTCACAAGAAAATTTCTGTTCCTCCGCCAGCATTTTGTTTTCTCTTTTAGTGAGGAGAGGAAACCAAGCCTTGAAACTTGCTCCAGGATGTTTTTTTGAAAACCAAGGCATGGGTTTGGCTTAGGGGGACATCCTGCACCCACCCACACCTTTGATTTTGTGTATTTATTTAACAAAAACAGCAGTTTTAAAAATTAAAAATCACTCTTCATGATTCCTTTCCACCAGTCAATCCCTTTTCAAGAGGATCAGATGGTGAAAAGGGATCACAAACAGGGATTTTAAATTTTAAAATTACCTTTTTTTAAAATAAATTGCACAAAACCAAATGCATGGATGGGTACAGGACATCCCCCTAAGCCCAACCCAAGCCTCGGTTATATTTATCTTTATTTTTAATTTTAGTGGCTACTTGTCATGTCTCCCTGGTGTCCAGTGGTACCACCCACTCTCCATTGCTCCACTTATTTAAATGTATGTGGCTGCTTGCCATGTCTACCTGCTGCCCAGTGGTACCCCCTGCACTACATTGCCCCAATCATCATTGGTGGCAGTGGGGTCCAGTCCATTTCTTTACCCCACTTTTTTTTCTGAAATGTAGAAAACCATCCCTCGTTGTCTTTTGCGACTGTATGCCCTGCAAAGAAGAGAAACATCCATCTCCGATTGCACCTGCACCCCCACCCAACCCCCTACTGTGCACCCACCTCCCCACATCCCCCTGACATCCCCCAGACCACCACTCACCTAAGGAGGTCCCTGGTTCGACACCTGCTCACGTGATTGAAGACAAGTCTTGCTGCTGAAACCAACGACTGCAATCTGAACTAAGGAAAATGTGGCCCTTTTTATTTAAATGGGGTGGGTTAACTTTTGGCCATAACTCGGCTATCTTTTAGGGATTTTCTCCCATATTTGTAACAGGGAGTCCTGGGGACCCCACCTCCTGAACAATATGACCATCTTTAGTCAACTCTCGCTGAAAAAGTGATTTTGTAGTCACTTGGTGAAATCACATTTCCTGGGGAATTTGCATAATGACAGTCATATTGTTCATTGGGTGGGGTCATAAGAAGACGATGTTGAAAATTTGGGGTCAATATTTTAAAAAATGGCTGGGTTATGGGTATTTGGTTCAATCTTTCTACACACACTCAGAAGTCAGTAAATTTTCAATATTTTCATTCCATATTTTCAACATACTCTTCTTATTACCCCCACCTGATGTGTGTCATAGCTGTCATTTCTCAAATCCTGTCCAAGATGTGATTTTGCAGCTGTGGCATAGAATGGAATTACAATCGTGCAGAATTATGTTTCGGCTGGGATTTGAAAATTAGCTGTGCTGGGTACATGTGCGGAGGTCACAAAAAGCCAATGTTAAAAATGTGGGCTCAAACAAGAATATTGCTATACTATCTCAATGGAGAGATGGGAGCTAAAGGTCTGAAGGAATCTGTGTTCCCACGGTAACATGTGGATACTGCTGTACTGTGGGAATCACTTGAGTGGTTTCTGAGATATAAAGTGTTGAAAAAACAGAAAAATCTGTTGTTTTTTTTTACATTTCCTTTTCATCCAGGATCTCAGAAATGGCTTTAGGTTTTGGTCTGAAATTTTCAGGGAAGAAAGCCGTTGGGTAACATATGTGCCTTTTGAAGGTTTTGTGAGACAATATTAATCCATTCAAAACTTAAGACATTTTAAATTTTCTCATTATTTTTTATGGGAAAATTTATATGTCAGGCATGAAAAACATATTTTTTGCACAATACAAGTACACAAACTACCAGCTTCTTTTGTGCAAAGTTTAAAGTGGTTTGTTCAATTGATCTGTGTTGCATCTACCATCTTGTTTTCTGCTTAGTAAGCTTCTTGAAGTTCAGAATGTTTAAAAAAGGAAAAAAAAAATCAGAGCACAGCTAAAGAGGACCCCTTCTTTTTTTTTAAAGCTGGCGCTAAACAAGTTTTTTTTAAAAAGTGCCAGCTCACAGAAAAATGGCTTGAGAATGAGAAGAGTGGTATTTTTTTTGACTTCTGCAGCCAACATAGAAACATAGAATTTGACAGCAGATAAGGACCACTTGGCCCACCTAGTCTGCTTATTTCCCTACCTAATGGATAAGCTGCAGATCCTAGTTAATCAACAGCCTACTTTCTCCTACCCCCACTAGAACTGACCTGTGTCTGTCTTATGCATGCTTGAATTCCCCCGCTGTTTTTGACTCCACGACCTCCTCAGGAAGGCCATCCCATGTATCCACATCCTTCTCCATGAAAAAATACTTCCTGTCATTACTTCAGAGCCACCCCCATCTTCAAATTTTGCCCCTTTGTTCTTGCATATCTCTTTTTCTGAAAGATGATACCCTCTCAAACTTTGTTGGTTCCCTTGAGGTACTTGAAAGTTTCTATCATGTCACCCCTCTCCCTCCTTTCCTCAAGGGTATACATACTAAGCTCCTTTAGTTTCTCTTCATATGTCTTCTGGTGCAGAACCTGAACCATTTTAGTTGCCCTCCTCTGGATAGCCTCCATCTTGTCTATGTCCTTGCGGAGATGGGGTCTCCAGAACTGCACACAGTACTCCCAGATGGGGTCTCACCAACTGTCTGTACAGAGGGATAACAACTTCCTGTTTCCTAATGGTGAGGCCTTTCCCTATGCATCCTAGTATCCTCCAGACCCTCCTTACTGCTTTCTCACATTACTTGCCCACCTTTAGGTCATCTGATATGAATACCCCCAGGTCCCTTTCCATTTTTGTTGTTGTTAGTATCTCACCCCCCATTGTGTACTCTTCCCCTGGGTTTTTGTTTCCCAGTTACATTACTTTACACTTCTTTGCATTGAATCTAAACTTCAGTACATTTGACCATTCCTCCAACCTTGCCAAGTCCCTTCTCATCCTTTCCACCCCCACCTTGCTTATCAACCTTGTTGCAGATCTTTGAGTCATCTGCAAATAGACATACTATTCCTTCCAATCCCAGTACTGAACCCTGTGGTACCCAGCTAGTAGCCCCCATTTCTTCAGAGTTGACTCCATTTACTATTACCCACTGCGTCCTGTTGTCCAGCCAATTATTTACCCAGGCTAACACCTTGGGATCCACTACAAGGCTGGTTAACCTATATATTAATCTTTTGTGTGGGACTGTGTCAAATGCCTTTCTAAAGTCTAGGTAGGCCATGTCCACAGCCCCTCCCTGGTCTGCTACTCTGGTCACCCAGTCAAAGAAATCTACTAGATTCATCCTGACATGACTTTCCTGCTGTGAATTCATGCAGCCTTGGGTCCTGTGCCCTGCTGGCCTCAAGGTACTCAACAGTTCTTTCCTTCAAAAGTGATTCCATCATTTTCTCTACCACTGAGGTCAAACTAACATGTCTGTAGTTTCCTGCTTCTGCTCTGCCCCCACTTTTGTGAAGTGGAATCACATCCATCCTTCTCCAGTCCTCTGGTACCACCCCATCCTCTCATGATTTTGTTAGAGGGTAGTCAGTGGTGTCACTAGCTCTACCCTTAGTTCTTTTAGAATTCTGGTGTGAATCCTGTCAGGCCCCATTGCTTTGTCCACCTTCAGTTTTAAGACTTCTTTCAGAACCCTTTCTTCTGTGAATGGACTGGTATCAACCCCCAGCCAGAGTGTTTCTATTGTTTGGTTTAGGTATCACTCCCTCCTCTTCTTTTGTGAATATTGAGCAGAAGTATTCATTCAGCATCCCTGCTTTTTCACTGTCACCCTCTGCCCACATTCACTCCCCTTTATTAAGCCTCAGAATCCCTCCCTTGATCTTTCTTCACTCCCTAATGTACCTATACAAGGTTTTATTCTCCTTCTTAACAGAGTTGGCTATCTTTCCCTCAGTTTGGACTTTGCTATTCTGACTGCCTTCCCTGCCTCCTTCTGCTTTAACTGATATAGTTCTCTGTCCTGCTCCTTCTGTGTTTCCTTATATTTCCTGAATGCTATCCTTTTCTCCTTAACCTTCCCTGCCACCACTTTCGAGAACCATAGAGGCTTTTTCCTTCATGTTGTTTTGTTGATGTGCTTTACACAAAGGCTTGTTGCCTCTGTGATGGCAGTTTTTATTTTCCCCATTGTTCCTCCACCCCTCCTTCTTGTCTGTTTGCTAGTGCTTTTCTGAGGAACTCTCCCATTTTGCCAAAGTCAGCCCTCCCAAAGTCCAGTACTCTTGCTTTTGTATGGCTTGGCTCTACAGCTGTGTTTATCATGAACCACACTGGTGGTTGCTAGTTCCCTGATGGCTACCCACTTCTAAATCTGAGATCCTCTTTTCATCCCTTGTTTGAGAGTGCCAGGTCTAAGATTGCTCCCTCTTGAGTGGGTTCTAACACCAGCTGTCTGAGGCATGTCCCCTGTAGGGCATCGAGAATGACCCTGCTCTTGGATGTGGCTGCAGTAAAGGTGCCCCAGTTAACATTTGGCAAATTCAAGTCCCCCATCAACAATATCTCTCCTTTTTCAGCCATTCTAAAGATTCCCTCTGTCATTTCCTTGTCCATTACCTCCCTCTGAGATGGGGGTCTGTAAACAACCCCTGGTGGATTGTGGTGCTATTTCCTGTATCCAGGGTGACCCACAGTGCCTCCTCCCCTCCCTGTTTACTCTTTAGGTGTGTTGCTTTGATTCCTTCCCTTATGTAGAGAGCTACTCCCCCCCTTTTTACCCTCCCTATCCCTCCTGTAGATTGTGTACCCTGGTATGTTGATATCCCAGTCATGGTTCTCCGTGTACCATGTTTCTATGATGGCCATGATATCCAGCCTGCACCCTCCAGAAACAATCAACTACAACTCTGAACCACCACCCTGGTGAGTGCCTTTCTTCCTTCCTTTCAGACACCTATTTCACAGAGTTTAAGTAATGGGTCTAGTCACAAATGACTGCAGATAGTCTCCCAGCTAGATTTCCTCCCTGGCAAATAACAATTACAATAGGAAAAGTTAACCCCAAAAACAGAACCAAAACACTCACTTCTACTTACTTATTTACACAGGCCCCAAAATTAAGAATTAAATTCAGTGTACTCTATTAAATCACCTTATAGCTTTAAGGAAGCTGGTAGCTGCTGTCTCTCTCTTTATCTCAGCTACAGCAGCTGGAGCTCATGCTGCTGGCTGCAGAGTTGAGGAAGACCTGCTCTGTAAACCGATACAGAATACTTTATGAGTGTTACACCTGGAAAGAAGAAAACTGCTCCCTGGCATCTTTTTTTCTATGATGCAGAGTCCTCCATTAACACTTTCAATAAATTCAGTGCAGGATCTTACATCGAGGTAGTCTACCCTCTGGCAAATTCCTTTTTTTCATACCAATACAGGATGCCCAATCCTCATGTTAGTATGTATCACCCCCCCACACACACACACTTATTTGGCACACTAGGAGCCCACCCCAGTGTGCCAAAATGTTCCAGTATTTTAAAACCTGTGAAATACAAAAAACTGTTTCCTGAAGTCTATTTTCTTTGATGCAGGATCTTGCATCGAAGTAGTGTGCCCTCCCAGTAAAATTCCTATTTTTCACAATGACACAGGCTGCCCAATTCCCGTGTTGGTATGTATACTCCCAAACTCACTCCTCCCAAACTCACTTATTTGGCACACTGGAAGACCACACCAGTGTGCCTAAATGTTGTATTGTTTTAAAACATGTTGAATAAAGAAAACCATCCCCAGTGTCTATTTTCTTCGATGCAGAATCCTGCATTGAAATTTTCAATAAATTTGATGCAGTATCCTGCATCGAAGTAGTCTGCTCTCTCCTCATATTCATATTTTTTGCACCGACATTAGGTGCCCAATCCCCATGTCAGAATGTATCCCCCCACACACACACTTATTTGGCACATCAGGAACCCACCCCAGTGTGCCCCAATTTTTTTTTCATGTCCTGCACCTGTAAATAAAGAAAACTGTCCCTCGGTGTATTTGATTTTTTATAACCTGTAAAAAAGAAAATGATCCCTTGTTATTTCCCCATCCCCACCCTCCCACAGCCTATCCACCTCCCCACACTCCCCTTACTCTATACATAGCTCTGGAGTTGGCGATGTCATCCTCTGTGGACCAGGACACATCTGCACTCTTCAAAGCTGAACCACAAACTGAAGAATCAGATGTAAGCACCATATTATGGGAGTCAATGGGGGTTTCAACTTTCATTGATATCTTGGCTAATTTTAAGTATTTTAAGTATTTTTGCACCAAATTTTCTACATGGGGTTCTTGGGACCCCACTTCATGAACACAGTCACTGACATATCATTTCTCAGTCCCAAAAGGTGATTTCATGGTCACTGTATGGAATCACCTTTTGGGATCAATTAATGAAACAACAGTGCCACTATTCATGAGGTGGAGAACAAAAAAAGCCCATGTTGCAAATGTGGTGAAAAATTCCAAAACATGATTGCATTACAAGCATGCATTGTGCTGTTTCTATGCACACTTGCAACTTTGCCACTTTTTACTATTTGAACTCCATATTTTCAACATTGCCATTTTTAATACCTCCTTATAAACAGTACTGCTGTCATTTTTCACATCTGTGACTCAGAATGGCACGTTCACTGTACGAAATCAGCTTTCGGGGTAGATTAACAAAATAACAGTGCCACTGTTCATGAGTGCAGGTCCCAAAAAGTCATGCTGAAAATTTGGTGAAAAAAAAATTCCCAAAAATGATTGAGTTATGAGCGTGTGTTTTACAGTTTCTACGCACACTTGTAACTTGGCAAATTTTTCATATTTTCACTCCAGATTTTCAGCCTTGACATTTTTTCACATCTCCGCATGAACAGTACAGCTGTCATTTTTCACATTCTGCCCAAAATGTGTTTTTGCACCTGTGCTGCAGAATAGCATGGTTGTCGTGCAAAATCAACTTTCGGGATGGATTAATGAAATCATGGTGTCAGTGTTCATAAGGGGAGGTCCCAAAAAGCCCATGTTGAAAATTTGGTCAATCACCACATTATGGGTTTCAGTCATGCAGTTTCTTGTGAAATGTTTCATAGGATAATACTGCAGTGCCCATGGTGACTTTCGAGAACCGTAGCTCAAAAATGGTTCAAGATACGGATTTTTTGTTCCAGATATTTTAGTTGAACTAAGCCGATGTGGAGGTTTCGAAGTCATGATTACAACTGCAGTGGAATTTATTTCATAGTTGCTATAGTTACTGAGATATTGCCAAATTAGTGTTACAAGGTTTCCTTTTCAGTAATATAGTGCTGCTGTATGGCTACGTAGTTATGTGTTAGTGGGAGCACAGGGCCCAGAGGGACCACACTCCCACATACACATACCATTATGCAAAAATAGGCTGCATAAAGGGAACACAGGGCCCAGCGGACCCTTATTCCTACAAACACACACACCAGTTACCAGTTACATTACACTTTCTCAAAATGAAGTGAAATTCATTGCAAAAACATTGTTAATGCATCAGTTAGGGTTGATAGCACAGTGAGAAATGTTTGGAAATTCAGCATTAGGGTTAACACACCTATCACCCAAGCCCCACCCCTCCACCCTCCACACACCACTTGACTCAGTGTGTGCTATGGGATCACCAGCCCTAACTCTCACACCATTCTTACATACTGAGGGAAGCAGGGAAGGTAGTAAGGCAGGCAAAGGCCCAAACTGAGGAAACACTAGCACAAATAGTAAAATAAGATGACAAGACTTTCTATAGATACATTAGTAAAGGAGAAAGTCCAGAGGGGGTATTACTAAGATCAAAGGGGATAAGGGGGCATGTAAGGAAGAGGACCATATAAAAGCATCTATCCTAAATAGATTCTTCTGCTCCATATTTACTGAGGGGAAGGTAGGGCAGGGCCTACACCTCAGCACCATGGACACAGGGGGAAGGGAGGTGTGTACTATACCTTTCACAAAAGAAATGATCCTACAAGAGTTCAATAAGCTCAGGGTGGACAAGGCAATGGGACCTGATGGCATACATCCTAGGGTATTAAAGGAACTAAGGGTGGAACTAGCAGAGCCACTATCAGAACTGTTTAGTGAGTTTATGAGCACAGGAGAGGTCCCAGAAGACTGGAGAAGGGCTCATGTGATCCCACTCCACAAGAGTGGTAGCAGGGAGGAGGAGGAAGGGGACTACAGACCAGTCAGTCTTACCTCAGTAGTGGGCAAGATTATGGAGGCACTCCTTAAGGAAAGGATAGTGCAACATTTGCAATCCATAGGAGCACAGGATCCAAGACAGTATGGGTTTACAAAAGGAAGGTCCTGTCAAACTAATCTCTTAGATTTCTTTGACTGGGTAACCAGAGTGGTGGACCAAGGGGGAGCAGTTGATGTTGCCTACTTTGACTTCAGCAAAGCTTTCAATACTGTTCCACATAAATTGATTAATAAGCCAGGTAGACTAGGGGTGGGTTAGAAGTTGGTCAACTGGGTGGCAAACTGGTTGATGGGCAGAAAACAGAGAGTGGTGGTAAACAGTATACAGTCAGAAGAGATGCAAGTCACAAGTGCGGTACCTCAGGGATCAGTCCTGGGGCCAGTCCTCTTCAATATCTTCATCAGTGACATTGCAGATGGACTGGAGGGTAAGGTGTGTCTTTTTGCAGATGACACCAAGATCTGCAACAGAGTAGATGATACAGATGGGGTGGGAAGAATGAGAAGAGATCTGGATAAACTGGAAAAATGGTCAGAAGAGTGGCAACTGGGGTTTAACACAAAGAAGTGCAAGATCATGCATGCAGGGAAAAGAAACCCTGACACCACCTGTAGGCTGGGAGGGGAGTTGCTGGCAGTCACAAAGGAAGAAAGAGACCTGGGCATCATCATCACAAATGACCTGAAATCATCCAAGTAGACCACTAAAGCAGTAGGTAAGGCTAGGAGGATGTTGGGGTGTATTAGTAGGGGTATCACAAGTCATAAGAGGGAGCTAATAATCCCTCTTTACAAGACACTGGTTTGGCCCCATCTGGAGTACTGCATGCAGTACTGGAGGCCACACCTTTACAAGGACATTAAAATAATCAAGGCAATCCAGAGAAGGGCCATGAAAATGGTGCAGGGACTGCATCAGAAAACATATGAGGACAGAGTAATGGTGCTCAATATGTATACAAGTCCCTAAAAGACAATGTGCCAGAGGAATGGGTACTCATGGTCCTGGACTTCACGGAAAATTACATTTCTACATTTCAGGATAAAATTCAGTCTGCTTATTGGCACCACGAACAGGCTACTGTTCATCCCAGTGTAATATTCTACAGGTGTCCAACATGCCAAAGTATTGCCAGAGAGTCATTAGTGTATATATCAAATGACCTTAAGCACCACCACCATGCTGGTAGGCACTTTATAAAGGTATCTAATGATCATCCCCAGAGCATCTGCTCACTTAAGATCAAGAAATCAGTGCACTATACAGATGGCTGTGGAAGCCAATACAAATCAAAGTGGGCATTCAATGACATATCTGAAGCACCAGCTAAATATGGATTTACCATTGAGAGGGCTTTCTTTGGTTCATGACATGGCAAAGGGTCATCAGAATTGGAGAGTGCTGTGATAAAGTCCAGTGCCACTAGAGCAGTACAATCCTGGAAGCTGTAATTGAGAATGCAAAACACCCGTAAGATTACTGCAGAAAGAACATCAGCAAAGCATCAAAACCCAAAGACTGCATTCATGATCTGCATACATTCTTCTCGGTGGCAAAGAATGCCATAAGGAGACCTGAAAGACCACAGATCAGAGCCATACTAGGGACACGCAAAGTACATAGCGTTCGCTCTGTGGCTTCTGGTGTTATTGCCAGATGGGAGTATAGCTGCTTCTGCAATGCATGCAGAAGTGGAGATGGACACTGTGACAATAGCTGCCATGTAGACCAATGGAAGTCAGCGATGCTTAATGTTGGCAAAAATCCTTCTGTGCCACAGACCAAAACAGGTCCTACTGTACATAGACTGGATACTCCAGCCACTCATGATTGTGTGACACTGGCATCTTCATCCTCCCAAGTCAATCAAGATGGTACTGACATGCCAGATGAGCCCAAATACCTCGATCCTAAACCTCAACAAATGCCACATCATGTTGAATTGCCAACAGTGCTGGTACAAACTCCTGCTACCCTAGCCTCATCTAGTGAATCCACCAACCAGCCCCTTGATGCAACCACTTCATCAGCATCAACCACTCTGGTCTCTCACAAAAAGCAGGAACACCTAAAAGTCAACAGCTTTCAATGCCATTTACTATTCAAGCAACTTTTTTTTATTGGAGAGCTGACTACGATTGATGACAGGAGGCAATTCCACTTCAGTTTCCTGAGGCATCACGAGGATGGCATCTTCTCATGGCCATGGTGGAAGGACTGTGATGCTATAAGGAAGACCAGCCATATTTTCCATGGACCAATTGCTTTTGCAGTGCCAGGGACATACACAATACAACAGGAAGAGTTGCATAAGATAATGGAAAAATATGAGGAATTGCAAGCCTGCTGGATTAAATATCAGCAACATAATCAATGATAGACTCTGCAAAATTCTAATAAAAAAAAAAAAACACTGTTGAAGCAATTTCCTTAACTTGTGGACAGTTTTTATTGTGGTGGTTGCAACTTAGACAATATCACATTTTGTTAACAAGTGTTTTTAACATGCGTGTTGTATGGATATTGCCTGTTCTATGTAGGAGGAACTAAGGATATAATAATTGCTAAGGGTGAAATAATAGTTATCACTCCAAATTAGAGACCTTTGACAGGTATGCAGTGGTGTATCTGTTACACTCATCGCAGTGAAGTGCTACGTGTTTTCTACACATGACGTGTACAGCTGACTTGCATGGGGGGTCACAAAAATACAGTATTACTGTTTGTTATAATTGTTAATAAATAATAAAAATGTCACATAAGCAATTAGAGCAGACATTCATGTTACAATGCTGATTTTGCAAGTGTACGATTGTTTAAAGTAGTGTAATTATAATAAACATGTTGTTGTTTAATGTAATGTTGTGTTTAAAAAGCCTTCAGTCTACTTAAGTAAACATTTTTACTCTAACACTTGTGAGGTGCCCTTTATTACACTCCGCAGTGATGTGTGGTGTGTCATGTTACACTCACCACTGTGTGTGGTGTGTATTGTTACACTCATCACAGTGTGTCTTGTTACAATCATTACACTAGACCCTATTTTTCTTGTGAACCTTAGCATTTTTCACTTTAAAACATTGTGCTTTTCACATGTGGGTCATAGTATCTTAACTTATATTACACAATTCATCTATGGTCAATTTGAAAATTTCACTTCCATGTCACACTTTGGTAACTCCTTTTCATGAACAGACCCTACTATCTTACTTCAAGAGGGCTCTTGCAGTAGATAATCACCTTGAAGACTGAGTCCCAAGCAGTGTGAATTGGAAGAAGCTGAAACACAGGAGGTAGGAAACAACTGCTAAATGCAGACAGTTCAGGACAAGAGTCCCTGAAGCACAGCTAGGCCAAAACCTGCTCTGCACCTAGAAGCAATGTCCAGACTGTAATTCCTTGTGAAAGTGTGGACTGAACTCTAGGTAGTTGTGGCGCAGATGTCAGCAGCTGACACATTCATAAAACAAGCAGTAGAGGCAGCCATACTCCTGGTGGAATGCTCCTTAACCTCCCCCGGGAGGGTCTTATCATGTTTTTGGTAACAGAAAGTAAAGTAGTCTGCCAGCCATTTGGATAAACACTGTTTGGAAACTAATGCACCTTCTCTCTTGGGTGCAAAAGAAATAAAAAGCTGATCTGTTTTTTGGACAGACTTTGTCCTGTTAGTGTAATAGCACAAGAGTCTATGAACATCTAAGGTATGAAGACTGGCTTCTCCCTGATTGGAATGCTCAGGGTAATATACTGGAAGTTGAATCAACTGGTTCAACATAAACTCAGAAACCACTTTCGGTAAGAACTTATGGCTGGTACAAAGAGACACCCAGTCTCTATGGAAAATTAAATAAGGCTCCTTACAAATCAGGGCCTGAAGCTCAGAAATCCTTCGAGTTGAAGTAACTGCTACTAAGAAAAGCACTTTCCTAGACAAATTGCGCATGTCACAGGAACCAGCTGGTTCAAAAGGAGGCAGGGTCAATTTTTCTAAAACAAAATTCAGATCCCACAGTGGCACAGGACTGCACACTGGTAGCTTGAGATGCAGAATCCCCTTCAAGAAAGTTTTTGAACTTCCAACTGGGCTACTGTCCTGCTATTCACTAAGGTATGGTAGGCAGAGATGGCCAACAAATGGACCTTCAGCGAAGAATATCCCAGGCCCAAATCATAGAGGTACAGGAGATACTCCATGACTGATGGAACAGGGCATGAGAATGGGTCCCAACCCTTTGCAGTGGCCCAAATGGAAAAATGTTTCCACTTCATGTCATAAGTGGTCCTCGTAGACAGCTTTCTGGCCTCAATGAGGACTTACGCCACCCTGGAGGATACTCCAAAGTGCGAAGCGGCTATATCTTGAGGTGCCACGTGTGAAGATGAAGGGATTCCAGCCCTGGATGGACCAGCGTGGCATCCTCCTGGGTCAGAAGATTGTTGCAGAGAGGCAGGGGAACTGGAGGCTACACTGCTAGCTGCTGAAAGAGCTGAAACCAAACTTGTCAAGGCCAAAAGGGGGCAATCAGAACCATGTGGTCCCCAATTGCCTGTAGCTTGAGCAGAACACTCTGCAGAACTGAAAAGGGAGGAAAGATGAACAAGAACCTCCCTGTCCACAAAGAGATAGCACATCTTTCCAAAAAACACCATGCCTTGGAGCGAGCGAGTGAGCAAACAAAACTTGGGTAGTTTTTTTCGTTGTGTAGGAAGGTGAACAGATCCAGATCTGGCTGACCCCACAAGTTGAAGATGTGGTCAACCACCTCTTGCTTGAGCTCCCACTCATGGGATCTTACTCTGGTGCAGCTGAGACTGTCCGTTAGGATGTTTTGCATGCCCAGAACATGGGCGGCTGTGAGCTGAATCCGATGCAGAACAGCCCAGTTCCACACCTGCATCACCTCCCTGCATAGAGGATACAAGCAGGTGCCTCCTTACTTGTTGAGATACAAGACCACGCACATGCTGTCCGACTGGACTAACACTGTATCCTGGAGGAGCAGATGCTGAAAAACTTGAAGAGCATACAACAATGCCCTCATCTCTAACACACTGATGTGTAAGGATAGCTCCACTTGGGAACACCTGCCTTGGGTTTTGTGGTCTCCCAAATGTGAACCCCAACCCGTTCCTGATGCATCTGTAGTCAGAGTCTGGGTGGGAAGAGGGGACTGAAAAAGGCCCCCCACCTTGGTGAGACTGGAAAGATCCTGCCACCATGACAGATCCCTCTGCATGGATTTGGTGACCATAACCATCTGGTCCAAGTCGTCTGACCTCTGGTCCCACTGTGCCCTGAGCGTCCACTGTGAAATATGCATGTGGAGCTTGGCTAATGGCACTGCGGAGATGGCTGCTGCCATCAGGCCCAACAGATGAAGAATCGACCTGGCCAAGACATTCCTGCTGGAGGCTACCTTATGGGCCTCCTCTGCAAGGTTTCCACTCTGTCTGGAAGAAGGAAAGCCATACACTGAACCGTGTCCCACACCACCTCAAAGAAATGCAGATGCTGGGAAGGGACAAGTTGGGACTTTGGAAAATATACAGTGATCCCCACTTGACAGAAAAGGTCCAGGGTTGCAGAGAGGGAGAGTTCCAACTGTTCCCTCAACGGGACTGACAGAAACCAGTTGTTGAGGTAAAGGAACACACAGTGGTCCTGACACCTCAGGGCTGCCGCCACTACCATTAGGCATTTCATGAAAACCCAAGGTGCCAAGGATAGGCCAAAGGGCAGAGCCTTGAATTGGTAATGTTCCCCCTGACAGGAGAACCGAAGGTAGTGACAATGGGCCCGGAATATAGGAATGTGCAGGTAGGCATTCTGCATATCCAGAGCACAGAGCCACTGACCCTTGTACAGGAGGGGCAGCAGACCTGGAAGGGGCAGCATACAAAACCTTTTGTACTCTATATACTGGTTTAGAGCACTGAGATACAGAATGGGACACAGATCTCCCATCTTTTTGGGGATCAGGAAGAAGTGGGAGTAGTAACCCTTTCCTTCCTGTTGCACAGGAACAGGTTCCATTGCTTACTTTTGTAATAGAGCCTGTATTTCCTCTCAGAGAAGAGGGATGTGTGCCTTCGGTTAGCCTGACTGGGCCAGAGGCCTGTCTGGAGGTTTTGGCAGGAACTCCAGAGTGTGGCCCTGCTCTATGAGCTGAAGAACCCAAGAGTTGGTTGTCACTGCCCACCACTCTGGCAGATGACAAGCAAATCTTCCACCCACCTGCTCCCATGAAAGATCCTGAGGGGAGAGGGTGGATAGTGAGTCATGCGATGGTTTTGGGAGAGCTGCACCCAAAGCTCTCTGGAACTTAGCCGGGGGAGTGGCTGAGGCTGGCTGTGCCTGTTTGGTCTGACTTCAGGCAATCTGCTATTTTGGCTGCCTTTTCCCTTGGTGGTGAAAAGGCTTCTTCTCCTGAAATTTAGGTCGATACATAGTCTGTACTAACTGAAGGGCTTTTCCTTTGTCCTGCAGGGTGGTAATAATATCATGTGCATTGGCCCCAAACAAAATGGATCCCCTGAACGTGGTGTCCTGGATGGCAGTCTGCACATTCTGGACCAAACCTGACATTCTCAGCCATAAGAAGTGGCAGAGGTTGACTGCCATGGTGGCTCCCCATGCTGATGAGTCGACAGCGTCATAGGTAACCCTGAGGAAATGTCTACAAGCCACCTTAGAAGAATGGATCGAATCCGACAAAATGGATTTTGTCTTCGAGTCCAGGAGGGCTTCAAGGGCTGGCTCCAACTAGGCAAACAAGGACTTTTGGTAGACCAGCATGTGACCTACATAGTTTAGAGCCCTTGTAGCCAGTGTGGTGGAGGAATAAAACTTTCTACCAAACTGGTCTAGCTGCCAAGACTTCTTATCAAGAGAAGAGGTGCTTATGTGTCGGGGTTTGGAGGACCGATCATGAGCAGCTGCAATGATGACCTTATCAGCCTTGGTGTGCGTACTGAGGTGGTCCTTCCCCCTCTGGAGTGTGATAAGCACTATCTGCCTTCTTTGACTACCACTGGAATAGCGGAGGGCATCATCCAGGCGGTTGATGCTAGATCCTCATGTGGCTCCAGCCAAGGCAGACTGAAGACTGGGGTCATCGCTTGCATGTACAGGTGCTCTGGAAGATGTTGCCTTTTGGGATCCTTGTCATCCGATTTCCAGTTATAGACCTCTGTGATTTTCCAGAGGAGATCTGTGAAGAAAGGATCCTCCAGTGGAGATTTAGAGGATTTCTTAGGCTGGGGTTCCTCTAGGTAGGGTTATGAAGCCCGACCCTGTCGACATGGAAGAATCCGAGTCGGAATTTTGATTTGAGTCCAAAGACTTGGAATTAGGGTGGGCCTTATCCCATGGTCCTGTTGTTGGCTTATCCAGAGGCTGGATTGATGTTGGATCCTTCAATGGGACCGGTGTTTGCTGAGAAAGAAGAGCTGGAACCTGCCTCACCGGCTGTATGTCGGGGCTCCTAGGGGGCTCCCTGGGAGACTGATGACTGCCCAGCTCTGACACTAATGTCTTGGTCTCTGACCACCAAGACTGTAGGAAGGACTGAAAATCCACTGGAGTCTGAGGCTATGGAGGCTGATAAACTGGGGGATTGCCAGTGGCAAAGCCCGGTGTCAGGAAACCCGGCACGTAATAGTGCATCGACGGGTATCCCAGCGGATAGCCAGTGGCAAAGCCCAGTATCGGGAAACCCGGCATGTGATAGTGCATCGACTGGTATCCTGGTGGAGGGTAGGCAGGAGCATATCCTAGTGCATGAAACCCTGACAGGGAGTAACCTGGTGGGTTATATGCTGGAGCCTGAGGTGTCAGATAACCCAACGGCGGGCCCAACGGGGGAAACCATGATGGAGGTAAGTCGATGGAAAACCCAACTGATACACCCTGACAGAGGGGCCAACAGAGGCCCTGATGGTGGCGCTATAGGCCCTGATGGGTGACCCTGTGGGGCGTTAAACCCTGCGAGCCCTGGAAGAATCAAATCCAGCGGGGGAGTGCCGGTAGTGGAGAAGCCCCTGATGGCAGAGGAGGAAGCTGGGAACAATCCTGGTAATTATCAGCTCCTAACCCCAAATCCAGAGGTGAACTTGGGGAAAAGCCACCTTGCAAAAGTCCCTCATCTCCTGTACCTCTGTTAATAGGCAAAGGAGGTGGAGTCACGTCCTGTGGTGAGGGGGAGGCCCGATGAGGAGAGCCCTCCAGGAGATGCTGGGAGACATCTGGCAGCTGGGAATTGTTGGAGCTGTCGCGGGACCCTGATGCCAGCCAACATCCAACTTATCGGCCGAACTGACCATGAGAACTTCAGACTTGCTGATGCCTGACTTATCGGTCGAAGCCGGATGAGGGCTCCAGAGTCCCTAGAGCCCAATGCAACAGCCTGAGCCAGGTGCTTGTTGGAGGGACCAATGAGCAACTTAACGGTTGCTCTCGGCATGGCAGATCCCCTCCCACCATGCAGATGGGTCTGAGTGCGGCTAAGGCCTCAGCCAAAGCCGAGGTTCCCACGGCCACCAGATCCAGTGGTGGCGGGGGAACCCCGAGGACTGCTCCTTAGGCGGAGCAGGCTGGGCTGCAGCAGCTGACTTCCTGGAGGAAGAAGACTGCCATTCATCTGAGGGGCCTGCAGGCGGCCTCGGGCAAGAGGGGGACAGCTCCTGGTCCCGATGTTTCTCCTTCTTGTGCCTAGAGTCGGTCGGCGAGGTGGAAGCGCTATGCAATTTTTGGAGCTCATTCTCCATGGTTGCCATTCATTGCTTTAAAAGATGAGCCTCGAGGGCCTTCTGGCGGTGCATCCGTGTGGCCAGGTTGAAACTGGCACAGACCTCACAGTCCTGGACCTTGTGCTCTGGGCCTAGGCAGAAGAGGCAGAGGGAGTGCGAATCTTTGTACAGAAGTTGTGTGCCGCATGTAGCACACTTGTTCTTATGCTCAACACTAGAAGATGACATACACAAAATAAAACAACACTGATTCTGAAAGAAAGTAAACAGATACTCATCCGAAAGAGCATAGTTAGGGTTGAGTAGCACTTTTAAGGTTAAAGGGTGAAATTTTGCACCTTAATAACTTTGCCACGGTTCAATGGATTTGTATGAAATTTGGTATGCACAATTGGGCATGGTAGATCTTGGGATCTGCCAACTTTCGTATCGGTTGGATATACAGCTGCAGAGGTATTAAGTGACAACCGAATGTGCAATTATGCTTTTCTGCAAATTCTTTGCTCTCGCTTACAGGACGTACGGTTTGTGCGACCAGTCCAAAAGCTTCAGAGAACATGTGGCCAGGGTCCCCAATGTGCCTTTTGAAGATTTCATGAAAAATTATTAAACGGTTCAAAAAGTTATTCAAAAAACAAGTTCCCATTATAAGTCAATAGGAAAAGTTAACAAAAAGTTCGACAGTGTCACAAATGCACTTTTTAGTGTCGCAAATGGCCCTCGTAGTGTCGCAAAATCACTTTCAGTTGGTGATCAGATAAATGCTTGCCATTTAAAATTGGGACCCTCTAGGGACACAATTCTTTCTGTGTCCACCTAGTCAGACCCTGAGGATGCTAGTGAAGTCTTTATTTTGGGGTTAAACACCCCAGAAATGTGTTTTTCAAATTTCTGGAAGCAGTAGTGTCACAAAGTAGAGTCGCACCTGCGACACTTTCACAAAATTTTGCGAAAAGTGTTGCAAATTGCGAAAGTACTTTTCCAAACTATGGCCAAAATGACAGGAATTCTTTGCCACGCTGCTGGAGAAGAATGGTTTGGTCTTTTGGGCTGAAATTGGCAGGGAAAGCAGCCAGCATCTCACAGATGTGCCTTTTTGTGGTTTGGTGGGAAAATAACGCATGGATGCCAATTAATGGTACTCCGAAGTTGACATTTTTTCCCCATAGACTAACACGGTGGTGTCTGCCATGCCTTTCGGGGGCTGTATCTCGAAAATAGTGTGAGATACGGATTTTTCATCCTGACAATGCATAGCCCTATAGCAAAAACATAGCCAGGAAATCATGAATCATGTGAATTTTTTTTTCTTCTACGTCATACGGTTACTGAGATATAAGCAATTTAGTATTGCTACACCTCATTTTCAGCTCCGAGGCCCATTATTATGCTACATTCTTTGTACACACTGTGTTTCTCTATGCAGCTGTTGGGGAAAAAACAGGGTATGCACTTCTGTTAATGTTACAGTTACCCTTTCCACTTGCGTTTACGTACCCATTTGCGTTACCATTCTTGTGTATGCCGTGTGTGTTAACCTTTGTGTTCTTGTTTGTGCTTGCATTTGCATTACTGTTATCATTTGCGTTCACACTACTGTTTATGTTTGCATTTCGGTTTATGTCACCGTGTGCAGTGTCATTTTTGTTTACAGCAACCCTTTCGTTTGCATTTGTCTTTCGTTTTGCTTCTTTGTTGCTGTTACTGTTACCATTTGCATTTCCTTTTGCGTTACTGTGCCCGTGCGCATTATGGTTTGCGTTTCCATATGTGCTTCCATTTCCTTTTGCGTTTCTGTTTCCTTTGGCATTATTTTTGCTGTTACCGTTACCATTTGCATTTACAATTGCGGTAATGTGACCGTGCACGTTATGGTTTGTGTTTACATGCGCGCTCCCATTCGTGTTTACATTTCTGTTTCCTTTCATGTTATCGTTCATGTTAACTTGTCCATTTGTGTTTACAATTGTGGTACAGTGCCCGTACGCATTACGGTTTGCATTTCTGTATGTGCTTATGTTTGCGTTTCTGTTTCTGTTTCTTTTGGCATTATTTTTCCTGTTAATGTTACCATTTGCATTTCCAATTGCGGTACCGTTACCGTGCGCAGTGTGGTTTGCATTTCCGTATGTGCTTGCGTCTCTATTTGCGTGACTGTTCACTTTGGCCCTAGTAGTGTTGCAAAACCGCCATTTGTTTTTCAGTTGGTGATCAGAAAAATGCTTGCCATTTAAAATTGGGACCCTCTAGGGACACAATTCTTTCTGCATTCACCTAGTCAGACCCTGAGGATGCTAGCTACGTCTTTATTTTGGGGTTACTAAGTTGTGTGCACCTGCAATCTGGGAGCTGTACTATTGGTGTCCATGGCCTCAGTTTTGCAATGGATCTCCACTCAGCATGCAGTACCTGGTCTGGGGGTGGTGGGCATGTGTCTTGTAGTACATTATATCTGACCAGTATGAAAGTTGGCAGATCCCAAGATATACCGTGCCCAATTGTGCATTCCAAATTTCAGGCAAATCCGTTCAACGGTGACAAAGTTATTAAGGTGCAAAATTTCACTTTGTGCTTCTGTTTCTATTAACATTTGCTTTGCCATTTACATTTGGATCACCATGTATGTTGCCATTAGCGGTTGCATTTCCGTTGTAGTTACCGTTACTATGTCACTAAAAATCATATGGTGGGAGTGCGGGCCTCAAGGGGCCCCATGCTCCCACCACCACATTCCATTCACTATTTATAGTTCTCATTCTCAAAAAGACAGGAAATTAGAGGCAAAAAACTCAGTTTAATGCAACAGTTAGGGTTGTTCCACAAAGACAAAAGTGAGGAAATTCGGTGTTAGGGTTGAAAACCTGAACTCTGCATTCCCCCCCACCCCCAGTACCACACACACACACGCACGCACACACACACACACACACACACACACACACACATATGCAAGTAGGGGGGAGGACCAAGGCAACACGACCAATCACAGACAACCAGCAGCAGGTGACAGAAATAAAATACAACTGTCTAAATGTACTACAAGACACATGCCCACTACCCCCAGACCAGTTATTGCATGCTGAGTGGAGATCCATTGCAAAACTGAGGACATGGACAGCAATAGTACACTTCCCCGATTGCAGGTGCACACAACTTAGTACAGTTAGGAGTTGCCTGGACTTGGCTAGGAATGCTGCATGCCCCATCACACCAGGCACTGCATCCTCAGTGGAGACCCACAGCAAAATTAAGGCCATGGACATCAATGGTACACCTCCCTGATTGCAGGTACACACAAGTTAGCACAGTTAGGAGTTGGATGTCCTCTGCCATGCAATCCACCCCCCCCCGCAGACCAGGTACTTCATACTGAGTGGAGAGCCACAGCAAAAATAAACCCATGGATATCAATGGTGCACCTCCCTGCTTGCAGCTGCAGACAAGTTAGCACACTTATGACTTCTACAGTCTTAACCAGGCAGTGCTTCCCCCACCCAGAACAGGTACTGCATCATGAGTGTACAGCCACAGGAAAACAAAGCCTATACACATCAATGGTACACCTCCCTGATTGCAGGTACACTCCAGTTATCACAGTTATGACTTGCACGGCCTCAGTCAGGCAATGCTCTCCCCACACTCCACACCAGGTACTGTATCCTGAGTGGAGAGTCACAGCGAAACTGTGGGCATGGACATCAATGGTACACCTCCCTGATTGCAGCTGTACACAAGTTAGCACAGTTAGGAGTTGCACAGTCTCAGCCAGACAATGCCCCTCACCACCCACAGCATGTACTGCATCCTGACTGTAGAGCCACAGGAAAACAAAGGCCATGAACATCAACGGTACACCTCCCTGATTGCAGGTACACTCCAGTTAGCACAGTTATGAGCTGCACGGCCTCAGCCAGGCTATGGCCCCCCCATGAACTGGTACTGCATCCTGAGTGGAGAGACACAGCAAACCTACAGGCATGAACGTCAAATGCTCAAAGGCTACAGTTGTTGGCTCATGATGATGGGTCTGTCTTGTACTACATTTACACAGTTGTATTTTATTTCTGTCACCTGCTGCTGGTTGTCTGTGATTGGTCGTGTTGCCTAGGTCCTGCCCCCCAACAGAAATCATTATGTACACTGCCATGATGGGGAGGGGGCTGCTAGACTACCAGGGATAATAAAAACTACAGTTCTTTTATTCACATGCGGAAGAGCAAAACCCCCTGAGCAAAACCCACCCTTATATTAGTTAATAGAGTACCCCTCGGCTACACTACACTATTTTGAAATCTGGCCATCTCGTCCCTCACTCTTTGTTTGTGAGCGAGCAACTTCTTTGATCGCCAGCATGCAAATTCTTTGATCGCGAGATTCTTTGTACATCGTGAGCAAGGGCACAGATGGCCAGATAAAAAAAATGATTTTCTCAGCTCAGGGGTGTCCTAGGAAGACAAATGAGGGTGGGTTTTACTCAGGGGGCTTCGCTCTGACTAACCATGGTGGTGGATTACCGCAATTGTGTAAATTTCGTTAATTACACTAGTTTTTATTCTTTGGTTGTGATCATGCAAATTCTTTGATCGCGAGCCTGCAAATTCTTTGATCGCGATCATGCATCATGAGGGTAGGATGAGATGGCCAGATTAAAAAATAAATTTTCTCAGCTCAGGGGTGTGCTAAGAAATCAAATGAGGGTGGGTTTTGCTGAGGTGGCTTCATTTTGTCGAACCGTGGCAGTGGTTTACCGCAATTCTTTCAATTTTGTAAATTATAAAAGTTTTTATTCTTTGTTTATGAGCTTTCAAATTCTTTGATCACGAGCCTGTAAATTCTTTGTTCGTGAGATTCTTTGATCGCTGTCTTTGATCATGAGGACAGGACAAGATGGCCAGATTTTTTTATAATGGAATAGGAAGGGAAATTTTACCAAACTTTCAAGATTTAATATCTCGGAAATGGTTTCGTCTTTTTACTTGAAATTTGGAAGGTGTTTATGGCATGTCTTGTAGATGTGAATTATGGTGTTTACGTGTCGGAGAAAAAGTATTTTGTGGAGATGTTGTGTGATGCACTTTACGTGTTATGGACAGTGTTTTGCTTGTCGTGGTGGCTTGAAATTGATAGGATACCTAGCCTTACTGTCATGGATGTAGTTTTCAGTCGTTGTGTGTATTAAATGTCAACAGGTGTGGAACTGTGCCACTCTGCTGAATGAAAATTTCTAATTTTGACATGTCATATCTTGCACACGGTTTGGTCTTTTTACTTGAAATTTGGAGGGTGTTGACAGCATGTCCTGTAGATGTTAATAGAGGTGTTTATGTGTTGCACAATATACTTTTTGCAGACATATTGTGTGGCGCAGTTTACGTTTTGTGGACAGCGTTTTCTGTTGTTTTACTAGATTAACATTTGTTTGGTGGCTGGCTTTGCTATTGTGAATGTACTTTTTACTCATTGGGTGTGTAATGTGGCCTCACACTTACAAGTTGGTGGGAGCGTGGAGCCCAAAGGGCCCTGCACTCCCACCAACTTGCGCAACTTTCTACTTTTCTATTCTTTCTTAAAAAGTAAGAAAATTAGATGCCAAAAACTTTGTTAATGCATCAGTTAGGGTTCTTCTACACTGAAAAAAGTGAGGAAATTCAATTTTAGGGTTCCCACCCCTTGTACCCCACCCCCACCAATAGGCATCGGGGTGTGCGTTGGGGTCCTTGGCCCTAACTCTCACCCTATTCTCCTACACTACACCACCTCAGCTTGTTTACACATGGGATGGGGTGAGAGTTAGGCTCCAAAGACCCAAAACACACACCTTGATGCCTGTTGGTGGGGGGGCTGGGGTGGGGTTCAAAGTGTGGGAACCCTAAAATTGAATTTCCTCACTTTTGCACTGTAGAAGAACCCAAACTGATGCATTAATAAAGTTTTTTGCTTAGAATATATATATATATATATATATATTTACATATATATATACATATATATATTATGGCAAAAACTCCATTTAATGCATCAGTTAGGGTTGTTCCACAGTGACAAAAGTGAGAAAATTCAGTGTTAGGGTTGCCACACAACCATCCCCACACCCCACCCCACCCCACCAACAGCCATTGGGTGTGCATTGGGGTCATCGTGCTTATCTCTCATCCCATTCTTCTATACTACACCACCTCAGCTTATTTATACAAGGAATGGGGTGAGAGTTAGGCCAATGACCCCAATGCACACCCCAAAGGCTGTTGGTGGGGGTGGGATGCTAGGTGTGGCAACCCAAACACTGAATTTCCTTGCTTTTGTCACTGTGGAACAACCCTAACTGATGCATTAAATGGAATTTTTTGCCATGAATATATGTGTGTGTGTGTGTGTGTGTGTGTATATATATATATATATATATATATATGTGTAAAGATAGATATAGATACAGATATAGATATATGTATGCCTCTATATGTGGGTATATATATATATATATATATATATATATATGCATATATGTGTGTGTGTGTGTATATATATATATATATATTAGAGGCAAAAACTCCATTTAATGCATCAGTTAGGGTTGTTCCACAGTGCAGCGAGGAAATTCAATGTTAGGGTGAAACCCCTTTGCACCTCCAGCCCACCCCCAACTGGAATCGAGAGTGCGCATTGAAGTCATCGGCCTAAGTGTCACCCATCAAATGTGGAAAGAAGTTGAGGAATAGAGAGAATGGGGTGACAGTTGGGACCGATGACCTAATGCACACCCCGATTCCAGTTGGGGGTGGGCTGAGGGTGCAAAGGGATTTCAACCTAACACCAAATTTCCTCACTTTTGTCGCTGTGGAACAACCCTAACTGATGCATTAAATGGAGTTTTTTGCCTCTAATTTCCCTTCTTTTTGAGAATGATAATGAGAAATAGTGAATGTAATGCAGAGGCAGGAGCGTGGGGGTGATGTCTTGTCGCATTGTAACATTGTGCCCACAAATGCAAATCATGATGAGCATGGTGACACAAAGCGAGACAGAAAGAGGAACAGTACTGTAGACAGAAATGTTAAAAACAACGGAAATGCAATTGCAAATGAAAAAGCAAAAGGTGACGCACATGGTGGTGTAAACGTGAACGGTAAGTGAAACGGGTATAGAACCGCAAGCAGAAATGGTAATGGTAAGAGTAATGTAACTGAAACCGGTACGTCGCTGTGGAACAACCACAGTGTACATGGCCTCAGTTTTGCTGTTGATCTCCACTGAGCATGCAGTACCTGGTCAGGTGAGTGGGGATGTCTCGTAGTACATTTAGACAATTGTTTGTTATTTCTGTCACCTGCTGTTGGATGTCTGTCATTGGTTGTGTTGACTTGGTCCTCCCCCATACTTAAATGTGTGTGTGTGTGTGTGTGTGTGTGTGGTTGGTGAATTGGAGTTAGGTTTTCAACCCCAACAGCGAATTTCCACTTTTGTCGCTGTGGAACAACCCTAACTAATGCATTAAACGGAGTTTTTGCCTCTAATATATATATATATATATATATATATATATATATATATATATATATATACACATTTCAAAACTCTGTTAATGCATTAGTTAGGATTAACTCTCACCCCATCCCATGTATAAACAAGCTGAGGTGGTGCAGTATAGGAGAATGGGGTAAGAGTTAGGCCCAATGATCCCAGTGCACACCCTGATGTCTGTTGGTGGGTGGAGGATGTAACCCTAACATCACATTTCCAAACTTTTGTTGCTGTGCTATTAACCCTAACTGATACATTAATGGAGTTTTTTTGCAATGAATTTTCCTTCTTTTTGAGAAAGTGTAATGTAACTGGTATGTGATACACATTAGTACGGAGCCATACAGCAATTGGAACCCTTGTGACACATTTTTGTCAATATCTCTGTAACTGTAGCAAGTAGGAAAGAAATTCCATTTCAGGTGTAAGTATGATTTTCAAACATGTTTTTGTAGCTTATTCACCTATAGGTGAACTACAGTTTATAAAATGGGGAAAGGATTTCAAGCAATCTGATTGGTTGTTAGCCATGCATTAGATGTGTCTAATGCACAGCTAAAACTAGAACCCCCATTTAGAATACACAGGCCCATTTTATAAGTGCAATAAGCCACTCTGGGGATGTGCATTAGACAGTTCTAATGCACGGCTAGGGGACTGCATGCACTTGGCCTGTGGCCTCGTGCCTCACTATGTCCCCCTAGCCATGCATTAGAACTGTCTAATGCACACCCCAACATGTCTTATTGCTTACATATGACATTTGTCCTGGGGTTGGGGAGACACTCTTACCTGGGGAAAGAGAAGAATTCTGAGAATGTAATAGACATTGTACATGCACAGTTCTAAGGAGGAGGCGATAACTGATACAGCAGTGGTTCTGACATAGGAATTTAGGTTGCAATTGTGCATAGTCAGAGGGGGTGAAAGGGTAGTTGTACCTTTCTGGTTATTCACACCTTAAAGAGTTTTTCAGTTTTTCCTTCTTATTAGTGTCAGGTTGGCTCTAATTGATTGGCTGTTCAGAAATGAGGTCTCAAAAGGAACTGGGGGAAGATGTGATGTGGAGATGGGGGAGTACAGGCATAAGGGAGCAGTGATGATTTTTAAGGAAATGTTTTGTGGATCAGGCAGAAGTGTGAGAGAAAAAAACGGCAGACCTGACTATTAACACCTGCAGAGATAAAAGTTTAGGTAGTCTTGTATAAAGGAGACATATATTACAAGAAATTAACAAAATGAGAACATCAATAGTGTATGAGACACACCTCATTCCACTTGAGCATAAAAATCTTAAACAAAACTATGGGGGGGTGCCTCTACTTTTGAAGCCCACCCACATCATAGGATAACAGCTATAATAAAATGGTGAAATACCCCATTGATGGTAGAAAAACTTGTGACATACCTGGAAGGAAGATTTGTTTATCTGCATGGCAATAACAGAGACACCCTAATAGGTCTGCTAAATGCATATTCACCAAGCGTGGAGGCAAAAAAAGCACCAATTAAAAAAAAATCTTATTGGAGGTGGCTACAGCTAACAACAGAATGTTCTCAGTAGGGGCGATTTTAATTACACCTTGAACCCCAACGGGGGGGGGTAAGAGGGTTGGTCAAAGGAGAACAGTTTCTCAAACAGCTGTCAATGGATGTAGATTGTTAAATAAATGGTGCTTCATGCATCCACAAGATAAAGATTCCTCATATATTGCTCAATACCCCACAAAGTGCATTCAAGTATTGACTACTTTTGATTTCAACTGAATGGGCATACACCAAATAAGATTGTGAAATAAAGTCAATAACAGTCTTGGACCATGCCACAGTGGTGCTATACTTGAGTATTACCTCCTCCTGTAACAAAAAAAAGCAACAACACATGGTATCTCAACATTTCACGGCTCAATGACATGGGTCTCTAGAGATAGTAGAAGAGAAAATTAAGACTTTAGGGGGAACTGTGTAGGGCACACAAATTTAACAGACCCATGGAACACCATGAAGGCAGACATTATATGTGAGTATATAAACTATGTCATAAAAAAAAACAAGCATTTGCCAATGCCCAATGTTGATTGCGTTGGTCCATTGAGCTCGCTCACTGGCCCTCTGTCACTCGCTCGTTCTGTTTCTCCCAGTGCTGCAGTCTGCTGTTTTCTTCTGAGCTCCTGCCTGCATTGGCACCCTTTTTTGTCCACAAAGAAATCCGCAGCTGGCCCAACAGAGCTCCGTTGAGGTGGGTCACTCCCCCTCTGTGACTCGCTCATTTTGTTTCTCCTTGCGCTGCAGGCTGGCCTTTTGTACTGGGCTCCTGCCTCTGTTGGTGGCTTTTTCTTCCCACAAAGATATCTGCAGTAGTCCCAACACAGGTCCATTGAGGTTGCTCCACTCCCCCTCTGTCACTCACTCGTTCCATGTCTGCCGGCGCTGCAGGCTGGCCTTCTGTATAGGGCTCCTGCCTGCATTGCCGCCTTTTTCTGCCCACAAAAAAATCCACAGCAGTCATGATAGAGCTCCGTTGAGCTCGTTCACTCCCCCTCTCTCACTTGCACATTCTGTTTCTCCCGCCGCTGCAGGCCGCCCTTTTGTACTGGGCCCCTGGGTGCATTGCTGCCTTTTTCTGCCCATAAAGAAATCTGCAACAGTCCCAACAGAGCTCCGTTGAGCTCACTCACTCCCCCCCCACTTGCTCGCTCATTCTGTGTCTCCCACTGATGCAGGCTGTCCTTTTGTACTGGGCTCCTGCCTGCGTTGGCGGCTTATACTGCCCACAAAGAAATCTGCAGCAGTCCCAACACAGCTCCATTGACCTCACTCACTCTCCCTCTCTCACTCGCTCATTCCATTTCTGCTGGCATTGCAGGCTGCCCTTTTGTACTGGGCTCCTGTCTGCATTGCTGTTTTTTTCTGCCCACAAAGAAATCTGCAGCAGTCACAATAGACCTCCATTGAGGTCTCTCACTCCACCTGTCTCACTTGCTCATTCTGTTTCTCCTGGTGCTGCAGGCTGCCCTTTTGTACTGGGCTCCTGACTCTGTTAGCATCTTTTTCTGGCCACAAAGCAATCTGCAGCAGTCTCGACAGAGCTCCGTTGAGCTTGCTCACTCCCCCTCTCTCACTCGCTTGTTCCATTTCTGCTGGGGCTGCAGGCTGCCCTTTTGTACCGGGCTCCTGCCTGCCATGCCACCTTCTTCTGCCCACAAAGAAATCTGCAGCAGCCTTGATAGGGCTCCGCTAAGCTTGCTCAGTCCCCCTCTCTCACTCACTCATTCTGTTCCTCCAGCTAATGCAGGCTGCCCTTTTGTACTAGGCTCCTGCGTGCATTGCTGCCTTTTTCTGCCCACAAAGAAATCCGCAGCAGTCTCAACAGAGCTCCATTGAGCTCACTCACTCCCCATCCCTCACTTGCTCATTCTGTTTCTCCTGCTGATGCAGGCTGGCCTTTTGTACTGGGCTTCTGCCTGCGTTGGCACCTTTTTTGGCCACAAAGAAATCCACAGCTGTCCCCACAGAGCTCCGTTGAGGTCACTCACTCCACCTGTCTCACTCGCTCATTCTGTTTCTTCTGGCGCTGCAGGCTGCCATTTTGTAGTTGTCTCTTGCTATTGTTGGGGCCTTTTTTTGCCCACAAAGAAATCAGCAGCAGTCCCGACAGAGTTCCGCTGAGCTCGCTCACTCCCCCTCTCTCACTTGCTCATTCCGTTTCTGCCGGCGCTGCAGGCTGCCCTTTTGTACTGGGCCCCTGCTTGCATTACTGCCTTTTTCTGCCAACAAAGAAATCCACAGCAGTCCCAAGAGAGCTCTGGTGAGCTCACTCACTCCCCCTTCCTCACTCGCTCATTCTGTGTCTCCCACTGCTGCAGGCTGCCCTTTTCTACTGGGTTCCTGCCTGCGTTGGTGGCTTTTTCTGCCCACAAAGAGATCTGCAGCAGTCCTGACACAGCTCCATTGAGGTCACTCACTCCCCATCTATCATTCGCTCGTTCTGTTTCTGCTGGCGCTGCAGGCTGACCTTTTGTACTGGGCTCCTGCCTGCATTGCTGCCTTTTTCTGCCCACAAAGAAATCTGCAGCAGTCATGATAGAGCTCCGTTGAGGTGGGTCACTCCCCCTCTGTGACTCGTGCATTCTGTTTCTCCTTGCGCTGCAGGCTGGCCTTTTGTGCTGGGCTCCTGCCTCTATTGGTGGCTTTTTCTTCCCACAAAGATATCTGCAGTAGTCCCAACACAGGTCCATTGAGGTTGCTCCACTCCCCCTCTGTCACTCACTCATTCCATGTCTGCCGGCGTTGCAGGCTGACCTTCTGTATTGGGCTCCTGCCTGTGTTGCCGCCTTTTTCTGCCCACAAAAAAATCTGCAGCAATCATGATAGAGCTCCGTTGAGCTCGTTCACTCTCCCTCTCTCACTCGCACATTCTGTTTCTCCCGCCGCTGCAGGCCGCCCTTTTGTACTGGGCCCCTGGGTGCATTGCTGCCTTTTTCTGCCCATAAAGAAATCTGCAACAGTCCCAACAGAGCTCCGTTGAGCTCACTCACTCCCCCTCCCTCACTTGCTCGCTCATTCTGTGTCTCCCACTGATGCAGGCTGTCCTTTTGTACTGGGCTCCTGCCTGCATTGGTGGCTTATACTGCCCACAAAGAAATTCGCAGCAGTCCCGACACAGCTCCATTGACCTCACTCACTCCCCCTCTCTCACTCGCTCATTCCATTTCTGCTGGCATTGCAGGCTGCCCTTTTGTACTGGGCTCCTGTCTGCATTGCTGTTTTTTTTCTGCCCACAAAGAAATCTGCAGCAGTCACAATAGACTTCCATTGAGGTCTCTCACTCCACCTGTCTCACTTGCTCATTCTGTTTCTCCTGGTGCTGCAGGCTGCCCTTTTGTACTGGGCTCCTGCCTGTGATGCCACCTTCTTCTCCCCACAAAGAAATCTGCAGCAGCCATGATAGAGCTCCATTAAGCTTGCTCAGTCTCCCTCTCTCACTCACTCATTCTGTTCCTCCAGCTAATGCAGGCTGCCGTTTTGTACTAGGCCCCTGTGTGCTTTGCTGCCTTTTTCTGTCCACAAAGAAATCCACAACAGTCTCAACAGAGCTCCATTGAGCTCACTCACTCCCCATCCCTCACTTGCTCATTCTGTTTCTCCTGCTGCTGCAGGCTGCCCTTTTGTACTGGACTTCTGCCTGCGTTGGCACCTTTTTTTGCCCATAAAGAAATCCGCAGCTGTCCCCACAGAGCTCCGTTGAGGTCACTCACTCCACCTGTCTCACTCGCTCATTCTGTTTCTTCTGGAGCTGCAGGCTGCCGTTTTGTAGTTGTCTCTTGCTACTGTTGGGGCCTTTTTTTGCCCACAAAGAAATCAGCAGCAGTCCCGACAGAGTTCCGTTGAGCTCGCTCACTCCCCCTCTCTCACTTGCTCATTCTGTGTCTCCCACTGCTGCAGGCTGCCCTTTTCTACTGGGTTCCTGCCTGCGTTGGTGGCTTTTTCTGCCCACAAAGAGATCTACAGCAGTCCTGACACAGCTCCATTGAGGTCACTCACTCCCCGTCTGTCACTCGCTCGTTCTGTTTCTGCTGGCGCTGCAGGTTGGCCTTTTGTACTGGGCTCCTGCCTGCATTGCCACCTTTTCCTGCCCACAAAGAAATCCACAGCAGTCACGATAGACCTGCATTGAGCTCGCTCACTCCCCCTCTCTCACTCGCTCGTTCTGTTTCCGCCAGCGCTGCAGTCTGGCCTTTTGTACTGGGCTCCTGCCTGCGTTGCTGCCTTTCTTCTGCCCACAAAGAAATCTGCAGCAGTCCCGATAGAGCTCTGTTGAGCTTGCTCATTACCCGCTCTCACTTGCTCGTCCTGTTTCTGGCATTGCTCCAGGCTGCCCTTTTGTACTGGGCTCCTACCTGCATTGCCGACTTTTTCTGCCCACAAAGAAATGTGCAGCAGTCATGATAGAGCTCCATTGAGCTTGCTCGCTCACCCTCTCTCATTCGCTCATTCTGTTTCTCCCGCTACTGTGGGCTGCCCTTCTGTACTGGGCCCCTGTGTGCTCTGCTGCCTTTTTCTGCCACAAAGAAATCTGCAGCAGTCCCGACACAGCTCCATTGAGCTCGCTCACTCCCCCCTCTCTCACTCACTTATTCAGTTTCTGCTGGCGCTGCAGGCTGGCCTTTTGTACTGGGCTCCTGCCTGCATTGCCACCTTTTCCTGCCCACAAACAAATCTGCAGCAGTCACAATGGAGCTGCTATGAGGTTGCTCACTCCCCGGTCTCACGGGCTCATTCTGTTTCTCCTGGTGCTGCAGGCTGCCCTTTTGTACTGGGCTCCTGCCTCTGTTGGTGCCTTTTTCTGCCAACAAAGAAATCTGCAGCAGTCCCGACACAGATCCGTTGAGCTTGCTCATTCTCCCTCTCTCACTTGCTCATCCCGTTTCTGCCACCACTCCAGGCTGCCCTTTTGTACTGGGCTCCTGCCTGCATTGCCGACTTCTTCTGCCCACAAAGAAATGTGCAGCAGTCATTATAGAGCTACACTGAGGTCGCTCACTCACCCTCTCTCACTCGCTCATTGTTTCTCCCACTGCTGCAGGCTGCCCTTTTGTACTGGGCCCCTGCGTGCATTGCTGTCTTTTTCTGCCCACAAAGAAATCTGCAGCAGTCTGGACACAGCTCCATTCAGTTCATTCATTCCCCCTCTCTCACTTGCTCATTCCGTTTCTGCTGGCGCTGCAGGCTGGCCTTTTGTACTGGGCTCCTGCCTGCATTGGCACCTTTTTCTGCCCACAAAGAAATCCGCAGTAGTCCGACAGAGCTCCATTGACCTTACTCACTCCCCCTCTCTCACTCGCTCATTCCGTCTCTGCCAGCACTGCAGGCTGCCCTTTTGTATGGGGCTCCTGCATGCATTGCTGCCTTTTTCTGCCCACAAAGAAATCGGCAGCAGTCCCAACAGAGCTTTGTTGAGCTCACTCACTCCTCCTCCCTCACTCATTCTGTGTCTTTCAGCGCTGCAGACTGCCCTTTTGTACTGGGCTCCTGCCTGTGTTGGCACCTTTTCTTGCCCACAAAGAAATCCACAGCAGTCCTGACAGAGCTCAGTTGAGTTCGGTCACTCCCCCCCTCACTTGCTTGATCCTAATTTGTCCCAAACATGGATTTCCGACAGTGGCTGCAGCATTCTGCGTCGGAAGTGTAAAAACACATTATGGTCAGGATGTGAAAAATGACAGCTGTACTGTTCATAAGATGTGGGAAAATGCCAGTGTTGAAAATGTGGTGTGAAAATATTACTAATTTGTGAAGTTACAAGAGTGCATGAAAACTGCACAATGCACGCTCATAACAGTCATTTTATGGACTTTCATCACAAAATTTTCAACATAGGCATTTTAGGACCTCTGCTCATGAACAGTGTCACTGTGATTTTCTTAATGTGTCCTGAACACTGATTTCCCACAGCAACTGCGCAATTGTGCACCGGAAGAGCAAAAACACATTTCGGCCAGGATGTGAAAAATGACAGCTGCACTGTTTATAAGAAGGTGTGGAAAAATGGCAATTTTGAAAATCTGGAGTCAGAATATTGCAAAGTTGTGAAGGTACAAGCGTGCGTGGAAAATGTGCACCGCACTCTCGTAGCACACTCATTTTATGGACTCTCGTCACCAAATTTTCAACATAGGCATTTTAGGACCTCTGCTAATGAACAGTGTCACTGTCATTTTCATAACGTGTCTTGAACATGGATTTCCCACAGCGACCACGCTATTCTGTGCCAGAACTGTGAAAACACATTTCGGCCAGGATCTGAAAAATGACAGCTGTACTGTTCATAAGGAGGTGCAGAACAATGCAATGTTGAAAATCTGGAGTGAAAATATTACAAATTCATGAATTTACGAGCATGTGTGCAAACTGTGCAACACACGCTCATAACACAGTCATTTTATAGAGAAGCAGCACCAAATTTTCAATGTAGGCATTTTAGGACCTCTGCTCATGAACAGTGTCTCTATCATTTTTGTAATCTGCCACAAACACTGATTTCCCACAGCGACCGCGCTATTCTGTGCCAGAAGTGCGAAAGCGCATTTCAGCCAGGATGTGAAAAATGACACCTGTACTGTTCACAAGGAGGTATGGAAAAATGCCAATGTTGAAAATCTGGCATGAAAATATTGCAGACTCTTGAAGTTATGAGCGTGCGTAGTAACTGCACAATGCACGCTTGTAAAACAGTAATTATTTTGATTTTTTCCACCAAATTTGCAACATAGGCTTTTTGAGAGCCCACCTCATGAACACTGGCACTGTTATTTCTTTAATCGGTCCTGAAAGGTGATTCTGTGCAGTGACCGCAAAATCACCTTTCAAGGCCGAATAACACCATGAGAGTGCCGGAATTCATGAGGAGGGGTCACAAAAACCCCATGTTGAAAATTTGGTACCGAAATTCAAAAAATTGACTGAGATATGCATCAAAGTTGAAAAAACCCTATTTATTTCATTATATAGCTTACCATTATTTCCTCAGTTAGCAGTCGGCTTTGAAGAGTGCAGACATGTTCCCAGTCCACCAAAGATCGTCGCGCCGGACTCCAGAGGCAAGTATATTGTGAGGGGGAGGTATGGGGAGACAGGGTGCACAGTGTGTGGGCGCGAGTTGCGGGATGGGGGCAGGGAGTCCCCCGAAGGGCTGTCTCTTTTTTTTAAAGGTAAAAAAAAAGACATTGTGGGACCGTTTTTTTGTTTTCAGGGGCATGTGGCACGCTGGTGTGGGCTCCCTGTGTGCCAACAGACTCTTTTTTGGGAGGGTAGCCGTAGCTGATAGGGGATTGTGCACCCCCGTTTGCACACAACTAAAGGGGGGGCACATCATGCCAACGAGGATTGGGCACCCCGTCAGCACACAACAAAAGCAGGAGGGGTGACATTAAGCCGACGAGGATTGGGCACCCCCTGTCGGCAAAAAACAGGGGATGGGACATGATGGTGAGGGGGATTGGGCACCCCTTTGGCAAACAGGCAGGGAATGAAAGGGATGCCTGCAATGAGGGGTCGCTCCCTCATTGCAGCGGATGATGCTGCAATGACGAATCAGCCCTTGATTGCAGCAGATAAAATGTTAGAAAGTTGTGGCACGCTGACTGAACTAGTGTGAGCAGCAGCATGCCACGCCATTGGGGAAAGCAGGCCAATCCTGTAAAGGCTGTGGGGGCACTGGACACAATAATGCCGCACCTCCACAACCTATTTCTGGAGAAAGCTGCCGCAATAAGTTTCTTGCGCATGCATGCAATCAACATAAAAACCAAAGCAGAGACAGTTTAGAGACCAGAATTAGAAAACTACCTGTTTGATGTATAGGCTGAGCACAAGATTACAATGGAGGAATCTATGTTTCTGAAATGCAAGAGTATCAGGATAAGATACTGTATGTAAATTAATGAAACAAAAATTTGAAGTAAACATCAGATACTCCAAACAAAGGTAATAAGAAGCATTTAATACGGCAGGAAAGCTATTGGCATGACAGATCAAAAATCAGGCAGCAAACAGAACAGTGCCGAAACTGGCCACCAGAGGGCACCATAACGCAATGCAAAAAAAAAGACAAAAAAAAAAGATCCTTCTCAATAACCTGAGTCTCTAAAGATAGAGGAGAAAATAAAGACTTTAGGGGGAAGTGTACAGGGGATACTAATTTAGCAGATCACTGGGACACTATGAAGGCAGCGGTCACAAGTGAAATTATAAACTATGCCACCAAATAAACAAAAATGAAAACAGAGATAGCTAAGAGACCAAAACTGGAAAAAAAGCTATTTGATTTGTAGTCAGAGCACAAGATTACAATGGAGGAAGCTCTGCTCATCAGGCAAAACTATGTAAATTAATGGACCAAAACTAAAATGAAATAAACATCAGGTACTCCAAGTATAGGTAGTACGATGCAGGCAACAAGGCAGGAAAGCTATTGGCATGGCAGATCAAACAAGCATTTGTCAATGCCGAATGTTGGCTTGCTGGCACTGGCATTGGTGGGCAGGAGTTAGAGAGAGGTACAATAGGACTGGCAGTGAAGTAATGAACTGACGCTGACCCCAGCCCCACCATGCAGAGAGTGACAGGCACTGGGATGTGCCTTTGGGTCATTGGCCATAATGCTCATGCCATTTCACCTCACCCTTCCCCACAGAGAATGACAAGTGCCGCGATATGCCTTGGGGTCTTCGGGTCTTATGCTCACCGCAGTCCATAAGAGAATATACTGATATGGGCACAGTGTAGGAGAATGGGGTTAACATTGGGGCCGAAGAGTCTAAGGAACATCTCGACACCTGTCACTGGCTGCAGGGTGATGGGGTGGAATGGCGTGAACATTTTAGCTGACAGTGCTAACTCACACCCCTGACATCTGTCAGTCTGTACAGGGTGGAACATTGCAGTTGGAAACCCTAATGCCGAGGGCATTTGTTGGTATTTTGACTCCAAATTTTCAATACGGGCAATTTGTGACCACACCTCATGAACCGTGACACTATAAGTTTGTTTGTTGAAAGGTGATTTTGTACAGTGACTCTGCATTTTGGTGGCATAGGTGCGAAAACACAGTACTGGCAGGATGTGAAAAATGACAGCCGCACTGTTCATGAGGAGATGTAAAACAAGCTGAAGGGATACAGGATCTATAGAAGATCTGAAAAAGCTGGGGAGGTGGTCCAGGATATGGCAGCTTGGCTTCAATGCCAAGGAATGCAAAGTTATGCATATTGTAGCCGAGAATCCCAGGACAGAGTACTGCCTGGCTGGAGTCTCTAAGTATCTGCATCAGAGGAGGAGAAGGACCTGGGAATGATGATCACTAGTGACCTGAAGCACTCCACGCAGTGCAAGAAAGCAGCAGCAAAGGCAAACAAGATGGTGGGATGCATAGCTAGGGGGATCAGTACTAGGAGAGAGGAGGTTATACTGCCCTTGTGTAGGTCACTGGTAAGGCTGCGTCTAGAGTATGGAGTTCAGTACTGGTGCCAACACCTCAAAAAGGACATTAACCTGCTGGAGAAGGTCCAGAGGATGGCTACAAAGATGATAGCTGGTTAGCAGGGCAAAGCATATGAGGAGAGGTTGAGGGCACTGAACATGTACTCCCTGGAAGACAGGAGAGAGAGAGAGAGGACATGATCTGGACCTTGAAGTACTTGAAAGGGATAAATAAGGTTGATAAGGAGAGTCTCTTTAAGCTGAGTGGCAACCATAACATGAGGGGGCACAGTCTTAAGCTGGAGGTGGGGAGGTTTGGGAGGGAGGTCAGGAAGCACTTTTTCACAGAGAGGGTGGTGGACACTTGTATTGCACTGCTGGAAGAGGTCATCTCATTGAAGACAGTAGGCAGTTTTAAGAGAGGCAGTGATAGGCATGGGGGAAGGTAAGGATCATGGGTAGGGAAGAAAGGAGGAGTGAGGAGGGAGGGCAGAAACATTAGCTCAAGCTGTGGACCCTGCAATACGAGCAGACTTGATAGACCAAATGGACTTCTTCTGCTGTTTTCTTCGTATGTTCATATTAATTATTACATTGAATTTTACATAAGGTATAAACACTTTAGAAAGGTGTTAACAATGTAAATATTGGTGTTGGGTTCTCAAACTGTTTATGATCAAAGAGTTTAAACATACTAAAGATAGCCTATCTGCTTAACTGCGGTGTATTTTACAGCAGCAAGTGATGACATTACTTTAAAAAAGGGTGTATTCTGGGGCCTCAGACGACCATTACTTACTGTTTATCAGAGATGGATCTTCCAATCTGTTTCCTACCCGTTTTACAGCTTGGACTTTGTAATGCTACAGACAAGGTGGTTTGGTACTGGGTTCATTACCTAGAACAGGGGTTCTCAAATGGTGAGGCCAGCCTCCCTGGGGAGGCCCTAACCTGTTCTAGGGGAGGCCCAAGCAAGTCTGAAAAATTACTGTATTTAAAATTTGGGTTATATATATTTTGTGTGAAGAGATGAAGCAAACTGAAAGAGGATAATAATAATAGGTGAATTTTATGTTTTTATTTACTAATAGGTGACAAAAGAAGGTGAATGAGCCAAGGCTCATTTCAGGTGTACCTGGGGAAGGGTAGGGAGTGAATACATTTCAAAAGGTAACTGCAAAACAATCAATAAATATACAATGAGCAATAGTGCAAATAAATATGAACAATAAATTAATAATGAGTGGTGGGAATTGATCAATTTGTAAACTGAAGGCAGAACAGCCCAAATACAAGTGTTGAACATAAAAGTGCTAAGAGCAATAGCAGGAAGGAACAAAGTAATCCCTGAGATGTTGCTTAGAAGCAGAGAAGCATGGGGAGAGGCAAAGTATGTAGGAAGGTTATTTCATATAGAGAGGAAACAGAATAAGTAGTCTGACCCATGAAGGTACTGCAACAAGGGTTGACAATGGTTCAAGAATGAAAACAGCAGAGTAGGTAGGTTGGCTGGGGGGGTTACAATAAGCTGAATAATAATATTTGTTTATTTTATTTATTTGTTATTCAGATACACCTTTGAGCACAGGAGCTCTTTTTCAAAAGTTTTAAGTCAGTATAAGACAAAGAACTAAATGTGAGTCAAGCACTCAAAGGGGTTTCAATTTATCAACGGTGTACTGCACAAAGTACAGTACATTATTTTCCTTTGAGGAGGCCCAAGATTATTTAAATTTGTTGGGGAGGCTTAAAATCTTTTCCATGGATTTGGGGAGGCTCACTGTGACAAAGTCTAAGAACTATTGACCTAGAACATTTCCAGAATTTTTTAATAGGAAATAATCTATGACATTGCTGCAAATGGCTAATAGTTTATGATTAATTTTTGGTTTACAATGTTAAACTGTTAGATATTTTAGGTCACGCTGTACCAAAAAAAGTAGTGTTCATTCTCCTACTGTGAAATATCTTCATGTATTCACCCTATGCTTAGAGGTTTTCAAATGTCTTGCATATGTTCTAAACTGAATAAAATATATTTAAAAAAAACAGGACATTTTCCCTTGGATTTCATGTTTTAACAATGCCATAAAGTCATAATACTCCAATTTTAGGTTAATACTTTGGCTTTAAAGATATAAGAAGATGGCAAGGTCTATTAAGAATGTCCCCTTGCCTTTCAGCAGGTTCTGTCATTGTGATTTGCATTCATGTATTTATCTAACTTGTGTTACAATTTATCCAAAAGTCCGTGCTTCCACAACTTCAGCTGGAAAACTATGTTTTCACTGCTGTAAAGTATAACACTCTTAAAATGTATTAAAGCTTTTTATTTTAATCTGCCATATATGACCCCCAATATTCACTGACTCACTGGTCGAATGTGTAGCACTCTCATTCTCTTGTTGCTGATTTGATGTAATCCGATCACATGATCATCTCATTACTGGTAAACTGACTGTGAATGTCAGTGCTTCCAAGGGAAAAAAGTAATTTTTGAAGGTTAAAAATGCTGTTTTGTACATTTTCAAGTTCATAGCACTGTACACAACATGTATGGGGTATAAAGGATTGTTTTCTTAGTAAAGAAATACAGAGCCTGTTTATGTTCCCTTTAACTGTCTCCATTCTCCTCCCATACCTAAAGTAGATCAACCAGCTGCTCTCCAAATGGAGGTACTCATAAGGGCTGAAGAAGTACATTTCATTCTCCAAGACGCAAGTTCCAGAAAATCACTAGGTTTAGATCTATATTTGGGTGAATCTTACAAGAAATTCAGGCAGGAATTAATGCTGTTTCTCCTCCCACTATATCAAGCTACCCAACAAGGTGACGCCCCCCCAATCTGATATTATGCAATTATCTCAGCTCTCCCCAAACCCAATAAAGATTCATGATATGACCCCTCATACAGACCGTTTTCCCTGTTAAATTATGACTATAAAATGTATGTCCATGTTAACCCATAGATTAAAGACCTTACTTCCTCAGTTAATAGACCTGGACCAAGTAGGCTTTATCTGGAACCATCAAGCATATGATGGTGTAAGGCGAACCCTTCTGCTACTGGATTACTTCACCACCAGCAAGATCCCATTAGCAGTACTAAGCCTTGATGCTAAAAAGGCTTTCGACTGGGTGACATGGTCCTTTTTCTGGGCAGTCTTAACAACATTTTGCTTCCCAGGCACTTTTGTAACCTCCCCACAAAATATTTATTACTCTTCACAGGAATACACACACTTAAATGGCATCTCAGTCAGAACCTTTTCCATTAAACAGAGGAACATGACAGGAATGCCCCCGTCTCCCCTTTTATTTGCACTATATCTAGAGCTATTAGCCATCCACATATGCCAACCCCCCTCAATATCAGGTTTACCATTGGGAGGCAGAGAATATAAGATTTCCCTGTTCACAGGTGATCTGTTTCTCATGGTCACATCCCCTGAGATTTCTATCCCCGAGGTGTGAGATATGTTCTGGACCTTTGGACAACTATCAGGTTACACGCTTAACAATTCAAAAACAAAAATCCTGCTCTGTAACTACTCTCCTTCACTGTCTCACAAACAGGCATTCCCTTTTAAATGGCATAAAACACCCTTCATACATGTAGGAATCAAGGTGACTAAAAACCTAGACCATCTTGAACTATTAAATCTTGAACCACTAACACAGCAAATAGCGCAAGATCTCTCCCACTGGTCCCAGCCATACCTAAGTTTCTTCCAGTGCATAGACACTATACGCCAGTACATACTCCCATAAATATTGTACTATCTCTAAATGTTACTGCTTATGCTGGATAAACTCAATTTTAGAGACTGGCTTCTCTCGCTTTATCTGGAATGGAAAATAACCCCAAATCAGGCTATACATTTTACAGCTCCCAAAAGTGAAGGGCAGAATAAATCTTCCCAACATGACCCAGTATGCGCTAGCAACACATCTATGCAATATCTTAACCTGGGTTGCCCCCTTTCTGAATCCATACTGGAAGCAAATTAAATATGTGTTGAATAACCTGCATAATTGTGACCCATATTTATCTGGAAATAACCCATCTTTTCCTCCCATATCAAAATTCTACCAATACACAGCCACCACATTAAAACAATGGCTGTTAATCTACAACCAATTTCTCTCCCCAGCTCATAGGTTTATCTGCGAGCTTTGGCATATGACTCCACATACAGGATGAACCCTACTAAACCTTTGTATGAACAGTCATCCAATGATGTTCATTCACTACCCCAGCAGAGTTTTTTTTTCTTTTTTCTCCCCACTGCTCTTGTTATCCGCTTCCCCCTTGAAGACTACGTCCCTTTATTTTTAAGTGACTGGGTGTACAATCACTTAGAAACTGTACTGGCAGCCATACATAATGACAGGGTCAAGCAAATACGTAGCTCCTACCATCTGATAGGTGGGTGTTTGATATTTCTGTTAATGAAAGTGAAAAACAGCCATTCTATATACATGGCCCACCAAGAAAGAATATGGGACCTCAGCTGTAACCAAGGCATCTAGATACTTTTTTGACTGTAATTTTCACAGCATGCTTGCATGAGATTATCTCAATTAGAGATGCAGCAACATTTTATTTTGCCAGTGAAATTCTGGCAAAACTGTGAATTTCACCCTGCAAAATATTTTGTGAGTTTGAAATGTGAACTTTCACTGGTGAAATGTAGAAAAGCAGAATTATACCCACGAACAGCAGAAGCTCACCCACGGGCGGTGAAATTCCACATTTTGACAGCAGAATTTTGCATTTTGCACCTGCAAAATATTTTGCAAAATGCTCAGATTTCACGAAACATGTCACAGAATGAAATTTTCAAATTTCACCCATCTCTAATCTCAGTGCTAGTTAAATTATAATTTAACAAATGTACAAGTTTTGTTGGACTACAATTATAACATTATGACTAACGGTCTTTGGTGAAATGTAAATGTCCTGTGCACTCATGTAGTCCTTAATGTTTTAAAGAAAAACTAAGACAAAGTTAAAAAAAAAAGAAAATAAATAAACAATGCTTTTTCTTACATTTTGGTGTGCTGCAATCTTATGAGGCAAACTGGTAATGAGAGGAGAGTGGGGAATAAGTGTTAGAAGAAGCCAATAGCATGGCTGTGCGAACTGTCTCCTTTCTCTTATGAGGAAAACTGGTAATGGGGGATGTTTGTGGGCATAATTCCTCTTTTTGATGTCAAAATTCTGCATTTCACCAGTGGAAATTCACATTTCACACTCACAAAATATTCAGAGAAATGTGAGAATTTCACTAAATATCTCGCGCAGGACGAAATTCCCAATTTCACTAGAATATCACAGGCAAAATTTAATTTTGCTGCATCTCTAATTGAGATCCTCTCATGTATGCTTGCAGGGAAAATTACAGTCATAAATAAATGAAAATAAACTGCAAGTGAGAGACACAGGATGAAGGCATTCACAGCGGCAGTTTTTTTTTTAAGATAAGATTTGGTTTGGCAGTGGTTTGTGTTCTGCAGTAGGAGAATCACAGGGAGAGAATCTCAACTTTGTTTTTTGCTTTGTTTTGTTCTTTTGGTTATGAATGAGCGGTTCAAGTGGGCAGGGGGTCGAGAGCCACCAGGCCTGGACAGAGTGATGGGGACATGAAGGAAGGATTCATTTTCTTTTTTGGTATGGTCATGTGTGCATGACCTTGATATAGTAATGTTTTACTGGGATAATATCACTGTACAAGCTGGCCACTGACCAATCAGATTTTCAGTGCTATTGTGTAATTTAAAATTTCATATCAGAAATCCTCCTTTGAGGAACCCAGGCTTGGGTCCTTCCATGGCCACTTAGGCAAGTATAAGTGCACCATAGCTGGGTGGGTGGAACTAGTAGGCTGACTCCTACTGGTCACTGTTTCAGTTTTCTGCTTTTCTGTTCTGTGTGTGTGTGTGTGTGTGCACAGCTGTAAACTCAAAACATTGTTCTAAGTTTGTGGTTGTGTGCCCAAGAAGAAATATAAAAAACTATACTTTTTTTCCTGAGAAAAATCAGGCCTCACTATTATTAATTGACACTCAGTGAGACTTACAAAAATCTGAAAAAGTTGCTCAGAGCGAACAATGGGAGTGCAAGGCCACCTTGAGAGACAACTAAATCAAAACAGCCCTAGCTCACCAAATAAAACCATAACTGCACTAATGGCCACAAAAAGTAATGTACAAAAATTTTTAGTGCATAAAAAGCTACAGCTGGAGAATTGTTCACACTGTATGTGCTATTTTATCTTTTATGCAATAGACATTTTTGCACGTTAATTTTGTTTGGGCATTGTCCAATTACGGTTTCATTTGATGAGCTAGGTCTTACTCAGTAAGACTTGTCAGCTAAGGATTGCTGCAATTACTTGATTTCATAATAAATGTATTTGAACTGTCACACCAGAAATCATCCTGTGAGGAACCCAGGCTTAGGTCCCTCCACAGCCACTTAAGAAAGTATAAGTGTACTGCATCTTGATGGGTGGGACTACTGTAGTCTTTTGACTTCCATCGACCACCACTTCAGTTAGCTGCTTTTCTGTTCTGTGCTTGTGCACAACTATGCACTCAAGACATTTTTCTAAATTTGTAGCTATATGCCTGAGAACATATTTACAAAAATCTTTTTTTTCCTTAGAAAAATCAAGCTTGACTATTAGTTGACTCAGTGAGACTTGTCCACTCAGTATTTTTGCAGTGACTAGACTGAATATATTTAATAATTATAGATTGAGGGAGCACTCCCAATCAATCAGAGCACCCCTTTCCTCTGCATATGAAGCATTCTTATTCTGTGAAGAGCGTCTCATGCGCAGTTGCCCTGAAAATGGTCACATTCTGGAAAGCTTTTTTTCTAATATATTATTGATCGCTCTTGATCAATAATATATTACTACGTCCTCCATCACCACTCATTGCTGAAAATAAGTGGTTTCAGTTGCCTTCAGCTTGAGCCAGAACAGCTCAGTTTCATATTGCTGTTCTCACTCAGCTGAAGGCACGTGAAACCCCTCATCTTCAGCAAGAAGTGGCTCCAGGGGATGTTTTAACACATGCTTGTGCTTATTTCTATCGTCTGAGTCCTCTGCAACAGGTAGTTTTTCAAATCGGCTGTTGTGGTTTCTAACATTCCCATTTCCTCTAGTTTTATGTACAGCGCTTTGTGGTCTACAGTAGTAAATAGCTTTGTAAGATCTATGAAAATGGCACCAGTGAGATTGCCAGAGTCCACTGCATTTGCAACATTATTTGTAACTTTCCGTGGTCTTGTACTGGTGGAGTGCTTTAGTCAGAAACTGAGTTGCTCTTCTGTATGGTTATTATTGTCATGGAAGAATGAGAGTATCTGAATATGTATTGTTTTTTCCAGGATTTTGCTTAAACAGGACCAATATTTGCCTGTAATTGTTTGTGTCCCTGAAGTCACTTGCCTTCACAGGTTAAGTGACAAGAGTATACTTGCTAATGTTTGGTGTGAGATTACAACTCAAGTTTATCATAACATTTTAAAGGAACTTGTCTACTACACCTCCTGGAGTTCAAGATCTCCTTTGCTGCCATCGTAATCCTCGTCACACCCATGGCTCTGAATCTCAACTCCTGCAGATCCCTCACTGCCATACCACTCAGGGACAAAGATCATTCACTCAAAGGACTCCAATCTGATTAAATGGTCTCAGTAGGGACATTTTCTTGGAGCCCAAGATTGGTCCTTTCAAATCCAAACTCCGTTTTCTACTCTCAGCCTCAAGCTCCTGCGATTGTCTCCCTTAATCCCCTTTCCCTACCAGAACCTAATCTCTTGTCGTAATTCCTAACAATTTAGCACTTCTGTTATTAACCCTTCCCCTACCTCCCACTTACCTCCCCTCTCCTCCTCCCTCCCATACTCCCTCCCTCCCATGCTCCCTCCCTCCCATGTTCCTCTCCTCCACCCATCTCCTCCCCTCCTCCTTCTATACTCTGTGTGTCCTGACAATGCCTCTGGCTGATGTTGACCTAAGTGTATGCATTATCATGTTCTCAAACTGACTGATTACCATGTAGCTTGGCTTTTTACTTAATTGTCCAGTTTATATAGTTTATCTGCTGATGTGGAATCTTTGTAAAAGAGCTCTTAGCACAAAGGTATTTGTAATCCTAGATACACATAAATAAAAAAAAATTACATACTATATCTCCAGAATGTTAGCTGCTTGGTTCCATGTCATAACGGCGATTGCGGAAAGGTGATTGCCACTACGGTGAGTGTACATCGCCATAAATCAACTTCAGTGATGCATACTTGCAGTGCGGACAAAAAAAAACACCCTAGACCTTCAGGTCTAATTTTTAATGCAGGGGGCTGTGCTCCCACACCTCACCCTGTGGGGATCTTTGCCTCTGCACCCCCCTACTTCTGGATTCTCAACTCCAAGGGGCTGCATGTCGGGGGGGTCTGTAAAAAATACATGCCACCTGCCTTAAAAATAAAACCCTGCACTGCACCGGACTGAATCCTGTACCCTGCGCCTCCCAGCCGACCACCCTCCCCACAACGCTAGCAGACCAGTTCGGCAGCTGCCGCATACCCTCTCCCACATACCATCCCTCCCTGCCTCTCCCCCACATGTGCATGCATGCGTGATACCCGTTATTTCTTGTTGCAGTATTTAGCCCACCCCAGTATCCTGTCACCCCCCCCGCTTGGTAGCCGTGAACACAGGTGCCATAATTGAGTCACCATTTTTGTAGGTGCCCAGTTTCAGTCGCCTTGTTCACTGGATACCTAGCTGCTATGTCCTGTAAATATAAGGGGACTTTTATATAGCTTCATTGCTATTTGAAACTGAATCTTTTTGAGCTAAAGTTACTTGTGGTCTGTTAAAATGGTAATTGTCGATTATCTAGAGGCCAGAGGGGCACAGGATCCAAGGCAGTATGGATTCACAGCGGGAACGTCATGCCAGATGAATCTGATAGATTTCTTTGACTGGGTGACCAAAGTAGTAAATCAGGGAGGGGCTGTGGACATAGTCTATCTAGACTTTAGCAAGGCATTTGACACAGTCCCACACAAAAGATTAATATACAAGTTAGCCAGCCTGGGAGTGGGTCCCAAGATGATAGCCTGGATAAAGAATTGGCTGGAGAATAGGACACAGAGAGTAATAGTAAATGGAGTCCACTCTGAAGAAAGGGGGTTTACTAGTGGGGTACCGCAAGGTTCAGTATTAGGACCAGTCCTCTTCAATGTCTTTATAAGCGACATTGCAGAGGGACTGGAAGGAAAGTATGTCTTTTGCAGATGACACAAAGATCTGCAACAGAGTTGATGCACAAGGTGGGGTGGAAAGGATGAGAAGGGACTTGGCAATGTTAGAGGAATGGTCAAATGTATGGCAGCTTAGATTCAATGCTAAGAAGTGCAGGTAATGCACCTGGGAAACAAAACCCAGGGAAGAATACACAATGGGGGTGAGATACTAACAACCACAAAATGGAAAGGGACCTGGGGTAGTCATATCAGATGACCTAAATGTGGGCAAGCAATGCGAGAGGGCAGCAAGGAGTGGTGGGGATACTGGGATGCATAGGGAGAGGCATCACCAGTAGAAAACAGGAAGTTATTATCCCTCTGTACAGACAGCTGGTCAGACCCCATCTGGAGTATTGCGTGCAGTTCTGGAGACCCAATCTCCGCAAAGACATAGACAGGATGGAAGCTGTCCAGAGGAGGGCAACTAAAATGGTGCAGGGTCTGCACCGGAAGACATATGAAGAGAGACTTAAGGAGCTTAATATGTATAGCCTCGAGGAAAGGAGGGAGAGGGGGGACATGATAGAAACTTTCAAGTACCTCAAGGGAATCAACAAAGTCCAAGAGGGTAGCATCTTTCAAAACAAGAGGTGTGCAAGAACAAGGGCACAATTTGAAGATAGAGGGGGCTTAGAGGTAATTTAAGGAAGTATTTTTTCACAGAGAGTGTTGTGGATGCATGGAATGGCCTTCCAGAGGAGGTTGTGGGGTCAAAAACAGTGGTGAAATTCAAGCATGCATGGGACAGTCATAATGCAATTCTAGGGGGTGGAGGCAGAAAGAAGTAGGCTGCTGGTTAACTAGGATCTGCAGCTTATCCATTAGGTTGGGAAATGGGCAGACTGGGTGGGACAAGCGGTCCTTATCTGCCATCAAATTCTATGTTTCGATGTATGTTTCTATGTAATTTACCCCTGTATAGAATTTTTTGAAGTAGCAATAATGTTCAGTCCTCTGACACTTCTGTGGAGATCTGGTCCATTTAAAGAAAATTTAGATTTCCCACCATGTGATTTCTCAGTGCCATTAACCAGAACACCAACTTCTAATACTCAAGCTTATTTCTACCTGGTGAGATGGGGATTGGGCCATTTTACATGCATGGATGATGCATGGCCAGAACAACCCTGTGGTGTGGCTTGGCAGCCTGGTCATTATGGAAACCCAGCCTGAAGCTCTCTAAGAGAGGAGAAAGCAATGACTGAGCTCCCCCGCTCCTACTCACATAACAGTTACACTGGTAGGGATTAAATTCACAGATTCACAGAAATTTGATGGCAGACAAGGACTACATTGGCCCGTCTAGTCTGCCCTTATATCCACCCATCCCCCTCCTCTTTTTACTGACTCAGAAATGTCCCCTCTCCTCTCAACCCCATGTCTGTTCCATGCCCTCTTGAATCCTCCCAACATTCTGGATCCCACCACCTCCTCTGGTTGCCTGTTCCAGGCCTCCACCACCCTCTCTGTGCATAACGTCCCCCTTACATTGCCTCTGTATTTCCCTCCTTCCAATCTGAGGCTGTGCCCCTTTATTCTAGCTCCCTCCTTCCTTTTGAACATGCCCCCCTCTTTCACCTTCTTGATCCCTTTCAAATACTTAGAAGTTTAAATCGTGTCCCCCTTCTTCCTTCAAGTCTCTAGTGGGTATAGATTCAGCTCCCTGCATATCTGTTCATATGTTTTTCCCCACACCCCATGCACCATCTTGATTGCTCTTCTCTGAACCCTATTTAGTAGTTTATTCAGTGACAGCTCTTCTGCTGCAATTTAGAAACCCAATCACAGGAGAGGAAATATTCCAATTTTGGCAGAAAGCCTTCATGATCCCGCTAACAGGAATGCCATGAAAGGTTGCAAGAGACCTCTGCAACAATGGGTACTCTGAAGCAAAAGCAGGCCCCCAAGGCAGGAGGACAGTGACAGCTGCTGAGGCACTCAGCCAGTATACCAACTAAAACAAACCTGATGAACCAGAGGCAGTCACAGTGAGAATAGCTTTCAAAGGTGCCATGGTGATGCCATAGCCAAAGGAATGCTCTTGGGCTGTAAGAGCCCCACCCCTTGCCAGCTGAAGTCTTAACTTCTGCATCAAGAGGTGTGCCATATGACTGCATGCCAAAGCTCCACCCAGAGCGAAGACATTTCCACAATGGCCAAATGAGAAGGACCATGCACCGTGGTTCACATGCTCAAGATGTAGACATTGTGAGTGCAGAGTGAGACCATCAGCTTACAGGTCAAGCCTGAGCCAGAAAAGCTAATGGACATGGTTGGCATGATTCCAATTTACAGTATGAATGACAGCATGAGTCAACTTCAAGTGCTAGACAGGAGGCAGTCGAGCGAAGCTAGTGGCTGTAGATTAGGTAGCTGATTATTGATGAGGGGGCCAGGTGAAGCCAGTGGCTATAGATATTGATGAGGAGGCCAACCTTGAGAATTATAAGCAAACTCTGCAACAATGAGACTATGAAGGTGGGGTTTGAAAGGTTGCGAACAAACCGTAGTTGTGGAAGGTTACCTGCGGATTGAATCCGTCGAGAATCTCGAGTGTGGTTTTGCATTCCTTTTACAAAGGTACCAGATGGTTAAAAACCACAGCAGTAAATGATCACATAATTGTCCACAGTTTGTCCACCTGGGAACAGAAGGAGGGTGTTCAGGAAAGAGGTTCAGTTTATCTTCTGTTTTAACTGAAATATTTGAATAGTTTGTATTTGAAATTAGTTCTGTGTGTTAAAAATTACTACTTTGAGTTAGAACTGTTACTTGGGCTGTGGTATTGTAAGTATTGGGGCTTGTGTGCTGGTTGTGGGAACACTTGTTTGGCAGAGATAATTAGAGTAAAATTTAAATATGATGTTTGCCACGGGGGGTTGGGATTGAAGGGCTGTACATTTCTGCTTGTGACTGATACTTGAAGCAACAGGAACTGGTGGCCTATGACATCATACGGTACCTGATGTCTGTATTCACACACTGTTAGCGGGACTGGACACACACTGGACTGTCTGTGTCTGTGAGACTTGGGAACGATATTGGTGGGGTTGAAATTGGGTTTGTAAACAACTGCAGTCAGTATAGAGAGACTGTATTCTAGGGGGAAGGGACTGGGAAAAGGGAGAAGTGCCCATTATGAATAGAGAGGGTCAAACAGGGTAGCCTCATTCCACCACAGCAGGCATCTTCGGAAGAGTTGTAGGCTGCACAGGCTGTGGGGTGGCAATAATTCTCAATTGGTCCTGGAGAGAGGGAGGCTACCCACTCTGTAAACAGCTATCTCATATCAGGAGTGAAGTATATTGGTTAAGGAGTAAGCTGGGGGAGTTGGGGTATGTGTCCAAGGATAAGGAGTGTGGATATGGGCAGCAGAAGGGTGGGGTTGAGGGGAGACTGGGGCAACGCTCAGAAATTAGAGGAGGTTACATTACAGCAACCAGGAGGGGGATATTAGGGACAGAGGACCCTTGAAGAGGGATGTTGATGCTAAGGGGAAAATTATGGGGTAAACATTCTGAATATAAAGAGAGTGGAGGGGGAAGAGTCAGGAGGGGCTGTTGAGAGGAAGCCTAGAAGAGCAGACAGTGGGAAGGGTGGGGCTGTTGTGGGGAAGCCTAGAAGAGCAGACAGTGGGAAGTGAGCTCCTAAGGAGGACAGGGAAAAGAGGGGAGGAAGAAGGGCAGCTTAGAGGCACAGTCTGAGGAAACTCAGGTCATTTGATGGAGGCTGGCATAAAGTGTTACAATAAATTTGAGCTATTAAGCAACCTAAAGGGGGAGGAAGAGGTTGGTGGAAATGAGGAAACTGATACAGAGGCTGGGGGGAGGGAGTCAGATACCCATAAGACATCACAGGCTGGCAATGGAAAGGACAGAAATAGTCCCAGAGGGAGAAGGGGAAACTTAAATGTTAAGCAGATCCGGGAACTGCAACATATTGTAGACGCGAGGAAGGAGAGCACTACTGGAGAGAAACTGGAAGACAAGGAGGCAGGGGAGGGCTCCCCGTTCAGGAGGGGGGTCTGTACCAAAGATGGGTCCCTAGGTAAAGGGGACCCACAGAGGGCCTTTGGAGGTAGGGGTACTATTACAAGGGGGGGAGGATGGTGGTGTGGGGGAAGGGGAAATTATCAAGGCCAGGATAAATGGCTCAGATAAGAGAGGGTTAAAGGGGACACCTATTCAGGGGGCCTGAGTTAAGTGGGCAAAACAATAAGGGAGGCAGAAAGGGGAGGGTGACAAGGGGGTGTTTCATAATAAGGCAGAAAGACTCCCATGGAATTGAGATCACAGATAAAGGGGGGGAGGGGGTTAAGAGTGCATAGTGGAGGTAACCATAAGGATGATGGCCATGTTAAGGTTCAGTTATTTGGAGACACGATGATTGGGGTATCCATAGGGAAGGGAATGCCATAGCCAGGTGAAGGTAGTGAGTATCTCTGGGCTGACGGTGCACAAAGCAAAGTTCATGGTATACGAACTGGTTAGGGATTGTGGAGGGAAAACGTATTTTCTGGTGCATTTAGGGACTAATGATATAGAGGGAAAGAGCGTTTTGGAAATCCAAGCAAGGTTCCGAGAACTTGCCAGAGTTTGTCGGGATAAAGGAAGCAACATTTCCTTTTTGGAAATATTGCCGGTACCAAAGGCCTCAGTGAAGAACAAAATGAAGATAACAGAGGTTAATGACTGGCTCAGGAAGTGGTGTGAAGAAAGTGGGTTGGGGGGTGTTAGGGAACTGGGAAGGAGTTTGGGACGATAAGGGACTGTATGCCAAGGACAGGCTTCATCTTACCCTGTTAGGGAAGAAAGTCCTTAAACAGGGGGCGGCGGACTACATTCAAGAAAGGTGGGGTTTAAACTTGTGAGGAGGGGAGGGATAAGGGAGAGGATGACCAGAAGCTCTCTCCTCTAGATGAAGGAAGTAGCCTTCAAACCCAAGGGTCGGTGGGGGGAACAGACTGGGAAGGAGATATTTTAGGAGGAGCAGAGGGAGGATGGAAGTATAAGGAACCCGGTTGGGGTTCGACAAAGGGGATCAGGGATAAGGGGTGGGGGATGGTGTTAGTACATACCAGGAGCTTGGGAAACAAGTTGCCAGAATTCCAGGCCATGCTGTTCGGAGGGGGGGTGGATGTGGTGGTGGTCACAGAAATGTGGGCCAACAATAACGATGACTGGGACCTAAACATGAAGGGTGCGCTATGCTCAGGAAGGATAGAAAGGAGGGCAGAGGGTGTGGAGCGGCTATGTTCATTAGAGATGACATAGAAATTGCTAGGGTAGAAAAGGTAAAGGGAAATGTGGAGGCCTTATGGGTTACCTTATGAACTCCAGCAGGAGGTAAGGTCAAGCTGGGTGTAGTATATAGGCCCTCCCGGGATGGGTGTTCTGGAGGATGGTTTGCTGGACAACATCACTGCCCAGTGCGGACCAAAAGGGGAAGGAGTGATATTGATGGGGGACCTTAATATTCCAGGTACTGTACAAACTGGGGAATCATGTCCTCTAAGGTGGCCAAGGAGCAGAGGCTGCTGGACGGCTTTCAGGATGTGTTCTTAGCACAGCATGTGATGGAGTCCACAAGGGAGGGGCATGTCCTGGACATGGTTCTGGCAGATGGGGATCTGGTAAGGGACCTGTTTGTAGAGGATCCCCTGACTGGGAGTGACCATGATACTGTCTGGTTTCAAATAAGCATGGGGCGAGGGGGGAGAGATCTAGGACACTGGCTGTGGACTTCAGGGGGGCAGACTTTGTGGGCATTAGAAATATTCTCAAGGATCACTTGAAGTGGATTACAACAGTAACAGATGTGGAAAAGAGATGGGAGGTCATAAAATGGGGACTTCATGAGGCAGTCAGGACCTGTGCTAACGTAAAATATAAGGGAGCAAGGTCACATAAACTGTGCTGGTGGTCCAGTGAGGTTCAGGTAGCGGTCAGAGAAAAGAAGGCTGCCTACAAAAAATACAAAACAATGAGAGGGGATAGGGAAAAGGAAACATACTGTCTTGCATCTAGAAAAGTCACCCGAATGGTGCAGGGGGCAAAGTCCAGTAAAGAGCAGCGGCTGGCACAGGGGATACAGAGAGGGGAAAAGGGGTTCTTCCGGTTCATTGGGGAGTGAAGAAAAACTAAGGTCCAGCTCAGCAGATTGAGATCAGAAGGTGGGTGGGTGGAAGAGGTGAGGGACCAGGCGGAGGTATTGAACGAGTACTTCGCCTCTGTGTTCACTAGGGAGGGGGATGGGATATTTACAAAGCAAGACATGATGGGGATAGAAGCAGTAGTGTGTGGGATCAGGGAAGCAACATAAATGGAGCATGAGGGAGGGAGATGTACCCCAGGGGTGTCACATCAGGAAAAGGATAAAAAGGCCAGTAACGTGGGGGCGGCAGATGATGCTATCCCCACTGAACGGGTGTGGCAAGCCCTTAAGGCCCTAAAGAAAGATAAATCTCCTGGGCCTGATGACATTCATCTGAGAGTACTATGGGAATTGGCGGACGTACTGGTTGCACCCCTGGCGAAGCTCTTCAACAGGTCGCTTGAGACAGGGAGGGTACCTAGGGATTGGCAAGAGGCACATGTGGTGCCAGTCCATAAGGGGGGGTCAAGAGAAGTACCAGGTAACAATAGACCCATCAGTTTGACCTCAGTGGTGGGAAAAATAATGGAGAGTATACTAAAGGAATGATTGAGGGTGTACTTCGAGGAGGTGGGAGGTCTGGATAGTCAGCAACATGGGTTTGTGCCAGGTAGATCATGTCAAACCAACCTTGTGGAGTTCTACAAATGGGTAACATTGGAACTGGATGGGGAAAGCCCGTGGATGTACTATTCTTGGACTTCAGCAAGGCATTTGATTCGGTCCTCCACAATGGTCTGGTGGAGAAACTGACGGGGTTGGGGGTGGCCCTTTGATGGTCAGATGGATAGGAAACTGGCTAGCTGGATGCACTCAGAGAGTAGTGGTCAGTGGGGAGCTCTCGAACCCTAGAGAGGTCGGTAGTGGGGTACCACAGGGCTCAGTCCTGGGTCCAATCCTGTTTAATGCATACATATCTGACATCAGGGAGGGTATACAGTGTGAAATGAGTCTCTTCTCTGATGACTCCAAGAAGGGAGCAATAGTTGAGGGGGAAGAGGGGAAGTTGGCCCTGCAAGGGGATCTGGACACCCTGGAAAGGTGGGCTCACACCTGGAAATTAAATTTCAATACCACCAAGTGCAAGGTGTTACATCTTGGGTGGGGAAACCCTAAACACAGGTACACCCTGGGAGGGGAGGTGCTGGAGTCCTCAACAGGGGGAAAAAGACCTAGGGGTCACAATGGATGCATGTATGAATAACTCTGAGCAGTGCAGAAGAGTGGCTAGCAAAGCAAACAGGATGTTGGGATGGATCATAAGGGGGATCACCTCTAGGAGCAGGGAAGTGATTCTGCCACTGTACAATGGATTGGTTAGACCACACCTTGAGTACTGCCTTCAGTACTGGAGACCACACCTGAAGAGGGACATACAGCTCCTGGAGAGTGTACAGAGGAGGGCTACTAGGCTGATATGAGGACTAGGGGATTCGACGTATGAGGACAGACTTGAGGAGCGCAGCCTGTTCTCATTGGAGGAGAGGAGAGACAGGGGGACATGATTGAGGTCTTCAAGTACCTTAAGGGAATAAATAGGATAAACAAGGAGGGGATCTTTAGACTAAAGCAGGGAGGTATCACCAGAGAGGATGGTTTGAAATTGGAAGGTGTAAGGATGGGGGGGAAGAGGAGGAGATTTTTCACTGAGAGGGTGGTGGATTCTTGGAACGTACTGCCTGGAGAGCTGGTTCAGATATCCACGGTGGGGGGCTTCGAGAGAGGGTGGAACAGATACAGAAAGTGGATGAATCAGACGATGGCCTGGTCTGGGGGTGGGGATGGATGATACGGGTTTCTGGAACCGGGAGGGCCTCGGTACCCAACTAGGGATCTGAGGTTTGAGCAGATTCGATAGACCGTAAGGTCTAATCTGCTGGCAATTAGTATGTTAATATGTTAAACTTTGCACCAATGAGAACTACCAGGCAGGGCCTAGGTAAGGTAGGAGGCTACAGTACAAGCCAGCAATTGGTAGATTGAAAGTAGAAGCAACCAGTGGAAAACAAGTCAACCAAAGTCCCTTACAGAAGCTGAACTGATGTTGACATTGAAGTTAAGTGTTTAGGTAGTGACAGGCTGTGATGCCAGTGATTAAATCAATGATATTTAATTTAATTGAATTGTTGAGGTTTATCAGATAACTGCTGAGGTTTGAGCATGAGTAGTGAATTGATATGATTGGAATGAATACCTTAAATGCCACTAAGGCAGAGCTAGGTTATTCCAGTAGGGAAAATTTACAGGCAGTAAGAATTTTCAACACAGTAATGAAATGCAATGAATACCTGAGCCATGTAGGCTGTGAGATAAATGTATTGAAGCATGATAATCGAAAAGCCATGAAGGCAAAGGCAAGGAGTAGACAAATATATAGCTTACATAAAAGCATGCTAGTGCTACTTGGAGCCACAATACCCCGCTGTAACGTCATGGTGCCCTGCCGTGCGAATAACAGGGAAGCCACAAGCTGAGCTCCATGATACCAAAAGCAACTGTAATGTTGATAGAGTAGGAATCCCCGGAAAATAGAGGCACCTGTTCAGGCAAGGTCCTAGTTAAGGACACAGGCATATGATAGCAGCTGCCAGAATACTGTGAACAGTTGAAGCAAAATAATGACTGAATGGTACAAAATAATAATTTCAGTAATGGACTGCTAAAATGTCTGCAGCTGTATGCTGTGTCAGTATAGTAATACAGCAACATAAATATACTACAGCAGTGACTATTTGAAAATTGGGAGTAGTAGATGCTTGGCTGAGCAAACAATGACTAAATTGAGCAGAGTACACAACACCAGTGCTGAATGAACTGAGCAGAGCTGACTGAATTAACTGAGCAAAGTAGCTAAGCACAGCCTAGCACAGCAGGAAATGCTGAGCAACACACAGCACAGCACGAAGAGCTGGGTTCGATTTTAACATTGTTTTACTAGCCTAAAACAAAGTGCAAATTGACCAGGGCTAGATCAGCTAACCCTCTACTTGTCCATCTTGACTAGTGCAGGTTTTCCGTGGTGTTAATAAAGTTAAAAATCTCCTGCACTCACCACTCTAGCTAGTGTTTGTACTGCACATTGCTCTTTATATTAAAATAAAACACCTTTGGAATTCTACTTGGAGCTTGTCTTTAATTTGAGAGTGGTGAGTGCAGGACTTTGTTGTTGCTGTAATTGTTTATCCTAGAGCACCCCATCCTGGTACAGCCTCTGGTTCTGGATTTTATACCTGAAGTTAAAATTGTCCCTACTTCAGCAAGCTCTAGTCCTTGTGCTAATCTTTCTCAGTGTTGCAGATTACCTGGTGTGATTAATACCTCATTAAGAGCTGCCGTTATCTGGCAGTTGAAGAAGGTGATCCCACAAAATGCTCAATGTGAGTAATTATCACTACCATGTTAGAACGTTCAGCTAGTGTCCAGGGTATAATCAAGAGTAGAAGCTGTTAGGTCACAAGCTTCCAGTTTTCTGCTGTGTTATCCTCTGGTTCAAGGGATGCAAAAAGAGGAAGGGAAGAGAAGAGGCAATGGTACAAAATAATGGGGGGAGGGGTACACTGTGTGTGATGATACTGTGGTCTTTTTTTCTACTGTGGCTGGAAGCAGTGTGGAAGAAGGATAAATGTGCAATAATCTGAGTATTTTCTTGGCTTGCAATTTTTCCTGTATAAGTGATCAACATTTATCATTACAGTTGAGGGCTACTGTAATTTCGAATCAACTTGTCTTGTTGTCTAGTGCAAAGGAAAGTTAAGGTTGATTCCTGATGGAGAGGCAACCAGCTAGGAGTAGAATAAAGCCTGGACCAGTGGAAATAATTTAGGGTGAAAGCAAGGAAACAGCAGAGGCAGGGAGAACAGCAGTTTGAGCTGAAGAATACAATAACAATGCAGTTGACAGAGGGCTAATGGAACCTAGTGAGTAAATGGGAGCCTGAGAACACAAGCACAGGGCAGCTTAAGATAAGGAATCTACAACCACTTACTTCAGCCTATATTAACTGTGCCTTTCCTCTTCTTCCTCAGCGGAGGCCCATGACTGGGTGCACACTCCACAGATAGACCCACCTCGCTCACTTCTACTCTGAGGCATTGCCAGCTCTGGTAAAGCCGCTGCCCATACTTTCCAGCCAGCAAAGAATCCCTCAGACCCAGACAAGGTACAACCATACTGGGCAGACAATTGAATTTCTGCTCCTTATGCTGCCTACTCCTGAGTGGCCGCATCACCCTGCTACCTCTGTCTTTTTGGCCTCAATAGAAACTGGAGCTAATGATGGTTTTCTGCCACATTTTTTTTTTTACCAATTATTTTATCAGGTGAGACACACACTAAGCTGAAAGCTTGTTTGCAGGTGTAACCTGGGAGCACAAAGAAGTTAAGTGACTTGCTCAGAGTCACACAGTATGTTTAACATAGAAACATAGATTTTGATAGCACATAAAGACTGCTTGGCCCAGCTAGTCTTATTTCCCAACCTATTGGATAAGCTGCAGATCCTAGTTAACCAACAACCTACTTCTTCCTACCTGTCTTTAAAATTTCCCTATGTCTCTCCCATGCATTCTTGAATTCCCCCACTGTTTTTGACTCCTTAACCCCCTCTGGAAGGCTGTTCCCTGCATTCGCCATCCTGTCTGTGAAAAAATACTTCCTCATGTTGCCCAAGCCATCCTTCCTCTGTTTTCAAATTGTGCCCCCTTGTTCTTGCACATCTCTTTCTCTGAAAGATGCTACCCTCTTGGACTTTGTTGATTCCCTTGAGGTACTTGAAAGTTTCTATCATGACCCCCTCACTCCTTTCCTCGAGGGTATACATATTAAACTCCTTCAGTCTCTCTTCATTTGGCTTCTAGTGCAGACCCTGCACCATTTTAGTTGCCCTCCTCTGGACTGCCTCCATCTTGCCTATGTCATTGTGGAGATGGGGTCTCCAGAACTGCATGCAATACTCCAGATGGGGTCTCACCAACTGTTTGTACAGAGGGATAACAACTTCCTGTTTTCTACTGGTGATGCCACTCCCTATTCTTCATAGTATCCCCCCAGCCCTTCTGACTGCCTTCTCACATTGCTTGCCTACCTTTAGGTCATTTGATATGATTACTACCAGATACCATTCCATTTTTGTTGTTAGTATGTACCCCCATCCCCATTGTGTATTCGGCCCCTGGGTTTTTGTTTCCCAGGTACATTACTTTGCAGTTCTTTGCATTGAATCTAAGCTGCCAGACTCTTGACCATTCCTCCAACCTTGCCAAGTTGCTTCTCATCCTTTCCACCACCCCCTTGTGTATCAACCCTGTTGCAGATTTTTGTGTCGTCTGCAAAGAGGTATACTTTTCCTTCCAGTCCATCTGCAATGTCACCTATAAAGACATTAAAGAGGACCGGGCCAAGTACAGAACCCTGATGTACCCCACTAGTAATCCCCTTTCTTCAGAGTGGACTACATTTAATATTACCTTCTGTGTCCTCTTGTCCATCCACTTTTTTACCCAGGTTACCACCCTGGAACCCACTCTCAGGCTGTCTAATGTGTTTACTAATCTTTTGTGTGGGACTGTGTCAAATGCCTTGCTAAGGTCTAGGTAGGCTACAACCACAGCCCCTCCCTGGTTTACTACTTTGATCACCCAGTCAAAGAACTCTATTAGATTTGTCTGGCATAATCTTCCTGCTGTGAATCCATGTTGCTTTGGGTCCTGTGCCCCGCTGGCCTCTAGGCACTCAACAATTCTTTCTTTCGGAAGTGATTCCATCATCTTCCTTACCACTGAGGTCAAACTAACAGATCTATAGTTTCCTGCCTCTGTCTTGCTCCCACTTTTGTGAAAGAGACTCACATCTGCCCCCCTTCCATTCCACAGGTACCATACCATCCCATCCTCACTTGATTTGTTAAAAAGGGTAGTCAGTGGTGGCTGGTGCCAGTAGTTCTCCCCTTAGTACTTTTAGAATTCTGGGGTGAATCCCATCAGACCCCATTGCTTTGTCCACCTTCAGTTTTAGGAGTTCTTTCAGGACCCTTTCTTCTGTGAATGGACTGGTATCAACCTCCCTATCCAGAGTAGTAGTAGTAGTAGTTCTATTGTTTGGTTTAGGTACCACCCCCTCATCTTCTTTCGTGAATAGCTAAATCAAGGATAGACCATAAGGCCTAATCTGCTGGCAAATAGTATGTTAGTATGTTAGTATGAATACTGGCAGAAGTATTTGTTCAGCATCACTGCTTTTTCACTGTCACGCTCTGCCCATCACCCTCCCCTTTATTAAGCTTCACTGTCCCTCCTTTGATCTTCCTTCGCTCCTTAAGGTACCTATGAAAGGTTTTATCTGCCTTCTTAACTGAGTTGGCTATCTTTTCTTTGGGTTTGGACCTTTGCTATTCTGACTGCCTTCCCCACTTCCTTCTGCTTTAAGTGATACGGTTCTCTGTCCTGCCCCTTCTGTGTTTCCTTATATTTCCTGGATGCTATCTTTTTCTCCCTAACCTTCCCTGCCACCTCTATTGGGAACCATAGTGTTTTTTCCCTTTGTTTAGTTTTGTTTATTTGCTTCACATAAAGGCTTGTTGCCTCTGTGATGGCAGTTTTGATTTTTCCCAATTATTCCTCCACCCTCCTCCTTGTCCATTTGCTAATGCTTTTCTAAGGTATTCTCCCATTTTGCCAAAGTCAGCTGTCCTAAAGTCCAGTACCCTCACTTTTGTATGGTTTGACTCTATGACTGTGTTTATTATGAGCCACACTGTTTGGTGATCTCTTGTTCCCAGATGGCTACCCACTTCTACATCTGAGATCCTCTCTCTGTCTCCATTTGCTTTTCTTTTTCTCTAGGTTAACAAAAAAAAAATATTTTATTCTTTTACTTCCTGGCAAAGTGATAGTTACTGTTTAGAGTTATTTTACCTTGCTAATACTCCCTGTGTAATGTGAAAATACCTGCTTAGCCAGACGCTATGTCTGTGCTTTTCCATTCTGTTGCTAATTTTGTGCTGTCGGTTGCTGTCAGTCACATGACAGCTGTTTGTGAATTCCTGATTTTTTTTGTGTCCAGTTTCCCATTAGCAGGTTATAAAGATCTGCCACTAGAGAACCTTAGTTCTTCTTTGCAGCATTTCTGAAGTAAGAGGATCTTTCACTGTCAACTATAGGCCATTTGCATTTTATAGGAAGCAAACACTAGGGGTGCTAATCTGAACTACTGGCATACAGTCAATAATTTAACTTGTAACTTGGCAAAATAGCAGTTTGTGAAATGGAGCCACCTGATTGCTTGAAAGCCACCCCATGACACATAATGAAGCAGGCATTAATTCCTTAGTAATGCCTGCATCATTATGTAGTTCATAAACTGTCCACAACCAAAATGAAAAGCAGCACAAGCAACACACATAGTCAAAATAGCATAGCAGCAGGCCATTAAATAAATGAAAGATGGAGCGCACTGGAGAAACAAACTCAGTAGCCGTAAAGAATCAGCCCAGCAGTAATTAAATAGGCTAAAAAGAACTCCATCACTGTAGACAGGGAAATGTTTACTGAGCTCCATTGTATGAAGTGAATACAGTGCTCGATTCTGATTACTGTAACAAAAGTTAGATGCTGTAGTCCCATAATCCCGCATGACAATGTTGTGTCACATGGAAGTAAAAACCAGTCACTGCACCAGACATCCACCATGTAGAAATGTGAAATAAACAGTGCAAATGCATAACTTTTTTTATATTAAATCATTCTGCCTAATGTTTATTGTTACCAACCACAGTAGTGGAGAACATCAGGATGTGTACTTCGAACAAAATCCAGTAAAGATTTTCATCTGCAACCTACGTGAGTATCTGTATTTTCTTACTGAAACTGAACACCAGTGCTATCACGGCACAGTTACTGTGCCATGTTACAAGCACATTAATGCACTCAGAGTTGGACTCTACTTGGGAATTAATACCCAATTGGTGGTTGGAGGCACTCAGCCTTCAGCCTCATGCCCCAATCCCCTCAACCGGACATTAATTCCCTAGTAGAGCCCTCCTCTGTTGTGCATTAATGCTTACTTACTACAATGCAACCAGTTGCTCATTACCTCCTGCTTGTGTTCCTCCCTCTCTTCCCTTCACCTTCCCTCGTGCTTCAAATACTGACTCCCATTCCATGCCTACCACACCACTACTATGCAATTCTGATTTATTGCATGCTGCTACCCCCTCCCCAGCCACATTTAGATGGAGGCATTTCTCACTACTCACATGTCCCTCTCTAACTGCTATTGGTATTTGGAACTCTGTGTGTACAACAATGTACCACATGACCGTTGAGACCGTAGTGGGCCTCATCTTGTTCACTCTAATATCCCTTGCAGGTCCCCCCTTCAGACTGTGCCCTCAATGGACACAACTTAACAACCAACAGTCAGTACTAAATGTACATAGCACCATCACACCTTATAACATTGGGGTTCCCAGCAACACCCTGCATGGGCACCATATGCCCTGGACTCAGGAACTCCAACCAAAAGATCCCTCTATGGTAACACTGTTCCCTGGGTTTGTTGCACACTTTAGTACCATAAAAGAATGACTACCCAGCAAGAAAAAATGGTAATGGAATATTAAACTCTTACTGCACCATCTCACTCACGTACTACTGCTCCTAATCCTGTTACCAGGCAATGTGCACCTGAACCCCGGCCCACCACCCCAAGGATTCAATCTGTCACCTAAGCCAACAAGACTTACTCTTTCCTCTATAAATATCTGCAGTTTACATCCAAAGATGGATAACCTGAAAGTATGGATTACTCGGCACAACCCCAACATTCTCTCTGTAGTTGAGTCATGGCTCTCTCCCAAAATACCTGACTCTGCCATCATACTACCAGGATACACCCTGTTCAGACAGGATCGTCTCTTAAAAATGAGATGGGGGCTGTGTTTTTTACATCAGGGATTCCCTTCAGGCACATATCTTACCCACACCCAGTTGCTGTGACAACCTGCAGATCCTGGTCATAAAACTACTACTGGGATCACATAACAGAGCTCTTATGGTACTGTCTGTTTATATCCCACCTAAATTAACTGTGGCTGGGGTAGCCCGTAACAGGGGCATCGGTGATTGGGTGCCTACAATAATGGTGACCCAGTCCTGGCACATGTCATCAGGGCCATGGTAGGGTAAGGTGGCCGGATAGGGGGGTCAGCGAATATAGAGACGGGATGTCACTATATGTACATGTGCAGGAGTGAGCAAGCATGCACAGCGAGGGGTAGGAGAGGATGTGAGGGGTGGTTCCATGGTGGGTTGCTGAGCCAAACCCGTGGCATGGTGGGTGGGTTAGCAGCATTGCTGGGCAGGGTACTGAGTTAGGGTCCAGGCGCTGGTGCGTTTTTGTTTCGTCCAACCCCAAATTTTTTTAAAATGTTTTTCACCCCCAACATGTCCCCCAGAAGGTGAGAATTCTTTAATAGGGGTGAGTGGGTGAAACCCCAGTGGAGATGCGGAGCACAGCCCACATAAAACATTAAAAGTAAGTCCCGGTGCCATTTTGCTGTGCACGGGGTGTCAGAGTGCCGAAAGTACTCTGATTTCATGATAAAAGTGATCACCTTTAGGCTTTTGCTGTTATCACATGAACCCATGGCTGGCACCAGTGACCTGATGGAATATATGAGCACCCTGAGCCTAAATGCTGAAATCATGATGCTGGGAGATTTCAGTATCAACTGGCTCTGCCCTGCTGCTGCTCCAGTCAAGGATACCTTATCAGCTGTCCACTTCTCCCAAATGGTGAGGCACCAACCAGAGTCAATTACAAAACTGGGATAAGCACTCTCCTTGATTAGATACTCTCTAACTGACCTGCTCACAGCTACGATACTGCTGTTCTCCATGATTCATTGAGTGACCACTCCTCTGTTACATGTACTTAGATAACCTCCCAGAACTATAACAAACCAGGTACTACTAAAAGGTCACCTTGCGCTGCCAAAAGTGGATCTCCAGTGCATAGACTGGTCAGACTTCTATGAAGCCAATGATGTGGATACAGCCCTGGACCACTTCATAAATAAATTTAACACCATCTGTGAGAAGTATGCCCTGATTAAAGACTAGAAAAATAAAAGGACGTTGCAACTCCTGGATCACCCCAGACCTCTTAAATCAGCTCCATGCCAGAGATCACCTATGGCACAAAGAGAGCACATTGTCCCACTGCTAACATCCAGAGGTTCAAAACAGCTCATACTGAGTGGACAAAAGCCTTCTGAGCTGCCAAAAGCAAATTCTAGAAAGAAGCCCTCTCCAGCTCCTAGAATAACAGCAAGTCATTTTGGGACAACCTCAACATAACTGGCAAGGATCCAAAAACTGCCCAGTCAATGCTCATGGTTCATGGCGCACCATCCTTGGACCATCTTCACATAGCCAATGCACTTAACAATGTGTTCACAGACCTACTGTAAGCAGTGTACTACCAGTGGGGTACTTTAATCCCTCAACCCCGGCTGGTCATAATGCGACCCAGCAACCATCTTCTAACCGACCGCTCTTCTATATTAAAGAAGTCTCAGAAGCTGAAGCCAGAGAGTACCTGGAGAAGGCTCTGTGGAAATCATGACACAAAGGGGGACAGCATGGACCTTAAATTTGTCAACGTGGCCCTGGCGGAAGTCCTTGGCCCACTCACTAAAATAATCAGCCTCTCCCATTGCCTCTCACAGTTCCACCAGTGATGGAAATCAGCAACACTAACCCCAGTGCACAAAGGTGGGGACCAGACTCTGCACAACAACTACAGACCTATCTCCATACTTCCCCCCCCCAAAGCTCTAGAGCAGATTGTGGCAGAGTGGATTGCTGAGCTCCTAAACCAGTACCAACTCCTCTGTCCTGAACAACGCAGCTTACGATCTGGACACAGTACCATCATGGCCTTACTTGAATTTACTGGTTTCATCCACCACTCACTAGACCAAAGTCTTCTGGTAGGGACAGCTTTCATCGGGGGAGGGAGCTGGATGTCATTGTCCGCCTAGGGACAAATGACCTGGCTGAGAAAGGGATCAGAGCAGTGCAGGAAGAGATTGTGGAGTTGGGGAGGGGCCTTAGACAAGTAGCATGCATGGTAACCTTCTTGGAGGTGCTGCTGTCTATGGCATGGGTGAGTCTAGGTTGCTTCACACCATGTGATTCAATCAGTGGTTGAAAAAGTGGTGCAGAGCTCAGGGGTTTGGCTTCACTGGGGACTGGGAGTGCACCTGGAGTGATGCAGGCCTATACTTGTGTGGTGGTCTGCATCTGTCCAGGAGGGTACTAGGTGATAAGTTTAAATGCTTCATTGGCAAGCATTTAAACTAGCTAAGGGGGGAGGCACTGGAAAGGTGCAGGGAAATTCTAGCCCCCCCAAACAAAATCAGGTTAGTAAGTGAGGTAAACACCAATATAGAGACTTTGATAGGGAGATGGGCAGAGATGGGGCAAAAAGGGGTAAGGCCATCAAGAAATGGAGGGTAATGAGTACCAATGCCCGCAGTCTGGGCAACAAGCACCCTGAACTTGTGGCCTTGATGGAAGAGGGATGCCTAGATATCATAGCAGTCACAGAAACATGGTACACAGAGAACCATGACTGGGATGTTAACATCCTAGGGTACACAACCTACAGGAGAGACAAGGAGGGGAGAAGAGGGGGGAAGGAGTAGCTCTCTATGTAAGGGAAGGGATAAAAGCAATGGAACAAAAGAGTAAACAGGGAGGAGAGGAGGCACTGTGAGTCATTTTAAGAGACTGGAAATGGCACCACAATCCGCATAGGGGTTGTATACAGACACCGATCTCAGGGGAAGGAATGGACAAGGCTATAATAGAAGGCATCCTTAGGATGGCAGAGAAGGGGGGGATACTGTTGATGGGGGACCTGAATATGCCAGATGTTAACTGGAGAACATTTGCTGTAGCCACATCCAAGAGCAGGGTCATTCTCAATGCCCTATAGGGGGCATGCCTTAGACAGCTAGTTTTGGAACCCACTCGTGAGGGAGCAATCTTAGACCTCATACGCTCAAATGGGGACAGTGAGAGGATCTCAGATCTAGAAGTGGGTAGCCATCTGGGAACAAGTGACCACCAGACAGTGTGGTTAATGATAAACTCAGCTACAGAGTCAAGCCATACAAAAGTGAGGGTGCTGGACTTCAGGAGGGCTGACTTTGGCAAGATGGGAGAGTGCCTTAGAAAAGCACTAGCAAATAGGCTAGAAGGAGGGGTAGAGCAACAATGGGGAAACATCAAAATTGCCATCACAGAGGCAACAAGCCTTTGTGTGAAGCAAATAAAGAAATCAAAACAAAAGAAAAAGCCAGTAGCCAAAAGAGGTGGTGGGGAAGGTTAGGGAGAAACAAAATAGCATTTAGGAAGTATAAGGAAACACAGAAGGAGCAGGACAGAGAACTGTGCCAGTTAATTCAGAAGGAAGCAGGGAGGGAAGGTCAGAATAGCAAAGGCCCAAACTGAGGAAAAGACAGCCAACTCAGTTAAGAAGGGGGATAAAACCTTTTATAGGTACATCAGGGAGCATAGAAAGACAAAGAGAAGGATAGTGAGGCTGAACAGAATGGACGGTGGGTGGGCAGAGAGGGACAGTGAAAAAGCAGGGATACTGAACAAATACTTCTGCTCAGTATTCACAAAAGAGGAGGAGGGGGCGGTACCTAATCCAATTAACAGACACACTCTGGATGGGGGAGTCGATGCCAGTCCTTTCACAGAAGAAAGGGTTCTGAAAGAACTCCTAAAACTGAAGGTGGACAAAGCAATGAGGCCTGATGGGATTCACCCCAGAATTCTAAAAGAACCAAGGGGAGAACTAGTGACACCACTGACTACCCTTTTTAACAAATCATGGGACGATGGTGTGGTACCTGAGGACTGGAGGATGGTGGATGTGATTCCCCTTCACAAAAGTGGGAGCAAGACAGAGGCAGAAAACTACAGACCTGTCAGTTTGACCTCTGTGGTAGGGAAAATGATGGAATCACTTCTGAGGGAAAGAATTGTTGAGTACCTAGAGGCCAGTGGGGCACATGACCCAAGGCAGCATGGGTTCACAGTGGGAAGGTCATGTCAGATGAATCAAATTGATTTATTTGACTGGGTGACCAAAATAGTAGACCAGGGAGGGTGTGTGCACATGGCCTACCTAGACTTTAGCAAGGCATTTGACACAGTACCACACAAAAGATTACTAATCAAATTAACCAGTCTGGGAGTGGGTCCCAGGGTGGTAGTCTGGGTAAAACATTAGCTGGACAACAGGACACAGAAGGTAATTGTAAACGAAGTCCACTCAGAAGAAAGGGGAGTAACCAGTGGGGTACCACAGGGTTCAGTACTGGGTCCAGTCCTTTTTAATGTCTTTATAAGTGACATTGCAGAGGGACTGGAAGGAAAAGTATGCCTCTTTGCAGATGATACAAAGATCTGCAACAGGGTTGATACACAAGGAGACGTGGAAAGAATGAGAAGGGACTTGGCAAGGTTGGAGGAATGGTCAGAAGTATGGAAGCTTGGATTCAATGCAAAGAAGTGCAAAATAATGCATCTGGGAAACAAAAACCCAGGGGAAGATTACACAATGAGGGGGGTAGTAACAACAACAAAAATGGAAAGGGACCTGGGGATAATCATATCAGATGACCTTAAGGTTGGCAAGCAATGTGAGAAGGCAGTAGGAAGGGCTGGGGGGGATACTGGGATGTATAGGGAGAGGCATCACCTGCAGAAAACAGGAAGTTGTTATCCCTCTGTACAGACAGTTGGTGAGACCCCATCTCAAGTACTGCATCCAGTTCTGGAGACCCCATCTCGGCAAGGACATAGACAGGATTGAGGCAGTCCAGAGGAGGGCAACTAAAATGGCGCAGGGTCTGCAAGAGAAGCCATATAAACAGAGACTAAAGGAGCTTAATATGTATACCCTTGAGGAAAGGAGCAGAGGGACATAATAGAAACTTTTAAGTACCTCAGTGGAATCAACGAAGTCCAAGAGGGTAGCATCTTTCAGAAAAAGAGTTGTGCAAGAACAAGGGGACACAATTTGAAGATAGAGGGTGATGGCTCAGGGGCAATTGTGAGGAAGTATTTTTTCACAGAGAGGGTGGTGGACGCATGGAACAGCCTTCCTGAGGAGGTTGTGAGTCTAAAACTGTGGGAGAATTCAAGAATGCATGGGACAGACATAAGGCAATTCTTGTGGGGGGTAGGAAGAAATAGGCTGTTGGTTACCTAGCATCTGCAGCTTATCTAATAGGTAGAGAAATGGGCAAACTAGGTGGGCCAAGTGGACCTTATCTGCAGTCAAATTCTATGTTTCTATGTTTCTATCAAAAGCATTTGATATGGTGCACCTTGAGCTCCTTCTGTAGCAGTTGTTTGCCACTGGTTTCACTCTCCAGAATCTGTATGTAACCCCTAGGTGGCGCTGTCCCAAGGGTCACTACTCCTGTCTGCTTGGCTAGTTGTAGGTTAAGACCTTGGGTACTGAAACGGGTGCCTCCACCTGGAGGACAGGGTTGTCAGTAGCAAAGCTAACCTGGGTACAGCCCTCTGGGACACTGTAACTCCCCTCTTTCCCCTCTAGTGGCTTAGACAATATACAGCAAACACTTTCACAATAACCCCTATTCAGCATACAAATCCCAACACTGTCTGCACTTACTACCAGGGCTGGTTCCACTAGTTTGACCCTGGAGACCCCATGTAAAACAAGGTTATGCACAGCAAATAACAACAGTACAGTGCTTTGGGTACAAACTGGAACCACAGTCAGATTAAATGCAAAATGAGTTAGATCTGATTTATTTAAGGGACTTGAACAAGGGAGGGGAGTGATCAGGTTGATTAGTTTAAATGCTGAATCTATCAGGCAATCATGCATTCACTTTAGAGTCCCTGCACAGTCACATGCTCTAGGTACTTATTTGGAAGGAAGGTGGGCTAGCCTGGAATGTTGCCCGGGGTAGGCCGGCGTTGCAGCTGGTTGGGGCCCTATGATAAAAAGAAAAGGCATGCACAACCACACACAATTTGTAATCCGGAGCTGGAAGGCTCAGTTCGTGACAAGAAAACAACAATTGAATCAGATGACAACACTTTTGATTTAGCTGATGTTGCAGGGAGCTACCCTGGTGTTTACTCACGCTACCTAGTACAGGACACAGGATGGATGAAATGGAGACTGCAGATTGATGAGCTGGTATGCCAGGAGAAGCAGGGCCCACATGAATCACCAAGGCATCATTCCTGTTCAAGGAGTTGAGCAGGGGACTGATCCCCAGGCAGGTCTCTCGTTGATGGTCTTCTCTGTGGCATGAGCAAGTGGCTGGGCTAAGGTGGCAGGGCCTAGGCCAATTGGAGATGAATGCGGATTCAGTCCAGTAGGGGTTGGATGCAGCCACCAGAAAGCATGACACAATTCGGCAGTGGGGAACCAAATCTCGATCCACTAACAGCACACAGCACATTTATAGTAAAAAAAAAAGCAATACCACAGTTCGGATAACAGTCTGGTCGCAATCACAGTGTCTCTGGGCAAACTGTGCTCTCTGTGGTGATCTCAGAAGTCCTGACAGGCCGATCGCGTACAGCAAATCTTCGGTCTTCTTCAGGCCAAAATACAGACACAATCTGGTGCCTTCTATTGCAAGTTAGTTCAGAGAAAGTCCGGTAATCAAGCACTTCAGAGAATCCCTATCTTAGGGACAATTAGGCAGACAAGCCAAACTCAGCCTCTACACCAGTTTCCTGCAAAACTTTGCAGGGTAGCTGCTCGAATATCTTGAGCTGTTCACTCTCTCAATTCCCAACTCAGACTGACTCCTGCTGCAGGCAGCTTGGGACTTTCCCTAAGATCCAAAGGGTTCGGTTGGCTGATCCATCTGTCTGTCACAGCAAGGGCTCCCCCTCCAGGTCCATTTAGGTGCCAAAGTCTCAAAACTACAATTCCGACAGAATTTCCTTCCCACAAGACCCCTGGGGACAGACACTGTTTTAGCATCCTCAAAGGTACTGATTGGTCCAAGCTTCTAGTGCAGATCCAAGATGGTGGTGAAATACAGAAATGTCCATACTACAAAGAAGGCAGGTTAGACAAACTTCAATAACATTACTATTACAATAGATACTCATCAAATATGTACAGCTTCTAACAGAGCTCCCATACACAATTAGCGATGGCAGAATGGAACAATAACCTTGAGGCCCAGGCGGGACTCGAGCATAGGAACACTCAGCCCCCATCCAGATTAACTATTACACTGCGATATAGGCAGCTCTTAAAGAGACAGTACACAGAGGCTATAAAGGCACTCACAGGCAATAGCATTTAAACGATTGAGACACAGGACATCGGCCTGGCAGTGGGCATTTAGACACACCCAAGGAGGGCTTTTTGTGAACCCCATTTGTAGGTGGGTTACATGTATGCTGGTTTAACAGTTACAGTACCATCACAACCACCCCCAAAAGGTCAGGATTGGTGATATCATCTCTGATAGCAGACCAGTCTGTTATGGGGTCCCACAGGGGTAAATTCTGGGACCCCTACTATTCGGCTTATTCTTAAATCAGCTGCCAGCCACCTGCCTAAGCCAAATGCTCCTATACCTGGATGATGTGGTCATAGTTACCAGCAACCCTCATCCTGAACAGCTGGTGGTCAATCTCCAAAGGGGTTTTCCATCCACTGAAAAATGGTTTAAAGAGCATAGGCTAGTCATAAACTGCAAAAAAAACAAAGACATTGATGTGCTCCAGCTCCCAAAGCAAGTTTAAGGCATTCTCCCTTGCAATCATGAATGACAGTGGAGACACCCTGGAGCATGTTCAGCAGTTCAGGTACCTGGGCATCACAATTGACTAAACACTGTTGTATGTCCAATACATAGACTGTACAGCTAGGACGATCAACATAAGAATAGGGATTCTTTACCATCACAAGCACTGTTTAACATATGAAGCACTGAACCTGGCCATCAAAAGTTGAATAGTCTACCTCATTGACAGTGGCCTGGCTATTTATGGGTCGGTGACTGACACAGTCCTTCACCACATCTCCATTGCACTAAACAAGGTGTGTCACCTTCTCACAGGTGCTGCAAGACTCACACCCACCTGTGATCTCTACACCAGGGCAGAATGGCTCCAAATGAAGGATAGAATAAAATACCAATCCTGCCTCCTCACCAAGAAAGACTCTCAATCAACTACCTGCAGGGGTCCAGAACCTCCTAACTCTGCACTTGAGCACCTGGCTCACAAGAAACTCCACCACTCATATCTGCAAAGTACCTAGATGCTACACTGCCTTGGCACAATGTGCTTTCTGCTATTGTGCTCCTCTCTGGACCGATGCCTTACCACCTGACATTACTGGTGCTGCAACTATTGCCTCATTCAAACACATACTTTGGTAGCACTTATTACAACCAGCAACTGTGGCTGCTACCATTAGCACCCTCTTTTAACTACAACTACCTACTTGCACTTTGCCTCACATCAGCACTATACATTGATATATCCCAAGCTCAGTACTTCAGGTCACCACCCTACCTCATATCCAGTGCCTCCCCTATTCCTCCCAGACATGACTTCCCTCCCACTCCCACTCCCCCATCATCCCCCTAAGCCTGCTCCTCCTACTTTCCTCTGTGTGGTGTCCCAACTTCAGACACTGGCAAACTGTCATACTGCCTAAGCTGCTCAATTTTGTGTGTACCTTACTGTAGCTCTGTCTGTACCAAATGTAATCCTGTAATGCTGTGCCTTACTGTATTTGTAAACTGATGTGGAACTTATAAAAGAGCATCCACTCACTGGTGTAATCCAAGATCTCAATAAAATAAAATCAAAAAATCTAAATGAAAACAATATGTAATCTGAAGCACACAGCAAATAAGCAATGTAAACCCTGGGTGCTAGAAAACTAGAAAAGACCAAAAGAAACAAACAAAAGCAAGCACAAGTGAAGGAGCAGGAAGGAAACAAGCACACAAGGAAGCACGTAACAGCTGGAGGCAAAGCAATACTAACCAAAAATAGGAGAAATGAAATAAACAGAAATCCAGCACAAACCAAGCAGAACCCAAGCACAAGCAACATGAGGGAGTGGACAAATCCCCAGCAGGCCCCAGGGGAGAAGACAGACTTGACAGATCCTTTGGCTGGCAAGAAAAAAATGCTTCAGAAGGAGGCTGGGAGAAACTACTTATATAACTCAGGAGGGCGGCGTGGCTGATTGCTTACCCCACTGAACTATAGACATAGCCTTTCAAGTAAACCACATGATCTGTGGTACACATTATTAGATCACTTATAGAAAAAACTTTATCCTGACAAATGCTTCTTATTTTTCTTGATGTTATTCCATTGTTATAGTGTACACTGATGCTACATCTATAATATTCTTGTTACCCGTGGTTTGTTTTGAAATATTCAAAGCCTTGCATCTGTATTTTGTAAAGTGTTCCAATTCTTAAAAACATTATGTTTTTATTTTTGCAATGCTATCAGAAAAAGATGTAGAAAAAGTAATCTTATTTTGCCTCTTATTTTCCTTGGAATCATGATATTCTAAACAAATCATGGGTAACAGTAATAAAGAAAACCACTCTAAGAAAAACATTAGTTAAAACTCAACATCACGGTCAGGTGGGGGGAACGAGGTGGTACGGCAGTACCTGATGGGGTTGGGGGCCATTGGACATGAGGAATTTATTTATTTTTTTATATTTGGACCAATGATCAGTGGGGAGGGACCATTAGACACCAGGGATTAATTATATTTTTTTACATTGGGCCGGTGATCAGCAGGGTGTGGTTCACTAGACACCAGGGATTTACTGTGTATAGGTTTTTACATTTTGGTCAACAGTCAGCAGGGAGGCATCAACTACTACACTGGTAGGCATGGGCAGATAGTAATTTTTGCACAAAGTGTGGAATTTTGCCTGCAAAATTCCACACTTTGCAGTCGACCCATGTTCTGCAAATTGGGAATTTCATGAATTGTGCTTTGTAAATTGAGTGTAATTCATAAAATATTTCATGGAGTGATTTTTAGTGATTTTGCACACCTCTAGCATGGATAGACTAAAAGTGCCAGACTGAATTTAAAGAAAAATAGCATAATTTAGCAGGTTGGTTCCTCCTGCCTATTTACTACTTAGTAAAAATATCAATTAAGATACAATATAGTGTATGAGGTTACTGGATTCAAATGTAATCTTCCCTATTTTTTAGAATTTTAGAGCCCAATTGCACTGAAGAAGAATCCACTTAAGATTTGAAATGTTAGCAATGTATGAATCTTGAATGTGCCAAGTCAAATTACAGAATTTGGAAGTGATTTATTATTTTCAAAAGATTGAAGAGAAGCATGAACATTTTCATGAACATGAATTCTAATTAAAAAACTGAAAATCACATTCTGTTGAACTCTCAATGTGGAATTCATATATGGGTTGAGCACATTATGATAGTGAAACTGTTTAAAGCCTTGTGGTTTAACAAGGTTTTCCCCCATATATGAAATAACAAGAACTTCATCAAATTAGGAAAAGGAACCCAGGGATTAGATTTTTTTTCAGAGTTCTAATTTTGCCAAAAAAGTATTGCAAATGTAGTCACATTTAAAACAACGAATAGCAAAAACATTTACACCATGGGGAAAACCAAACAACCCTTTAAAGTCAGAGTTGGTAACCATTTCAGCAGTTTGAGAACTCAGGATGAATACAATTCTCTATATAAACATGTGTCTTCAGTCAGGGACAGAACAGAACATTATTTCCAATTTGTGGCATTGACAAAGTTACTGTGGGTCAACAAGGTGGGTACTTAGACTCATTTTTACTTAAATGTGAGTCCTGGAGTTTTGAGTTGGGTAGGTTGTGAAACCCAGTGTTAAATGATAATATCGAACTGATATCTTTTTGGGGGGTTTACTATGGAGCTTCGACATCTGCAGCGCTGACATCCCCGACAACAACAGCCACAATGCCGAGTGTTGGCATTTCACTGTCAGGGATGCCCCCCCAGTCTCTAGCTATCTAACTCTGAGTCAGAGTTGGACTGGGGGGGCAACACCAGGAGCCGCAGCACTGGTGTCTGCTGTTCACCAGCACAGCAACTTACCACATCCTGGTGAAATCTGTCACTGTGCTGGACTTCGCAGAGGTGGTGTCAACCTTGTGTCAGCACACCCTTTTTGGGGGTTAAAAAACTGTAACTTGTTCTTTAATATGTTTACTGGATTTTTATCCAGCATCTATCCCACTTCTGTTTAGTGAGGGCTTCTCTCTCTTCTTTACGAGCTGTTATACATCGTGATTGCTTTAATGTATAGCCTACTTGTTCCATTTCTGCAAATGCCATGCAAATGTCTTATACATGTTTGTATCTGTTTTTATGGCTGCAGTGAGAAGAGCCCTGCAGACAGTTTGCAGTGACAGTAGAAAGAGGGAGCTTGGCAGATTCATAATGGACTAGCTAAAATTGGAGATTTTGTGTTATTCGTTTTCTCTACTGTATTCACTGAGCTCAACAGTGTTGCAATGCACTACTTTGTGTGTTACGATTCAGTGTGGGTAGAATTGTCCCTGAAGAAAGATTGATAACTCATAAACTTGTCATGTCAGCTTACTCACCCTTTCCGGCAACGAATCTCTTAAAAATATTTACACTGTTGTTTTTTAACCTATTAACCCTTAGGCTGCCAACAGAATTAAAATGTATAGGAATTCTGGACTAATATATCAGTTTGTGGTACAGAAAGGGTTAAGACACTATCTAATTAGCACTGTCTCAGACATAGTTTATTATATCAGAAGACAGCTGTTTCTTTAACCCCTCTCACTCAAGCAAACACACAAATACACTCCATCCTCATGGCCACAACATTCAAAATAAATACTGTAGCTAATGTGTTATAAAACAATAAAGAAACTGTTTATGTCAGTCATTGTTATATGGAACACAGAGAAGTTCAGTTTACAATGACAAAGTTGGTACCATAATAAATGTAATTATTTTATATTTACATTCGGCTGTTTAATGATTAAAATAACATATTTATCAGTTTAGCCTTTTCCCCACTTTCACCACATCTCTATCCTAGATAGCAGAGGGGAGATGCTACATCTCATTCCCACCTTTTTGCACTGCATTTATTCAGGATATCCCAGATTAGATGCAATATCTTGTTTCCAGTGGAGTCAGATTTTGCACATTTTTACAATGTATTTATCCAGGGTAACCTAGTCCAGATGTAAAATATTGTTTTCAGCATGTTCTAATTTTACGCAATGCAGCATAAGAACTTGTAGATGTAGAACCTCACAAAAAATAAGATGTCACATGTTCTGTGAACTGTCCAGACTAAATATATAGCAATCAGCAGGCATTTTCTAGGAAAACACATTAGTAAAAGGAAGACCACAATGAAACTGTCTCTCAGCAGATCTGTGCTGTGCAAATATATTAGCAAAAATGGGTACAAGCACGACCGCACTGTAAATGAAATATCGAATCTCAACTGGCTCATCTTGTAAAATTCTATATTTAAAATGGGTTAAATGCTTTACCCTAATGAAATAAATATTTTATAAATCAGCTTGGCTAGTCGTTCCTCATAGGTCTTATCCTGCAGGCCCTGCACCATTTTAGTTGCCCTCCACTGCACTGCCTCCACCCCATGTTCTTACTCAGATGGGGTCTCCAGAACTGGATGCAGTATTCCAGGTGCAGTCTAATAAGTGTCTTATACAGGGGCAAGATGACTCCCTTTTTATACTCATGATACCCCTCCTTATGCATTCAAGCATCTGGCTAACCTTTCCAGCCACCTTATCACACTGCCTAGTTTCTCTTAGGTCCTCTGAGATGGTAACTCCCAGGCCCCTTTCCTGCTTTGTGACTATCAATACCTCCCCACTGGGGGAGGGAGGATTCATAAAACAATCTGAAGGTGAAAAACCATCCCTAAGTCCCCAAAAGTTCCATAGCTGTGGAAAAAAAGGGAATGTTGCTCTGAGTACTATACACAAAGCATCCACAGCTGTGGAAAAAATACACTGCGGACTGTGAAAAAAAAGTGAAGTTACAGACGTTCATGAGGAAAAAAGGCCATTGAAAAGTATGGCATATCCCCTTAGAGGCTATTCACAGCCAGTGTTTTTCTGCAGTTGGGGCAAAATTGTTGCACACATGCTGCACCACAAAGAGTGAGACGTAATTCTTCCTGAGCAAAGTACAGTGTACCAACAATTAAGATACAATTATAGTGGAGGTGCAGGCACAAGTAACATCAAATCTGTAGTAGTGTCAGTTGTAACAACAAAAATAGCACACATTTTTATTGAAATACAACAAACTACAACCACTAGACCCAGTGCGGCCCATAAATGATCCCACAGGCTGTAGAGACAGAGCTGGCAACAGCCTGCAGTGAGTGATACTGAAGCAGACAAGAAACACTCCAGGGAGAGACACAACCATCAGTTCCTCCAAGAGTTACAAACAGCCACTGTGGTGCATGGCCCTGCTGGTACCAGTGGTGATGGACTGGTCTCAGCTAAGGGACTGGCTGCTGGTCTCTCTGAGTACTTATTGATGCATCTATGGCAAGACTATCAAAGTCTGCTGCTTCAATTAATATGGATCATCTGTTGTGCCTGCTGAGCTTTTTCCTCAGCTAAGGAATGAGGAGTTAAGGAAGTATAGCACAGTGGTTTAAGGCTCTGAGCGGCAAATCTGGAGACCTGGGTTTGAATCCCAGTGCCCCCACTTGAGTACTATGTGGACCATGAGCAAGTCAATTAACTTTCCTGTGCTCCCAGGTTGCACCTGTAAACAAGCTTTCAGCTTAGTGTGTCTCTTCTGGTTAAACAATTAGGGAAAGTATGTTAGGGAGATTTCAGCACTTGTGGACTTCTGTAACTTTCCTGTTTCATGGATTTCTGCAACTGCTGAAATTTTCTTTGTGAATATGGTGCAACTAAATTTGTGCAGTGCTCAAGCCATTTTTCTGCAGGTACAAAAATGTTGTCTCTCTTTGTGAATCCAGACCTGTTCATAATTTGTCCCTGGTTCTTGTGCCCTGTATGCATGATCAGGCCTGGAACGCTTACATACACTCCAGAACTCCCACTCCCCTCCTCCATTACAGACAGCTCTGCAATACTTGTACAAAAGCCACTCAATATGTCAAGGCAGAATACTTCTCCACATCTTTCCATACCAACCTGAACCACCCTTCTAAGTTCTGGAAGGTAGTCAAATCTCTATTCTCATCACCCTCCAGTCCCCTGATCCCTAAATTTGTCTATGGTAATGCAACTATTTCTGATCCTCCAACTGTTGCAACTAAAATCAAAACTTTCTTCACATCTTGTGCCTCCTCGCTACTCACCTCCCTTCCCACTTGTCCACCTCCTGCTTTCCCTGTCCCTCTAACTGCTCCACACCCTCTCACCCCAAATCAATTTTCTTTCTTTCCTATAACACCAGATGACAGTCTCAAGGCCCTTCTAGCCTTAAATACCTCCAAAGGCATGAGCCCTGATGGCCTTGACCCTCATTTACTCCACCTTTCCACACCTGCTATAGCCACTCCTCTGGCCTCTCTTCTCAACATTTCTTTTACCCTATCCTCAGTTCCCACCACTTAGAAACATTCTACAGTCATTCCTCTCCCCAAACATGGTGATCCCACCTCCCCTGGGAATTATTGCCCTATCTCCCTACTCTCTTTCCTAGCTAAACTCCAGAAGCGCATTGTCCTTGTCCAATTCACCTCCTCCCTGGACTCCAGCTCATTTTTTATTCCTTTCCAGTCTGTTTTCTACAAGTCACACTCCATGATCACCTCCTTAATGTGCCTCACAAACTCCATACTCTCCAAGATGGATCTGGGTCACGTAACCTTGGCCATATTTGTTGATCTGGCAACAGTCTTTGGCATGGTATTCCATGCTCTTCTCTTACAAACACTTGCTGGAGCTGGTTTAAACCTCGACGTCACGGTTTGGTTTATTTCTTACCTGACAGGCAGAACCCAATCTGCTAAGCTTGCCTCCTTCCTCTTCTCACCCCTCCCCATCACCATTGATGTCCCACAGGGCTCTGTACTTAGCTCTATGTTATTTTCCATTTTTCTTAACAACCTCCCTTCTGTCTGTTCCACTTCCCAGATCCATATGTATGCAGATGATACAGTCCTCTGCACAAATAGCAAATCTCACAGTGATGCCAAGTGTAGACTGAAACAGAATTTAATTATGGTTCAGAATTGGTTCCAGTCGAATCAACTGTTTCTGAACACTAACAAGACAGTCTCCATGTCCTTCAGCACCAGACAGAGGCTATCTACCATTAAAGCCCCCCCCAGCTTTCTACGTGCTGGATGGTACTGATTGAGAATGTTACTTCCTTCAGATTCATCAGGGTCTGGCTAGACCATCATTTGGACTTTTCAGCACACATGGATGCAATCCATAAGAACCTTCACCCCAAGCTTGGTGCCTTATATAGAAAAAAAGACTGCATTCCTCCATCAGACTGATGCACTATTGTGAAGAAAATGATCCTTGCTATCTTTGACTATGCTGATATAGGGCCCGATTCCAAAAGGGGTTACGCATGTCACAAGGTGACTTGTGCCAAACCCTTTGGCACAAACTGCATCTTGCGACATGCGGTATGCCTTTTGCTATTCCTAGATGCGGCCTGCACCATGGTGCTTGAGGCCTGCATACAAGGGGCATTCCACTGGCCAGAACCCCTATGGCATTGCAGAAGGGGGAGAGTTATGGTAGCGACTGTACCCTATTCCAAAAGGGCGGCTGCCATAACCCGCTTATGACATTTCTGGTCCCAATACGGTACTGCGGGGTTATATCAGCACTTAGCTGGTCTAAGGGGCATCCGTTCTGGCAAAATTATAGATGCCCCCTTTGCAGTGCCACAAAATGCACATTGCTGTATCCCACAGACCCCCCCCAGCACAGTGATGCCCCCCCAATTCAGGGTGCCACCCGGGTCTGTATTGAGCTGTGCCTCCCCTTGTGCCCCTGCCACCCAGCCTACCCCTCCAAGGCCCCCCAGAGGATTGCAGGCTTGTTATGGGATGGGAGGGCTCTGGGGGCTGTTAATTGTGGTCTGTAGCTTGTGGCACCCAGGTCCATTACACCATTCCCGTGGCACAACCCTGTGGCTGCTGCAAGTCACAGGACATAAGTGCTGGGGACCCTGCCTGTTCTGGATTAGGGTGCAGGGTCCCTGGCATAGCGCTGCATGGCACAGCTCGCATACGCCTGTGGGTTGTGCCATGCATCTTGGAATCAGCCCATAGTCTACAATGTCACCCCCAAAACTACTCTAGCTAGACTGAACTTTCTTTTCAATTCCTTCTGCTGCATCATACCATCCTGCCCCCCTCGCACTCACCACTGCGATCTTTATATATCCACATTCCTCCCTTTGCTGGGGTCCAGGCATCTAGCACACTCTGCTACATTTATGGCTAAATTCTGGTCTGGGAATCTCCCCTCCTGTCACTTCTCTGTCATCTCTGCCTCATCACTGAGCTTCTATTCCCTTCGGAACACTGACTGTCGTCGTTCACCATCCCCCACTGCTCCACTTCTGTTGGTCAATCGGCATTTTCCTATAGCTGTCCTAAAATTTTGAATGCCTTCCCTGCTAACATCTGCAATGTGCCTTTTTGCAAAGCTCTCTCTTCCCTCCTGTGTGTGCATACATCCCACTCCTGCTCATGCGTAGCCTTCTGACCCTTTCCAAAGTTCGGTGACACTTAAAGATTTTGGTCCTTCTCTATGGTCCCCGTGCCAAGTTGCAGCTTTGCCAACATTGTACTCGAGATTATCTCCTAAATACTTACTATGACTATTTCCTTTGCTTCCCTGTATTAGCTGTTATTTACAGTATCTAGGTTGCACCGTTATTGTAACATATTTCCTTTGTACCCCGATATTGTAACCATTCATCACTACTTGACTGTAACTGCTCATGTTTTCTCCAGCTCACATGTATTTGTCCTCTGTAAATTGAACTCTATTGCACTTTACTGTTAGTGTTGTACTTAATGTCTCATATTGTATCCTGAATTTTTGTACAATGTATACCATATTGCCAAAAATAACTCAGTTCTATTTTGCACTGCTGTACCCATATCTCCAGTTTCCCCTTACCCCCAGGACATATCTGGAAATGAGCAATTACTGCTCAGCATACCTTCCTGGTGAAACAAACAAATAAATAAATAAATAATCCTGCACTTCTTTGAACTGAATCCCAGCTGCCATTCTTCAGACCATTTCTCTAGTTTTTTAAGGTTTTCCCTCATTCTTTCAACACCCCCGGCAGTATCCAGTGAGGATAGTGGCTGAATATGAGTGACTGTCAAAACAGCGACTCATATTCAGCACTTTCCTCCTAGGTTACCCTGGAAGGGTAGTGACCCTACATGAACAGAGGGTAGTACAGGGCGACACGAAGGTTGGGAATAGCGAGGGGAAGTGGAGGGACAGGAAAGGGGTTTTGGGGGACTAGTGTGCCTCCTGCCTCCAAGCTAGCCATGTGGTGGCGTGGGTGGTTAGCTCAGGTGCAGTAGGTACAGGGTTTGGGACAAGGTGCAGAAAAATTTTGCTGCTGCCTGTGGCCATGGTACTTAATTTTTTTCCTGTTTAGAGATTTTGCCCCCTCCCCGACATGCACCCCCTTGAGTTGAGAATCCTTATTCAGTGAGAGTGCGGGGGGCAAGCCGCTCCACACAAAAACACTCTTTTCTTTTTCAGGATGTCGGGTCACCTGGGAGTGTATTTTGCCAATCTGCTTTTCAGCAATACACATTTGCCATAATAGCGACCACTATTTTGCAGTCGCTATGATGACATGGAACGCCCCCTGGCATGTCCACCTTATTGCATACCTTTGTGTCATCTGCAGAGATACATCCCTTCCCCCCAGTCCCTCTGCAATGTCCTCAATAAAGACATTGAAGAAGACTGGCCCCAACGCCAAGCCCTGTGGCACCCTGCTCGTCACCCTTTCCAGAGTACTCCCTGTTTGCCACAATCCTCTGACTCCTGCCAATCAGCCAGTTCTCTGCCCACAGAACTATTTTAGGATCAACCCATGGGCTGTGCAGTTTGTTAATCAACATTCTATGGTGGATGGTGTTGAAGGCCTTTCTGAATTTCAGATAGGCCACATCCACTGCACCTCCCTGATCCTCTACCTTAGATCTTACTTTGAGTGGGAGAGCTTGCAGCAGGCTATCACAATTAGGACTATGCCGCAGGCACTAGGACCCTCTGAAAAACTTCTCAACCAGCAATACGCAGCAGATACTGCCCCTGACATCGGCTCCACCCTGGTGTCAGCTCTGGTACAAAAGGGGGTGGACCCAGCTCCACCCCAGTTCTTTTCCCGCCATGTCCCGCACACATGAAGAGTTCCTGATGTCCTCAGCTAACAGCCCAGCTAAAACATTCAATTTTTGGGATATTTTCCTCTAGTTTTTTCAGCCTAACGTATGTCTTCGCCGTCATCAGTCTCCTCAACGGGACCACATATCAACAAGTGTGGTTGCGGATGCCTGATCCCGTCTAAAGACAGTCATCAGCAGTGCATTTTTTGCCTGGGGCCTGACCATGACACCGCGGCCTGTTCGGATTGTAGGAAGTTTATCAGCTGAACTCGGATCCATCGCTTGAAGGCCCTGAAAGCATATCTGCTGGAGCAGAAAATGGATCTGCACACCTCAGGGGAGAAGCAAAAGAAGAAGGACAAATTCAAGCGGTCTCACGAAAAGGACCGTAGTCAGTCCCGGCACCGGTCCAGGTCCCAATCTTGCTCCCACTCACCGCCTTCTTCCAAGACAACCCGTGGATCCAAGGGCTTAGGTGAGCATCCCATGGCAAAAGATCAGGCTAAGGATGGACCTCCGGGGGATAGGTCAGCGAAGCCTAAGGTGACTCCACTCAGGGTCACTGTTAAGCCCATGGAGGTGCAAGCTTCAGCCCCACCTTCCAAGGCCCCAGCGCTGCCTGTCAAGAGCATGCCGATGGAGTCTGAGGACGCTCCTGTGCCCCCGGTCGGATCCCTATCATTGGTCCCCTAACTGATGCCGGGTGAAGGGGTGTTGGATCTGGGTGAATTCAGCGAAGGGCCTGCATCCCCATCCCCTAAGTCCTCCTCTCCCTGGGCTCAGAAGAGTGCTCTCCTGAGAAGGTCGACCCGGATATTCCATTTCCAGGCAGAGCAGTCTCTGTTTTTTCAAAGGATGAGCTCCAGGTACTGTTTTCCTTCTGGTGGAGGCAGGTTCACAAGCGGACCCCCCCAAAGCCAGCCCCGTCACCAGTCCTGGACCCTTCAGGCGAATCACAGCCAGGAGGTGCTTCTTCCCTGAGCAAGATCACCAACAGGCCACCGCCTACTCCTCCTGTTAAGGCTCGTTCCTGGTCATGGTCCGTTGACTGACACCCGGCGCTCTACCACATCAGGTAGCTGACACAGGGTCAGGTCTTACACTAGGAGCCATTCCCATTCTGCTAGATGGGACCACTCCTGACGTTGGTCATGTGACCATCGTCAGTCTTCTGACCGACGTTGGTTGGTGAGCCACCAACACTCAGGTGGGGCTAACCATAGAGATAGGTCTGGCTACTCATCACCCAGTAGCCATTCCTCCTCTTCCTCTGTGTCTTCTACCTCTTCCTTTTTGGGGATTGGGGGTTCCCCTATAGAGAAGGACCAGCCCCACTCGCCTCCGACGATCCCACTTTCATGGATGTCGTGAGGCACATCCAGGCCTCCAATGAGTTGGATACGGAGGACCTGGATCCGGAATGCCGACATTTGGCTAAATACCTGAGGCAAAAGGAGCCCAAACCCTTGGTGGTACCTCCTTTAGTGGATACTTTCCAAGACCTCACCAGAGTGACCTGGAAGCGTCCGACTTCAGTCCCGGCTGTTCCAAAGAAATCGGACAGGCTGTACACAGCCCCGAAGGATGAACCATTTTTGGCCAAGCATCCTCAGGCGGACTCTTCAGTTATTATGGCTGCTTATGACAAATCTAAGCAGCTTAAACATCTCAGCTCACAGCCTCCCGACCTGGAATCCCGCTACTTGGACCAGGTGGGCAAGAAAGTCTACTCTGCCTCCACCTGTTCAATGAGGTCCCTGATTTTCTACACGCACATGGTCCAGTACCAGAATGCATTATGGGAGTGGGGACAAGAGCTGTTTAATGCCTTGCCAGACTCCGAGAAGAAGACAGAGATCCTGGACATTCTCAAGTTGGACTCGGGCATGGGCACGCATGTTTTGCGGGCCTCGTACGGTACTGCGGATATGGCAACCAGAGCAGCAGCATCAGGTGTCTGCCTCAGGCGTCATTCCTGGTTGAGGGTCTCGGGCTTTCATTAGGGTCTGCAGTCCAGCATCCGGGACTTGCCGTTCCAGGGTGCCGTCTTGTTTGAGCAGGAGATGGAGTCTTTGATCTCTCGCCTCCATGAGTCAGGCAAGTCCATCTGGTCTGTCCACCAAATGTACCGTGGAGACCAGCAGAGGCAGCGAAAGCTGCCATTTCGGAAGCCCTCAGGTGGTCAAGCTTGAGGCAATCAACAGGGTCAGAGAGGAGGCTTTCAGAGGTGAGCCGGCAACCAGCAGCATGGTGGCACTCCTCCCCATGGGCCCAAGTCCTCCCAGGCCTCTCTGCCCACCCCTGGCTCAGCCCAATGACTCCCTTCTGACCCCGACTCCTCCGGTGGAGGTACCAGGGGAGGTGGTAGGGGGTCGCTTCTCCCTGTACTTCCAGGGATGGAGCTCAAGAACTGTGGACAAATGGGTCCTAGATGTCATAAAGAGAGGACACACCTTAGAGTTCATAGAAACATACATAGAAGTTGACGGCAGATATGGACTGCAAGGCCCATCCAGTCTGCCCATTTCTTTTTCTACCTTATAAATGTGCCATCGGCCTTTGCTCTGTCAGTGGCCTATCTAGTCATACTCATCTGTATTGCTCCCTTATGCCTATCCCATGTTTGTTTGAAGCCGTGCACTGTATTCATAGCCACCACTTCCTGAGGTAGGCTGTTCCATGCATCCACTACCCTTTCTGTGAAAAAGAACTTCCTCACATTACCCCTTAATCAGCCTCCCTCTAATTTCATGCTGTGCCCTCTTGTCCTGCTATTGTTCTTATATTGAAACATATTAGACTCTTTCACCTTGTTAATGCCCTTAAGGTGTTTGAATGTTTCGATCATATCACCTCTCTCCCTCTTTTGCTCTAGGGTATACATATTGAGCTCCATTAATCTGTCCTTATATGTCTTCTGATGCAGACCCTGCACCATTTTGGTTGTTCTTCTCTGGACTGCCTCAATTTGGTTAATGTCCTTGTGAAGGTATGTCCTCCAGTACTGCATGCAGTACTCCAGATGGGGCCTAACCAGTGTCTTGTAAAGAGGGATTATTACCTCCCTCTTACGACTTGTGATACCCCTACTAATACACCCTAACATCCCCCTAGCCTTACCTACTGCTTTAGAGGTCTGCTTGGATGATTTCAGGTCATCGGTGATGATGATGCCCAAGTCTCTTTCTTCCTTTGTGACTGCCAGCAACTCCACTCCCAGCCTATAGGTGGCTTCAGGGTTTCTCTTCCCTATGTGCAAGAGCTTGCACTTCTTTGCATTAAATGCCAGTTGCCACTATTCTGACCATTTTGCTAGTTTATCCAGATCTCTTCTCATTCTGCCCACCCCATCTGGATCATCTACTCCCTGTTGCAGATCTTGATGTCATCTGCTAACAGACAAGCCTTAGCCTCCAGTTCATCTGCAATGTCACTAATGAAGATATTGAAGAGGACTGGCCTCAGGACTGATCCCTGAGGTATCCCACTTGTGACCTGCATCTCTTCTGACTGTATACCATTTACCACCACTCTCTGTTTTCTGCCCGTCAACCAGCTTTCCACCCAGTTGACCAATGTCAGACCCACCCCGAGCCTACCCAGATTATTTATGAGTCTTCTATGTGGAACAGTGCCGAAAGCTTTGCTGAAGTCAAGGTAGGCAACATCAACTGCTCCCCCTTGGTCCACCACTCTGGTTACCCAGTCAAAGAAATCTATAAGATTAGTTTGACAGGACCTTCCTTTTGTAAACCCATGCTGTCTTGGATCCTGTGCCCCTATGGATTCCAGGTGTTGCACTATCCTTTCCTTAAGAAGTGCCTCCATAATCTTGCCCACTACTGAGGTAAGACTGACTGGTCTGTAGTTTCCTGCCTCCTCCCTGCTACCACTCTTGTGGAGCGGGATCACATGAGTCCTTCTCCAGTCTTCTGGGACCTCTCCTGTGCTCAGAGACTCACTAAACAGTTCTGCTAATGGCTCTGCTAGTTCCACCCTTAGCTCCTTAAGTACCCTGGGATGTATGCCATCAGGTCCCATTGCCTTGTCCACCCTGAGCTTAGCGAGCTCTTGTAGGACCCTTTCTTTTGTGAAGGGAGGAGTGTTCACCTCCTTCCCCCCGTGTCCACGGTGCTGAGCTGTGGGCCCTGCCCTACCTTCTCTTCAGTAAATACTGAGCAAAAGTATCTATTTAGGATAGATGCTTTTACAGGGTTCTCCTCTTCACATGCCGCCTTTTCTCCTTTTAGCTTAGCAATACCCCCTCTGGACTTTCTTCTTTCACTAATGTATCTATAGAAAGTCTTGTCACCTTCTTTTACTGTTCGTACTAGTGTTTCCTCAGTTTGGGAGTTTGCCTCCCTTACTGCCTTCCCTGCTTCCATTTGGGCAGTTTGGTATGCCTCCCTATTTTCATCCCTCTGTGTTCCCTTATATTTCCTGAAGGCCAGCCTTTTGGCTCTGACCTTTTCTGCTACTGTATTTGAGAACCAAAGTGGTTTCCTTCTTCTTTTGCACTTCCTTTTCTGTCTAACACAATGGGATGTTGCTTCAGGTATTGCATTCTTAATGCTTGCCCACTTTGCCTGTACCCCTTCACTTGTGCTTTTTTTTGCCAGGGCTAGCTTAACTCTGTTGGCCATCTTATCAAAGTCAGCTCCTCTGAAGTCCCATATTTTTGCCTTGGAATGGGAGGATTTAGTTGTAGTGGCCAAACTGATTCATACCATGTGATGGTCACTGGCCCTCAGGTGACCTTCTACCTGGAGATCTTTGATCCCTTCCCTGTTAGTCAGTACTAGATCTAGGATAACCCTGTCTCTTGTGGGTTTTTGTACCAGTTGTTTTAGGCCCTCCCTCTGCAGGGAATCCACCATGTGTCTAGTTCTGGCATACGTTCCTGTTGGTATTGACCAATCTGTATCCAGCATGTTGAAGTCTCCCATTATCAGAACCTCCCCTTTTGCTGTTATGTTTTGTATATCTTCTTACAGTAATGTGTCTATATCCTCCCCTGGTCTGGGGGCCTGTAGACAACCCCAGTTCTTATGGCTGTCCCATTTCCTGTTTCCTGGGTGACCCACAGTTCTTCTGGCTCCTTATTTGTATTCTGAATTTCTGTAGCTTTGATATTTTCATTGACATACAGGGCCAATCCACCCCCCTTTTTGCACCTCGGTCTCTTCTGAACAGTACATAGCCAAGTACTGAAGTCTCCCAAGTGTGGTTACTGGTAAACCATGTCTCACTAATTGCTACTATGTCCAATTTAACCTCTGACATTATTGTCTGTGGGTCTGGGATCTTATTTCCCAGGCTGTGAGCATTTGTGTACATGATTTTCCATTGGCCAGATTTTGGTGTGTTAGTTGTTGGGTGAGGTCTGGCATTTCCCCTGTGCGTTGTATGGGGAGATGGACCTTTTTTCTTACCTGGTGATGCAAATGAACTGCAAACATGCTGAATCCCTGTTTGACCACTAGCTGAGGGAGGGTGTTCTTCCCATTTGACTTATGGGGTGCTGCACCCTCTCCCCATTTGCTAGTTTAAATATTCTGCAAGATGTCAAACTTCTGCCCTAATGCATGACTCCTCCTTAGTCAGATGCAGTCCATCAGATTTAAAGAACTACTCCCAGAACTGTTGCCAGTTCCCACAAATCTGTGTCCTTTTTCCTGGCACCAGCCCTTGAGCCACAAGTTTAACTCCCCTATCTCCCCTTCCCTGACTGTCCGTCCATCTGCCCCCCTCTCCCAGACTGGCAGGATCTCAGAAAAGGAGATGCCAGATGAAATGGATGATAGTTTGTCACTCAGCCTGGTCAGGTGTTCCTTGATCTCCATAACTGACCGGCTGGCGAGATCATTAGTCCCTATGTGTACCAGGACATCATTGTTTTCTCCTGCTTCCTGAACAATTTTAGCAATGTGGTCAGTGTCTCTCCATGCTGATGTACCTGGGAGACATCTGACCATTACTCCTGGCTGGAGATAGGTATCAACTCCCCGAATCATGGAGTCTCCTATGATCAGAAGTTTTTTGGATTTCATTTTTGCTTTTTTTGTTTTGGTTCCTGATTTGGGTGAGTTTTGTTGTGCTAGCTCCTGTGCTGCAGTGTCCTGCTCTGCAGTATCCTCGGCCCCTTGTTTGATTTTGAAGATAGAGGAAGATACCTGTTTGTAGTGTTTATATGGTTTTTGGAGGTAATATGTAGGAGAGCACCGAGTGATGGGGCACCCAATTTGCCCCTCCTAACCACCTGCCAACCTCCTGGACCAACTACCCTCTGCTGTTGAGGTTCTTCTGTTGGATGTTGGGGAAATGGTGGGTGGTTCTTATAATATATTTCCTCTTGAATATGAAATTTGAGGCGCGCAATCTCTGCCCATGCTGCCCAGAGCTTAGCCCTAAGATCTCCAGTGGCCCTGCATGTAGGACAGTGTCCTAAATCCTATAAGACTGTCCTTCTGAAAAGTGTTCTGCAGTACCTGCAGTTAATCATATCCATTCCAGATAAGTTGCTGGGTTTATATCCTGGTCAGAGTAATTAGAAGGAAGAAAATGCAAGTAATGGTTTGATTTTGTGTTTTGTTTTCATATAACTTGTTATAACAAGTTAAATTAGTAGTGCCTCTCTAAATGAGCTTACCTTGTGGATGCCCCACTGATCCGCCCCTTCCTGCTTTGCCACAGAAAATGTCACAACTGTCGTACCCTATAAAAGGAGTGTAGTGTGGGGTGGGTGGCTGGGCCCATCCCCTGCTGAAAAGGAAGAACCACAGACAAAAGAACAAGGAGGTAAGAGCAGAAACAATCAGTCAACAACAAATGCAGTAACCCTGAAAGCTTATCCTAATGTTAGATAAAACTGTAAAACCTGTAAAGCACCATCTGTAATAATTTCAGAGAAGATATACCCTGTAAGAAACACTTTGCTACAGAGAAAAATAAAGCAGTAACAGAAGATATACCTTGCAAAAGACAATCTGAATCAGAAGATTACAGCAGTAATCTGTTAGCACACACCTGTAGGCACACCTTGTAATAATGCAGAAGAAGGTATACCAGCAACAACAATTTGAATCAGAGAGAAATAAAGCAATGAAATGTTAACAACAAACAGTAGCAATCCCTGTGAGTACAAAATAAAAATAGCAACACACAGTAAATCTGCTTAGCCAAAAGAAGTCTTAATCCTTTCCCTTGCTCTAGTAATGTTCTCTGCTCTGTCCTTTCAAGCAATCTAGAAGGAAAGAGCTCAGGTGAAGCTAGGTGCCTTGGCCAGCAAACCAAGTCTTCATGGAGATACCTTTCAGAGACTCCACCAAGGTTCTCCAGATATCCTCCTTCTCATATTCCTCTCATAGAAGGAGAGATACAGGCCCTCTTGCATAAAAGGGCAATAGAGCCAGTCCCTCTGAGACAGTGGGGGAAAGGATATTATTCCCACTTCTTCCTGGTTCCAAAAAAGACCTAGGACCTTCGTCCCATCCTGGACCTAAGCTCACTAAATCTTTATATCGAGTACAAAAGGTTCCGGATGGTGACCCTTCCAGGTCATCTTCCTCTGCTGCACCAAGGGGACTGGCTCTGCTCCCTGGACATGCAAGATGCATATATGCATATCGCGGTCTTTCCCCCTCACAGGAAGTTTCTGAGGTTCCGCTTCCAGAGGGAACATTATCAGTTTCAAGTTCTTCCGTTTGGCCTCTCTTCCACTCCTCGAGTCTTCACGAAGTGTTTGGCAGTGGTGGCTGTGGCCCTAAGGTGTCAGGGGCATTATGTCTTCCCCTACCTGGACGATTGGCTGCTAGCAGCCTCATCAAGGTCTCACCTGCTTCAGGCCCTCGGAGACACTTATATACTCTTCTGAGACTTGGGGATCACCCTGAACCTTCCAAAGTCTTTCCCAGAACCCAGCCAAAGACTCATCTTTATTTGAGCAGTTCTGGATTCAGTACAGGGCATGGCTTTTCTACCCACGGAGAGGGGCAATTGCCTGCAGGAGATAGTCGGATTGGTTCTAGTGACTCCTCAGGTCCCGGCCCGGACCTTCCTCATATTACTGTGGCACATGGCGGTGGCCATTCTAGTTACTCCTCTGGCCCACCTCCACATGCGAATCTCACAATGGATGCTCAGAGTGCAGTGGGATCAGTGCTCAGATGACCTCGATGATGCGGTCAGGGTCACAGAGCCAGTAAAGAGATCGCTTCATTGGTGGATGGGTCCACTAAATTTAGAGAGAGGGGTCCCCTTCCTTCCAGAGCCCCTAACTCAGGTCCTTATGATGAATGCTTTGGATTTGGGGTGGGGGCGCACCTAGGGGTCTGCTAGTCACAAGGTGTTTGGGACCCCAAGGAGCGTGAGCTCCACATCAATGTCCTGGAGATGTGAGCGGTCCTCAATGTGCTACACGTCTTTCAGGAGGTTCTCATACCAGGCTCTCTTCTAGTTCAGATGGACAATATGGCGGTCGTCTTTTATATAAACAAGCAAGGAGGAGCTCACTCTAACCCCCTGTGCAGGGAGGCGATGAGAGTATGGTATTGGGCACTGGAATGGCACATCACTCTATCTGCAGTGCACGTTCTGAGTGCCCTCAATGACTTGGCTGACAGTCTCAGCAGATCTCAGTCCAGGGCCACAAGTAGGAGCTACTACAATCAGTAGCAGACCAGCTGTTTGACAGATGGGGTCATCCAGATAGATCTGGACTTGTTTGCATCACCACGCAATGCCAAACTGCCACTTTTTTGCTCTCAAGAGCCCGTGCCTGGTGTTTTCTGGCCAGTCGCATTGTCCCTATGTTGGGCAGGGAGGTTTCTTTATGCCTTCCCTCCCTTTCCTCTCATCCAGAGGGTTCTGCTGAAGTTACAGACTGAGGGGGCTGAATGATTCTGATCACCCCACTGTGGCCTCAGCAGATTTGGTTCCCACTTCTTCAGCAGCTTTCCATGGAACCTCCAATTCCACTGCCAATATGCTCGCAGTTACCATCCTAGAATCAGGGCTCATTGGTTTATCCCAGTCTCCAGTCCTTACACCTTCATACTTGGCTCCTTCAGACGTAGTGAAGTACAGGTATGGGGCATTGCCAGAGGTGGTGGAAGTTCTTGTGTCAGCAAGGAAGACCTCCACACGTTCCACTTACGCTATGAAATGGAAGCGTTTTTGTTTGTGGGCCTCATCTCACCATCTGGATCCCATTTCCTGTCCAGTGAACTCAACTCTTCAGTATCTCCTCTCCTTATACCAACAAGGCTTGAGCTGCTCCTCCACAAAGGTGCACATGTGGGCCATCTTGGCTTATCATGCCCTTTCAGGTGAAAGAACCCTAGCTCAGTTGAAAGTGGCACGCGCCTTTTTTACGGGGGAATCTTCATATAAGGCTTCCCATTCGGGACTCTATCCCACCCTGGGACCTCCTTTTTGTGTTGGAGAAGCTTACCCTTCCTCGTTTTGAATCTGCAGTGGATTGTGAGCTTTGTTATCTGTCTTGGAAGGTTTGTTTTTTGGTTGCCATTACTTCTGCTTGAAGAGTTTCTAAGCTTTGGGCTCTGATGTGTAAAGAGCCATATTTAATTTTCCACAGGAAAAGGGTTTCCCTAAGGATGAACCTAAGTTTCTTCCAAAAGTGGTCTCGGGAGCTAACCCTCAACCAGTTGGTTGACCTTCCAGTTTACTTTCCTTCGCCCTCTAACAGAGGGGAGGCTCTCCTTCACACTCTGGATGTTCACAGGATGCTTACATACTACCTTAAGTGTATGACTAATCACCGTAAATCGGAGCAATTGTTTGTGGCCTTTGCACCACAGTACTTGGGTAGACCGGTGTCCAAGCAGACCATTTCTAAATGGATTGTCCACTGTGTCTCTTTGTGCTATGAGAAGCACAACAAGCCCCTTCCAGGTCCGGTGAGGGATCACTGCACCAGGGGAGTGTCCTCTTCTTTTGCTGCACTGTGGAATGTAGCTATCAAGGATATTTACATGGCTGCTACCTGGAATTCAGTGCATACTTTCATAAAGCACTACAGCTTAGACATTGCCTCAGACGCTGTGCAGGCTTCAGCCTGGCAGTCCTTCAAGGACTACTGTCTTGAGCTTCTGTGTTCAGCTCCATCTCCACCTCCCAGGGTCAATTACTTCCTTGGTGAGGGACTGCTTGGGATTCAGTCCTAGTTGTGATAGTCTGCTGCAAGAGCTCTCACTCGAAGTAAGGTAGTACAGTTACGTTAGTACTTACCATAACAGTAGATATTCAAGAGAAGCTCTTGCAGCAGGCATTACTTTCCTGCCCTCCTTCCCCCTCTGAGGTGTGCAGATTTCATCTTCATGCTTTGCTCTATTCTCCTGTCAGGGCTCCTTCTCAGGACTTGGCGGGGGAACTCCACCCCCTTTTGTACCAGAGCTGATGCCAGGGTGGAGCCAACGTCGGGGGCAGTCCCTGCTGGGTATTGCTGGCTGAGAAGTTTTCTGGAGGGTCCTAGTGCCTGTGGCATAGTCCTAATTGTGACAGCCTGCTGCAAGAGCTCCTCTCGAAGATCTACTGTTATGGTAAGTACTTACGTAACTGTACTTTACTCAGTCATGCAACAGAATACTTCAATGAGTTAGTGCAAAACTCAGTGCTTATCCTAAATACAGTAGAAGTTAGGGATACATGAATAAGTAAATACATGCCATATAAGGTGTGTGTGTGTGTGTGTGTGTGTGTGTGTGGCAATGCTGTGTGTGTAGACAATGCACTGCTACATTATACTGGAGTATATATGCATATACCGTGTGTGTATGTATTAGTCAGTGCATGTGTGTATCACAACAATTAGAAAGTTCAGATAGGTAGCTCAATGGTTAGTGTAAGTCTGCATTCCCCCTCCTATCTAGATCAGTTTCAGCCTTATGCAGGTCATTGTTGATTTAAATAAGGTGTCTAGTGACAACCAGTCTCCCTCTGATGTCCCTCTGAGCCTGAAAAGAAGAAAACAGTGTTTTGATGTATTGTTTTTAATCTGTAAAAACATGCACAGACAGTGCACTACTATGTTATACTGGAACAGGTGTGCATATATGTGTATATGAATTAGTCAGTGTGTGTATCACAACAATTAGAAAATGCAGTTAGGTGGCTCAGTGGTTAGGGCAAAAATTGCTAGTCTACATTCCCCCGCTATCTTGATCAGTTTCAGCCTTATGCATGTCAATGCTGATTTAAATGAGGTATCTAGAGGCAACCCCCTACCCACCCTCCGATGTCCCTTGGAGCATGAAAAGAACACATTCCCACATGATGTCTTTCTTTAATCGATGCAAAAAATGGTCCATTGCTGATGCAACCCTCCACCACCAGCCTGACCTCTCATTAAGCATCTGCTACCCCACATCCCCAGACTCCCCCACACACCCTCACTCACCTGAACAGATCCCAATGTGAAGATCCACTGTCCCATGGAAGACGCATCTTGCTGCTGGAACTGCTAACTATTATATAAGAAATAAGGTAAGTGCAGTTGAAACTCCCTGATAATGCTCTGAGGAAAAACTAGTAGGAGGCTTGTGGGTCCCTGTATGTGCTCCTGTTTGGGTTAGAGGGTCTATTTTATGCTCTGGCCTATGCATTGAATACATTTGTATTTGCTATCTATTTAAATGTGGTGTGAGCTGATTTTGCTTCATCTACAGTGGGTGGTGCTTGAGTTTTTTATGTTGCTTCTTTGGTCTCTGTAGCACACTCAGCCACTGGGATGGCATTTTGTTGCATTGAAGTGCAGTTGAAACCCTATTGAAATACATTGAACTGCACTTACCGTATTACTTATAGAGCAGTTGCCAGTTCCAGCTGCAATACAGATCTTCAACTGGAGAATGGATCATCATGCTGGGACCTGTTCAGGTGAGCAAGGGTGTGTGGGGAGTCTGGGGATGGGGGTGGGTGATCAGTTGGAGGTCAGGCTGGGGTGGGTGACAGTCACATTAGCACCCAGTCTGCCCCATTAATCCCTATTTAGTATGATGTTCCAGGCCCAAACTGAACTCTGTAGCCCCCCCTTGCCTCCAGGATACCTATGTGTCTATCCCACTCCTTCTTAAATTTTGTGACCATTTTAGCCCCTACAACCCTTTGGGTAGGCTATTCTGGGTATCCACCATCCTGTCTGAGAATAAATATTTTCTCATGTTTCTCCTGAACCTTCCTCCTATGATTTCATTTTGTGCCCCTTCACTTGGAGCATCTCTTACCTCAGAAGATACATCCTTCTTGTACTCTGTTTAAAAAGATGAGGAAGAGCAGAGAAAGGGATAATAAAAGGATAATGATAAAGATAAATAAGTGCTAGCCATTGGAATTAGAAAAAATTAGGGAGGAACAAAACAGAATAAAGCAGTGTAGGGAAGAGGGACGGGTGATAGGTAAGAGTGAGGTGAGAGGTGAGAAAAAGATAATGATAAAGTCAATAAGTGCAAGCCATTGGAATTAGAAAAATTAGGGAGGAACAGAATAAAGCTGTGTAGGGGAGGGGGTCAAAGGATAGGTATGAGCAAGATAAGAAGGGAGAGGATAGAACATGCTAGAATCAGGAGTAGTTCAGAGAAAAGTAGTTGTGCAGGGTGGTAGAGAGGGAGTGTGGGGAGGAGGAATGTCTAATTTGAGGTGGCAGATGGTTCCATAATTTGGGGAAGTGGTACGAGAATGCAGACTGGCCTACAGAGGTAGCACAGCAAGGGACAGCTAGAGTGCGCATATCATGAGATCTGACAGAGTGAGAAGGAGAGGGATGTTAATAGAGGAGGAGAGGTAGGGTGGAACAGAGCAGAGCCAAAATTTAGAAATAAACTTGGCACAACGGGTGAGGTGTTGGTTGTCTAGTGAGAGAAAGGCAAGTGAATGATAAAGGGTGCAGTGATGGGTGGTGAGGGGAGAGTCCAGAGTAAAGTGACAGAAGGAGTTGAAAAGAATGTCCAATCTGGATGAGGAGGTCTTGGGAACAGCACTATAGACTATAGTACATCGCAGTAGTCAAAACTGGTAAGATCATTTTCTGCACAAGCTCACACTTTACAAGTAGAGATAAGCAACTAAGGTTCCTGTTCAGGGCATCTAGCTTGGGGTGCAATTTTTTCAGGATGGCATCCACATGAGCAGAAATGCTGAGGTGTTGATCAAGCCAAAGCCAAAGGTATTTAAAGGAGGAGGTGTCCTCAAGTGTAGTCCCATCAAGTGTGTGGAAGGACGGCATGGTGGTGAGCCTAGAGAGTCTCTGCCTAGAGCTAAAGGTCAAGAAGACAGTGTTCTTTGTGTGTGTGTATCACAGCAATTAGAAAATGCAGTTAAGTGTCTCAGTGGTTAGTGCAAAAATTGCTAGTCAATATTCCCCCACTGTCTAGATCAGTTTTAGCCTTATGCCTGTCATGGCTAATTTACTGTAAATGAGGTGTCTAGTGACAACCCCCCACCCTCTGATGTCCCACAGAGCCTGAAAAAAGGAAAATGGCCCCTCAATGTATTTTTTAATCTGTAAAAATATGTGTAGATAGTACACTGCTATATTATACAGAAATATGTAAATACATGAATATATATGTGTACACGCATTAGTCATAAGGGAAGGGATCAAAGCTACAGAACTAAAAAGTAAAGGGGGAGGACAAGAGGCACTCTGGGTCACCTTGGAGACAGGGAAAGGCATCACAATCCGCACAGGGGTTGTATACAGACCTCCGTCTCAAGGGGAGGAAATGGTCAAGAAAATGATAGAGGACATTCTCAAAATGGTTGAAAAAGGGGTGATACTGTTAATGAGGGACCTGAACATGCCAGATGTTAACTGGATGACATGGACTGCAGCCACATCCAAGAGCAGGGTCATTCTCGATGCCCTACAGGGGGCATGCCTTAGACAGCTAGTGGTGGAACCCATTCAGAAGGGAGCAATATTAGACCTGGTACTCTCAAATGGAGAGAGGATCACAAATTTAGAAGTCAGTAGACATCTGGGGACAAGCGATCACTGCACAGTGTGCTTCACAATAAACACAACCATGGAGAAAAGCCATACAAAGACAAGGATACTGGACTTTAGAAGGGCTGACTTTGGCATAATGGGTGAATACCTGAGGAATGCATTAGCAAATGGCCAGAAAGGAGGGGTGGAAGAACAATGGAGAAAAATCAAAACTGCCATCATGGAGGCAACAAACCTTTGTGTGAAACAAGTAAAGAAAACAATGTGGAATAAAAAACCACTATGGTTCTCAAAAGAGGTGTCAGGGAAGGTTAAGGAGAAAAAGGCTGCATTCAAAAAGTATAAGGAATCACAGAAGGAGCACGACAGGGAATTGCATCAATTAAAGCAGAAAGAAGTGGGGAAGGCAGTCAGAAAAGCAAAAGCCCAAAGTGAGGAAAAGATAGCCAACTCAGTTAAGAAGGGGGATAAATCCTTTTATAGGTACATTAGGGAGCATAGAAAGGTTAAGGGAGGGATTGTGAAGATTAATAAAGGAGAAGGGAGGTGAGCAGAGGGAGACAGTGAAAAGGCAGAGATACTGAATGAATACTTTTGCTCAGTATTCACAAAAGAAGAAGAGGAGGAGTCACCTAAACCAAACAACAGAAGCACTCTGGGTAGTAGGATTGACACCAGTCCATTTACAGAAGAAAGAGTCCTGAAAGAACTCCTAAAACTCAAGGTGGACAAAGCAATGGGGCCTGATGGGATTCACCCTAGAATCCTAAAAGAAGTAAGGGAGGACCTAGTGACACAATTGACCACACTTTTTAACAAATCATGGGAGCATGGGGTGGTACCTGAGGACTGGAGGAGGGCAGATGTGATTCCTCTTCACAAAAGTGGGAGCAAGGCAGAAGCAGGAAACTACAGACCTGTTAGTTTGACATCAGTGGAGGGGAAAATGATGGACTCACTTCTGAAAGAAAAAATTGTTGAGTACCTAGAGGCCAGCAGGGCACAGGACCCAAAGCATCATGGATTCACAGCAGGAAAGTCATGTCAGATGAATCTAATCGATTTCTTTGACTGGGTGACCAAAGTAATAGACCAGGGAGGGGCTGTGCATAAGGCCTACCTAGACTTTAGCAAGGCATTAGACACAGTCCCACACAAAAGATTAATAATCAAGCTAGCCAGCCTGGGAGTGGGTCCCAGGGTGGTAGCCTGGGTAGCAAACTGGCTGCACAACAGGACACAGAAGGTAATAGTGAATGGAACACATTCTGAAGAAAGGGGGGTTACTAGTGGAGTACCTCAGGGCTCAGTACTGGGTCCAGTCCTCTCTAACGTCTTTATAGTTGACATTGCAGAGGGTCTGGAAGGAAAGGTATGCCTCTTTGCAGATGACACAAATATCTGTAACAGAGTTGATACACAAGGGGGGGTAGAAAGGATGAGAAGGGACTTGGCAAGGTTGGAGGAATGGTCAGACATATGGCAACTTTGATTCAATGCAAAGAAGTGCAAAGTAATGCACCTGGGAAATAAAAATCCAGGAGAAGAGTACACAATAGCAGGGGAGGTACTAACAACAACAATAATGGAAAGGGACCTGGGGGTAGTCATATCAGATGGCCTAAGGTGGGTAAGCAATATGAGAAGTCAGTAAGGAAAGCCAGGGGGATACTGGGATGCATAGGGAGGGGCATCACAAGTAGAAAAAGGGAAGTGGTTATCTCTCTGTACAGACAGTTGTTGAGACCCCATCTGGAGTACTGCGTGCAGTTTTGGAGACCTCATCTATGCAAAGACATAGACAGGATGGAAGCAGTCCAGAGGAGGGCAACTAAAATGGTGCAGGGTCTACATCAGAAACCATATGAAGAGAGAGACTGAGAGAGCTTAATATGTATACCCATGATGAAAGGAGGGATGGAGGGACACATTAGAAACTTTTAAGTACCTCAAGGGAATCAACAAAGTCCAGGAGGGTAGCATCTTTCAGAAAAAGAGATGTGTAAGAACAAGGGGGCACAATTTAAAGATAGAGGGGGGACGGCTCAGGGGTAATGTGAGGAATTTATTTTTCACGGAGAGAGTGGTGGACGCATGGAACTGCCTTCCTGGAGAGGTTGTGGGGTCTAAAACAGTGGGGGAATTCAAACATGCATGGGACAGACATAAGGCAATTATAGTGGGAGGTTGCAGGAAGTAGGCTATTGGTTAACTAGAATCTGCAGCTTATCCAATAGGTAGGGAAATGGGCAGACTGGGTTGGCCAAGTGGTCCTTATCTGCCATCAAAGTCTATGTTTCTATGTTTCTATGTTAATGTGTCTCAGTGATCCTTCCCTTCCAACTGCCGAACAGGAAGTTCCTGTTGTCAGTCAAATCCAGTGGCTATAAAAATAGAACTGGCTTAGGGTGGAAGGGTGGAGGGGTGGGAAGGAGGGCAATTAGTAAAAAAAAGCTGTAGTTCTAGACTGCTGTTTCTTGCTCTGAAAGCAAAGTTCTCTGTCAAAAACAACAGGAAGCTGTAATTGGTGACACCTGCTTTTGTAATCCTAAACTTCTAAGCTACACCCCCAATTAGATTCACCCTCATCAAACCCCTGTCCAGAGAGACACCAAGATTCTGCACCTCGGAGGAGGCCTTCAATGGAACAGATCCCAGAATGAGTCCACTGTACACCACAGGCCATCCTATCCCACACTCTGTTTGACTCCACCACCAATACTTTCATCTTATCGGGGTTCAATCGCACCCAGCTGGAAGCCATCCAGTCATTGAACTTGGCAAGCCAGCTGTATAGCATGTCTGCCACGTTGGATGTTCCTGGGGCAATGGACAAGTATAGCTGGGTATCATCAGCATAGTAGTGAAACCTCAGACCATACTTCCTCATGATCCCTCACAGTGGCAGCATGTACACTGCGAACATCATTGGGGCCAGGACCAAACCCTGGGGAACTCCACACAGGAATGAGAGACTAAGGGTGGAGGAGAAATTCCCTATCATACCCCTTTGCCTCCTGTTGGTTAAAAATGACTCAAACCAGCAGATGACAGTGCCAGTGAATCTGCAGAATTCTCTAAGGCAGTCAAGCAAGACACAATGGTCCACAGTGTCAAATGCTGAGGAGAACAAGTATTGTCCTTTCCCTTTGGTCTCTAGCCCTGAGGACATAATTCTGCACCCAAACAGGCACGGTTTCTGTGCTATGCGTTATCCGAAACCCCAACTGGAGGGGTCCATATAACTCATGGGTCACAAGGTGCTTCTCCGACTGACGAGCCACTACCTTCTCCACGGTCTTTGCCAAAAATGGAAGATTGGAGATAAGACAGTAATTTGCCCTGACCTCCGGTTCCAAAGATGGTTTCTTAAGTAGTGGTCTCACCAATGCCTCCTCCAAGGCATCAGGAAAGACCCCCTCTGACAAGGAACACCAGATAATCAGGGCAGACACCGGGCTGACAGCGTTGACACATCTCATCAAGAATCTCATCGGCACTGGATCCAGTTCACAAAATGTGTGCTTCAGATTGGTCCCCATCTCAATGACCTCACTTACCTCCATTGGTCTAAACTCCCCACAACCAGATGGAGAGCACTCAGGACACTTCAGGTTACCACTGTCAGCTCTGGATTGGCTGACTGAGAGAATTCTCTGCTGAATACCGGACACCCTGTCCAAGAAGAACTGAGCAAACTCTTCACTTTCAGAATTAGAAAAGGCCTTGTTCAGTGGTAGAAAGGCAAGACTAAGTAGCCTGTCTACGGTCCGATAAAGTGCAGCTGCTCGGTTCTTCCCTGCAGCAATCTCCCTGGACAGGAATTCTGCCTTCTTATGGTTGATTGCCCCTCGGTACACATTATAATGTGCACTCAGGGCCAGTTTGTCCTCCTCCAGGCAGGTCTTCCCCCACCTGAGCTCCAACCACTGACCCTTTCTCTTCAACTCCTTGAGGTCCCCATCAAACCATGGGGACCTCAAGTAGGAAGATTTGGGTCATACACTGACAGGTGAGAGGGAGACAATGGCATCCGATAGCACCCTATTATAGGAGCCAGCTACAGTTCCAATGCCTCCAACGCATGCATTACTCACATTAGATAGATCAGCTACTGCCAAAAAGCCCTCCTGGGTTAATCCCCACAAAGGGAAGTAGCTCATCATATCTGTGGGGGGCATCCGGTGGGTTCCCCAAACATGAATCACACCGAGCAGTGATCAGACCATGCCACCCAATCAATCTTGAGATTATTTATCTCAAGCCCCAGTGAGAACACCAGGTCCAAAGTGTGCCCACCCTGGTGGGTTGTGGAAGAAACTACTTGCGAAAGGCTCAGTGATGACATGATCTGGAGGAGGTTATGACTGAGCCAAAATGATTCATTGTCAGCCCAAACATTGAAATCCCCCATGACACTACATCTGGGGGCTTCCAATGCTTCACTGATGATGAATTCGGCAACCTGCTGCAGGAAATCTCCCGCTGCCCCGGGGGGGGAGCAGTAAATCATGAGAATCCTGCAACCTGTGCCCGGACCCACATGGACAGCCACACATTCTAAGGAAACTGGGGTTCTCACTGGGTGCACGGTGAAGCCCAAGTCGGATCTAAAGCAGATGGTTACCCCACAACTCCTAAGTTCCTCTCTGGGGCAGTGCACCATGGTATTACCAGAAGGGACAGCAGCCTCAAAAACCAGGCCAGCATCGTTCCCAATCCAGGTCTCCATGATGCAAGCCAGATCGACCAAGGAGATCAAGTTTTCAATAATAGCAGTCTTGTCCTGATTGATCTGGCATTGCAAAGCACCACCTGCAGGGGATCTGTGGACAAAGCAGCCCCTCAGGTTACCTGGCCACTCGATCTGGTGGACTCCCTGGGGACAGGCACCAAACATGTCTGGCCTCTGTCTTGTGCCTGTCATAATCCAGGGCACCTTCTGCACCTAACAGACTCTATCCTGCCACCCCCTGCCATGCATGTGGCACCCTACTGCCCCAAATCACCCCAGCCCCTCCAAATCCCCACCTCCCGACAGCATCTTGCTGTGATATTAGAAACCAGGAGGCAGATAACGGATGAGAGGTCATGCAGATGAGATGCCCCATACACTATTCTGGCCCTGTCCGGACAGCCCTGGCACATCACACCTGACAAAGTCATGTCACACTCATCTAATTCCACTTGCACCACAATCATACACTAACAAACAATTTACCCTAAACACACCCCTAAGCACCCCCCCTCAGTGTAACAGTCAATAAAACACAATTCCAGGAGAGAGTCTAATATCACAGAGCTCACACCTCTGCAATTTTCTTTTTTGTCCAGAAAATTTCTTTAACAGGCCTGGCTCTCACCCAGGCCAGTATCAGAAAGCCAGTCAGTAACTTTATATGCAATAAAGCAGTTTGCTTCCAGGTAACAACAGAAATCACCACCTAGGGTTTTGCACAAAGTTGAAAAATGTTTAGAGTATATACATCACCAAATCAGTTCAATAGTCCAGAATGATTTCAACTTCCTCCAAAATCTAGTCCAAGTAAGTCCCAATCAATCCTCTTCCCCCACCTCTGTCAGGAGCCTCCCTCCCTCTTGCTTTCCTGGGTCAGAGCCCAATCCTGCAGTAGCGCAACTGCACAGCCCCAGGTCGCACTTCTGCATTCCTTAGAGAACAGGCATACAGGCCCATCCTTCGGCAGACCCAATACTGATCCTCCCAGTCAGGCCCATGAAACCAGTCCAGCTACATGCACCAGTTCAGGATGGCCCCTGAGCAGAGGCTCCACTTCCTTATACAGGACCGCAACACCTCACTTTCCCGGTCCTATTACAACAACAGGTCAATGCTTTTCTGGAGACTGTGCATTGGTCTCTCACCCTAATATACTCCATAATTATCTCCACTCGTTTCATTGCTTTCCACCCACTTTCTTGAACTCCTTCCAACACCACTCGACTTCCGATGGTCCGTTCTTCAAACAAGCACCTCAGCCAGTCAAGAAATGGTGACTTTACTCCACTCTACCACCACCCGAGCTCCAGGATACTCCTTCTGCCAACAATAAATCCCGGGGTAAGTTTCCAGTTTTAAGAGGTGGATTGTGAACCCTGTTAACTACAACAGCAGAGTTCGTGTATGAGGGACCACACTACTTTACTATCACTGCTCCTCCTTGCCTCTCTAAAAAACCAAAAAGCTGACTCCTCAGGCTACAGACACTTCCCCGTCCCTACCTAACTCTTTATGCCCTAAGCATCGCAACTAAAATAAAACAAAGCAATTTTTGAACTCGGGATGCAGTGAGCAGCCACCGAGTTTGGTAGAATTAAAATAGCAACTCTCTCCTAAAAACTTAAAAGGGCTTAAGAATGAAGAAAATTTTAGCTCCCTTCAGAGCCCATACAGATGGCAGCCCAGCATGGATGCCATCTTGCCTAAACAATCATCTACAGCTGTCATTTTTCACACATTGCCCAAAATGTATTTTCACACATCTGCCACACAATGGTGTTGTCACTGTAAGAAATCAATGTTTGGGACAGATTAAGAAAATCAGTATCACTGTTCATGTGTGGAGGTCCTAAATGCTTTCATGATGTGGGGTCACTACAAGCCCATGTTGAAAATTTGGAGTGCAAATACCAACAAACGCCCAGGGTTTTAGGGTTTTTAACTGTAACATCCCATGCTGTAGAGACTGACAGGCATCAGAGGTGTGACTTTGGATTGTCGGCTGTAATGTTTATACCATTCCACCCCCACCCTCACCCTGCAGCCTGTGGCAAGCATCAAGGCATGCCTTGGACTCTTCGGCTCCAAAGTCCACCCATTCTCCTATACTGCACTCATCTCAAAGTATTTCTTTATGGAATGGGGTGAGCATAAGGCACAATGACCCCAAGGCACAATGCAACACCTGTTAGAGTCTGCAGGGTAGAGTGAGGTGAAATGGCATCAGCGTTACGGCTGATGACCCAAAGGCACACCTCAATGTCTGTCAGTCTCTGCAGGGTGGGGTGGGGTTGGTATCAGTTCCATACTTCACTGCCATTCCTATTATGTATCTCTTTAACTCCTGCACTACCAATGCCAATGCCAGCAAGACAACATTCATCATTGACAAATGCTTGTTTTAATCTGTAAAAATGTGTGTAGACAGTGCACTGCTATGTTACACTGGAATATATATGCATATCTGTGTATATGTATTAGTCACTGTGTGTGTGTATCATAACAATTAGAAAGTGCAGTTAAGTGGCTTAGTGGTTAGTGCAAAAAGTGACAGTTTATACATTTCTCGCTGCCCACAGTGCCATCATTTTGCAGCCTAATTGGCTCTTGCTAGAGTTTGTTTGCCTTTGCTGTTATTTGTGTACCTTCCATAGCTTTAGCTGTATATGCCTTTACTTATTCAGTATTTTTCTGTTTAGAAATGTTATGCATACCATAATGAGTCTGGGTCACTTCAAATAAGTTTCTAATTATTGTACAATGCAGGATTTTTTTCTTGGTAGATATATTATTTAGTTGATAGACATACCACGCAATTCCTTGTATTTTTTTATTTATTTATTTGGTATTCAGAAAATAACCTTTGAGTCAAGGCTCTTTTACAAAGGTTCTCCATCATGTGAGCAGAGTATAGACATTCAATCAAGAAGGTTACAGAGTTTTAGGACATTTGAGACACTGAATAGCACAACAATCTGGAAAAGGTTGCAGAGTTTCTTAGACATTTAAAACACAATACAGCATATGGACATCAACTTTAGTTGATTACAAATGCAGGTAAGGTGCAGAGGCACTAGAGGTTAAGTTAGGCTGGCAGAGGGTCAGTAAGGACAGGATTTTGGAAGGGGAGGAGGGGGCCTCTAGTAAAAGTGGTCAAGGAGGCAGGGCTGAGGCCGAGGAGGCAGAGACCCATCCTAGTGTGGAGACGGGGGTGAGGGGTGTACAGGAGCAGCCCCTTAGAGTGATTCAGAGGCATTGTCAAGGAGCGTGTGGGTGGGTGGCTTCTGTCTTGTGCTGAGAATAGTTGCTGTTAGCAGAGCAAGGCCTTGTCATCTACAGTCTATCAGCTGTTGGAGAAGTAGGGGCACACAGAGCTGGAGGTCAGGTAGTGCTTAAGGTCTGATTTGAAGCTGTACAGGCTAGTGGAGTTCTGAATGGACTCAGTTACCTCATTAAGCCAAAGAGGGGCTCTGGAGGAGAAGGAGTGCAGTCCAAGAGCTGTGTGTCAGAAAGGCACCATGAGGCCCCCTGCATTCTGCTTCTGGTCATATGTTCTGAGTCTGGGAGGAAGAAGATACCTGCTATGCACGGGGGGGAAGGGCTTTCCCCAGTAATGCTTTTTTGCCTAGGAGGCATGTAAGGAATTTAGTCCTGCACCCAAGGAACATTAGGTGTGTCTGTTCATAGAAGGAAGAGGTGTGGGTCATTCAGTATCTGTTCAGGATGAGCCTGTAGGCCTTGTTGAGAGCTACATGCACCCTCTTGAGCACAGAGTCTGATGCTGCGCTGTAGACAACCAGGCTGTAGTCAATGGTGGAGAGGCTTTAGGTCCTGACTGATAGGTGGATGGCTGCCGTGGTAAGGTGTTTTCTGAGCCTGTATAGCACACCAAGCTAGGTGTTGACTGTCTTAACCACCTGGTCAACATGTTGAGCATAGGATAAGGTGTTGTCCAGGGTGACTCCAAAGTATTTGAAGGAGTGTACCTGTTACAAGGGGGCGAGCACAATGTTGGTGATGTTTATGGTGGGGTACCTTTTCTTGAGCTGGGAGCTGGATAGGAGCATGGTCTTGTTTTTTTGTAATTGAGCAGAAGTTTGTGCTCACTGAGCCAATCTTCTGTTTTACTGAAGGAGCGCTGAAGTGCTGCTTGGGGTGGCTCAATTCGAGAGTTGCTGTTGAGGATGACAGCATTGTCCGCATATAGGATTATCTTGGCCTCACAGGCTTGAGGGAGATTATTTAGAAACAGGCAAAGAGCAGGGGTCCCAAGATGGATCACTAGGTGACACCCAGCATGACTTCCCTGGGGTCAGACACTGTTTGTCCTATTTTTACCCATTGTATCCTGAGGGACAGGTAGTCTTGGAACCAGAGTGTTGCATTGGCAGCCACCCCCAGACTTTGTAGCTGGGCCAGTAAGAAGGTGTGGTTGATGGAGTCTAAGGCTTTTGTTAAGTCTATGAACACTGCCCCTACTAGTTTGTCTTTGTCCATAGCTTTGCGAGCATAGTCGGTGAACTCTACAAGGGCAGTCATGGTACTATGCCCCTGCCTGAACCCGTGCTGGGTGGGGCATTGCAGTTGGTATTTGCTGATGTAGTCTGTCAGTTCGTCCACAACAATCTTCTCAAGGGTCTTGGATAGGGGGAGAGGATTGAGATCGGCCTGTAATTGGACACATTGGTCGTGTCCCTGCTTTTATGGACAGGAGTGACCAGCGCTTACTTCTAGGTGGCCAGGAATTGTGCCAGGGTCAGGGATTTGTTGACTAGTTTTGTAATAGGCTTGATGAGCACATCAAGAGTTTGAGACACCAGCTTCATGTCTACTCCATCACTGCCCATTCTGGTCTTCTCGAGCACTCTTTTTATGTATGATGCTGCCTCCTTTATAGTAACTCTCTTGAGGTAGAAGGTAGAGTGAGAGGTACTGGGTGCTTTGTCATCTGAGGGAACCTTGGTGTGGTGTAGCTAGTCAGGAGGGAGTATTGTGCTTAGATCTGTGAAGGAAGAGTTGAAGGACTCTGTGATAAGGCATAGGTCCGAGGTAGTAGATCCATTAATGTGGAACAGCTGCGGGTTTCTCATTTCTTCTTCCCCCAAGAGATTCCATATGTTTTCCCAGAACCTTTTGCTGTCACCCCAGCTTTTATCGAGCAGTTCCTTGTGGTGATCTGCTTCAGCCCTAGGTATTAGATGCATGCTGCAGTTTCTAGCTGCCCGGTACAGATGGTGGTCATGATCTTTACCTGAGGCCCTGGCTTTTAACCAGAGGTTGTCCCTCTCCTTCATCATGGCTAGGATGATGTAATCCAACCATTAGTGGTCCCCCACACTTTCCTCCTTTTGAATGGCACATATCAGTCAGAAATATTGTTGACGCCATCTGTGAAGTACTTCAGGGCCTGGTCCATTTCTGGCAGTGTGTCAATGGGCAACTAGTCATGGCGGGATAGGGCATTTTTAAGCAATCCTAACTGGCCTCTTTTCAGGATCCTGCTCTGTCTAGTGATGGGGGAGCTGTTTTTGAACTTATTTGACCATCTGAGGGTGACAGAGGAGTGGTCGCTCAGTGTATCTGGTAGAACCTTGACCTCAGATATTAATGATGGGGGGTTTGTGAGGATCCAGTCAATGAGCAAGCTCTTGCCTGTCTTGTGGTTCCTTCTGGTTGGTTCCGTGATTAGTTGTGTCAGGTATGCGCTTGCCACAATATCCTTGAGTGGTGTGGAGTTGTCGCTTTCCCAGTTTATATTGAAATCCCCTGTGATAAGTAAATCACTATCCTTGGGTAGGGAGGCCACTGCGTCCAGGACCTTGGGCACACTGTCCCATGATTTTGGAGGGGGCAGATAGGCTGATGCAATGGTTAGTGTCTTACCCAGTGTCTTGCCCAGCTGTCCGATTTGTATAACAAGGAACTCGTGGTCTGTGGCCATCCTGGAGATAGGGAGGACAGAGCCATGGAAGGAGTTTTTTGTGTAGATAAGACATCCCCACCCTTCTTGCCATGTCTGTCACTCCTGAATACCTGGTATCCAGGTAGCACTGTTTCCCTGTTTTTTATATTGCCTGTCAGCCAAGTCTCAGGTATGCTATGTCCGGTTTGTGCTGGGCCATCCAGGCCTGTAATTGTGTAAACTTTGCTGTTAGGCTGCAAATATTCATTGCAGCTATTGTCATGCCCTTTGTCTTGATACCCACAGATCAGGGTGGCAGCAGAGGGCCAGGATTTGGGTGCACATTCCCAGATAACAGGAGGAGCATTAGGATGTTTCCTCACTGTGATGCAGAGGGTTATAGAGATTCGTGACTTGCATTTCCTTATTTTACCTTGGAGAGGCTTTTCCACTTTCTGAGAGGTGTGTGTGAGAGGTGGTAGCCTTGTGGAGCCATGGTGTGTGTTGGATGCATTCTCCCCTGTTGTGATCCCATTGTAGTAGGACTGCTGGTATGCCCCCAATGTGGAGGTTGCTCCTGGTACTGTTAGCTAGCGGCCCATTCTGAGGTAGTGTTCTGGGCAGACTCATGAGGGACAGGTGATCTGAAGTGCACCTGGGCACACTAACCCAAATGTGATAGCAATGAGTAGGAGAGTAGTGTAGCTTGTGTTGTTTGTTATTGGCAAGGGTTAGGTTTGGAATTAGGCTGATCAAAAGGCTAATACATATGGCAGAAATACAACCCAAATGCTATGATGAGAACTTAGTTCAGGGGCAGGGGAAGCAATACAGTAAATGAAACTTAAAGAGTTATGATTAACACTGACAAGTGTTGGGCCCTACAACTGCATTCTGCATCTTTAAGGGGAGTTGCAATATTAATGAGAGGGGAGGATGAAGATTGCCTAGGGACGGTGCCGCTGAGGGAGACAGAGTATTTAATAAAGTCTGGGGGTGAAACATTTATGCAGGAGGGAGAGAAAGTGAAACAAAAATGGGGTTATTTGTAGGGCATTGCTACAACTGTGACCCAAATGAAATCTGGTCTACACAGAGAAGTGTTCACAAAACGCTGTATCACTTTAAGCTTAGTTTCTAATCCAGGGTAAAATACCACTGGCACTTAAAACAAAGAGAGCTGTAATAATATAAAACCTGAAAACCTGCACTCTAAAGGATCCTGCACTTCAAACAACCCTTGAGTGCAAAATTGCTGTAAACAGGCTTAGATTCACTTTAAAGTTAGCATTCACAGGACAATTTGGAGAAACTTAAACCAGTACCAGAATCAATAAATAAAATTAACTTAAAGTCCAAAATGAATAGGAGTAGCAAAGAATTCAAAAAGTGGAGCAGCTGGGGGGCATGACTTGGACTTGAAGATGATGGCAGCCTGAATCTATCACTCTGCTCCAGCCTGGCGATAAATTGTACATCATCTGTCAAGATGCTGGACTGAAGGCTTTTCATTTTGTTTGATTATACCCTCCCTGCCTCTGTCATCGCTTTGGAACTGTTCTCGGGGGATGCCCACGCTCCTACGGCACCCAATGCGCTGCTCAGATATCAGTCCTGTTTTCTCCCACTAGGCCACAAAGGCCCGAGCACGGTTTCTGCATTGCACAGTATCCTTCCATCTCTCCCCCCCCACTCACCACCGGGTCGCAACTGAAAGCGCTTGATGACTAAGCGGGGAGCAATCAGCCCCCAGTGGCAGGGCAGTTCTATATTGTCTATCTACTGATTGTTAGCTCTGTCAATGAGATGGATCCTCTAGACAACAAAAATGAGGGAGCCACCGGATGGGCTACTCTTGTTTCTCTGGACCAAGCTCAGGTGGGAGAAGCCCTCACTAATATTACTAAAATGCTCGAGGCATTGCTATCCAGAGTCGATACAATTGGTGCCTTCTTAGCTGGCAACGTTGCTGATGTCAGGAGGTTAGATGATCAGCAAGATGTCCTTGAACAACGAGTGGAGGAGCTAGAAGACCAATGTATTACTGTGCTGCAAAAGCTTTGGGATCATGAAACCAAGTTAGCCCAATTATGGCACAGAGTGGAGGATCAGGAAAATTGAAGCAGAAAAAACAATATTCGGATCCTCGGGGTGCCAGAGGGTACAGAGGGCCCTAACATGGAGAGATTCCTGAATGAGTGGATTCCACAGCTATTAGGTGAATGTTGGAAACAGCTGGTGGGCGTTGAATGTGCGCACTGAGTTTTTGGTAACCCAAACATCACCAAAGGCCCTCGGACTATAATTGCTTACCTGTTGTGCTTCTCAGTCAAGAAGCAGCTACTTAAGGCTACAAGGGACATTGGGGAGTTAGTTTGGAGAGGCAACACCATCTCTTTTTACAGGGACTTCACACAGGAGGTGGCAGCCAAACGTAAAGCCTATAACCTGCTGAAAAAGATCCTGAATGCAAACTCAATCCAGTATCATTTTAAGGGCCTTACAGCACCATACCTGTCCAAAAATGGCCAATCCTTCCTGGCAGAATCTCCTCGAGACACTGAGGCCTGGATTCAGAGTCACTGGCCTAACATGTTGTCAGGAACTACATCTCCCAGATGGCTCTGGGATCCATGGGGCCAAACAGATCAAGGAACTAACAGGAAAGGAAATGCTGCCCCTGGGGACAACAATTGCAGCTGGACAGGTCCACCCAGTAAGGACTTCCCCACGCACAGGCAGCTCTGGGCTCCATCTCCTGTAGGGGCTAAGCAACCTTCAGTTCCCCCTGAAACTCACATAGCTCTCGAGGTATCCAATGCTAATCAAAAACCTAAGCTACTGGAACTAACTGAGTCCCCACTTCCAGCGAGACAACGTCAGTGGTCCAGAAGCCCTCGCTCCTCATTGTAGAGTAACTCCACAGCGTCTCCACCTGCAAAACTTCTAAAGGCAGACCTGATTGTGCTGGAAAGGGAAAAACAGCTGGACCGCTCTGAGGACTTAACTGCTGTACCCATGGATGACCCGGTTCCCCTAGACTGGGCAACTGCGATGGAAGAGAGCGAAGAAGATGCTGCAGTGACTGCTGGTTTGCTAAAACCTGGACTGAAAACTTTCGTGGAAGCCCTCACAATGTCTTGCAACTCTGCCACGATGGATCCGATCTGTGAAAATGGAGAAGCCTTAAAGATGCACGATAAAGTAACTTTATAATATTTATACTATTCTAACTTGCCATTGGTTCAGGTCTCTATATCCTCACTAGGCTACAGGGTAGGGAAAGCGGGCGCCCCTGCCTCCTGATCTGCACTCTGCCCCACATGGGGTACTACCTACCTACATACTACAGGCATCCAATCCACTCCTCTGCCTTATTTCCCTGTTTAATGCAGGTTAATAGTCACCCTCCCAGGTAGTTGAGTGAACCGCTGTGACCTGGGCAGTGACCCCCCCCACCTCCTGTTTCCTTTCCCCTCTCCTCCTGCTGCAAAAGTGATATATGGAAATAACTCCCTTCGCCGATGGGCACTGAAAGCATGCAACCTTAACCTTGGGAAGGCGCTCCTGTACCCAAATGGTGCCCATGATCAAAAGTACCCATGACATCGCTAAGGTGTTGATTGAGTCCCCTATATAGGTGCTGTGCTATACATGTCACAGCTGGCTATCACCTTTCAACTCCTGCTGAAGTTACTGCTCCTATCTGCTGTTTGATTTGTATATGAAATGGGTGATTGACAGACTCCCCCTCCCCCCTCCCTCCCTCCTTCCCTAGCAGGTGATCCCTGCCTGCTACCTGCTGGTTGACCATGTTGCCCCCATAGTCCAGGGTGGTTAGGGTCGACAGCTCTACCCCAACTCTTCGGAGCAGGCCTCATGACCAGTTCTATGGAGTCGGGCTGAGACAGATCATCCATGTTAGGTGTGATCTCTCCCCCTTAGCTATTTGCTGTCTGAAGCAGTGTGGCTCAAGGGCTTATTTGTCCTTCTCACATGCACAACTCAGCACCAATGACTGAGTTTTTGTTGTTTACTTAGTGACTTATATTGTATTAAAACTAGGTGGATAGCTACTCATAGTTAGGATTATATCTTCTTAAGGTACATAATTTGCATATTTTTTCAGTTTGTCCAGGTTCTTTCTCAGCTGAAGGCAAGAACACTTACTATTGTCACCCTTCCTTCTTCTCAGCACCTGTCCTCTGAGGTTACCTGCTGCACACATTCTAGCACAAGCCAGTAGCTGTTTACCCTCTCTTCCTTTCTTCTGCCTTTTCTACTGCTGCCTACTGGGTGAGTACCTTCTTCTCTTCTAAAGTGTCTGGTGGTGAACAACAATGACATTAACCTCAGCTGCGTTGTGCATTTTGGGGGGGGGGGCTATCTCCTGGAATGTACGAGGACTGAAACACCCAGCAAAGTGTACTAAAGTCCTGCAATTTCTGAACTCTATGGGTGGGGACATAGCCCTACTCCAGTAGACGCACCTTACCAACCATATGGTACAGTGGTTAAAGAAGCTCTGGGTGGGGACAGTATTAGCCAGTTGCACTCCCACAAAATCCAGGGGGTGTAGCCATCCTCTTATGGAGGATGGGACCCTGGATCGTTAAGGCTAAATGCCAAGATTCACAAGGGAGATGGATAGTGGCCAAGTTATCGTACCCAGGCAGTAAAGTTATAGTAGGCAATGTTTATGGCTATAATACCGATTCAGGAGATGTCTACTCAGAACTGAGCCAGGCCTTCACTGAGCTCTCTGCTGAAGAGCTCGATATTCCAAATTTTTTTGTTGGGGACCACAACTTGGTGCAGGATGTCTTCTTAAACAAATCCCTTCCCACACCTCAATCCCACCCGAAGGTCTTAGAAACATTAAACACTCTATTGTCGGAATGGGGGTTAGGGGACCCTTGGAGACTCAACCACCCAAATGGGCGGGACTATACTTTCTATTCCAGTGTCCACAGGACTCACAGTAGACATGATGTTTGACTGGCTAACGATGCTGCTATGCCAGGGGTAGGGCACTCGACCATTGGTAGTATAATTATATCGGACTATGCCCCGGTGACGATCACATTCTCTCTGCCGGATCAAAGCTTGCCCTCTACGAGATGGAGATGCAACCTGCTGCTGCTGCAGGATGCAGCGTTTCAAGATTATATAAAGAAGGAGGCCCTTTCCTATTTTTCTACCAACATCCCAGGGAAACCCATGCAACCACAGTTTGGGAAGCTTTTAAGGCAGTTATCAGAGGGAGAATTATCTCCTTCTCAATGGCCAAAAACATGGAAAGGACAAGGCAAATAAGGGAGCTGCAAGATGAGCTTACATGCCTGGAAAAACAGTTCATACTATCTACCAATAACCCACTCAACTCTCTTCTTCTGGCTGACATCACAGGCCTAAAATACAGGATTAATGTGCTGTTGAACAGAAAAGCGGAGTGGCAGCTGACTTGGGCCAAACATAGATCCTGGGAGGGAGGGAAATTACTAGCCTACTACCTGCGGAAGCAGCAAGCTTCCACTTGAATTCTTGCCCTGAAGAAATAAACAGGTAAAGGTAGCAACAGTGCCTAAGGCCGTCAATGAGGTCATGCAGAGTTTTTATCAGGAACTCTATCAATCCCAGAACACTCTGTCAGATGACGAGCTCTCCCATTGGCTGCAGAGTTTTTGTCAGGGATTGCAATTCCCACAACTCTCCGAAGAGCAAGCTTGTACCCTGGATGCCCCAATCACCCATGATGAACTCTGCCTGGCACTATCCCAAATGGCTAAAGGGAAGGCCCGTGGGCCAGATAGGATGTCAGTAGAGCTATACCAATTACTACAAGATTAAATTACCACCTTCCTCCTGCGAGCTCTCCAAGAAGCCCAGAAAGATATAATGCTCCCCCCACTATGTGTGAGGCCCTAATCACCTTAATCCCTAAAAAATCCTCGGACAGCCTGCTGTGTGCTAACTATAGGCCCATATCACTTCTCCCGGTAGACACCAAGATACTGGCCAAAGTTTTGGCAACAAGATTGTCCCTAGTTCTATCAAATTTGATTCTCCCATCACAAACAGGATTCTCAAGAAAGAAGTCAAGCGCAGATAACTTGCGACTAGTTTTAGACCTTAAATGGTTAACACTACAATCTAAAACCCCAATGGCCGCCTTAGCGGTTGACTTTGCTAAGCCGGTCGACTCCCTGGAATGGGCGTATCTCCACCAGGTTCTTAAACAATATGGATTTGGGGCTCACTTTTTCTCTTGGGTATCTACTCTGTATAGCTTACCTATGGCCAGAATTTTCACTAACAGGGATACTTCTCCTCCCTTCCCTTTACACAGAGGCACCAGACAGGGTTGTCTCCTTTCTCTGCTCCTTTTCCTTATAGCTCTGGACCCATTTATCAGGAAGCTTACAAATACCCCTAGTATTACCGGTATTCCTGTGGGAGAAACATCATACTTAGTTAACGAATATGCAGATGATATGCTGCTCACTCTTTCCAATCCCCATTCCTCCCTCCCCACTATTTTGTCAATCCTACAGGAATTTGCCTCACTCTGAGGATTAACAGTGAACCAAAAGAAAACTACTCACTGTCCTCTGAATGGGAAATGCAGTAGACACTGACTTGCAGGAACAGATATTGCCTGGGTCCCGCAAGGCTTCCCATATCTAGGCATCACTATAACGACAGCCTGGAAAGATCTTGAATCTGCTAATTTCTCCCCTCTCCTGGCATCCCTTACGGCCAATATTCAGAGATGAGCAAGCTGCACTTAACACTAAAAGGCAAGGTAGAAGTTGTTAGAATGTTCATTTTTTCCAGGGTCTCATACCTGCTTAATAACCTCCCAATCCTTCTCTCTCAAAAGCCATTCCAGGCCTTGGATAAACTGGTTTCCCTTTTCCTATGGGAGGGTGGAATTCCTAGATGAGGGCGATTGAAACTGTGAGCCCTTTGGACTGGGGCGGACTTGGCCTCCCCTGGTTCATGGGCTACCATCTTACTTACAGAATGGCCCAAGCTGTGGCCTGGTTTGTCCCACACTCTACCCCTCCTCCCCAGTGGGCACTTTTATAAGCTGCCATATCGACAAATGCCCCTCTTTTCTGTCTGCTATCTAGCAGGAAGGCCGCATGGAAACATGCAGATCTTGGTGCTGGGTGATGGCAATAACTGGGGTTCCGAACACTGATTACCTTTCTCCTCTCTGCTATGCTCCATTCTGGAATAATCCCCTTATTATGGTGGACCACAAACCGCTTAAGTGGACTTCATGGGCCTCCAAGCATATTCGAAATGGTGGGGGATCTTCTCCTTCCAGACACCCGAACATTAATGTCCTTTGAACAGATCTGAGATAAATATGGTTTGCTATCACACAACTTCTGGAAATTTCTCCAGCTAAGGAGTGCTTTAACCCTCCTCATTAAGACTTTGCCATCCCAGTCCACATGCAGTTGCCTGGGAAATCTCCATCAACACAGAAAAGGAAGAGGCCTTGAAGGTGTCCTCTACAAAATCCTTAGAGATACCCAGCCGGATGCCACCTTAGCTAGCAGAATTGTATGGGAGTGAGATCTCTCCCACCCCCTATCCCCACAGCAGTGGTTGGAGTGCCTCAGAGTGGCCCATATAGCTTATGAGGACTCAAAGAGCCAGTTAATCCAACTTAAAATCTTTCTTAGATGGTACAGGACTCCCACAGTTCTCCATAGTCTCAAGATCATACCACAAGACAGTTGCTGGAGATGTCACTCCTCCCCTGCCTACCTATTCCACATTTTGTGGACATGCCCAATGATACGCAATTTTTGGACGCATGTCCTGGATGACTGCTCTACCATAGTAGGCAAGTCACTATCTCTCCAGCACTACCCTCTCTTGTTGGGAGATACTTCCACATTAAACCCATCCCCCCCCAGCAAAGCGTGGATACTAGTGGCAGTCATGGAGGTGAAAAGAGCTTTCCTGGTGAGATGGAGACAGCCTTCACCTCCCACACTTTCACAGTGGCAGGCAGCTATGGCCAGACTGGCCGTTTTTGAGAGATTTACAGCAGTAGCCAAAGGTAAACTTACTAACTACCACCTGAAATGGGAAGCCTACCTGCACTCTCACATTTGCATGATGGCACCTCCCCCACTGCAAAACCATCCACTATCTTGACTTGACCTTAGAATAGCAAAGATAACATTTTTTCTTCCAGCTCCTGGTTGCTCCCCACCACTTTCAGTTATGTTTCCTGTTCTCCTCTTTTCTCCCATTCTGGCCCTCTGGCAATCTGGCTGCCTTACTACCAGACTATCTGGTATATGTTGTCTGAGTGGACCTGATAGCTATTCTTTAATATGTCAGTGTGCTGGTTGGACTGTATTGACCAGATCCGCTGAGTTTTATCCTAATAAAATTATGAGGTTGTATGAAACTCAACAAGATTAGTCAGTGTATAATATGCGCCTTTTTTAAGGCTAACTGAGATTCTAATGTGTACTGGATCAGATTATTCCTGTACTAAGTTCAATTTTGCATAGTTGGTTGTCTTATAAGTTGTCTTGCCTATGTATGCTTGTGATTAAAACTAATGGTATGCCCAGTATTATGTATCTTCCAAACGGCTTGTTAAAACTGAAAACTTAACAAAATTTTACATGATAAAAAAAAAAGTGGAGCAGCCAATTAGCAGGCAGAGCTGAGGGTTCCGGCCAGTCAGCGTGGAGACACCAGAAGTTTCAGCAACGTACCTTCGGTCTGGTGATCTGCGGGCAGTACAGTGAGGAGGCAGCCAACAGACAGAGAGGACCTGCTGGGCTGCTTGCAGCAGCAGAGGCACCCTTGTCAGGGGTGAAGCTAAGGGTAGAAATCAGAAAAAGCAAGAGATTATATAGCTGTAAGAGAAGGAGTGTTTACAACGGGGGGGGGAATTATTCACCTCACAGCAGAAAATTAACAAACTGCAGCTGTGGCACCAGTAGAGGGACAATGAGAACAAAGGGCAATGAGTGGGGGAGAGTTAAAAAAAGGAGTAGTGGCCTTGGCCGAGAGACACCTCACAGCAGGGGGAAATTCCAACTGGAGGAATATGGCTGAGGGAGAAAGTGAGGCAGAAATGGGATTAGTTGCAAGACATAGCTTAGTGGTCTAATAGAATGAAACTTGGCCTAAATAGAAGAATGAGGAAAAATTTAAGCAGGAAGGAGACAAAGTGAAACAAAAATGGGGTTATTTGTAGGGCATAGCTGCAACTGTGACACAAATGAAACCTGGTCTACACAGAGAAGTGTTCACAAAACGCTGTATCACTTTAAGTTTAGTTTCTGATCCAGGGTAAAATACCACTGAACCTTAAAACAAAGAGAGCTGAAATAATATAAAACCTGAAAACATGCACTCTAAAGGATCCTGCACTTCAAACAACCCTTGAGTGCAAAATTGCTGTAAACAGGCTTAGATTTACATTAAAGTTAGCATTCACAGGACAATTTGGAGAAACTTAACCAGTACCAGAATCAGTAAATAAAATTTGCTTAAAGTCCAAATGGAATAGGAGTAACAAAGAATTCAAAAAGTGGAGCAGCCAATCAGCAGGCAGAGCCAATGGTTCTGGCCAGTCGATGTGGAGATGCCAGAAGTTCCAGCAGCATACCTTCAGTCTAGCGGTCTGGAGGCAGTGCAGTGAGGAAGCAGCTGGCAGACAGAGGGGACCCATTGGGCTGCTTGCAGCAGCAGAGGCACCCTTGTCAGGAGTGAAGCTTTGGTCTGGTAGTCAGTGGGCAGTACAGCAAGGAGGCAGCTGGCAGACATAGGGGACCTGCTGGGCTGTTTGCAGCAGCAAAGGCACCCTTGTCAGGAGTGAAGCTTCAGTCTGGTGGTCTGCAGGCAGTACAGCGAGGAGACAACCAGCAGACTTAGCTATTACTTGGCTGGTAGTTTCTACTGTATGCATTTACAGCAACTTTAACCCAAACCTTTTGCCATTTTTTGTTTTAGAGGTGCTGTTATTTGTGTTGTCCCATTTAGAAGCCACTCTCTCTCTTTATCACCAACCTCCTTTTGTCCCAATTGTAAAATTTGTTTCAAAATTAATTGTATTATTTTTGGGACTTTATTAGGTAGCTTTTTTTTTTTTTTATGACATAATAGGTAGCTTTGTTATTTTTAATGACACTGTCAATGATCCTTCATTCATGGATTGTTTCTTGAATGACTGAATATGAAATTTAGTGTTTGGCTTCCTCCTTTAACTTTTGGCTAATATTGTTATTCTATATAGAACCACTTGTTATGTTCAGCGATGTACTGCTGACCAGGCCCACTTGTAAATGAGTCTCCACTCAGTTTTCCACCTGGTTAAATAAAGATTGATTGATATATATGTGGTTTCAGAAGGAGACTTTGTTCCTGTTTTTTTTTCTTGTTTGCTTGCACATTAGTATCACCTGTCACTTTAAACCACATCACCATTGTGTGGAGTTTTTCTCCATGGTTTCACTGGTGATGTGCTAACCATGCCATACCACCTGGAGGAAGTGTTCATGAACACTGTCAGCATTTCCACAGATGGTGCTACAGTATGTCTGTGAGTCTATCTGATTTTTATGCAATAAATGCCTAGCAGTTCTCTTGTGTGGGTTGCTGTCGGTGCTTCCTTTACTAGCTGTGTTTAATGTTTTGAGCTAACATACAGTACCAAGGAATGAAGCAGGATTTACTGTATGTGCCAGTCAGTGGGACAGCCAGAATCTCCCCCAAGATCTTTTAGTACCTTGGGGTGACTCACATGTGGTCCCTGATCCTTTTCCACCTTCATGGCTTCAAGTCCTTTCAGCATTCTGTACTCTGAAAATAGACTTGTGAACACCCCTTCCCCACTCTGTCCCTGCTTTTCCATGGTGATCCAACCTCTCCACCCTTCACTGCAAAGACTGAGCAGAAGTACTGTACCTGTTTAAAAGTGGGTGTAAGGTTTGCATTGTGTTTGCAAAATAATTCCACCCGAACCTTCAGATTTCTCCTAAGAGTTTATTGCAGTTGTCCATCTTCACATGCATGCTTATTCTTTTCATCCATATTGGTACTGCTTAGTGGTGCTACTTATTCAGTTTACATGCAGGGGTTATAGTTAAAATTGTTATCTTGAAAAAGCCAACTCCCCAGTATAAACCAATCATAAAACCAATACAAAGTCTATTTTAGGCTGTGATGTACCTTTTTCTCCAAAACATGTTATTTATAGACTTTGCTGCTTCACAACACGTTATTTATAGACTGGTGCTTGACAACATGTTATTCATAGACTGTGGTGCTTAACAACATCTTCTTTGATACACACCTTCCTAATAAGGTTATTACAGATTTGTGGTGTTAAATGTTGTGAAATGTTATACTACACATTTAATGTTACACTACAATCCCCCCTTTGTGACTCTCTAAAATTGGAGATCACACAAGATGTTGTTGCCATTGTAACATTTGCATTTGTCTAATCATGTGTCTCATCTTGAGATACAATAACAATTGTATAATAACAAGAACACAGATTACTGCAATACTACCGCATACTACCACTATTAGGGTTGGACTAGTACCCAAAACAGAAGAGCCCCAATCCCACCAGGATATAATAGATATATAAGATGACTGCTTCTCTACCTCTACAGAAGAGGTATTTTTGTGAGAAAATAAGTCCCTTAGTTTGTTGACGATACAACAAGGCACCAAGTGTCATTTTATTAATTTTGGGTAATAAGAGATGAGATAGAGTTGCCAAATCAGAGTGCAAATCCAAGGTCATACTGGAACCATCAATATGGGTAACATTTGTTCGGCTATAGGCAGGACATTCCCGGATGGTCTAATTTGTAGCCCACCAGGTTTTGTCACTACACCCCCATACATTCCAAGGTTGACCTGCGATTACACACCATGATTGGTTCCATCTTATAGCTTGGCGGTATTTATTTGCAGACATTAAGGTACATTTACATTGTTCAGGAAACCATGGGTGGTTGATGTCACTTCCCCACATATTAAGGTTTCATGTTCTTGTACACACTGTTGCTTAGGTAAGACAGCATATTCATTGCTTACTGTGATAATAGTATCACCTGGTATTTGGAGTCTCATTATCTGGTCATGTATTAATACTCCCAAATTACTGATTTGCCACAATATTTTCAGTGGTTCATAACATACAGGTATTATCACTAGTATGGGAATCACATGTTGCAGCACTTGTGCATATTGATTTGGTGAGTTCCATACTTTTATTATAGCTAAGGGTGGTAAAATTACAGTGGGATGATCCAATAATCTAGTCACATTGGTTTTACTAGTTCCTAAGGGTAACCTATTGGTTTCAATTCTATTCAATTCATTGACTAGATAAGCATGTGCTTCATCAGCTAATTGAGAGCAAGCCAGTTCTATATAGCTGTCATTAAACATATCAGAAAGTGAGCTATTTAAAAGCCTTACAATTTTAGCAATAATTCGAAAATTCTATAAGGTTTCTCTAAATGCAAACCAATCAATTTCTTCATTATCAGCCACTAATTTCACAGTAGCTGATAATCGTCCAGTAGCCATATCTTTTAAAGTCCTTTCTAAAGAATGAATATGACCTTTTTAAAACCATAGAATCAATACTATTAGCAGTTCCTAATCCTGAGCCTAACCAGCCCCACACATCTCTTTTACGATGACAGAAGTCTGGTGATTCTTCTGCAAGAATTCTAAATTACCACAGTTTGGGTCTATCATGCTATTGATTCAAAATATTATTACAATACTGTTGCCACAACAATACAGAAGCCCGATCCCTACATCAAAGCGGTAATCGTGGAGAAGGCAAATGTAGCAAAATATTATAATACTCTAGCTTACATGGATATACATTTTGCGTCAAGATAATACCATCTGATGGGGGCAAGAATTTTTGCCCTGATATACCTTGTTTTTGATAGACTATATTCCATGCTACAAAATTGCGCCATGATGTTAAGTTAACATTACACGCCATACTTGGCCATTGTGCATTGCCAGTATATGTCAACAAAGGATATTCATTTGTTAATGGCTATACTGTGAAAAATTGCTTTAACCCTACTGTATAGTTTACTAAAATAGATGTATTATATTAAAAATTCCATATATTACGTCTTGAACCAGTATAAGATGCATTCAACAATGTAATATTAGGTGGATAATGTAACATGTCCTTCAGTTTTATTCAAAATAAATCTTGTTCCTCTTTCGTTAAATTTGTAGTATCCCCCCAAGTGGAGCATATGTAGATCCCTTTCTGAGCTGTTGTGTTCACCACACACATCGCTGTGCCAGGCCAGGCTTCTGGCGAGCATCCCCATGTCACATTTTGACATTGTCCATAGCAAATAAAGTACCATTAGATAAGAAAATATCCAGTATGTTCATGTCGTTCTCTCAGCGCCACTGGGAGATCCCACACTGTATGATTGACATAATTCTTGTTATATAAACTGTTCCATATGTGCCCTGGGCATCCATTGTATCTGTCAGAAGTTACCAGGATCAATAAGGTACTACACAGTACAAGTAAAGGGAACATCATTGTCTTTCACCTATTGGGAAAAGCAGAACAGTATCAGTTGTCATCATTTAAAGGCTGATACAATTTACATTGGTCCACATGGACCCATTTGGTTTCTGTAGACCCTTGTTGATTTTGATGGACCTGAATGACCTATGGCCCCAAAACATCAATGACGGTATAGGGTCCCATCCAATTAGCGTCCCATGGTACCTTTTGACCAAACTTTTTCACCATGATGTGATGACCCCTTTCAATGGGCTGTATCACTTTTTCATCATGTCTCTGTTTGTTTTTCCAATGAGTTAGTGCCATGTTTCTGGTAGCATGGGGCAAATACAAAGCTAACTGCTTCTGTATTTGTTGTAGAAATACATCAGTTTTAATACGGTCTAACACAGGTGTAGATAAATCTGGATCTGAAGGATAATACAGCTGCATATCCCAACCAGTCATCAATTGATATGGGCTATAGCCAGTACTCTTGTTTTCTGTACCTCTAATACCCATTAGGATTCCTGCTAAGTGCATCACTCACCCTTTACCAGTATCCAACACTGCCTTTTTCGGTGCATTTTTCAAAGTGCGATTTAACCTTTCTACCATAACCAAGGATTGTGGATGGTAGGATAAATGTAAGTGTTGAGAGATGCCTAAGACATCACACAAAGCTGTCATTATTTTCGCTGTAAAGTGGGTCCTTCTATCACTTTCCAGGACTCTGGGAAAACCCTAATGCGAGAACACTTGTTCCCACAATGCTTTCGCAGTAGCTTGCACACTATCATTTCTCACTGGTAGTGCTTCTACCCACTTGGAAAATATATCAACAATGACTAGAAAATATCAGCACCCCCCTTTTGCAGTAGGCAAGGGTCCTACATAGTCAATTTGTAAGCTGGGCCAAGGAACATCCGCCAAGGGTATACCCCTAACGGAACCCTTTTTCCAGGCACTGGAGGATTCATCTGTGCACAGATGAGACAAGCCTCCAGGTGTTGTTTGACATCTTTTCCCATTTGTGGCCACCTATATTTTTGTGCCAACATCTTACATGTTTTGTGGAGTCCACAATATCCCCCAATTCTGTGATTCTGCATAACAATGTATTTTCTAAATGAAGTGGGTGGGATCCACTTCTTAAACACTTTGTTGTCATTCCCATATTGCCATATCTTCCCATATAGTAACATGTTTGGTGGTACATTGTCCTGTATCTTTCCATTGATTCTGACAACCGAGAAGCCAAGCATCAGTATCTTGGATTAGTCCCAAACTAGGGACTTGTGATAATGCTGCTATCCATTTTGGATGATTTTTATCATACTCTTTAGTTTCCCACAATTGTGTAGAGTCGCCTCCTAGAGGGTCTACCCATAAGTTTGTTTGTTTCACAGCTATTTGAGCCAAATTATCTACCAAATTATTATTTAGTTCATGGACATCTTTTGGATTCTTTTGATGAGCCCTTACTTTGCAAATAGCAATTATCAGTGGCGTTTGAGCTCCTATATCACATATATGTTGTAATATGGGAGCAAAAGCCACGGGTTCATCGGTGGCTGTTTGCATTCCTCTTTTTGTCCATATAGGAAGAAAATCTAACAAGGAATTGACAACAAAAGCACAGTCTGAGAAGACATTAATGACTTCCTGTGGATATGCCATAATAGCTTTGCGTACTGCCTCCAATTTCACTCGTGGGGCAGAAAATGATGATGGACAGTGTACTAATATTTCCTGATTTGTTCCAGGAGTCCAAATAGCATATCTGGTATGGAAATGGCCATCAACCCAAAAGCAGGAGCCATTCACATACACGTCAATACCCATAAAATTAGGTGCAGCAGCAAAAATGGGTTTATATTCAATACCCATGACTTCCCCACAGTCATGTGCATCTCCCTTCCATGTCATTAACTCTACTAACATAGGGAGGTACATTTCTCCACTGTGATATTTTTCCTTTGTAGGGCCAATGCCCATTTTACCAGTCTCTGGGAGGATACTCCCATATATCCCTTTCTAAAAGAAATTTTACAGGTGCATGTGAGGTTTGTAAAACAATGTGATTAAACCTCGCAATATGTTCAGTAGCTTGTATGGCCCAACATACAGCTAATAAGTGTTTTACACATTCTTCATAAGTTTCTTCTACTGGAGTTAACACCATTGGGAAAAATATCCCATTGGACATAAAATCCCTGATCCCTTTTGTAACAGGACTGCATTGATCACTTGATCAGTACCCGTATAACAAAATCTGATGACTCAGAAGGGCTAATGAGGGTAAGAGCCATAATTAGTGCTTGTTTAAGAGCCATAAAAGATGTTACAAGAAAAACAAAAATCATAGAAAAAAATTATTTTTAAGCTACTTGACATGTGAGATTTAAATAAGTCCTTCCATTTCTTCTTTTCTATTTTTATACAGTAAATCACATTTTCCATGTCAGAGTGAAAAAGTTCACTTGTACAGCTTAAAATACAGCAGGACCTGAAAATAATATTGCTCCTTATAAGAAAAACCACTAATGATTAAATCCTGACAGAATAATATGCTCAACTTAGATTAAACATGGAAGGTCAAGTTGTTTTGCAAAAGGTCACTAATTTCAACAAGGTGAACATTACCATATTTGTATTACTGTTTTGGCAGCGTTTTTTTCTGTATTGAACACTCAATTAGATAAAAGGGGGAAAAGGTATAGAAAATAGTTGGGTAGCTCAGGTTGTGTGATAGATAAAGGAAGTAGTTATTCTGCCTTAACTCTAAGGAGATTTGGCACTGCAGCTGTACCTCTGTTTGTAATGTATACAAGGACTGTTCCTTATATGAGAGGTCTTGGACGTGTTCCTGATTGGCATGATCTAATTGCCCAAGGAAGCCACCCCATACAATACTTCATGCCCATATTTGTATGCACATCAGTTCCTCTGCGAGAGAGAGAGAGAGAGACCATCCCAACTTGAATCAATACTATGGGCACCAGTCCACATATTTTAACATTAAACCAACCACTTATCTGAAAGATAGAACGTTTGCAGACAATGTGCCAGCACTGCAAACCGGAACACGTCATTGGATGACATAAAAAAATAAACCAGAGTAGCTACAGAAAACACAGATTCTGATAAAGTGTAACACTGACAAATAGACATGGCATATACTGAATTAGGCACATTCAAAAACATATCCTACAACACTATGCCACTGAAGAAGGTTAACCTGGAATAAAGAAACCAAGAGTCTCTCAACTAAAAAAAAAACAATAATCGGCTTCAAGTGAACAAAGCCAAGTGAGTACAAAACAGACTTCACTCTGGCATCATTATAGTTAATGAAGCTGATATCATGGAACCATAACATTCATTACTGAATACAGTAATGTTTCTGCAGTTATTTTTCTAAACATTCTCCAAGTAAGTAATAACAGAAATATAGAAAACAACGTGACCTTGGGCACTACATAACAAGATATGGTGTACTACAATCAAATGTAGTGCTTCTCCTAAAATGAATAGCAAGGAATAGCTGTACAGACATTAGTGTTTACACTTAGATTTGTTATAATTCTTTTTTCTTGGAGGGCTAAACCTTCATAACATGTCTCTTCATTTTCTAACATCTGCTTTTTCATTTCACACATCCTAGCTGTTATTTCATACCTGTACTGTACATACATTAGACAGATGTTGGCTAACTTTGTTCTATCCACTTTAACTTTCTCATTTCTGTCCATACATTGTTTAGAAAAACATAAGTATACATCTTCCTGTTGTTCAAGAGAGCATTACGGACCTTCCTTTAAATGTGTTTAATAAATATTTATGTAAAAAGTATCCATACTTACATCTATCTTGGCTGGCAAATCACGTCTGACTTCACACCAGTCCTCCTGATTCCCTTTTTGACTCCCTTCTGTACTTGATTGATCAGGTCAGGAGCAATAAGGTGTTCCCCGTAGCTTGGTCTATTCGGTTCTTTTGATGTCATCAGCAACCATATAGACGATCTTCAGACATCCGAGTCATGGCACCAACTGCAAGGTTTGCATTGTGTTTGTAAAAGAATTCCATTCGAGACTTCAGATTTCTCCTAAGAGTTTATTGCGGTTGTCCATCTTCACATGTATGCTCATTCTTTTCATCCATATTGGTCCTGCTTAGTGGTGCTACTTATCCAGTTTACATGCAGGGGTTATATATATACATTGTTATCTTGAAAATGCCAACACCCCAGTATAAACCAATCATAAAACCAATACAAAGTCTATTTTTGGCTGGGATGTACCTTTTTCTCCAAAACATGTTACTTATAGACTGTGTTGCTTCACAACATGTTATTTATAGACTGGTGCTTGACAACATGTTATTCATAGACTGTGGTGCTTAACTACATCTTCTTTGGTACACACCTTCCTAATAAGGTTATTACAGGATATTTGATGTTAAGTGTTGTGAAATGTTATACTACACATTTAATGTTACACTACAGTGGGGCAGTGCCTTCTTCCTTTAAGCAAATAATGCAAATAGTTATTTTCCAATGAACAGCTTATAGTCATGGAAGAATTTGCATTTTCAAGAAGCCCAGAATTAATATCTCTGAGTACATGAATCTGTCATTGATTTGACTGAGATATAATTGGAGGGCCTGTATGGGGTGGGCAGTCCACAAGCATTTGGAGAGTTTGCTGGTGGAGAGGATGAAAACTAAGCTTGATGAAAACTAACCATGATTGTCAATCAGTGGAGGGAGGGACCACTAACCACCAGTGAATTGTTTATTATATCATGGGTCCACGATTGGTGGTGGGGAGAGGGACCACTAGTCATCAGGTACCACAGTGTTGGGCTCAGGGGGCCACCACACTTCTTCCACCAACTGCTAGGGCTGCACAGGAGTAAGTCAGCATTTCAATCAGCAGTATGTGTGCCACACAAGGGGACCAAGCAAAATGGCCTTGCATGGCACACATACTGTGAACATTGGACTGCACCAATATTCAGGTCCCTACCCCTTCATTTCCATTGCTCCCCCTCTGATTATTTGCCAGGCACAAACCAAGTTTACATGTGTATAACTGGGCTTTTCAATATTTCCTGTCCATGTTAAACTTGGTTATGAATATCAGCCCCAGGAGTCATCTGTTAGCTAATGAGGGCCCTCCAACTACAGTGCACTAAGAACAATGGTGGGTCCAGGTCTTAACCCTGTAATGAACCTGAGTGCTCTGTGGTAGCGTACATCTAGTTTGGCAAGTTATGTGGCTGAAGTGTGACTGCACATCATATCAACTAATGCTCACTAATGCTTGCATCAAGTCTTCTGAAGCTGTCGAGTCACTCTCTCTCATCGCACTACACTGACTTCTTTTACAGCAAACTAGAAAAAGTGATCTTTGCCATTAGAACTGAGGTGATTCTTAACACTAAATATTGCTGTTTCTTTTGGTTATGTAGCATATTGTTCACCGGAGTGAACACCAGTCAGTTCTGCTTCAACAAGGGACCCTCCAGGTCACCCCCCCTTGGCTGCAAGGTCTACACTGGAAGTTCATACTCCAGCAATTAAAAAAATTAAAGGATATGTGAGTGTGAATTTTTGGAATTTTTTCACACACCCATGGTGTGTGAGGATCACATGAACCTCTCAAGCTTCACGCTCAAGGTTTATGGGTCATCACACACTTTGCATGTGTGAAAAAAATCCATAACACACACTTACCTGTCCATTATTCTCTATATAGAATACTGTTAGGGCTTATTGTGTATGAAATTCAAAGGTTCTATAAAAGCTGTTGTAGGACAGTTCAAAGATCACAGAAAGTTGTTGCAGTATCATTGTGACATCACAACGATACTACAATAATGTTTTGTGACCTTTGAACTGCCGCTTCCTTGTTTAGTGTTTGGGAGATGGCTATAAGGTGCATAAATTATGTTAGCACCACCCAGTTCCAACTCGTGTCCATTACTGCCCAGAGCAGAGGTTAAATACAGTATTTTTTTAGTGTGAGCATGTTTCAGTGCAACAGCACTGGCAGAAGTTCATTTGTGGCAGTCGGGTGCTGATGAAAGCCACACCATAGTTTTCTGGAAAAATAAACACCCTTTGTTTTGGGTAAGAAATATGTTTTTAAATATATTCCACTTACTTGCAGTTGAATGAGCTGGCTGGGGGACATGATGAACAAATAAGTGAACGGGCATCAGAAACAAGCTGGTAGGCAGGAGAAACATGCTGACAGACAGTTTGAAAGATGAATGAGCAGGTAGGCAGTGGGAGACAAGCGAGCGGGCTTGAGAGACAAGCTGGTAAACAGTTACGTGTACTTCTTTGAACCATATACTATATAAAATAGTATTTGGGCAAACATACACAACAAGGATTGTGTTTCCATCTCAGGGTTGAGATGACATCGAGACCTCTAGAACTTCGCTCTCACGATCGGTATGATGTCATCTCAACCCCTCGATGGAAACACAGCCATATTGTGTATGGTTGCCCATACACTATTCTATATATATATATATATATATTTTATATAAATATGTGATTTCTGATAATATGTGATATTTTGTTATAATTTAGCGGGTGACATTTTCTTCATAACCAGATTTTACTTGGAAAGAAGTAAAGAGATGCTAATTATTGTATTCAAAAATGTAACATCATACAGATGGAACACTGTAGTGCAAACATATACAGTAAAAGGCGAAGTTTGATGATGAAATAAATATCAATTTCTTTTGAAAAAGAAAAATATATTTAGTTTCACATTGAAATACGCTGGGCTCTTAATGAGCAGGTGTTTACTTCTAATAAATAGAACAGTGACTATTTTATTATTTAGATGTGTTAGTAATTACTTTCCACTTTCATAATATCATATTTGTTAGTGCAGTGAGACAAGTAGATTTTTACCTTTGCTTTTCATACTACCAGTAAAAAAATAATTCAGTAGAATGCTGGCATTGTGATCTCAGAAACTGCCAGCTATTAAAGAGCCCAGTATATTTTAATGAGAAATTAAATATATTTTTCTATCTGTTTCAACTAAAATTGATTCTTATTTCATCAACAAACTTTGCCATTTACTGTATATGTTTGCACTATAGTGTTCCATCTGTAGGATGTTCCATTTTGACTAGAATAATTGGCTTCTCTTTCCTTCTTTCCAAGTCAAAGCTGGTTATGAAGAAACTATCACCTGCTAAATTATAACAGAAGTTCACATGCTATCAAAAATCACATATTTCTATTAAATATATAATATTTCAGTTGCAGAAAGTGGCATTTCTCCATAAAAATCTGAAAACAGATTTGTAGCTTCCCATTGACATACACTGGCAGCCTTGCTAGTTAGGATTTTATGACATCATCACACAGGGATTCAATTGGACTCTTTTTCACTAGCAGTTGGCAAAATGCACATGAAATGATGGCAAAGTAACTAAATAAACACATAAAAGCAATTGAAAGATTGCAGAAGCATCTAAAGGTCCCAAACCTTCATTCTTTGAGATGTGCACTCTTACTAAGCACCTGCTCTTTAAGTTAATATCATGTGCATTAAAAAGTTCTTGTATGAATGAGGTGCATTTACCCTTCTTATCTTTTCCACATTTGTTTTTGTCTGACCAGAGACTCTGTTTTTATTCTTGTGGTGAAATAGTACGTAAAAGGATCTGGGCAACCCATGCCTCCTTTACCTCTCAGAATTATTAATTTACTTCTGGCAATGCAGGGTGAAGCTCCGCACCACAAACATTTTACAAAAATGTGTTTTATCTGAGAAACCATGTTTTTTGAATCTCTTCTTGTACTGCCTGGAATAAAAACATCAAATGAGGCATTATGGACATTTTAAAAGTCTCAATCCTTCCCAATATGGAAAAAGAGAACTTTTTATCCAGCCTTCCAATAACTTTTAAATTTTCTAATATGTGTCATTTATGTTAATTTTTATTATTTCTTGGTTTATACTGGTCAATATAATTCCCAAATATTTCACATTACTTAGAATTCTGATTGGAAGTAGAATAGATGTTATTTCTATACACAATGGTGTGATATAGAGAGCTAAGGATTTATTAATTTATTGAGCAAATCAGATATACCTTTGAGTGAGAGACTCATTTACAAAGTTGCCACATCAGAGAAACAAGCAAACATCACATTGATTCAGTAGGTCAAACAGTAATACATTTTGATAATATACAGGAGTAAATAAGCAGAGGGATGACAAAGTAGGATGTGGCAATCGATGAACACAATCTAAGAGAGTGGGCTACACAAGATTACAGAAGTAAATAATCAGTAACATGGAGTTTCTATAAACTGAGGGTAAAATGATAAGGTGATAGTAATGCAGCAAACAATCCAGCACAACAGTGCTACAACAGTAGATGGTGTCAAAGGCAAGACTGGTAGGGTCACAGGAACTGTGCAGGATGAGGATCGTTTGTCAGGAAGGAGGGCGATAAGAGATATAGGGGGTGGAGGGAGGAGAAGGGGGCTGGGGTGACCTGGGTTAGTAGCAGTCACAGGTGCTAGAGGCAGGAAGGTGTTCCCTGACAAGAGATTTGAAACAACAGAGTTTAGTTTCAGTGGCTACAGACCTGGGGAGGGCGTTCATCCAGAGAGGGGCTCTGTAGCTGTAGGATCTTTGAAAGAGGGAGGTGCATCCCAGGGGAATCATGAAGGGGTACTTGGATGAACTGTGGGTGGTCTTTAGGACAGTGGCTGTTTGAAGAAGGGTGGAGAGACCCGGAGGGGATAGCCCTAAGAAGGGTTATTTTTGGAGATGAGGCAGGTTTGGTATTTGAGTCTGACATCAACGTTGAGCCAGCTAGAGAGAGAGACTGAAATGGGAGCAGATGTGCATGGTGTGATTACAGCCCAGGAGTAGGCGGCATGCTTTGTTCATGGCAATTCTTATTCGATTGAGGGAGGAGCAGTCAACTGTGCCATAGAGGAGAATGCCATCATCTGTGAGGGAGAGGACAGAGGAGAAGATCTCAAGGTGGAGGGCCTCAGGGGTGAGGCAGTGTTTGTGCCAGTGAAGGAAATGGATATGGGTGTTGATGGCCGAGCTAAGAATGTGGATGTGCTTGTGGTAGGTTAGGGTGGAGTCCAAGGTAATACCAAGGTATTTAAAGGTGCCTACCTGGACAAGAGGTTGTTGCTGGAAGTTGATGATATGCAGGGGATGGCTTTTGTGCTGGTTCTGGTGGTGAGTGATTGCAATGACCTTTGTTTTGTAATTTAATACTAGATGCTCAGAAAACCAAGATTCAACAGCAGAGAAGGTAGTCTGAAGGGAATGCTGGAGCATTTGTGGGTCAACATGGGAGGAGAAAAGATCAGCATTGTCCATATAAAGGAGAACTTTACTGGTGCAGGCACTGGGAAGGGAGTTTAGGAACAGGCTGAAAAGAAGGGACCCATGTATGGAGCCCCAGGGTACCTTGGATCTGACTGGTAGTCAGAAGGAGAGGGTGCTGCCAATCTTAACTTGCTGATACCTGTTAAAAAGATAGTGAGCAAACCTACTGGTGGCTTCTTGGGAAAGACCCAAGCAGGAGAGGATGAACAGGAGGATGGAGTGGTTCACAGTGTTGAAAGCTTTCGATAGGCTCACGAAGACCACTCCAGCTAAGTGGCCTTTGTCCAAGGCTGAGTGCAAGACCAAGGAGAATTCCAGTAGGGCTGAGGGGGTAGTGGGGGATTTATGGAAGCCGTGTTGTTCTTGACATAAGAGATTGTGCTTAATGAGGTGCTCAGTGAGTTGGCCAGAGATGATCCTCTCTAAGGCCTTGGAGAGGGGAAGGGAGGGAGGATAGAGATGGGGTGGTAATTCCTAGCAATGAGGTGGTCCCCACCTTTGTGGATAGGGGTGAATGGCATCTTTCCATTTGACAGGGAATTGGCTAAGGCAAAGTGAACATTTGAGAAAGGTGGTTAGGGGGATGAGGAGTTCGTCCAAGGTCAGGTGCAGAAGTTTTAGGTCTAGAGAGTCAGTGCTAAATCGAGAGTTCCCTAAGGCTTTTAGTAAGTAGGGTTTAGCTGCTCTAGGGGAAATAGTTTTGAAGTGAAATGGGGGGGTTTGGGGGTGTTGAGGAGGAGGAGGAGGGCAAAGTTATGGAATCAAAGAATTCAGGAGGAGGATACTGCTGAGGTCAGAGAAAGTGGCATTAAGGGTGTTGGCTATGTGCTGGGGGTCAGTGGTAATGTTGCCATTGAAGAAGATTTGTGAGGGAAGGGGGACACCAATTTACCATTGAGTACCTTCAGGCTGTCCCAAAATTTCCTATCAGATCCCCTGGACGAGGTGAGGGATGCCCTAAAATACTCAGCCTTGGCTTTATGTATTCCCCATGTGCATTTATTTTAATTAATTTGTTTATTTTGATTAAATTCAAACCCAGAGAGCGATGAATATTTTTTGTATTTCTGATAATATCCTGGGCTAAAATTCAAAAGGATTAGTTATAATCAATAACATGTCATCTACATAAACATTCATGTTAATACTTCCTTATCTAGTGGGAATACCTACTATACCATCATTGTTACAAATCCTTAATAATAATGATTCTAAACATAAAATGAAAAGTAATGGGGACAACAGACATCCATGTTTAACTCCAGTAGATATTTTTTTTGGGTCAGACAAGCATGTGTTTACTGTATTTTTATCCTGGCAATGGCCAACAAATAAAGGTTTTCTAGTAATTTCATCATTATTGGTGGAAATCTCCACTGTTCTATGGTCGAAAACATGAATCCCTTAAAAGCAAATTGAATGCTTTGGTAGCATCCAGTGCTACCAGCACCTTTTCTTTTCTTTGTTAGTTATATTTTGTTTTGAGTATTTGGAAATAATTTCTTGAATTTGCTCCAGTCCTTCAAAAATGTTTCTTCCTTTAATAAAACCTCTCTGTTCTATGCCTATGTGAATAGTAACTTGTTCCTGTATATGATTTACTATTAATTTAGTAATGATTTTATAGTCCAGATCAAACAATGATATAGTACAGTAACTTTCTACTTTTTTGTGCATCTTTATTTTCTTTTAATAAAAGAATAATACTACAGTCATTTATCCAGTTTGGGATTTTATCTGTAGATATTATTTATTCTGTCAATAGTTTTAGCCATGGTAAAAGTTGTTCTTTAAATGTCAGATAAAACTCACTTGTATAACCAACAGGTCCTGGTAAGGAAACTTTCTTTTGTTTTACTATAGCCTGATTTAATTTGGTTTTAGAGAATGCCTCTTGTTCAACATCTAATTTAGTTTTTATACAGATTTGTTTGTATTCTTTCATGTTATAGGAATGATCTTCATAATTTCTAATATACATTGACTCACCATATTTGACAAATTCTTGTGTTATTAATTTATCCGCGTATAATTCTTCCCCTTGGCTGGTATTGCTAACAGTTATACTATATTTTCCTTTCATTTTTTTAAGGGTATGTGCCAATAATTTCCCTGATGTATCTAATTGAAAGTATAGTTTATTTTAAATTTTCCAAACATCTAGTTCAAGTGACTTTAACATCAGTTCTTTTTTTTCTATTTCTGTAATTTCTCCTTTATTTGAGTATCTGGATTAGATTCTAAGGCCCAGATATCCAAAAGGGTTGCGAATGGTGCAACAGTGTTGTGCCATGCACAACCCACTGATGCGCCCCAGCATGATATTTAAAAGGGAAAAGTGCACCGCACAAATCCCAATGCACCGGAGCTCATCAGTAATGAATGCAAGCACAGGTGGGGGGGCATGCCCATGCATAACCTGCACAGCCCGATATTCAGCCCGGGATGTGCAGAGTCATGCATGCACAACCCCTACCTACGCCTGCACAAAGTTATGCCAGGAAAAAAAGGAACAAGTGATGGCCACCCACAGGTGAGCTGTCACATTGCAGGGCACAACACAGCAGCTGCCACCTGTGGGTGGCCACCTGAGTTCCTGCCACACCTGGCGGTGCCCCCCATGCCCCATGGCGGGCATCTGTAGTCGAACCCCCCCCCCGAGTCCAATATCCCTGGTGGTCCAGTGGACCTCACTGAGCCCGATCGTGGGCATCTGCAAGCAAACCTCCTCCAAGTCCAATATCTCTGATGGTCCAGTGGACCGCACTGAGCCCGATCGCAGGCATCTGTAAGTGAACCCCCCCAAGTCCAATATCCCTGGTGGTCCAGTGGACCGATCACTGCCTGATCGCAGGCATCAGTACCTCATCAAAGACCCCCACTACCCTGGTGGTCTAGTGTACCCCCCACCTGCCCACTGAGTCCCACCGCCCCGCTCCCCCCATCAGCTGGTGGGTGGCAGCACGCCACCTGCCTACCACCCCGCTGCCCATTGACTGACAGCTCAGTAGGGCTGCATGCCCTTTGGTTCACAGCATGAGCCAATGGGCATGCAGTCCATGTTACATTACCTGTCCAGATATGGAATGAATTCATTCACATATCTGGACTGAGTAGTATAATAGTGGTTGCACGCCCATTGGCTCATGCTGTGAACCACTGGTGTGCAGCCCTACTGAGCTGTCAGTCGGCGGGGTGGGGTGGCAGGTGGGTGGGTGGGGTGTTGCCGGCTGATGGGGGAAGCGGGCAGTGGGGCTCAGTGGTCGGATGGGGTGGGGGTACACTAGACCACCAGGGAACTGGGGATCTTTGATGAGGTACTGATGCCTGCGATTGGGCAGTGATCTGTCCACTGGACCACCAAGGATATTGGACTTGCAGGGGTTCGCTCACAGATGCCCGTGATCAGGCTCAGTGTGGTCCACTGGACCACCAGGGATATTGGACTTAGGGGGGAATGTACTGATGCCCGCGATCAGACACATAGTGGTCCACTGGACCACCAGGGTTATTGGATGTTTTTTCCTTTATATTACAGGAATACCCATGATCTGGCTGCAGGGGGCGTCGTCCCCGACGGCTGCTGCCAGGCAGGGTGCCAGGTGCAAGTCGTCGGGGATCGGCGCACCTGCATGCTAATGGCATGCAAATGGGGCCATAATGAAATGCAAATGGACCCCTGTGCACCTTGCATAAATTATGGCCCCATTTGCATGTCCCTGTTTGAATATCGCAGGTGCTGTGCATGGAACAATGGCACTTGCACCAGCGCATCTCCATGCTCCACTCTGGCCACTTGCGTTGGTGCAGTGCCACTGTGCCATGCACAGTGGGGCTGGCCAGGGTGTGATATTCAAAGCTGCTGCGCCATAGCGCAGCTCCATTGAATATCGCCCAGGCCACGACCCTGTGCAACAAAGTTGAGCTGCGCCCAGGCTTGCACCACAGCCTGGTGCAGTTTGAATATCTGGGCCTAAGTGTTTTTCTCTAATACTTTAATTTCTTCCTCTAATAAATGGAGTTTCTTTGCTTGTTGTTTATTTTGTTTAATTTGAAATGAAGTTATGTAACTTCTTATCGTAACTTTCCATGCATCCTATTTGACAGTCATTGTTAAATCTGGACTATTATTCAGGGACGAGTTCTCTTCCATTTTCTTTTTAATCATAGTCACAAATTCAGTGTTGTTCAGTAAACTATTATCAAATCTCTACTGCACAGACTGAATCCTAGCCAGTGTAGGAATCACAGTAGCTGCATGGACACCATTGCATGGTCTGAGATGCATATGCTATGACTATTTGGCTTACTAATTTTATTTTCCAAATTTTTGTTCATTAGAAAATAATCTAGCCTACTGCTAATATTTAGATATGTAGATTTAAAAGTAAATCCTTTTTTTCCTGGGTTACTATTAAAAAGATGGTTCCTTAATGTAAAATGGTTTATTTTATTTTTATTTATTTATTTGAATTTTGGTAACCGGTCGGGCCCACTGAGACAAGATCTCTTTTTCTGTGGTGACCCAGGGGAGGGGTGACAAGGAGAGCAAAAGTAACTGTACGCAGTCACTTAACAAAAAAAAGTACAAATGGAGTGTGCACAGACACTTCTTCAGCATTAGCATATAAAGCAATTAACAATTAAAAAGTGCAAATAAACAATAGACAATAGACAGTTAAAATGCAGACAAAATATTAACTCAAACACCAAGTTCATACTGGTTGGGGAGTTTCAGTCTCTTCCTAAAGTAAAGTTGGTTGGAACTCAGCCTGCAGCATAACAGAAGAAAAAATGAGTGGTGGTGGGGGGGGGGCGAGATAGTGGGGCAAGCAGGGGTGAGAGAGAAGGGAGAAAAGTTGGAAGGCAGTAAAGGTATCACAAATTAGTGACAGCTGCAAGTAGGAGGAGGAAAGAAGATTTACTTGTAGAGTCTCTCTAAACAAGGAAGAGAAGTGCAGGAGAGTAATTTGTGAGGGAGTTTGTTCCATTTTTGAGGTGCAGCAACATGGAAGGATCTGTTGCCTATGGCTTAGTGGGATTTGGGGATACTTAATATGGGGAGATGAGAGGATATAAGTGTCCTTGAGAAGGATATCAGTGAGAGGAGATTGGAGAGGATGGGAGGAGAGGAGGGAAGGTGGATTTGTTTAAAGACAGTACATAGTGCTGGAAATCCATTTTGGCCTCAAAGGATGGCCAATTCAATATGTGGAGAACATTGCAGTGGTGTGCACAAGAGTGGGAGTGGGCTGCGAAGCGGGCACCTCTGTGACAGGCCTGCTTATTTTTTGCCTGGATAGGGGTCCTGGACAAGTGAGTGATGGGGCAGCAGAGAACAGCCTAGGGAGAAGAGTAGTTGAGGCAATGGTCTTTCAAGCATGGGGTGAGAGATAGGGGGCAACGTGGTATAACAGAACAAGTTTTGGTTTGTTACCTTGATGACATTTCTTGTGTGTGATTCAAGGGATAGATGCACATCCAGTGTCAGTCCCATGTATTTGAAGGAGCTCACTTCTTCTAGTGGCTCACCAGAGGAAGTGTGGATTACCAGGGGGACTGTGAAGTTATATCGAAGGAGGTGTGATGGAACAGCTTGGTTTTACTTTTTTTTAAATTCAGGACTTACAGATTCTCCTTATTTATTTAATTATGTATTTATCTGTATAATCGGTTTACAACCTTTGAGCCAGAGGCTCATTTACAAAGGTACCTCGTTACACTGAGGACAGACAGAGCATTTAGGTTACAGAATACCGGTCACTGACTGCAATTTACACAGAAAGATGTCATACATTGTACAATTTAGTAGCATTTCCAGTGATGCAGCTGAGCACATGCTGGTTACAACAGGGGCAGGATGCACAGGAGGGAGAAATGGGGAGGAGTGAGAAGGAGTGCCGCCCAGTGGGTGTTGTCTAGTGTAGAGAGATAGTGGTGAGGCACCAATTAGAGACAGGAGCAGCTGTGGGTGTAAAACAATTGGCTCCGAAGGGCGGTTTTGAAGTTGGAGATTGTGGGGGCATTGGAGATGGGTGCAGGGAGAGAGATAAACCAGGCTGGGGCTCTGTAGCAGAAGGACCTCTGCTCATGGGTGGTCCTGGATCTGGGGACCAGTACAGTGGTCTTGTTGGCGGTTCGGGTTGCGATAGTGGGTGGGGTATGGTGGATGGAGGCTGTCACCCAAGGAAGGGAGAGCCCAAGTAGAGTTTTTTTTGTGAGAAGGCAGGTTTGGTAGCAGAGCCATTCATCTAGGTTAAGGAGTTTTGCCCCGTCCTAGAGTTGACATGTGTGTGTGTGTGTGAGCCTGGGGGCACCAGCAATCAGCCTGCAAGCCTTGTTTAGGGTGAGACAGATTTTGTTGAGGGCAGTAGTGTCAGCAGCACCATCAACTGGCAGGCCATAGTCGACAAGGGACAGTACTGATGACATAACGGCAAGTCGGAGAGCATCAGAGGGGAGGCAATCCTTATAGCAGTAGAGGATGCTGAGCCATGTGTTAGTGGCGGATGCAAGGGCATTAATGTGGGTGTGAAAGGTGAGGGCTGAGTCGAAGGTAACCCCAAGGTATTTGTAGGAGCAGCCTTGTTCAAGCAGTTGTTTGGTGCTAGGGAGGATAAGGAGTGGGTAGTTGCTGGCTTTGTTTTGGGGGTGAGCGAAGAGCATTGTCTTGTTTTTTTTGAGATTTATGATGAGTCTGTGCTCCTTAAATCAGGCTTCGGCGTCATTGTAGGAGTGTTGCAGAGAGTCCTGGAGGGAGATGGGATTACGGTGGGTGGCAAAGATGACAGCATCATCTGCATACATAAGAATTTTGCCACAGCATGTACTGGGCGGGGTGTTTAGATAGATCGTAAAGAGTAGGGGGCCCAGGATGGAGCCCTGGGGTACCCCTGAGTGGATGGGATGAGTTTCAGAGAGCGTCCATTGATTTTGACACACTGGGAACAACCAGATAGATAGCTCAAACACCATTTCAGGGGGCCAGCAGAAAAACCAGTGTGGCAGAGGGCATCCAGCAGAAGAGGGTGGGAGACAGTGTTGAAGGTCTTTGAGAGGTCAACGAACACTGCACCAGCTAGGGAGCTGGCGTCCAGGGAGGAATGTAGGAAGTTGGAGAACTCAACTAGTGCTGTGCCAGTACTGTGACCAGCACGGAAGCCATGCTGCTCTGGGCATAAGATGTTATGCTTGGTCAGATATTCAGTGATTTGAATGGCCACCACTTTTTCTAGGGCTTTGGAGAGGGGAGGAGGATGGAGATTGGTCAGTAATTGCCAGAGGAGGACCTGTCACCCTAACCAGTATTCCAGCTTCTGGGAATCATATTGAAGATCAGTCTTAATGGAGAAGACATATAGCTAGACCTATATATAATGGCATCGTCTGCATATAGCTGGACTGAAGCCCCACCATAGTTCATAGGCAGCTCATTGCTGAAAATGGAGAATAGGAGTGGCCCAAGGATTGACTCTTGAGGGACCTCTTCAGTGACAGGAGATAAGGAGGAGTGAACACCAGACCATTTAACACATTGTGACCTACTAGATAGGTAGTTAGAGAACCAGGTCAGAGAGGTTTTAACATATTTGCATTATGGTAATCATTATTTGTGACTTAGAAGTCTTATCTATAATTGGATCCCCTAGAGCATTCCAGTCTTCCACCAGTAATGTGTCCAAGCAATCAAGTGCCACCATGTCTTTTTCTATTTTGGCAAAACATTTTCATTTTATGCAAACATGCAATAAATAGACCATAGTAACATTTCTGTACCATTTAATTCCCCCTTAACAAGAACATAAGGCCTTTCTTCATCCTTACTTTTTTTTACCAGTAGGGACACACTAAGCTGAAAGTTTGTTTACAGGTGCAACCTGGGAGCACAAGGAAGTTAAGTGACTTGCTCAGGGTCACACAGTATGCAAGTGAGGGCTGTGGGATTCAGACCCAGGTCTCCAGGTTTGCAGCTCAGAGCCTTAAACCACTGTGCCATACTGCTTCCATACTTACTTGAATGCATTTAAAATTAATATCTTTGGACACCAGGATAGCCACTCTGGCTTTTGTTAGACCCAGTTGCATGAAATAATTGTCCCACCCAAAGTCTTTTAGTCTTTTAATATTTTTCCCCACCAAATGTGTTTTTCTGTAAGCATGGTATTTTTATTTGGTGGAGTTTAGCATATTGTAAAATCTTGTTTTTTTTTTTTTTTTTATAATTGCTCAGCCCTTTTGTATTTAATGATGCTGTCCAGATATCTATTAATTGCTGCCATCACACAAGTTTAATCTTCACATTCTGTTATCTATTACTGTATATTGTTTTTATTCCTATTGACCAGAGTATAAATGTCAAAATTGTGATACAATCCACACAAATAAGACCACCGCCACCCATTACTCTTATAATTTATTTAATGCAAAGTTGGCATTTCTTAGTAATACACACTTCTCTCAATGCAGTTTAGCCCCCGCAAGGCATATTTTTAAATCAAGGATGGAAGTGAGAAAGGAAACATGTAGCCCTTTGGGAACTGAACCTCAGACCTCTGGTATGTTGTTCCAGTGCTCTAACTATTAGGCTATAGGCTTATATGGTCAGAATGCCTGAGGACTACCTTAAATCCACACATTCCTTTTCTCAAGTATGTTGTATAATCCTGCAACTAGGAACATATCAGAAATACAAACTTCTCTCAGTGCAGTTTAGCCCCTGCAAGGCATATTTTTAAATCCATCCCTGATTGACCCCAATATCGTTGTCTTTTTCTGTATTGGGGCAGTGTTATACTCTCTTCAGTCTGCAGTTCAGCATCTCACTCTGCTGATAAAAACTCAGCCTCCTGTTGATTAATATTAAGATTCTGACTGTTTTGTGAGGCTCCCTCTTTTCCTTCTACTAGCTTTTTGTCCATTGATATTTTAACATGTGTAGTTTCAATATTATTTGTTTTTTCATAAATCACCTTCTCCAGTATTTTTCTCTTTTTGCACAGAGACGTCAGTTTTTTTTACTATCACCTTCTGTTTTATTATCAATGACACCTTTTAGACATGGCTGTAGTGGTGAAACAATTGGGCTCAATGGATTTGTTATGTTTAAAGTTGGGATTTTATCAAAAAAGCTAAACAAATCCTGCTCCAATTGGGATTCAGGATGCTGGTTTTTTATTTGTGTCTTTGTGTTCTCTTTTTGGTTTCCTATTTTCATTCTAATGCTTCTGCTGCAATAATTTGTTCATGTATTTCCTGTCTGACTGTTGTTGTAATATATTATTTTCCACCATAAAGAAACCCTATATCTTGACAGTGCAGCTCTGTAGATAAAAGTGAAGTCCTAGTGAAGTGCCCCACTTTCAATTTAAGTTCTGACTCAGGTCCTGCTTTGCAGTTTCAGTTTTTAATACAAAAGTGTTTTATGCAAAATTGATATATCATAGAATTTTACCATCACTGGCTAAATGCGCTTCAGATATGGACTGCTCTCTCCTTGATTTTAATCCTTCAGTCCAACTGGTATACAACAAAACAAAACAAAACAGGCAAAGTTCACAAACCGGCATCCTCAGGTGAACACCCTCATATTTGGATCAGCCATTGCAGACCGTTACTGGGAGGTGTCTTTTTATACTGTGTAGTTTCAATATAGTCTCTCATTTAATACACTCTCACAGCCTTTCTGTTATCCTTGGTCTTCGCAAACATTTCCACTAATAATGTCCCAATCAATGATAATCCTTCTGGCATTCCAAAAAACAAAACAGAACTGCTAAAGTTCCAAAGTTCCTAAGCTAGCATCCTCAGGGAAGCACCCTCAAATTCACATCGGCCGACCATTACACACCATTATCAAACTTCATTTCTTTTCAGTAAAAATCTCATTTTTAAGTCCTCTCTTACATCCTTCATGGTGCTCACAAATATTTCAGCTGTTAATGTCCAGAACAGTAATACTTCCTCATCATTTGTTGCATACAACAAGAACCAAGCAGACAAAGAATTTATAAACCAGTGTCCTCAGGGGAAACTCCCTCACAATCAGACTGACCATTAATGAACATAGCTGAGCAGTGACTTCAACTTCTAACAACATATTTAGGTAAACCAGTACAGGGCAGCAGAAAGGTCCTTCTTTACCATTCCTTTCCATGTGACTTGTGCTGTTTTTGCTCCAAAGAAATGTTATTCAGGGCTGCTATTCCAGGAGTGGTTCATCATGGGTGTTTCTATGGGAGAACTTGAGCCTCACTCACCACCTCCTCCATGTAATGTTGATCTGTTCCAGGACTTGAGGACATGGGATGAAGTTGGAGGGAGGGTGAGTCAGAGGAAACATGAGGAAGAATTTCTTCACAGAAAGGGTGGTGGATGAGTGGAACACCCTGCCAGAGAAAGTGGTGGGGGCCAAAACAATCACAGGATTTAAGAATTCATGGCATAGACATAAGGAAATCTGGGAGGTCAAGGGCAACAGACTTCTAGAAAACCATAAAGGGAACTTACAAGCTCAAATGGGTAGACTGGGACGGCCATAGGCTCTTATCTGCTGGCAGTGTCTATGTATCTATGTATCTGCGCATATTCCAGCCAGATAGGTGTACATATCCAATGACAATATATTATTTCAGCATAATCTATTATCAGTAATAAGGTGACCTGGACCAACTGTTTGCATACACCATATGAGAAGCGATGCCTGTTTCTAAAGTAAACGCTTAAAATATTATTTGAAATTGTGGCTTGCTAAATGTAGACCTCAACATCCCTCAATATTTCTCCTGGGGAGCTGAGTATTCCCCTTTAAGTAAGCTAAGTCACATGTTAGTTTTACCTTGTGGGAAACAGAACAAACCAAGTGGGGTCCCAAAAGGCAGAGCCCACCCATTTTCCACACAGTGCAATGAAAGTTAACTCAAACTCAAAGATTTTTCACTTTACAAATATTATACTAAGGCTACCAATAATAAAACTTGTGTGTCAGGAAGTCAAACAAATAAAAGATTGTATCTGAGAAATCAAGAGAAATAAAAGGTGAAGGCAAGTAAATATAGATTAGTTAAGCACTGAGTAGCTAATTCTGTATTAAACCCTGTCTTTCCACCTTAATAACACAGTCAACCCTTGACAGAATAACTTAAAGTTCAACATGCTCACAGTCAGTGCTAGGGTCTCTAGATCTTGTAAAAATGGTTATAATCAATTTTGAGATGTAAAACTTTTAGAAGTTTAAAAATAAAAAAAAGCTTTTGCTCACACATAGCACAAAGATGGTTGCGTCGAAATATGAAACTTTCAGGTTTTTGAGACATTTCAAAGGTTGATTCTTTGATAGATTACTTTACTAAGAAATTTATGTTTCATACTGAGAAAATAAAAGGCAGTTTTCATGCACATACAATTCATTTTTTCATAAATGTTTCATAATTGTTTGCTAAACTGATGTATGTCATTTTGTGAGTAGGCACCTAGTTTCATGAGATAAGAGTAATTCTTTTGTGAGCCTTCTTCATCGCAAAAGTGGGAATGCAAGAGAAACCTCTGTGTATCAAAAACAAGAAAATATATTGCAAGTTTAGTCTGAAACCTGTTTTAACAATAAAGTAGGGTGAAAAGTTGACTCTTCAAGATTTTCCTTTAAAATCAATAGTGTTTAAAATATTAATAAAATTAGGCTATTGTGAGTTATGAATAGAGATGTTGCAAAGTTTAATTCACTGACTAAGTTACTGTAAAGTTGCAGAATTCACCTTTGTGAATAACTTTAGGAATTGCCCACTTTGCCTGCAGAAATGGCACTTCTCAGGCAAAGTTAAGGCAACATTTCAACTTTGCCTTAACTTTGCTTAAACAAGTGCCACATCACCAGCAAAAAACTTTGCGGAATTGGCAACTCTCGAATACGGCAACCACCATCAGCCATTTCAGGGAGTGAAATTTGCCAACTTCGCTCATCTCTAATGTCAGATATGAGTTAAAATCACAAAATGTTTGGCCACTGGAAGACCCTTTCCAGTAGCCATCACATTAAATGCCACCCCACCCCTGACACTGGGATTCCAGCAACTATGCTAGACAGAAATAAAAATCCATTGTTTTGTCCTTAGAACACCAACAGAGGAACAAGCTACAAGTGTAGATCATGCAGGAAACACCAAGGAACACCATGACACCAATTTGTAAAGACTCCTGAGATGCCAAACTCTAATTTGTGTTTATTTCTTTACTTTCTTCACTTTGAAGTTTTCAACACTAATGTCTGCATTAAATAGTGTTTTGCAAAAAAACTCTATTTATCTATCTATTCTTTTAAAACAAAAATGTCATTGATGTACCAGTTAGAATTCAGATTAAATCAACTAAAGTAGAGAAATGTGGCATTAGGGTTTCCAACTCTAACTACCCATCCCCACCCTCCAAGAAGGAAAAGGTCAAGACATTATGGCTTTCTCTGTTCTGACTCTTGGTGAATCAGGAGTGGGGTCTTACTCGGGGTCCTCAACCCTAATGCTCATCCCATTGTAATATAGTCGTCAAACATGCAGAACTGTTTCTTCCCACATGTTTCCAACAACCTGTAAGCTCTGCCTGAAGAAAACATATCACGCAAGTTTCTACATTATATGGTCATGGAATGGGGTGAACACCCCATTGTCTGAGTACCCCAAGGAAGACCCCAGTCTTGGTTTGCCAAGAGTCAGGACAGTAAAACCATACTTTTTTTTCCTTTTCCCATTTGTGGGGTGGAGTGGGGAGTTAGGTTAGAAATCCTAACACCACATTTCCCTATCTTTGCTGCTTTAATCTGAACCCTAACAGGTGTGTTGACACCATTTTTTGTAAAACTTGTATTTACTTTTTGAGATAAGAGAATCATATCCATATTCATGCAGGTACTCTTGGTACCCGCATGAACACATCCATCTAGCTAGGGACACACAGGGCCTTCCATAAATGCACACTTCCAAATGGATATGCTTCCATGCTTCTAGAAAAGCAATTCATGTGGTTGATTATAATTGTTTTTTGTGGGGCTCACTTCACAGAAAAATATATTAAATGTCCCTCTTAACTGCCAGCAGTTGATTGCACTATATTTGGCAAAAATATGTTTTTCTGTTTTGTACACATGTAAGTAATTTTTTATTAGTTTTCTCTGCAGTTTGCTATGGTTGTAGTGCAAGATGAGATACACCTTTGGTGCATTTTTGATGATGATTAGACTTTTGTTGTGGATTTGGCATCATGGTGAAGGCTGGAGGTAATTTTGCAGCACAATGTGTACCCCATGGATGTTCAGTGGTTATTATGTGTTAGTGTTGAGGTAGTCAGTGACACTTTTTTTGTTTGCTACTATTTTTCTCCCTCCATTCCAGTCGGCCCACTATCCTTCTGCCCTCCCAGCCCCGTCCCCAACCTTAAGGCTAATTGTCCCTTCTTCACCCATAGCTTAACCTCCATGGCAGGGTAGCAGGGAGCCCCACAACTCTACCCACCAGTACCAGATCCAGTTCAGGGAGGTGCCTTCTTGGGGGTGGCACCTGCAGAGGGTGGCCTTCATACCACTCAACCAGGACACGTTTCCATCTTTCTGTGGGAGTGGAGCATGCAATGCCAACAATGGCTGAGTTGCACACACTTTTGCATGCAGCACACTGGTCAGCTGCTCTGTCTCCGAACCCCACAGTGCAGGACATAGCATGCCAACACCTGGCCTCCACTAGGTGTCAGGCAGGTGCTGGTCTCTGTTTCCCACCCTCCCCAGGAGAGGTGAGCTGTCCCCTGGATGCTCGATCTTCTCCCACCATAGCTGACCTCCTATGACCAGCTTGCACTGCAAACATGGGTCACTGGCATGGCAGAAGGTAAGGCATGATGCCTCAGCCCTCCATGTCACTCGGCTGGCCATTGACACATTTATTTGATGATATGTACATTCTCACTTAACTCAAATTATTGACAGACCTATGGCTTGTTAAAGATGCAATGCTATTGTGCAGGAATGTTTATTTTTTAATATCTATGTTTTTATATGTCTATTTTGAATTGGTATTTCACAGGGACTTATTTGTTTATTTGTTTATTTCAGAATTCGGAAAATACCTTTGAGTCAAAGACTCCTTTACAAAGGTTCCAGGTCACATATAATAGATACAGACACACATTACAGTAATTGTTACAGAGTAAAAGTTAAGTTTGTCACAGGAACAGTTAGGCTAACATTTAGGAACTAGCGCTGTTTAAGATAGTTAAAGAAAACTGGATGCTTATTCTTGTAGTACTCATTGGCACCTCTCTTTTGATACATAGATTATCATTTAGCTCCAAAGACTGACAGAGTTACAGCTTGTTAACATTGTAATGTTATCCTATGGGAATTTTTCTTTTTTGATTTCTGTGATTTTATATGGCCCCTGAAATGTTTTCAGTGGGGAAATCATGTGTTAGTGTTGTAGTACTCACTGAGACATATATATATTATGGTAGAATGGTAGTGCTACCATAGTTAGGGTTGAGGAGCCATTTCTATGTTAAACCCCAAAACTTTGCAACTTAATAACTTTGCAACCGTTTGACAGATTTTGCTGAAATGTGGAATACTTGATCAAGAACCATAGGCCTTGGCATCTGCCAAGTTTTGTACCAGTCAGATACATGGCTGCTGAGTTATTAAGCATGACTTGCGCACGCGTTTAAGCTTTTTCTGGAATTCTACGGTCACGCATACAGGTCATACAGTTTGCGTGACCAGCCCAAAATCTTCAGGGAACATGCAGCCGGGATCCCCAATGTGCCTTTTGAAGATTTGGTGAAAAAATATTAAACGGTTCAAAAGTTATTCAAAAAACAATTTCCCATTATAAGTCAATGGGAAAAGTTAACAAAAAGTTCAACACTTTCGCAAATGCATTTTTACTTTCACAAATGGGCCTGTTACTTTCGCAAATTGGCCATTTTGTTTTCAGTTGGTGATTAGAAAAATGGTTGGCATTTAAATTTGGGACCCACTAGCAACCTAATTCTTTTTGTATTCACCTAGTCAGACCCTGAGGATGCTAGCCATGTCTTTATTTTGGGGTAAAACACCCCAGAAATATGTTTTTCAGATTTCTGGAAAAAGCACTTTCACAAAGTACTTTTGTGCTCACAAAAGTGTCACAAATGTTTGCGAAAGCTTTCGCAAATTGCGACAGTAATTTTCTAGTCTGTGGGAAAATGACAGCAATTCTTTGGCACTGCACTGTAAAAGAATGGTTGGGAGTTTTGGGCTGAAATTTGGAGGGAACGCAATCGACATCTCACATATGTGCCTTTCAGTGTTGTATTGAAAAAATCTTACATGGCAGCAAAGTTATGATACTCCAAAGTTGATGGTTTTTCCCATAGGATAACATTATGGCGCCCGTTGCAGTACAGGAATCCTTTGGCACCCTGCTGCAAAATAACGGTTTGGTCTTTTTTCCTGAAATTTGGAAGGAAGACAGCCAACAGGCCACAGATGTGCCTTTCAGTAGTTTGGTGAAAAAATATTACAGGGAGGCAAAGTTATGGTGCTCCGAACTTCTCTTTTTTTCCCTTAGGACAACATTTCGGCGTTCGCTGCGCCTTTCAGGGCCCGTATCTCGGAAATGGTGCGAGATACAGACTTTTCGTCAGAAAAATCTCTTAGCCCCCTAATGAGGGCTAACTATAAAACTAGCCAGGACAGTCATAAATCATACGACTTTTAAATTTTTTTTCTACGTCGTACGGTTCCTGAGATATAACCTATTTAGTATTCCAAGTCCTCATTTTCTGCTCCGATACCCATTATTATGCATACATTCTTTGTACTCACTGTCTTTCTCTATTCAGCTTTTGGGGAAAACCAGCCTGTGCGCTTACATTACTGTTACCATTGCCCTTTCCGCTTGTGGTTCCATGCCCGTTTCACTTACCGTTGACGTCTACGCCACCACGTGCGTCATCCTTTGCGTTTTCATTTGCGCTTGAATTTCTGTTATTTTTTGCCGTTTGTGTCTACCATACTGTTTCTCTTTCTGTTTCACTTTGCATCACCATGCCCATTGACATTTCCGTTTGTAGGCACCATGTTACTATGTGACAAGACATCACGTGGCACACTATTCCCGTCTACGCCACCGTGTTCATTTACCCTTTCTGTTCTCATTCACGCTTGCGTTACCTTGTGCGCCACTGTTAGCGCTTCTGTTTGCATTGCTCTTCCTGTTGCTATGCCACAAGACATCATGTGGTGGGAGTGCGGGGCCTTTAGGGCCCCGCGCTCCTGCTGCTGCGTTATGTGCTGGGAGCGCGGGGCCCTATGTGCGTTATCCTTTGCGTTTTCAATTGTGCTTGCATTTCTGTTATTTTTTGCTATTTGTGTCTACAGTACTGTTTCTCTTTCTGTTTCACTTTGCGTCACCGTGCCCATTGACATTTCCGTTTGCAGGCACCATGTTACTATGTGACAACACGTCACGTGGCAGACTGTTCCCATCTATGCCACCGTGTGCATTGCCCTTTCTGTTGTCATTTGCACTTGCGTTACCATGTGTGCCACTGTTAACACTTCTGTTTGCGTTGCTCTTCCTGTTACTATGCCACAAGACATCATGTGGTGGAAGGGCCCCGCGCTCCTGCCGCCACATTACATTCACTATTTCTCTTTATCATTCTCAAAAAGAAGGGAAATTAGAGGCAAAAAACTCCATTTAATGCATTAGTTAGGGTTGTTCCACAGCAACAAAAGTGAGGAAATTCGCTGTTAGGATTGAAATCCTAACTCAATTCAGCCCCCACACCACACACACACACACACACACACACATATGCAAGTATGGGGAGGACCAAGTCAACACAACCAATGACAGACATCCAGCAGGGACAGAAATAACAAACAATTGTCTAAATGTACTATGAGACATCCCCACCCACCTGACCAGGTACTGCATGCTCAGTGGAGATCAACAAGCAAAACTGAGGCCATGTACACCAAACGATATACATCCCTGATTGCAGCTGCACACAACGCACTCACACTTAGTAGTTGCATGGCCTTACCCACCGAAGTGCCCCACACCACACCACAACTGGTACCAGTTAGAATATAACGCTGAAGGTGCATGATGACAGTTGTAGAAAGGTTTTAACACTAGTGAGTATACATTAATTAAGAGAAGTACATAAATTAACTACCAGACACTAGCATGCTCAAGATAAAAGTAGTGTTACATTTAGTATGTGATTTACATAGTAGTACATTTACTGCAATGGTTTACTCAAGATAGAGAGGCTGATGTAAATGTATGGAAAAGCATTACCTGTTCAATGCTGTGAAATTCGTACTGCCAGTATCAGATGCATTCTTCTGATGAAGGTGTACTGCTGATGTACATACACAGACCTTCAGTGTGTTTCAATACTAAAGATGCAGTAAGTATTCTTTGTAAGAAACAATGTAATTGCATGGATCAGGCCAAGCAACTTCTAAATATCATAGCACTACTGAGCCAACAATGACGTACCTGTATCAGAGATGTATATAGGATAGATTTTCCTGTAGGCACTTACTGAGTATGTTGTACCTGATAAAGACAATCTCATTGCATCTGTGATGACTAACTTATTCAAACAGTAATACATTTACTATTGTTGCAATGAGTGATCTATGCCACTTATGGACACAGTGTAATTTTTTTAACAGTTGTTTCATACTCAGGCTGTATGCCTAGTGTTTGGGTTTCACACACTTCTGTCATTGATGCTATCAAAGTGATAACTAAGTTAATTGTGGTACAACAGGAATCAAGTAGGTATGGTGTAGATATAAACAGAATGTCTTTTAGTATTGATTTAACTCACAATGGGGTAAGTGTACTAGGACAGCAGGGTTATTCTCTATCACTGACTCTGTCAGTTATAATCACACTAAGGTTTCGAGTGACTGTAATGATCTGGGTTACACTGTTCATCTTCATGAGTTCATATTCACAGCCATTCTCCAGTAACTAGACAGTGTATGGTGTAACTGGGTGGGATACTGTGTTGCAAAGCTGCTGCAGTGCCTAGCAGAGGGAGAGTATCTACTCATAAAGACAATTAGGCAATAAGGCATGTCCAACAGTTATGTTAAATGGTCTGTTAATCACCCTGTAGGGGTTTAATGTTGAATGAGGCATAGCCGAGTGCCACATGTCGCTAGACAGTGATAAAATGACCATTAATATAATACCTGGGAGTGGCTTATTGCTATCATAATAAAACTGTTTTTAAACAACAGTAAACCATGTTCATCATATGGTTAGGCTCTACATGTATGTTAATAAAAACTAAACATAAGGCTGTTACAATGTTTACAGTCAATTAGAAAGCTGCATTTCTCAAACCCTTATTATAATCAGAGATATTATACCTGTATAACTCCTTGGTTTTGCTGAACTCTGTTGCTCAGGTGGTCCACCATATGTGGTGTGGTCCGTGTGGGGCATCAGTAGGTAAGGCTTCTGCAACTACTAAGTGTGGTACGCTGCGTGCAGCTGCAATCAGGGATGTGACGCTTGTGTACATGGCCCAGTTTTAGCTGTTGATCTCCACTGTGCATGCAGTACCTGGTCAGGTGGGTGCGGATGTCTCGTAGTACATTTAGACAATTGTTTGTTATTTCTGTCACCTGCTGCTGGATGTCTGTCATTGGTTGTGTTGACTTGGTCCTCCCCCATAATTGCATGTGTGTGTGTGTGTGGTGCTGGGGGGGGGTGAATTCGGAGTTAGGGTTTTCAACCCTAACAGTGAATTTCCTCACTTTTGTCCTGTGGAACAACCCTAACTAATGCATTAAATGGAGTTTTTTGCCTCTAATATATTATGGTAGCACGGTAGTGCTACCATAGTTAGGGTTGAGGAGCCATTTCTATGTTAAACCCCAAAACTTTGCACCTTAATAACTTTGCAACCTTTGATGGATTCACCTGAAATTTGAATTTGAGATCATGAACCATAGGCCTTGGATCTGCCAGGTTTACGTACTGGTCGGATATCTCTGGCTGCGGGGTTATTGGAGTGTGATCTGTGCTTGTGCGTTCGCTTTCTGGAATTCTGTGGTCTCACCACAGGTCGCACGTTTTGCATGATCGGCCTGAAATCTTCAGGGAACATGACTTAGGTCCCGATGTGCCTTTCGGTTGATTTCGTGAAAAATATTAAACGGTTCAAAAGTTATTCAAAAACAGTTTCCCATTATAAGTCAATGGGAAAAGTTAACAAAAAGTTCAACACTTTCTAAATGCATTTTTACTTTTCGCAAATGGGCCTGTTACTTTCGAAATTGGCCATTTTGTTTTCAGTTGGTGATCAGAAAATGGTTGGCATTTAAATTTGGGACCTCTAGCAACCTAATTTTTTTGTATTCACCTAATGGGCTCTGAGGATGCTTGCTATGTCTTTATTTTGTGTTAAACACCCCAGAAATATGTTTTTCAAATTTCTGGAAAAAGTACTTTTGCAAATTACTTTCGTGCTCACGAAAGTGCTGCAAATTTTTGCAAAAGCTTTCGCAAATTGCGACAGTAATTTTCTAGTCTGTGGGAAAATGACAGCAATTCTTTGGCACTGCACTGCAAATTAACCGTTGGGAGTTTTGGGCTGAAATTTGGGGAGAACGCAGCTGACATCTCACAGATGTGCCTTTCAGTGTTTTATTGAAAAAATATTACACGGCAGCAAAGTTATGGCACTTCACAGTTGACAGTTTTTCCCATAGGATAACATTACGGCGCCCGAAGCATTACAGGAATCCTTTGGCACCCTGCTGCAAAATAACGGTTTGGTCTTTTTTCCTGAAATTTGGAGGGACGACAGCCAACAGTACACAGATGTGCCTTTCAGTAGTTTGGTGAAAAAATTTCACATGACGGCAAAGTTACGGCACTCCAAAATTGACAGTTTTCCCATAGGATAACATTACGCACGGACACTTAACAGAAATCATTTGGAGCCCTGCTGCAAAATAACGGTTTGGTCTTTTTTCCTGAAATTTGGAGGAAGACAGCCAACAGCCCACAGATGTGGCTTTCAGTAGTTTGGTGAAAACATTACAGGAGGCAAAGTTATGGCGCCCGAACTTTTCTTTTTCCCATAGGATAATATTACGGGCGTCAATAAGTATTTCAGAGCCCGTATCTCGGAAACGGTAGCAGATACGGACTTTCATCGAAAACTCTTAGCCCCCCATGGACTAAGATTCAAATTATCCAGGACAGTTAAATAATATGACTTTTAAATTTTTTCTACTCATGGTTCCTGAGATATAATGTATTTAGTATTCCAAGATCTCATTTTCTGCTCGATACTCATTATTTTGCATACATTATTTGTACTCACTGTCTTTTCTCAATGCAGGTTTTGGGGAAAACAGCCTGTGCGCTACATTACTGTTACTGTTGCTTCTTTCCGCTATGGATCCGCACTCGCTTTCACTTACCATTGACGCCTGCGCCCACCATGTGCGTATCCTTTGTGTTTTCATTTGGCGCTTTGCTTCTGTTATTTTTGCCATTTCTGTCTACAGTACTGTTTATCTTACTGTTTCACTTTACATCACCATGCCAATTGACATTTCTGTTTGCAGGCACCATGTTACTTATGTGACAACACATCACGTGGCAGACCATTCCTGCCTATGCCACCATGTGCTATCTTTCTGTTCTCATTCGTGCTTGTGTTACCATGTGTGCCACTGTTAGCATTTCTGTTTGCATTGTCCCTGTTAGTATGCCACAGCACATCATGTGGCGGAGCGCGGGCGCCAACGATATGCAAGCGGAGCTGGGGCCTTGGGCTCCGGCCCCGCCGCTGCATTACATTCACTATTTCTCATTATCATTCTCAAAAGAATTGAGGCAAAACTCCGTTTAAGCATCGCATTAGGTTGTTCAGCGACAAAGTGAGGAAATTGGCTGTTAGTTGAAAACCCTGGACTTTGGCCCACCCCCCAACCGCATGGGGCTGATTGATCGTGGGTCCCAACTCACCCCATTCTCCTATACTCTGCTGCTTTACATGTCATGGGGTGAGAGTTAGGGCTGACGATCCAATGCCGGTTGGGGGGTGGGCGGGTCCAAGGGGTTTTCAACCTCAACAGCGACTCCTCACTTTGTCACTGTGGAACATCCCTAACTAATGCATTACAAACAGAGTTTTTGCCTCTAATATATATATAGATAATGTGTGTGTGTGTGTGTGATATACAGTGTGTGTGTATATATGTGTGTGTGTGTGTGTGTGTGTGTGTATATATATATGTGTGTATATATATATATATATATATAGATATATATATTAGATAACCCACTCCGGGGTGTGTTTGGTCATGCTCTAACATATGCATGCCTTGATGTACATTGTTATGCACGAGGCCACAGACTGATTGCATCAACCACCCAAGGTGTGCATATATCAGAGCGCGACAGCACAACCTAGAGTGGGTTATCTATCTTATAAAATGGCAAAATTGTTTTGGAGAGGGTGAAAGTGCAGGTGTGCAGTTGCATTCTGATATACGCATGGTCATGTGATGTGTTTCAACCAACCAGCAGAGTTAATTTTTCCTACCTATTTTATAAATATATATATATATATATATATATATATATATATATATATATATATAATAGAGGCAAAAACTCTGTTTAATGCATTAGTTGAGGGTTGTTCCACAACAACAAAAGTGAGGAAATTTTGCGTTGAAAGCCCCTTGACCCCCGCTCACACCCCAACCAGCATTAGGGTTGATTGGTTGCCTGCCCTAACTTTCACCCCATCACATGTGTGAAGAACCAGAGGTATAGGAGAATGGGGTGAGAGTTAGGACTGACAACCGCAATGCACATCCTGATGCTGGCTGGGGGGGTGGGCAGCGGGTCCAAGGGGGGCTTTCAACCCTAACACCAAATTTCCTCACTTTTGTCGCTCTGGAACAACCCTAACTAATGCATTAAATGGAGTTTTTGCCTCTAATTTCCCTTCTCTTTGAGAATGATAATGAGAAATAGTGAATGTAATGCGGTGGCGGGAGTGCAGGGCCCAAAGGGCCCCATGCTCCCGCCACGTGATGTCTTGTCACATAGTAACACGGTGCCCGCAAACACAAATGGTAATGTGCATGGTGATGCAAAGCAAAACTGAAAGATAAACAGTACTGTAGACACAAATGGTTAAAAGTAACACAAACTCATGCAAATGAAAACACAAAGGGTAACGCACATGGTGCCATAGACGGGAACGGTAAGTGAAACAGGTACAGAACCGCAAGCAGAAGTGGTAAGGGTAATAGTAATGTAAATGCACAGGGTGGTTTTTCCCAAAAGCTGCACAGAGAAAGACAGTGAGTACACGAAATGTATGCATAATAAAGGGTCTCGGAGCAGAAAACTGAGGAGTTGGAATACTAAATTGCTTATATCTCAGGAACCGTACGACACAGAAAAAAAATGTAAAAGTCATATGATGTATGACTTTCCTGGCTAGTTTTGTACTTGGACCCTGGCGGCTAAGCATTTTTCTGACTAAAAGTCTGTATCTCGCACTGTTTCCGAGATACGGGCCCTGAAAGGCGCAGCAAATGCCGTAATGTTAACCTATGGGAAAAAAAGAGAGGTTCAGAGTGTGATAAGCTTGGCTCCCTGTAATATTTTTTCACCAAACCACTGAAAGCACATCTGTGGGATGTTGGCTTTCTTCCCTCCAAATTTCAGCCCAAAAGACCAAACCGTTATTTTGTAGCCGGACGGCAAAGGATTCCTGTAATGTGGCGGACGCCATAATGTTATCCTATGGGAAAAAGCATCAAATTTGGAGTGCTGTAACTTTGCCGCTCTGTAATATTTTTTCACTGAAATACTGAAAGGCACATCTGTGAGATGTTGGCTGCGATTCCTCCAAATTACAGCCCAAAAGACCAAACCGTTCTTTTGCAGCAGGGTAGCAAAGAATTGCTGTCATTTTTTTCATAGCCTGGAAAAGTAGTGTTGCAATTTGCGAAAGCTTTTGCAAAAATTTGTGACATTTTTGTGAGTGCGACACTACTTTGCAAAAGCACTTTTTCCAGAAACTTGAAAAATATTTCTAGGGTGTTTAACCTCAAAATAAAGACATGCCTAGCATCCTCAGGGTCCGACTAGGTAAACACAAAAAGAATTGTGTTGCTAGAGGGTCCCAAATTTAAATGCTAAGCATTTTCTGATCACCAACTGAAAACAAAATGGTGGATTTATGAAAGTAAAAGGTCCATTTGTGAAAGTAAAAACTGCATTTGCGAAAGTGTTGAACTTTTTGTTAACTTTTCCCATTGACTTATAATGGGAAACTGTTTTTTTAATAATTTTTGAACTGTTTAATATTTTTTCATAAAATCTTCAAAAGGCACATTGGAGACCACGGCCACATGTTCCATGAAGATTTAGGACCGGTCACGCAAACTGTGCATCCTGTAGAGACGACCGAAGAATTGCAAAAAAGCGTAAATGTGCACACAGATTGTGCTTAATAACTCCGTAGCCGTGTATCCAAACAGTACAAAAGTTGGCAGATCCCAAGATGTATGGTTCTTGATCGTGTATTCCAAATTTCAGGTAAATCCATTGAACAGTTGCAAAGTTATTAAGGTGCAAAATGTTAGGTTTAACATGTAAATGGCTCCTGAACCCTAACTATGGTTGCACTACCGTGCTACCATAATTCAATATCCCTTCACTCCAAATATTGATGGAGTTATAGCTTGTTAAGATTGCCATCATATCCCATGAGAATTTTATTTTTTTTTTGGTTTTATGGTTATTATATATGTATTTTTGGTTGGTATTCCTTAGGACCAAGTCTTGTAGTACTCAATGAGGCCTTTCTTTTGATATATATACAGTATATATATATATAGAGAGAGAGAGAGAGAGAGAGAGAGAGGTTCTCTATGAACTCTAAAGACTAACAGAGTTACAACTTATTACATCTGCAATGTTATCTAAAGGGGAATTTTAGTTTTGCTTTGTTTTTTTATACGGTCTCTGTGTTTTTTTTTGGGGGGGTATTATTTTTTAGAGTTGTAGTACTCATTGATAACCTTTATTTCAGTGGGGGGGGATACATAGATTGTCCCTTAACACCATAGACTGACAGAGTTACAGCTTGTTAAAGTTGCAGTGTTATTCTATGGGAAGTTTAATTTTTAAATTATTTTTTTATATATGCCACTGAATTGTTTGGTAGGATATTATGAGCTAGTAATGTGGTACTCATTTCAACTTTCTTGTTATATATATATATATATATATATATATATATATATATACACACACATATAATGTCCCTCAACTGCAAATATTGACTGAGTTATGACTTGTTAAAGTTCAAATGTGTACAACTGTTCACCTGAGAAAGGGAGTGTGACCAGTCAGATGCCACAATGATTAGTACTGGGAATGATACTCTTTAATGTCTTTATTAGTGACACTGTAGAGGGACTAGAATGGAAGGTACCATATTTCATTGTTTTATAGCTGCCCTCATTTACTAGCCACCCTCAAATTAAAGCTGGACTGATTTTCAGATTTTGTTTATAAGTCTATTACTATACTTTTACAACACTTTCTCCCTCAACCTCCCCCCAACCCCTGCACAGACACAGATGTCAGAGAAGAAGCTGTGCAGGAGCTCCACAACTGAATTATCAGGTTCCTGACCCTCCTGGATCATAGCTAGTTTAGCTCTTTTTTCCTTTTTCCAGCTACCTGACTGGAACAAAGTGACCAAGTCTAACCACACTAACCACACTACTTGTACAGCTGCATGTACAGTTCTTCATTCTGCTTCCAGCTATTTCTTTATCTATTCACCTGGTCTGGCTTGGCTGATTGATTTACCTCCTCGTAAAGAGTCTGGTCCAGAGATGAAACCTAGCTGGCTTTGCATACTGAAATAAATACTTAGGGGACCTTTACCTCAGTCACAATTTCTCTGGGTCACCAGCAGCTCAACAGGAGGTCTCACTTTTGGACTGATAGACGTACCATTTCTGTAAGTTTGTATTTAAAGCCACCCTTTTTTATTAGCCGCCCTCAAATTAAAACCGTATGCTAAAACCAAATTTTGTAATTGTAGCCATGGCTATAAAATGATGACATATGGTATGTCTTTTTGCAGATGACAAAAAGATCTGCAATAGGGAATGGGATGGAAAAAAATGAAGAGGGATCTAAGAAAATGTAAGAAGTGGTCATGAGTGTGGCAACTAAATTTCAATGGGAAGAAGTACATAATCATGCACTGGGGGTGCAGAAACAAAAGGGCTGAGTATAAAATGGGGGAGTGGTACTGATGATCATAAAACAAGAAAGAGACCGGGGGTAATTAATCTGATGACCTAAAAGTGGCCAAACAGTGTGACAAGGCAACTGGGAGAGCCAGTGGGATGCTAGGGTGCAGAGGGAGGGATATCAACATTAAAAAGAGGGAGGTCATAATATTGCTGCATAAATCACATTTAAGGCCTCGCCTGAGTCCAGTTCAGGAAACCACATCTCAGGAAAGACATAGACAGAATCGAGGTGATCGAGAGGAGAGCAACTAAAGTGTTGGAGGATCTGTATCAAAAGTCCTATGAAGAGAGACTAAAGGACCTCAATATGTATTCCCTGGAGGAAAGAAGAGAGTGTGGATATGATAGGGACTTTCAAGGGTATAAATAAGGTTCAAGAAGGAAGCATTTTTCAGAGTAAAAGATGCTCAAAAACAAGGGATCATGCTATGAAGCTAGAAGGGGTAGACTCGGGGGAGATGTAGGAAAATACTTCTTCACAGAAAGAGTGGTGGATTCCTGGAACAGCCTTCCAGCAGAGATGGTGGGGGCTAAAATTGTAATGGAATTCAAGAAGGCATTGCATTGGCAAAAGGGAATCTTAGTGGTAAGGAAAGGGAGTGGTAAAGGCAGATATTAAGGAGGGTTTGCAGTGTTACAGTAGGTAGGGAAAATGGACAGACTATGTGGGCCAAGTGGTCCTTATATGTCATCAGATTCTATGTTTCTTTGTTTAAATATGCAAATCAATAAAATAATAATGAGTCCAAGTTCTTGTTTCATATGAACTAATCCTGTTTTGTGGGATTGTGTCATTCTCAGAAAAGAGAACTGCTTGACACAAAACAAGAATGTGAGAAAACTAACTCCAAATTCTTGTTTCATATGAACCAGTCCTCTTTTGTGAGATTGTGTCATTCTCACAAAAGAGGAGTGCTTCATATAACACAAAAATATTAAAAGAATGAAGTCAGGAGTCTTGTTTTGTATGGCCGTATTCTTGTTTTGGATGGCCCTAGTTGTGTTTCATGGAGCCATACCAAACAAGAAAATTGTCTCATGAAAAAAGAATTTTAAAATGTTTCAAAAACACATTTTTGTGTCCTTCTTCCAAAACTAATTGCAGAACCTAACTAATGGGGTCCAGGTTAGCAAGATACAATTGTTGGTGTCTCTGCAGAATATGATTTTTATAGGTTTCCCGAAAAACATTTTTTGAAAATAATGAGAAGATGGCCACCATACAAAAGAAAAATGTTTTCTCCTGAAATAGGATTATCTCTCTCAGGAAACAGAATCCTGTTTTGTATGGCCAAAATTCTTATTTCATAGGAAACAGCTATCCCAAAGATCATACTCAGAAATAAAATTTCAAATTCTTATAACCCTAAATGGACTAATATTTATCACTGAACCAATGAAAGATTACCATTCTGGGCCAAAGCCATTTGTATCCTGAAAATTTTAGATGATAAATTTAAACCATCTGGGCACTAGGCGATTAAAACACAAAACGAGAAAAACCCTGATTTTTTTACTTCTTTCACTGTCCAGATCTCAAAATCTACAGATCTGAGCAGAACAAAACATGGCACATAAAGAGACCTCAGCCCTAAGACTTAACTTGCAAACTTTTGTGCAAATCTGTTGAATGCGGCAAAGCTATTAAAATGCAAAGTTAGGGGCTTAACATTAAACAGCCTACTCAAACCTAACAGCAGTGGTGTCACTGTGTTACTATATATAGGATAGTGTATAAGACCCTATAGACAATACCATTCTTATACCAAGAGGTTACCATGACAATAAGGACCATGAACAAAGCTTGAGAGGTCCCTCTGTCATCATAGAAACCATAAGGTTTAGGAATAGTGATGTTTATTAAGGCCCTTGTACACTATTCTATATAGTGTATAGTCCAAAAAACACACAATCGGTTACTTTTTGGTATGAAAGCAGTCAGTATCTGCCATCCACCACCTGTGCTTCACCACCATCCACCCATTGGACAGCTCATGTACGTGGTGCTTCAGCTGGCCACTGTACTATGAACAACACTAATGGGGATGCTGGGATGCTTGCATTGTGACATAGCTACTAAATCAGAATGAAAAGTTGTTCTGTTTTAGTATGTACAGTATGCCACTACTGCAGAAGAATTACCTTTTCAAGTGTATGGATCTCTATACACAACACCGCTAAATACAGTATATTATAGGGACACTGCTGTGCCCCTATAGTTAGGGTTGAGTAGCCTGTTTAATGTTAAACCTCAAATTTTGCACATTACTAACTTTGTAACTGATCAATGGATTTGAACAAAATTTAGTATGTGCTGTCCTGCAGGGCAGATCTCTTGATGTGGCAAGTTTTGTTTTGATTGGATGTGCGGATTCTGAGATAAGAATAGTGAAATAAAGTAAAAAGTCACAATTTTTTGCAGTTTTGTCATCATCACCTTGTGCCCCAAAAGTGTGGAATTTTGTTTTGATTTTTTATGGTAGAAGAACTTGGGTAGCATAACTACCACTGTTGGTTTGGTGCAAAAATATTAAACTGTTGCAAAGTTATTGTCTCTTTCAGTTCCCCTATATCCTACGGGTAGTTCATTTTTCAGGATAGATGTATAAAGTTTAACAAAGGATTTGATCTTGTGAAAAAGGATTTAGTCTCACAAGAGCATTTACTTTTTTGCAAAAACAAAATCCTTTTTCATGAGAGAAAATTCCTTTTTCGCGAGCCACCATCTTGTTTTCCATTAAAAAAAAATGAAAACCCATGCACATGAAGTGCTGTAGGGATACCAAACAATGGATCTTGCTCATTGGAACTCTATTAGTTGGATTCTGCAGTTGTCTGGTGCAAAAATGATCCAGGAATATTTTTTTCTTTGTTTTAAATCTCTTTTCATCACTTGCTAAGATCTTTTTTCGTGAATCCTTTTTCATTCAAACCAAAAAGGATTACAAGTGACGAAAAAGGATTTTGGTGCAAATTAATGCCAATTGTTCAAAAACTGGTGCAAATGGATGGAGCCCTTCACATGCAGTCTGTCGACACATGAAACCTGTCAATAGGATTTACTTATATTGACTTGACTTGTACCTTTTACTGAAAACAATTAAGCTTCTAGCCATAACAGTTCTAAAGTTAGCCCTTTCGAAAGATCATTTCATTAAAACAAAATATAAAGTTAGGAAATGTTAGCATCAAAAATCAGACTTTTTATTTGCATCCTAGTGCACATCTAAAATCTGAAGCAAATTTTATTTGTTTCTGATTTTAGAAGCAAACTTATTTCATCAGATCAAAAGAAGCGGGTGCTAGATGACTCACACTGGGCTACTGGTGTGCACAGTGCCTTGAAGTGTGAATTGTTAGATAACAAAAAAACAGGGTCTTGAAAGACTTTGCGGAGGTCTGCACCATGTCTTTTTAACTGAAAGACTCAGAATCTAATATCAGTAAACAATTTTAATTATAAACATGTAATAGTTACAAGAACAATAGAACAGCTCACCCACATATAGGCAGTCCATCAGCATAAGCTTGAAAACTGGCATTGGAAATGTGTACACTTCCCACTTTCAGGTTAATTATATACCTGTAATAGAAAAAACATCCCTCAATATCCTTTTTTTTTATTTCCTGAAACAAAGAACATGGTCCAACGTCTTTGCCGCATACTCTGTACCCCCATCCCAATCCTCCCACTGAACACCCAATTCCCCACACCCCCCTTACCTTATACTTACCTCTGGAGGTCATCCACTGTCATCTTCAGGGGATGGGACACATCTGCATGCTTTAAAGCTGAACTGCAAACTGAGGATTCAAGGTAAGTGCAGTATAATGTATTTCAATGGCGTTTTGAACTTACATTCATAACTTTGCTATTTTTATGTATTTTTTCACCAAATTTTCAACATGGACTTTTTTGGGACCCCACTGCATGAACACTGCCACTGTATATAGCACATGCTCTAACAGTTCATTTGGTGGCCGGCTGTGGTGGTGGCGTGAGGAGGGCTGTGCCAGTCACCAGATCGGGGTTTGGAATGGGGGGAAGTAGGGTGGTGGGCACTACCTGTCTGTGTGGGGGATGGGGACCACTAGATTGCCAGGTATGTAATGTATTTTAAGGATACCAATTACAGATGGATCGCAGCTGGGAGTGGGGCCCACTAGATCACCAGGGATTTAAAATGTACTTTAATATTCCTACATATGGCAGATCAGGACTTGGGGGGGGCACTAGACCACTGGGGTTGTAAATTATGTTCATATTCCAACTTAGTGGCAGATCAGGGCTGGGGGAAACACAGTGTCGCACAGTTGGCAACCCTCCCAAAGGAGGTCTAAGTACTGTTAATCCAGCTTTAAGCTAGTCTAACTGTACTTAGACCTTTGTCCTCTGGGAGGGTTTTCTGAATGCCATATTAGGGGATATGGCAGCCTGTGTCCGCTGCAAGTCCCCTAGTGCCATGCCACAATGCAGACTCCCCTTTGCCGCATGCAGCCACATTTGCCACAGGCTGCTTTATGGAATAGCTCTCGGCTGCATCTTTTGTCGCAAGGTGTCAGTTGCATCACACATCTTTGATACAAGCACCTTGCATCATTCTCAGGTCTTTCAACCCCCCCCCCCCCCATATTTCTAGCAGGACCACATTCAACATCATAAATCAAGTTCATTTTCCCAGTGCTCAAATTAAATTAGGACATGTTAAGAAAAATAAATTTAGCACATTTTCCTGTGAGGTTTCCATTTGTAATTTCTGTTTGTTCACCATAATGATGGTTCTAATTTGTCCTTAAATATCACAGAGTCCCCAATTTATACAGAACTTCATAAGAAGTTTTCTTAATTAATACCAGTGTATTAATCAGTTAGTAGGCAAATGCTTTATATGAAGTAAAAAAAATGATTGTGTACTGGAATCTCCACATTTGACTTTTTCCCTTTTGTCTTATTTCTAAATTTATCAATCCTGATATAATTTAGACTCCATAAAGAGTTCAGTCATTATTATTGTTGAGTAGCAAAATTTAGCAACAGACTCTATGAAGACCACAAAGAAAGTATAACTTAATGTACATTATACATTAAATGTACATTAATAATGTAATATGGAAGAGAGATATTCCTAAAAGAGTTCACAAAACTGAAAGTGCATAAGGCACTGGGACTGGATGGAATACATCCTAGAATATTAAGGGAACTATGGGAGGTGCTGGCAACACCACTGACAGCCCTGTTTAATTAATCATTTGATATAAGAGTGGTTTTGGAGCACTGGAGGAGGGCAAATGTAGTCCCTCTTCACAAAACTGGAGGTAGGGTAGAAACTGAAAACTATAGACCAGTCAGCCTCACCTCAATATTTATTCATCTGTATTTATTTATTTCTTGGATTACAATACCTTTGAGCCAGAGGCTCTTTTTCAGAGGTTCCACATCAGGAAGTAGACGTAACAGTTTACATAACAGGTATACATAACAGTTGACATATTAATCAGACAGAGGCATTCAGTAGCAGAGTTAAGTACATTAGAGCATCAAATACTGATGAAGTAGTAATTTACAGAATAGTAGGCAGTCATAAGGCAGTCTGAGGTGAGCTCTGTTAGTGATGTGGGTGACATATGTGGGGGGATAAGAGAGGGATGAGTAGAAGGTGGGCTATGGTATGTGATGAAGAGGCAAGGGGTTGATAGTGAATGCGGCTGAACTACTATGAGTGGTGGGAGGGGCTACTGTGAGCAGCAGGAGGGGCTACTATGAGCAGGAGAAGGGGCCACTATGAGCAGTGGGAAGGGAAAATTATGGAATCACTGCTTATAGAAAGGATTGTAGAACATCTTGAATCCAGCAGAGCACAAGATCTGAGACAGCATGGATTCACAGCGGGAAGATCATGTCAAACAAATCTAATTGATTTCTTTAACTGGGTGACTAGGGTTGCTGTTAGGGGAAGTGGGGGATGTGTCCTACCCTGATTTCAGTAAGGCCTTTGATTCTGTTCCACATAGAAGACTGGTGAACAAACTGGACAGCCTGAGTGTGGGTCACAGGGTGATAAATTGGGTTAGAAACTGATTGAGTAATAGAACACAGAGGCATGGAAAAGGGAGTTCAATCTGAGGAAAGGAAGGTGACCAGTGGGGTGACACAGGGATCAGTTCTGGGCCAGTCCTGTTTAATGTCTTCATAAGTGACATTGCAGAGGGGCTGCAAGGGAAGGTGTGCTTCTTTGCAGATGGCGCTAAGATCAGCAACAGGGTGGACACTTTGGGGGGGAGGAAAACATGAGTAGGGACCTAGGTAAACTGGAGAAATGGTCCAGGGTGTGGCAGCTGAGATTCAATGTGAAAAAGTACAAAATCATGCATTTGGGGTGCAAGAACCTGGGGGAGGATTACATGATGGGGGTTATAGTGATGGTCACCAAACAGGAAAGGGATTTGGGATAATCATATCTGATGACCGAACGGTGATCAATCAATGTAACAAGGCAGTGGGAACAGCCAGTGGGATGCTGGGTTGCATAGGGAGTGGTATCACCAGCAGACGAAAGGAGGTAGTGATGCCACTGTACAGATAACTGGTGAGGCCTCAGTTGGAACACTGTGTCCAGTTCTAGAGGTCGCATCTCTGTAAGGATGTAGACAGGGTGGAGGCAGTTCAGAGAAGGGCAGCAAAGATGGTGCAGGCCCTGCACCAAATATCATATGAGGAAAGACTGTGAAACCTCAATATGTATACCCTGGAGGAGAGGAGAGACAGGAGAAATATGATTGAAACCTACAAATAACTAAATGGCTTAAACAGGGTACTGGAGAGCAGCATCTTTCAGAAAAGGAGATGTCCAGGAATGGGGCGGTATGACATGAGGTTGGAAGGGGGAAGGCTAAGGGGTAACATGAGGAAGTATTTTTTCACAGCAAGGGTGGTGGATGAATGGAATAGACTGCCAGTGGAGGTGGCGGGGGCAAACACAGTGGGGGAATTCAAACATGCATAAGAGAGGCAGAGAGGAACCCTAGCAATAGGCATGAGAAGGTAAAGCCAAAGATCAAGTAGGGTCTGCGGTTTTTATAGTAGTCAGAGAAAATGGGCAGGTCAGATGGGCCTAGCAGTCCTTATCTGCCATCAATTTCTATGTTTCTATATTTTAAAGGCATGGGCTACTTCACTTAAGCAAGCACTTTTGACAGTCATTTGGCAGTATGTGTCCACTACGTACGGTGTTTGATGTCAGAAGGGGTCTTTCTGGAAGCCTTGAAAGAGGCCCTGGTGAGGCCCCTTCTAAAGAGGTCATATCTGGACCCTGATATCCTGGTGAACTACTGTCCTATCTCCAATCTTCCCTTTTTGGGTAAGGTTGTTGAGACAATCATGGCCCAGCATCTCGAGGAGCACCATGTGTCCTTTGACATCTATGAGTCACTCCAATCAGGTTTCAAAGCCAGGCATAGCACCGAAATGGTGTTAGTCAGGGTGCATAATGACCTCCTCAGGACTAGAGATAGAGGAGACAGGTCAGTTCTTGTTCTCCTGGATCTCTCTTCAGCTTTTGACACTGTAGATCACATTGTGCTTCTTAATCACCTTAGAGAGTACTGTGGACTCACCGGCACCATCGTCAGTTGGTTTGAGTCCTACCTCTCTGGCAGGAAGTAGAGGGTGGTAATGGGGAAATTCTCCTCCTCCCCAAGACTCCTGCCATGTGGAGTGCCTCAGGGGTTGATCTTGTCACTGATGCTATTTGCAGTGTATATGCTGCCTCTGGGTGAGCTCATTAGGTGGCACAGTCATACTGCTGTGCAAGTGATACCCAACTGTACCTGTCCTTTGCCCCAGAATATCAGATGCTGTGGAAGTGCTTAACATCTGCCTGGCCAAGATCAATGATTGGATGTCCTCCAGCTGGTTGTGACTGAACCCAGATTAGACAGAGGTCCTAGTGAGTGGGCCAGGACAAGGGCATAATGGGAGTGCCTCTAGTGTAGTCACTGGTTTATTCCTGGGATCTACATCATTGATGGCTTTCCCTAGGGTGCAAGATCTTGATGTGATTCTGGATGACAGACTGACACTTGGAGCACAGGTGTCAGCTGTTGTCAAAAGTGTTTATTACCACTTAAGGAACATTGCCAGGATGAAACCCCTAGTTCCGCCTGAGGACCTGCCCATGCTGGTACATGCCTTTGTCACATCCAGACTGGATTACTGTAATGCTCTTTAGTTCAGGGTCTCTGGAGGTACCCTTTGGCAGCTGCAGTTGGTGCAGAACACAGCTGCCAGGTTGCTGACTGGCCTATCTAGGTCTGGTCATGTGACCCAATGCTATAAACTCTGCCCTTGCTACTGGTCAGGTGGAAGGTTATCATCAAGGTGAGTTTAATCACTTATAAGGCCCTACATGGTCTAGGCCCTAGCTATCTGACTGAACTTCTGCCACCCTCCACCTCAGTCCACTCCCTCCGCTCCTTGACCAGGGTCCTCCTTGAAGTTTTCAGGACCAGATTGAGAAGTTCTGACAACCAAGCCTTTAGTGTCACCAAACCGGTCCTGTGGAACTCTCTTGCAGTTGATGTCAGGGAGGCCCCATCAGTTGAGTGGTTCAAGAGTTTCCTGAAAGCTTACTTATTTTCTCTGGCTTTCTCAGATGTAGTGATCTGACCAGTCTTAAAACTGCTCATTTTAAATGCTGTATGTAACCCCCCTACACATTTGGGGTTTGCTATAATGTCTTCCTGGCTTCTCTAATGCCCACTGTCAGGCTGGTGTCCCGTCCTAGTGTGATCCTGTGTATTTGCGTGAAAGTGCCATATTAAGCCTCTGCACCTGTCCCTTTAAGAGACTAGCTAATCTGTGTCTAGTAAGTGGTCTGTGCTTGGTCAGAGTGATTTAGGGCTTGTGGACAGCAAGGCAGTGTGTTAATTTGCTCCAATCTGCAGTCACTACTTGTGCAGAGGGTTCCTATGTAGGAACTGTGCTTATTTACTGTTTATCTGTTGTTATATTAGAAATAGAGATGTTTTTCTAACCTGTTTTAATTGCAGCTCGATCTTCTGGATGGAAGCCACCATGTTAGGTCCAGGACTTCCAGTAATTGAACCAATAGAACCACTGGGGATCTAAACTGGATCCTGTCCCCAAGGATTGTGTGGGAAGGAAAACTGTAGTTTTTATAGTTTTACTATTGCTGCCTAAATTGGCCTGGAGGGGAAGCTCAAACTGTGACTGACAGCTCTTTCAGCCAACTGAATGCCTGGATTGACAAAGGAAATCTCCAGAGAGACAGTAGAGTTGGAGATTGAGTTGTGAACAACTTGAGCTGTCGAGCAGCTGCTCCCAGAAGGAGCGTAGGGGATTTGGCGGGAAGAGGCACCCTCCTGACACTTTCTCCTGCATTGAACTGCCTAACTGCAGAAGTCAGACCTGTCTGATTCCAGCCTGGAACTGCAGCAGGAGAGAAGAAAAAGCTTGTTAGTGCAACTTGCGATTTGAACCGAAGACTTGCTCCTGAAGCGATCGTCCCAGCTTGTGTGTGAAATAATACTAAGATTGAGAGGCTTGCATAGTGAAGCTGTTAATTTGCAACCTCACTGAATCCTAACTGTTTTTCCAAAGTAGTCATTGATTTAAATGTGTTGAATGTGTTGAATGTGTTTCGTGTGTCGGGATTTGGTTCCCCACAAATGAACCTGTTATGCCAGCTGGAGGCTTCACCAGCAGAAGATCACAAACTTTGCCAGACTACTCATCCTTCCTGGGCCCTGCCATTTCAGCTTAGGCCACTACTCCACCACCAGAGATTGTCATAATGAAAGACCAACTCAGGGATCCAGCCCCTGTGCATCAACAATGCACAGGTTGCAGCCACCTGGAGGAAAGGCCATGAAGAAGAGGTGTGTTATGTCAGCCCTGTTTTCCCCAAGCTCCCCTGTCATCACCACAAGGTTTCCATATCATCTGCTCTACTGCACCTTCCTGGTAGCATAAGTACAAGTCAGGGTAGCGCCCTGCAACAAAAGTTTAAATCACTGTGGTACCATCTAATTGTCTTCATTTATTCGGTTTACAAAGGACTGAGCCAACCAGCTTGGATTACAAATAATTGGGTTGTCTTGCATGTTTAACTGCTTTTCTTTCCACTAAAGACCCCAACATCAGCTGCTATGCTGGCCACACCTGGGAAATGCTTTAGGCTAGTCTGTATAACATTTTGGGTACCCAGTGATGTTGAACTGTATATTTGGGACTTAAAGTGCATGCCAAAAAAGCCTGATTCAAATCAGATTACAAATCATTTGACTAGATTTACGCCTCTCCCTTGTTCACTGCCCCTAAATAAACCTGATTGTCTTTTTTTCATGTTTAACCTGGCTAGTGTGCATATTATTAGTTGGGTTACAGTGCCAAGAGTGTATTGTTGTATTGCTGACCTTGTTTTACAGGGGGTCTCCAGGGGAACAGCTGCAGATCTAACCCTGTTGGTAAGTGTGAAAGGTGTGAGCATATTACTATTATTTGTTACTGACTGTGAATGTACTAGAGATGCAGCAAATTTAATTTCTACCAGTGAAGTGGTGGTGAAGTGGCCAATTTCGCCACATGGAGTAATTCACGAAATGTTCCGCATTAGGCGGAATTTCACCCAGGTGAAATTTCGCCTTCTGTGGCAACATTTTGCCTTCTGCGGGTGAAATGTCACTGCAAAAGGTGGAATTTCACCATTCCGCTCGGCAACATTTTGCATTTCACCCCATGAAATGGGCAAAATTTGGCGGATTACTCCGCAAACTGAATTTTCCTCACTTCGCCCACCCCTAGAATGTACTACTGCATTAGATACTAGGCCACTAGGAGGGTTGGTGGGTGGTTATAGCTTTCCAGAGGGCTATACCAGTGCAGATAAGCAATCTCAATACCATTTCTCTGGGTGGAGGCACCTTGCTAGAGTACTCAGGCCCCTCAACCTGTGTACAGCCATATTAGCAGGGGTTATAGCCCTTAGAATAGCACTTCCTTTTACATGTATTTGAGGTTTTACTGTTTTATTAGTTTGTATTTATTTATGATATCTGTTGTTTTTTTTATCTGATATCCTACCTGCTGTATGTTCTATGTAAGGTACCCAGAGACTACGGGATTGTTATACCATTGTAACAGCAATGCTTTTATAGCAATTCTATTACAGTGACAGCAACCCGCCAACACATGCAGTGTCGACTGGGTTGCTGGAGTGATGACCGAGTCATCGACTCCAGAGTTTGGTCACTCTCCCACCGAGATCCACCCCCCGGAGTTGTAATCTTTAAGTCCGGGGGGGGGTGGAAGGCAGAGCTCACTGCATGAACACTGATCAGGTGTCAGTGCATTTTCTGGTTGGAGGTTAGAGTTGGCAACGTCAGGGATGTTGGCGACCATGTGTCACAGTAGGGAAGGTCGCTGACATTCCTGTGGCTGCAGCATGGTAAAACCTCTGGGATTGGACATCATAGAAATAAACATTGCCTTGCCTACCAGTAGAAAGTCATTTTTGCATCTTCTTGAGAAATTGAGTTCAGTGGGAACTGAGCCCACTCATTGCAAGTTTAATGCTTTAACCTGCAAAATAGTGCAAGTGGCTTCAGTTTGAATTAAAAATTGAAATACAGATTTCCTTGTGTTTGACAAATGTCCATCACCATCCATACAATGGTAATTTAAGATTATTCATTTAGATTTTGTTTAATCTGCAAAACCAGAACGTGTCAAAAAGCATCCTTGGTTATTTTAAATCCCTGGGAGAATCAGTTCATCCAAAGAAAATGCCTACAAATATGCCCTACATCAGTGTTCAGGGCAGTAAATTTACATCAGGCAACAAACGCACATCATCTAAAATTTCATCTGCTTTTTTCCCCCATAACATATTAGAAAGAGTTTACCTCTATCTCCGGGAAATATTTCTTCCTTCAGCTCCCTGTATCTTACCATTGGGAATGTTCAGTAAAATAGTGTGGAACATGAATTGTAAGGTTCTGCAGAATTTACATCTTTCTCCTTTTCTGGCAGTCCTTTAACTATTCCTCAGGCATGTTCATCTCCCATTTTCTCCTCTAGAAGTTCTTGGTGTATCTTCCCTGTTTTGGATTCAGTGCCCTCTGAGGTCCCAGGCTTCTGTCTCCACTGACTTCCATATGTTCACCTTTTGCTTATCTGGTGGGTTAAACAGAAATATTTACTCAGCTGAGCATAATAAACTCAAATGCAGTAAAAAATCAACACCACCTTCCCCCCATCCCTAGGCAAAGGTGGCACACCTACTGTATTAATTGTAGGCTGTAAGCCCGTAGACGCACTATGTATATTCACCTCTCCAGTTCCGGTTTGCAGCATTCTCTCTCCTGAGTTGTGATGAACCATAATTAAGCAACAAGGCATGACAAGCTGCGTGTTACCATGTTATAACATTGTTCTGGGGGTGGGTTGAAGCACAAGGTGAAGCCGAGTGTTTCCACCACCCCAGGAGTGAAATTTTTACTCAATAACACACACCTTGGAGTGTCTTATTGCAATTATACAATGGCTTGTAATACAAAATTAAAAAAAATTTTAAACATGTTTTTGATAGATTTTCTTTGTTTCTTAAGAGAAAAGTAAAATGAGAAGCTCCAACAAATCAACACAGTGATGTTATTGTGTAATAACATCACTGTCTCAGGCACAAATGGACCAATCAGAGTCCAGGAAATGTTCTTGTCATTGTATAATAAAAAATTAAAAGACTGCTTCATTCTACCTTTACTGACCCTTTCACATAAATTGTCCAAGCTATTTCTTTACAAAGTCTGTAGACGATAGCCTGAAAATACATTTAACATGTATCTGCACATCACACTGTAAAACCCACTTTAGCAGACAGCGTTAAAGTTAATGCAAACTTTTTAGCTTTCATTCTGAACGGTATTTACAGCATCTTAAATCAAATCACTCAACTGCTCTGTGGTCATTGGATGGATTTATAATCAGATAAAAGCTCTGATAAAACAGGGAGTTTATGACAAAACACTTCGAGAAAGACTTCCCAAAGACCAGTACGCAGAGCAGTCAGAGAGTGGCTGGGAGCAGAGCAGCACAACAGCAGCCATCTTGCTGCTCTGCCCCTCCCCAGGGAATACAGTTGGGAGTGCCACTAGACACCAGGGAATTAAAATAATTAACGGGAATGGCAATCAGTGTGGGGGGGGTGCCACTGGACACCATGGAATTAAAACAATTATGTGGGGTGGTAATTGGCAGGTGGGAGGTGCCACTAGATACCAGGGAATATGACTGTCTTATTTGGGGGACACTGACTGGGGGGGGTGAGGACTAGACTCCAGTCCAAGGGGTCTCACAGTTCACACTGCAGCAGACAGCAGAAGTTCAGCTACAGCTACAAAAGTCAAAGAACTCAACCTGTTCTCATACAGAGAATGTAAGGAAAGCACTCTTCTTGCTAAGTTGAGCGCATGGGATGTTGGGTGCCCAAATAAAGTATTTCTGACCCTAACTGTGAAAAACAAACATCAAAATCTAGCTAAACAGAACCCATTTAGCTAGGTTGTGGTGTCTGATTTTTAAAATGATAACATTTTCATGTATTTTCATGCTTTTTCGTTGTGAAAAAAAAAACAAGATGGCGGTTGGCAAAAAATGATTTTTCTCTCACAAAAAAGGATTTTTTCCTCTTGAAAAAGGAATGGATTTCACAAGAAAGAATCCTCTTTTGCATGGTTTATGCTGTGTTGAACTTTATCCCTCTATTCTGGACAGTGATTTCCCTTTGAAAACAATAGGAACTTAAAAACTGAATAACTCTGCAACAGATTACTATTGTTTCACCAAACAAAGTATGACAGTTCTCTTACCCAAAGTGTATCTACCATAGGAAAAATCACACCACTTGGACGCAATGTAATGATGAAAAAACTGCAAAAATTGGTGACTTTTAAGGTTTTAGCACTATCTGGATCTCAGAATCCTTACATCCGACCAGAAAGAAATTGCCACATCAAGAAAACTACCCCATGGGAGAGCGCACATCAAATTTTGTGCAAATCCATTGATCGGTTGCAAAGTTATTAAAGTGCAAAATTTGAGGTTTAACATTAAACAGGCTTCTCAACCATAACTATGGGGCATGACTGTACCCCTATAATACATATATTTCCAACCCTAACACCCCACCCCACCCTCCATGCACCAACAGGCATGGTGGTATGCCTTGGTTTGTCAGTCCTAATGCTCACCCCATTCCATTTGTAAGGAAACTGAGATAGTACAGTATAGTAGAATGAGGTGAGCATTAGAGCTAACAACCCCAAGGCACACCCCAAGTGCCTGTTGGCGTGTGGAGGGTGGGGTTGGATGCTAGGGGTGCAAACCTTAACACCACTTTTCAATGCTTTTGATGCTGGAAACCTAACTGATGTGGTAACAAAGTGTTTTGCAAAGAATTTCCATAGTTTCTGAGAAAGTATAATTGTAGTCTTATTTGCTTGTGGGAGCACAGGGCCCAGACATTCCTCCATACATGCTCATATGTATATATTTGTGTAGGGCCCTGTACTTACATTTGTAGGGCAAGAGTGACAAAATTGTCAGCATAGCCATGTTATTACCCCACCTGATTTACCCTGTGCAGCAAATTTTTTGAATCCCTACTAAACTCTATACATCAGCAACGCCATTCCATGCCACTGGTGTGAAAATGCATTTTGGTGAGGATTTGAAAAATGACAGCTGTGACATATATTTCATGTGATAATAAGAAGTTTATGTTGAAAATCTGGTATCAAAATATTTTTAATTTACAAAGGTACGAGTGTCTGTAGCGAAATTGCAATGAGTGCTTTTGAATCAGCCATTTTGTTTGACAGTTTGACCCCAAATTTCAACATGTCCTTTTGGAGACATCACCTCATGAACAATATGACTGCCATTACCAAAATCATACCCAAAAGGAGAATTCACCAGGCGACCATGAAATCACCTTTTGGACAGGAGTTGTATAATTATAATCATGTTATTCATGAGGTGGGGGTCCCCCAAAAGGCTATGTTGACAATTTGGGGTCAAAATGTTAAAAAATGGCTAAATTATGAATAAAAATTGAAACTCCCATTGAAATACATTAAACCACATTAACCTTAGTTTCTCATATGCAGTCATCGGTTCCAGCAGCAAGACGTGTCTTCAGTCAGGAGAGCAGACCTTGAACCTGGAACCTCTTCAGGTGACTGAGGGTGTATGGGGGTGTCAAGTGGGGTGTGGGGAGGTGGGTGAACAGTGGGAGGTCAGGTGTGGGGTGTGAGTGTGATCGGCGATGGACTTTTTTTACAGGTTAAAAAAAATAATGACATTGAGGGGTGATTTTTCAATTTTCAGCATCCAAGAAACATGGTAGGGTGGGAGGATACAACTAGCCACAAACGGAAATCAAAAATGGGCATCAGAGATCGGGGAGGGAGGGCCACTAGACCACCAGGAAATTGGATTAATAATTATAACAGTAATATTGTGGATTGGGGAGGGAAGGAGGACCACTAGACCACCAGGAAACATATATAAAATATAATATATTATACTGACATGGTTGCACCAGTCTAGTTAGGGCTGAGTGCACACTCTATGCTAAAGATACATTTGTGAACCTTAATAACTCTCACACAGTTTGTAAAGGGTGCCAACAGAAGACACAGACAAGTGTTTCATCCTACCTGGACTCGTCAGTGTGCCTCATCTGTATGACACCCCAGTGGAATGAACCAGCTACCCTAAGATGGTCTATCTGGGTTATGTTGTGGTGAACCCAATAAAAACAAAAAACAAGTTAAAATACAATGAACCCTGGTTCATTCCACTGGGGTATCATACAGACAAGGCACACAGATGAGTCCTGGTAGAATGAAACAGGTGTCTGTGTCTTCTGTTGTCACCCATTGCAAACTGTGTGAAAGGCCTTTTGGCACCATGCATTTCTGCTTAAAGTTGAACCAGCATAATATTCTGTGGTGATTTGCATATACAGCCCATGATGCTTTGCATTATGGGGGTATGTATGATTTTGTGTTTCTTTGAGGCTCAGCTTCCCAGCCAGTGCCCTTTGGGGTAACCCTTGCCTCAGTGCTTGCACACTACGGTTCTTTGCTCTCTCTCTCTCTATATATATATATACTGTATAGACATTTATAAAATCGGTAGGAAGTCCAAATCCAGTGTTCTGATTGTAGAAAAACATACCACATGACCATGCATATATCAGAGCACGACTGCACACCTGCACTTTTACCCCCTCCAAAACAATTTTTCCATTTTATAAGATGGATAACCCACCCTGGGGTGTGTGGTTGTGCTCCGATATATGCATGCCTTGGGTGGTTGATGCACTCAGCCTGTGTCCTCATGCGTAACAACGCACACCAAGGCGTGCATACATCAGAGTGTGACTGCACACCTTAGAGTCCTTAGAGTGGGTTATCTATTACATATATACTGCATTAATGCAGCTCCAGTTAGGGATAACATCACAAAAATAGGGAAATGTGGCATTAGGGTTTTCAAAGCTAACACCCCAATCCCACCCTGCACACACCAACAGGCATTGGGGTGTTGGTCCTATGCTCACCCCAGTCTCCTACACTGTACCCATCTCAGCTTATTTAATTATGGAATGGTGTGAGTGTTAGGCCCAATGACCCTAAGGGACTCACCATCAACTGTTGGTGGGTGTGGAATGTTACCTTTTAAAACCCTAACTCCACATTTCCCTACTTTTATGGGTTTATCCCTAACTAGAGCATTAACACAGTTTTTTGCAAATTATTTCCCTACTTTTTGAGATGGTATAATCATAAACTTATTTGCCTATGGGAGAACAGATCCCTCAGGGCCCTGCATTCCCATCCCTCCATACATGGGTATATGTATATAGCTGTGGAAACACAGGGCCCTCCAGGCCCTGCACTTTCATTTATAAGACAACAGTGACCAAATTGTCAGCACGGCCATCTTATTAGCCCACCTCAAATATCCAGTACAGGAAAATTTCAAATCCCCACCAAAACATAAATCTGTGAAATGGCAATGCTGCTCCAGTTAGGGATAAAGTCACAAAAAAAGAGAAATGTGGCATTAGGGTTTAAAATCGGACACTGCAAACCTACCTTGCACATACCAACAGAAATCAGGGTGTTGGCCCTATGTCACCCCACTCTCATATACTGTCCCCATTCCAGCTTATTTAATTATGGAATGGGGTAAGTGTTAGAGCCGATAACCCCAAAGGACCCACCATCAACTTTTGGTGGGTGTGGAATGTTACCTTTTAAAACCCTAACTCCACATTTCTCTACTGTTATGGCTTCATATCTAACTAGAGCATTAACACATTTATTTGCAAATTATTTCTCTACTTTTTGAGATGGTATAATCATAAACTTATTTGCCAAAGGGAGCACAGATCCCTCAGGGCCCTCCATTCCCATCCCTCCATACATGCATATATGTATGTAGCTGTGGAAACACAGGGCCTTCCAGGCTCTGCACTTCCATTTATAAGACAACAGTGACCAAATTGTCAGCACAGCCATCTTATTACCCCACCTCATGTACCCAGTACAGAAACATTTCAAATCCCCTCCTAAACATAATTCTGTGAAATGGCAATGCCATTCCACACCAATAGTGCAAAAACACATTTAGGCCAGGATTTGAATACTGTCAGCTGTGGCATACATAAGGTGGGGTAATAACATGGCTATGTTGAAAATCTGGGATACAAATATTAAACATTTCCAAAGTTATAAGAATGCATAGTGAAATTGCAATGAATGGTAAAAACTTTGGTATTTTTTTAAATTTTGACGACCAAATTTTCAGCATAGTCTTTTTATAGCATCACCTCATAAACATCATAGTTGAAAATGTTGAAATCCATAACAAAATGCCATTCCACGCCACAGGTGCAAAAATACATTTTTGAAAGGATGTGAAAAATGACAGCCTTACTGTCCATGGTGTGTTGTAAAAAAGTGTCTATGTTGAAAACTTGGAGTAAAAATATTGAAAATTACCAAAGTTATGTGTGTGCATAGAGAAATTTAAATGAACGCACATAATTTGGACACTTTTAGAAATTTGTTCACCAAATTTTCAACATGGCCTTTTTGAGAGCCCACCTCATGAACACTCTTGGTGAAATTTCATTTTTCAGTCCCAAAATGTGATTTTGCACAGCAACTGTGAAATCACCTTCTGGACCCAATTACCAAAATGAAAGTGACAATGTACATGAAGTGGGGTCCCAAAAAAGGCTATGTTGAAAATTTGGTGAAAAAGGTCCTAAAAATGGCAAAGTTTTGAACACGAGTTCAAAACACCATTGAAATACATTATACAGCACTTATCATTATTCCTCAGTTCACAGCTTGGCTTTGAAGAGTGCAGAAGTGTCTTGGTCCACAGAAAATGACAGCCTATGACTTCCAGTGGTAATTATAGGTTAACAGGCATGTGGGGTGGTGTGTGTTCAGTGGGATGGTCAGGATATGGAGACATATGGCGGGGATGATGAGGGACTGTTTTCTTTTTTTCAGGTTTAAAAAAGATATTGAGGGACCATTTTCATTTTACTCAAATAAGTTAAATATATAGAGACACTGGGGGTGGGCTCCCCACTGTCACACACTGCTTGTGGAAGATTGCAATTCTGACATGAGGATTGGGCTACCCGACGTCAGCACATTGAATAAAACAAAGAGCAGCAGGGGGATGGGGCAGTGTCTATTCAATAAAAATTCAGGGACAGTGATCAGAGGGTGGATGTGCCTCTGGACAACAGGAACAGTGATCAGAGAGTAGGGGGTGCCACTAGACACCAACAACTATACAGAGATAATGATCAGTTGGTGGGGTGCCACTGGACACCAGGGAATATATGGGTGTATTGATTGGTGGGTTGGTGGCACCACTAGACATCAGGGATAATGATCAGCAGGTGGAGGGGTGCCACTAGACAAAAGAGAATGGGGAAAGGTGATGGGTGAGCGTCGGGGTACCTCAACACAACAGGGTAAGGCTGCTACAAATGGCATTGTATTATAAATTGATTTTTTTTTTGCATAAATCAATCTGTATTGTATCGATTGATCTGTTTTTTTTCAATCGATTTGGTTTTCTTTAACCACATTTCAACATTATCACAAAAACAGTGACATTCAAAAACTATCCAACATTTCCTAACCAAACCCTCTAAAGGCATGCCCTTGGCATTACCCCATCATCCCTGAAAAAGTCATGGAAAAAAATACATGCTGTCTAGCCTGTAGGTGAGAGTAAAAATTCCCATGTTAAGTATGGGGCAAAAAGTGTTTTGTTTTTTTCACTTTTTTGACCCTCCATATCTTGAAAACCATACACGATGCCCTCATGAAACTTTCTACATCTTGAGACTCTTACAGCCTGACAACACATACCAAATGCTGTGCTAATAGTTAAATGATGGCAAAGATTTTAAGATGCCCAAAATTTAGTTTAACATTAAACGGCCTGCTCAACCCTAACTGTAGTGGTGCTATCGCATCACTATAATATATAAAAATAAAAATTAGATGACATATGAGATGTGTAGGGGGTTACATATACAATGAGGGATTGGGGCTGGAAGGGTGCTCAAAGAGGCACTGTACAGCCACAAATTGTGGCACAACATTGATGTTTCATGCTACAACCAAATTATTTTTCGCAATTTGCAGAAAAAGATGGTTGTTTCATGAAAGCAAGTGTCACAATTTATACAAAATGGTGGCTCTGATAAAATAAACACATTTTTAGGCATTATTTAAAAACCAAAAAACTAACTCCAGAATTCGATTCCTTGAGCCCTGAACAGGTAAACACAACTCTTGGTGCTTACCAAAACTCAGTATTTTTTTAAAGTATTTCTTGTTTTTTTTTTTTTTGCCTCGCTAACTGAAAACAAGATGGCAGCAGCACAAAAGACTATTCCCCATTTGTAAAAGAGAATGACACTCTCACGATCAAGAAATGCACTTACACATGGGACATCTTTTTCCACAGGAAATAATGGGAAACTTTGAATTTTAGTAACTTTTGAATGGATTAATATTTTTCCACCAAACCTTCAAAAGACACATCTGCGACCCAAGCCTGATACACCCTAAAAATTATGACCAAACCTCTAAGCCATTTCTGAGAAACTGCACCTACACATCTGACCAGGGCAAAACTTTCCACATCAAGGGATCTTCGGTCCCCTACAGTGCCTGCAAAACTTTCACTTAAATTGGTCTGTCAGTAGCAAAGTTATTAAAGTGCAAAATTTGGGGTTTAACATAGAAGTGACCATTGAACCCTAACTATAGGGGTGCGACTGCACCCCTGTAATATATGTGTGTGTATAAAACACCCACCAAAGTGTGTGGGAGTGTTCTAATATACAAACAGTCTGGGTGCATTGTGAAACAAGAGGCATATACCAAGTGCCTTCAACTACCCAAGATGACCATATATCAAAGAATGACAGGACACTGTAAAGGGTGTTATTACACTTATAAAATAGGTTTAAAATTGATTTGTGAAGTGTAAACAGTTATTATATATATATATATATATATATTTATAAAATGGGTAGGGAAACTGCTGATTATTTATTGGCTGCCCACCATCACATGACCGTACATACATCAGAGTGCGACCGCACACCTCAGAGTGGTTTATCTATTGCATATATACACACACACACACACACACACACAATACACACAGACATACACACACACATATACACACACATATGCAGACTTATGTAATTATAGTGATATGTTTGGCTGAGGGCATTACATGACTATCCAGTTATCAGAGCACGCCCAGGCAGTCCAGAAATACATTCATTTTTATTAATTTATTTATTTATTTATAATTTTATTTGAAGTTATTCCAACTGGGATAACCAAATGAGATGCAGCATCACATTTTGATGGGAGTCCCAGGAAGGATAGCAGCAAACAATGTAACATTGTGAAGCAGGAATAGTTACACACAGGAATATATATGTATATATATATATATATAGCAAAATAAATTGTAAGGGTAAGTTGACTGTTGAAGTAAATGACTGTTTACACTTCACAAATCAATTTTAAACCTATTTTGTAAGTGTAATGGAGCACTCTCTGGGTTTAATAACTGTCTGGAAGAAATCCAAGGGTGGATGGATTCTAGTTGGTTAAAGTTGAACTCAGAGAAGACAGAGGTATTAGTGGTGGACCTAGGTGGTCAGATAGCAAGGTCGCATGATGGCACATCCTCTGGAATTTTTCTTGAGGGTGTGTCACTTTCGAACTCTGAACAGGTGCGCAACCTTGGGATTGTCCTAGACGATAGGCTGACCCTTAAATCTCAGGTGTCAGCCATTGTCAGGACTTCCTTTTAACATCTTAGGAATATTGCCAGGGTGCATCACCTTGTTCCATCTGACTCCCTACCAACATTGGTCCACGCTTTTGTGTCCTCCCACTTAGACTACTGCAACGCCCTTTACTTTGGGCTTTCTGGGGTTGAAATCTGTTGCCTTCAGCTGGTGCAGAATGCTGCAGCCCGGGTTTTGACTGGGACAAGGAGATCCAGTCATATTACTCTGGCGCTGCGTGAACTGCACAGGCTGCTTATACGGTGGCGGATCACCTGTAAAGTCATCTTATTGACTTTTAAAGCCATTCATGATCAGGGTCTGACCTATGTGAAAGAACCTCTGGTGCCTTATTGCCCTGACTGATCGCTCCACTCAGTCGATGAGGGGTTGCTAGAGATTCCAAGAGTGAATTTGAAATCTTCTGGTAGTAGAGCATTTTCATATGCCAAACTCACTCTTTGGAATTCTCTACCATGCTGGTTAAGGGAGTGCACCTCCGCGGAGGTATTTAAGAAAGATTTGAAAACTTATTTATGGGATCTGGCCTATCTGGATGAGTAATGGTAATTATTTGTAAATATCTGTTGATAATATGGATGACCGTATGGTTTGTTTTTAATTGAGTGATGTTTTAAATGTATTAACTTATATGTCTAAATTTGTTATTGTATACTGTTTTCTGATGTAAAGCGCCTCGATATTTTTGAAAGGCGCTTTAAAAATAAAGTTATTATTATTATATACACATGCATATATGTGTGTGTCTGTGTCTGTGTATGTACTGGTCTGTCAGTTAAAACATTGTTAATTAGTAAATGTAGTTACATATCCACATTTCCAGTTGTATTCCTTTGGTTACCAATAACAAGAAAAAAACAGGCAGAGTTAAATTATGAAAGTTGCAGGTTCATTGGATCATTTTGAAAAGATGTGCCTTTTGCTGGTTTAAAAATCACATGTATGTTGTTTTAAAAATGCCAATGTTTATATAACATTTTAAAATGTATTTATTTTGTTTATTTATGACTTTGATATAAAATTTAGCAGATGTGTGGACCAAACAAAAAAATAACTAGAAAGTATAAAATTGTTTTTTTTTATGCCTGACTGATTTTTCCAAATCTCTTATGAACAAAAACAACATGTTTGCAACCCCCCAACTAGCTGCCAGAAAACAGACCCTAACACATTTCTTTTTCATTCCTGATTGACTATTAAGTTAATTATGAAAGAAAAAAAAGAAACCAAGAAACGTTCCTGGTAAAAACATGAATTAATAATTTTAAGTAATAAATAATGGATTTAAAGATTATATTATGGAGTAAAAAATGTAAAAAAGTTTTTGTCTATTGAAACAGATTTTAAATACCCCGTGAACAGGCTCCGAGGAGTGAAATGTAGGGGGTTGAAAAATCAATAAAAGAAGTGGAATACCAGCACATTGGTGAAGTTTATTATTGTCCAAAAGGACGTTGTGAACTCCCTGCATGTTTATAGTACTTTTTCTGTAAGTGTTTGAACACCTTCAAGGGAGTTATATATGAAATAAGTCATCATTTCTCAAATTGTATTTTTGTTAAAAAAAGAAGTTGTCCTTCTTATTTTTTCTCACATCAAGTGCTGAATCCTGCAGTCAGAACCACCCATATTTCCTTCTAGATACCACATGCCCGACCTTGGTGCAAGATGACTTCATATATATATATATATATATATATATATATATATATATATATATACTAGTGGCACAATCGCGCCACTATAGTTAGGGTTCAGTGGTCACTTCTGTGTTAAACTCAAAATTTTATGCGTTAATAACTTTGTACCCATTCAACGGATTTGCCTGAAATTTGGTATGCATGGTGGGGAAGAGATCTCTTGATTTTCCAAATTGCATTTTGGTCGGACTTACAGTCTTTGCACATGAAAATGCTGAAAAATGCAAAATTATCCGTTTTTGGAGGCAGCTTTTGGGACTTTGGATGTGGCCCTGCATGGCCATTGTGTGGTGTGCTGCTCTGTGAGATAGTTCATTTGAAAGACATTTAGTGGCTGAACATGCTGCTTTTCATTTGGTGAAAAAATATTAAGGCATTCAAAAGTTATGCCACTTTTAAGTTCCCATTGTAAGTCAATGGGAAAATTTATATGTATGTTTTGTGAACAAAGAATGGGGTTCTGGCCATCTGGTCCTGTCTGGTGAGCAAAGAATTTACAGCCTCATGGTTCAAGAATCTTTGTCCCTGAGAATTTAAAAAATTCTTTGATCCTGAGGTCTGCCATCTTGTTTTTAAATTTCCAATCGGAAAAACACAAATATCTCGGCTCAGGGGTCACTTCTGAAGTAAAACTTGGATGGGTTTTACTCAGGGAACTCTGATCTATCGAGCCATGTCTTTGGTTTGATCCAAATTGGTCAAAAAAAAATAGAGTTATGAACTTTTAAAATCTTAATTCGTGGCTTGCTAACGATCTTTGATCGCGAGCCTGCAAATTCTTTGATCGTGAGATTCTTTGATCGCTATCGTGCATCACGAGTGAGGGACGAGATGGCCAGATTTAAACATCTATTTTCTCAGCCAAGGGGTACCCTAGAAAGTTAAATGAGGGTGTGTTTTTCTTAGGGGGCTTCGTTCTGCCCCATCTGAATAAAAAAAATCAATTTTCAATATCCCTGGTAGTCTAGCATCCCCCCCCAATCATGATAAAATACATTATGATCTCTAATTCCCTGGTAGTCTAGTGGCCCCCCATGTGTATTTCATAAATATTGCTTTTTTATATCCCTGCTAGTCTAATGGCTCCCCGATCTGTATAAAATTATAATTGTTGTTCATATCCCTGGTAGTCTGGCAGCCCCCCATCAAAATAAAATAGAAAATGATCTGCAATTTCCTGGTAGTCTAGTGGCCTCCACCCAGCTGTGCCAGCCCACCCAGCACCCCCCACCCTTCCCCAGCTGGCAACTGGCACAGCCCACCTCTCACCTCCACGGCCAGCTGCTGACTGTGTATATTAGGAGCGCCAATGCAAAGAGGCTCTCTTGGTTCATGAGCGAGCAATTTCTTTGATCGTGAGCCTGCAAATTCTTTGATCGTGAGATTCTTTGATCGCAATTGTGAATTGCGAGTGAAGGACGAGATGGCCAGATTAAAAAATCTATTTTCTCAGCCCAGGGGTGTCCTAGGAAGACAAACGAGGGTGGGTTTTACTCAGGGGGCTTCGTTCTGATTAACCATGGCAGTGGTTTACCACAATTCTTTGATTTTGTTAAATTAGAACAGTTTTTATTCTTTGGTCGTGACCCTGCAAATTCTTTGATCACGAGCCTGCAAATTATTTGATCACGAGATTCTTTGATTGCGGTCATGCATCGCGAGCAAGGGACGAGATGGCCAGATAAAAAAATCTATTTTCTCAGCCCAGGGGTGTCCTAGGAAGACAAATGAGGGTGTGTTTTACTCAAGGGACTTCATTCTGATGAACCATGGTGGTGGTTTACCGCAATTCTTTGAATTTTTTAAATTAGAACAGTTTTTAATCTTTGGTCATGACCCTGCAAATTCTTTGATCGTGAGATACTTTGACTGCCATCTTTGATCACGGGGCAAGATGGCCAGATTTTTTATAATGGAATAGATAGGGAAATTTTATCACTCTTTAAGACTGAATATCTCTGAAACAGTTTGATCTTTTTACTTGAAATTTGGAGGGTGCTTACGGCATGCCCTGTACATGTGAATTATGGTGTTTATGTATCAGAGAAAATGTTTTGGGGGTAGATATTGCATGATGCACTTTACGTGTTGCGGACAGTGTTTTGGATTGTGCTGGTGGCTTGAAATTGATAGGGTGCCTAGCCTTAGTGTCATGGATGTAGGTTTCAGTTGTTGTGTTGTGTTAAATGTCAACAGGTGCGGAACTGTGCCACTCTGACAAATGAAAATTTCTAATTTTGACATGTTATATCTTGGACACGGCTTGGTCTTTTTACTTGAAATTTGGAGGGTGTTGACGGCATGTCCTGTAGATGTCAATAGCGGTGTTTGTGTCAGACAATATATTTTTTGCAGAGATATTGTGTGGCCCAGTTTACATTTTGTGGACAGCAGTTTTTATTGCTGTACTAGATTAACATTTGTTTGGTGGCTGGGCTTACTGTTGTCAATGTACATTTTAGTCATTGGGTGTGTAATGTGGCCCAACACTTACAAGTTGGTGGGAGCGTGGGGCCCCCCACCAACTTGTGCAACTTTCTACTTTTCTATTCTTTCTTAAAAAGTAAGGAAATTCTATGCAAAAAACTTTAGTAATGCATCAGTGACGGTTCTTCTACAGAGGCAAAAGTGAGGAAATTCGATTTTAGGGTTCCCACCCCTTGCACCCCCCAGCCCGCCCCCACCAACAGACATAGGGGTGTGCGTTGGGGTCATCAGCCCTAACTCTTATCCCATTCTCCTACACTGCACCACCTCAGCTTGTTTACACATGAGATGGGGTGAGAGTTAGGGTCGATGACCCCAACACACACCCCGATGCCTGTTGGTGGGTGAAGGCTGGGGGTGGGGTGCAAGGGGTGGGAACCTTAAAATCGAATTTACTCACTTTTTTCACTGTAGAAGAACCCTAACTGATGCATTAACAAAGTTGTTTGCATAGATATATATATATATATATATATATATATATATATATATATATTCATTGCTAAAATCTTTGTTTAATGCATCAGTTTAGGGTTAAACTGACAAAAGTGGGGAAATGAGATGTTAGGGTTGAGCCCCTAACCCCACCACCACCCCACTGCCCCATCTCCTGCAGACCAACAGATGCCAGGGTGTGCCATGTTGACATGCTATAGTAAAGGAGAATGGGGTGAGATTTAGGCTTCACAACCCCATGGCACACCCTGGTGCTTGTCTGCCTGTGGAGGATGGGGGTGGAGGGCTCAACACTATCAACACTAATGTCTCATTTTCCCACTGTTGTCACTTTAACCCTAACTGATGCATTAAACAAAGTTTTTTTTGCAAAGACTATCTATCTATCTATCTATCTATCTATCTATACATATGTATGTATTTGCAGTTCATCTTTTTTTGGAAAAACAAAACACAAGAAATTTCTCAGGTATACATTATTAAGTTGCATAACATACATACAGGTGCGCTTCAGATGCATTGGCGGGCAAAGGCGCACACCACATTTTCCAGTATTCCAGTCTAAGGTTACTTATAAGCATTAAATCAAACAAGTATTACCTTTAGAATTCAGGAAGGGTTGAGGAAATCTTTGATAAATAGTTCTAAAGCATTGCTACCATCTAGCTTGTGGGCATTCAAGAAGGGTGACCATATCTCCTGATACAGCTGGCTGGGATTCCTTGCAAAGTGGGCCAACCAGGAGTGTGAGACCAGAGATTCCATGGCCTGCAGCCACTCCTGAAAGGCTGTTATGTCTTGGGTTCTCCACTTCCTCAGTATTATTCTAACCATTTCTACAGCAGCCTGGATCAGCCATAGTACATGTGGGCTCCTGACTGGAATGTCTTGAGGTTCAGTTCTCAGCAGCCAAAAACTAGGTTTAGAGTGAAAGGGCTGGTTCAGGATTTTTGAGTAGAATTGTCTCAATTGGGTCCATAAGTGTTGTGGGGCGGCGGGTTGGGAAATCCCATAGGACATGCAGTAAGTCGGCTCCTGGGGAGCTACATCTCCAACAGTTATCCTGGGACAGTAGACCCATTTTTTTCAGCTGGGCTGGGGTCCAGTACCACTGGTACAGCACCTTGTTTCTTATTAGTAGGCTATGTTGATCCATGCATGCTCCGTGGGCTGTTTTCCAGCATTTGTTCCAGGTCAGGTCAGTGATATCTGTGCCCAGCATTATTTCCCATTTTCCCTTGGCCAGTGTAGAGGGGTCCAGGGCTGTGTTTCTCATCTATTTTTTATATTTACCCAGCTAGCCCTCACTGTTTAGAGACCCACAATGCTAGAAGTAATTTTTCCAGAGGCATCTTACCCATAGGGCCACACAAACAGCAAGTACATTGGGTTCTGGCCCATTTAAAGTACAGGCTTATCATTTGTGAGTACTGCCACAAGCTTTCTTTGGGTAGATGAAACCTATCCCTCAGATTCTGGAATGAGACAAAGGTCTTATTATCATCTTGCACAAGATCTCTTAGTATACTGATTGAACTATCTGCCCATTTCTCCCAGTGGACTGTTTTTTTATCTATACAAAGATGGGGGTTATTCCAGATGGGAGCATGTCTTGATACTTAAACAACATTGTGTCATCTTCCTCACCTTCTGCCAGGCTTGATGGTCTGCCTTGATTGTTAACCAGACCTGTGCTGACCTTGGGAGGCAATGTCCTAGGTAACAGTTTGGGGGTGTGCCTTGTAGCACTTCCTTTTCTAGTTCCATCCATGCCAGCCTGACATGGACTTGTTTTTCTAGACTTTGGCAAGTCTTGGCAGTTATAAAGGCATAGGAATATTTCAGAAACTCTGGTAGCCCCCTCCCAGACCATGGTGCCCTCAGTTTGGCTCTGATATATCTGGGTGGTCTTGTTCCCCACATAATCTTTCTCATTAGAGAGTGCAATTTGTGCACCCATAGCTCTGACAGTAGAATGGGGAGGTGAGAAATTAAGTGGTAAATCTTAGCTGCCATCATCATCTTAATGGCAGCTATTTTGCCAACCATTGAAAGGAGCATTTGTTCCCACCTTCTCACATCCTTCTGGAGCTGTGCCCACATTGGGGAGAAGTTTCTATCAGCCAAGCTATCCAAGTCTGGTGACAATTTGATACCTGTGCCACTGAGCTACTGAAATCCCTCCCCTCTTACCCTTCCCCCTTCCCACCCTCTACTGGTGTGTCACCTCCAACACCCTCCCACCTTCCCTTCTCATTCGCTACTGTAACTAAAAACAATGCCCTAAGTGCCCTCCTCACCATCAACCCCTCTAAAGGTGCCTCCCCTGATGGCCTTGACCCAAAACTCCTCTCCCTCTCCACTTCAGCTATTGCCTACCCCCTCTCAATAATCTTAAATCTCCCATTCTCTACTGCCTCAGTCTCCTCTTCAAGAAAACTTGCTGTGGTCCTCCCTCTACCCAAAGGGGGGTGACCCCTCATTCCCTGGCAATTATCATCCCATTTCTCTCCTTCCTACCCTTGCCAGGCTTCAAGGACACATTTTCCTCTCCCAACTTACCTCTTTTCTGACATCTCCTTTTTCACCCCTTTCCAGTCTGGTTTCAGGAAAAACCACTCAGCAACCACCTCTCTCCTACGGTTCACAAACTCCATCCTAACTGGGATGGACAATGGTCAAATTACCTCTGACATTTTTGTCAACCTGGCCAAGGCCTTTGAAGTCGTCTCTCACTCCCTTCTCCTCAACTCACTCCCAGCATCTGGCCTATCTCCCTCTGCCACAAACTGGTTCAAGGCCTACCTTATTGGTAGAACCCAATCAGTTAAGATCTTGGATGCCACTTCGTCTTCCCTACAAATTAGCACTGGAGTCCCTCAGGGTTCGATATTAGAACCCCTTATATTCTCCATCTTCTTAAATGACCTTCCCTCTGCTCCACATCCTAAGCTATACATATGTATGCTGATGATACATTCCTGTAGGCATCTGACTACTGTCCTGATGAGGTTACAACCAGCTTACAACAAGACTTCAACAAGGTTCAGATCTGGTTTGCTAACCATAAACATTTCCTCAATGCCAAGAAGACTGTCTCCATGACATTTGGCACAAGACAGAGACTCTATAGGCTTCCTTCCCTACCCACTTTTCACACCCTTGAGGGAAATTTACTTGAGGACACATCCTCCTCAAGGTACTTAGGTGTTTGGTTGGACCAACACCTAAACTTCTCTGGACATATTGAAGCCATCCAGAAAAAACTGCACCCCAAACCTGCTGCCTTGTTCAGGAACCATAGTAGCATCCCTCCTATGGCTAGGCGTGAACTTGTGCAGAAGATGATAGTGCCCACTTGTCAATACTGTGACATAGTCTATGGTGCTGCCACTATGTCCTCCCTGGCCAGACTGGACACTTTCTTCAATTCCTTCTACCACTTTGCCCTGGATGACCCTCCCTTGCACCCACCACTGTGATCTTTATCAGGCCTTATCCTTCCCCTTTCTTACAAACAGGTGCCTCTCCCACTGTGCTAAATTCACCTCCAAGCACTGGCTGGGTGAGATCCCTTCCTACCTCACCTCCTCCTTTATATATTGTGCTCCCAGGTCACTCCTGTAAAAAAGCTTTCAGCTTAGTGTGCTATACCTGGTCAAATCAACTAAATAAAAAAAAAAATAACCCCCCATCCTCCCATTCCCTTAGATCAACTGGCTCCCATACTCTGGTCGTCCCCCACATATCCTCCCAAATCATCCAATCTGGTTACTTTCAGTGCTTCCCAAAAATTTGGAATTCCCTCCCACCCCAAATCCGGTACTCATTCTCCACCTACTCCATCAGCTCTGCCCTCAATAATTAACTTGCACCTAGCTGCTCATGCCATGTCCCTCCCTAATTACCTTCTCTAAGCCCTGGACAAACCCTACCCTTCTACCCTCACCTTCATTTTATCCTGGGCACACCTACCCCCCCAAAGCTCTAGCCCTCCTCCCCTTCCCCCAAATTGTTTCCCCTTACTGGCTTCCCTTGATCTCTTACAGAATGCAAAGGACCCCAAATGCACTCGATGGGTCCCTCTCCTACCCCCCGAGGGGCTTGTATCTCTCATGTACTCCCTTCCCCCACCATCTTAAAGAGGTCTCTCTTGTACATTGCCTTATCCCCTTTTCTTTGGTTCCCCCAGTCCCCTTGCAGGGTTTCTCGCATCCTGAAGGAGACTTCTGGGATATGCCTCTTTCCCCTCCCCACACCTCACCCTTCCCTCCCCTTCCCCTCTTTTCTTTCATGTAAGCACTTATTTACTTATTAACCTTGCAAGTATTATTGTCCACTCTTTCTACATGTTATGCACAATACTGTTGTAATACTATTTGTAACACCTGCCTTACAACTGTATGTTAATGTTGATCTTGTAACTTGAATGTTTAATGTCTCATTCCAATTGTACCCCCCCCCCCACCGGTCACACCGGGAGACAAGCAACTTATTGTTCAGTGTGCCTTCCTGGTGAAACATTTAAATAAATGAATACATTATTTCTTTCACCACCCAATATAGGCCTGTATCCTCTATCATTCCAGGAGTAGTGTGGTGGTCCCAGGGTGTTATTTCAGACTTTAAAATGTTAATGTTTAAACCAGAGATATCTCCAAACTTCTGTAATGTGTCCAGTATATGCTGAATGCTATTTTTTATGTCTCCAGTCATTGTCATGCAGTGGTCTGCATACAATTTAGTGTGGTACTGGTACAGTCCTACTGGTATGCCCACTATTTTTGGGTTCAGACGAATAGCTGCTGACAGTGGCTCCATAGCAAGCAAAAATAGCAGAGAGAAGAGGGGCACCCTTGTCTAGTACGCTTGTGAAGTTTGAAGGTAGGGAAGGTGGTGTTATTGGTTAATACTTTGGCTCTGGGACTTACATAAAGGGTTTTGATCCACGATGTGAAGTATGGCCCAAAATAATACTGATCCAGGACTGCATGCAGATATTCCCATTCCACAGAATCAAAGACTTTTTCAAAGTCCACTGTTACTATAGCTGCTGGTGTAGGGAGTTCTACTGTGGTCTGCATCAGCATAACTATGGCTCTGATGTGGTCAGAGCTGTTCCTCCCTTTGACAAATCCCACTTGGGATAGGTGGATTATATTGGGAATTACCAATTCCATTCTGGCCGCTAGTACTTTAGCTAAAATGTTTACATCTGCATTTATTACAGAGATGGGTCTATAGTTTTTTGGACTTGTGTGGTCTTTTCCCTCCCTTGGAAGGATGGTTATTATTGCTTGCTTTAAGGTGTCCAACAATACCCCTTTCTCTTGGGCTTCCTGGAGCATCCTTAGCATCGGGCCTCCAACTTCTGAGTCGACCAATTTATTTATTTATGAGTCTATCAGGGGGGGCATCTAGTTCCTACTTTTGGGTGCCTGATAGTCTGGGACAGGATAATCCCCCCACAAAGGTGTGGAAGATTTCCCTATCCCACCCCATGTGTGCATTTTGTGAATTCTTATAGAAGTCAGACATAACCCCATATATCTCCTTTTGGTTATGCCCTAATTTCCCCTGCTTATTCTTGAGCATGTGAATATGTCTTTCAGCCTGACTTTTCTTCAGCCTAAATGCTAACAGCTTCCCCACCTTCTCCCCCTCTGCCCAGTGTTTGTGCTGCACTCTTCCAATATGTAACTCTGCTTGTCTGGTTGCTAGCCTATTTAACTGAATCCTTACTGTCATCAGTTCTGTGATCACACTTGGGTCCTTCAACTTCTGTGGGCCCTTCTTGCACACCTCTTCTTTTTCTTGAAGCAGCTTTCCCTATCTGGCTGCCTCTTCATCCCTCTACTTCTGTCTCTGTGCTGCAAAACTTATCACCCTCCCCCATATGGTGGCCTTGTACACCTCCCATGTTATGGCCACAGATGTGTCAGTGGGTGGATTGAGATGAAAGAACATTTTTGTTTCCTCTTGCATGTGCTTAATAAAGTCCCTGCCTTGCACTAAGAGTGAGTCCAGCCTCCAGGAAGTGTATTTCTTCCCAGTGGAGAGCTCCACTGTAAGGTTCAACATCACTGGGGCATGAACTGATAGGAAAATGGGCTCCATATGTGTGTCCTTTACCCCTGAGGTTATATGTTCATAAGTGAACCAGTAGTCTATTCTACTAGCCATTGCTCTGGTGACTGAGAAGTAAGAAAAGTATTTGTCAGCTAGATGCTGGAGTCTTCATATATCCAAGAGCTGGTGCAGCACCAGTAGGTCTGTGATGACTCTGAGTGAATTATTGTGTGGCTCTGGTTTAGCATTGGACCTATCCAATAGAAAGTCCATTGCCATGTTGCAGTCCTCCCTACTGTAATCTCTGGGTTGTCCTGTGATAGCTCCACCATTTTCTGGGAGACATTATGTAAGATGTCTGGGGCATCCTCATTAGGGTCCTGCAGGTTTACCAGCAATATGGCCCTATTGGCATAGTCATTTTGACCATTACCAGAACCCCTCTGTGTCTGTAGCATGCTGCACATATTTCCAGTTTAGCTTTTTATGTAATAATATAGAGTGCAGTGGACTCTAAACAGATTTGAAATAAAATCTAAAGGTACAACTAAAATCAGAAACTTCCATAATATAGATTATACCAGTATGAAAGAATATCTAGCAGCCTGGAAATGGGAAGACAAACTTAAACATCTTGATGCTGCAGGAATGTGGCAAACAATCTGACAACAAATTGACTTCTGTATTAAGAACTGGGTTCCAGAACACACTAAATATAATAATAATAAACATAGAGTTCCAATGTGGTGGAATGCAACATCATGAGAAACATTAATAAAAAAAAGGCCTTTAACAAATACAAAAAAACAGCCATGAGAGATAAAATGGCAAAAGTTTAAGGCACTTGCTAATAAAACCAAAAAATGGTAAGGACTGCTAAGCAAAGACATAAACATAACCTACTATCTCTTACAAAAGACAATACAAAAAGATTTTACGATTATATAGGGTCACTGAAAAGAAACCCCACTGGCATTGGTCCTCTAGTTAAGGAACAGGATGTCTTAACAGATGAGAAAATGATGGCAGAAGAATTAAACAACTACTTTCTAAGTGTTTTTTAAACCAAAGGAAAATATTTGTCTAGCTAACAAGAGTATCAGGAAGAGCTGCAACAATTCACCATAGATTCACCATGGCGGCTGGCTAATGTGATCCCAATTCATAAGCATGGTTCCAAAACTAGTTGTTCAAATTATCGTCCTATAAGCCTTACTAGTATAATTAGTAAATAACTGGAATCTATTATGAAAGAATATATTGAAAAGAGAGTAAAGGTAGAGGGGAATGTGGATGTGAGGCAGCATGGATTTGTAGATGGTAGGTCAGCTGTGACTAACCTCCTGTCATTTTTTGAAATTATGAGTTCAACATTGGACAGTAATCTACCTGTAGATGTATTATATATCGATTTTGTAAAAGCGTTCGACATGGTATCACATGGAGAATTGCTTAACACATTGGGTAATTTTGGTATAGATTGTTTTGTCCTTAGGTGGATTGCTGCTTGGCTAGACAATAGGAAACTGGACTGGACTTTAGTGCCCAGTGGCGTCCCTCAGGGATCTGTGTTGGGGCTCATTTTATTTGAGAGATTTGTTTCTTCTTTAAATTGTGATGATAATGCATGGATTGTAAAATTTGCAGATGATATGAAATGTGGTGCAGTAGTTACTAATCAAATAGATGCTAAGCAATTTCAGGATGATATCAATCTTTTATATAAATCAGCCATGGGGATTAAATTAAAATGTATTCTATCAAAATGTAGGATTATGCATTTAGGAAGAAACAACCATGAATTTGAGTAAAATGTAGAAAAGGATCTGGGAATATGGATTAACAAAGAATTAGAATTTTCCTATCATTGTGCAATGCCTGTTAAAAAAGCCTATGGGATTTTGGCATCAATTATGAGGAATATTAAAAGTAGAGAAAGAGATGTGATTGTGCCTCTTTATCATCCTCTTGTTAGACCCCATTTGGAGTACACTTGTTCTGTATGGCAACCTCGTCTCAAACAGGATATGAGGCATTTGGAGGGGGTACAGCGATGGGCTACCAGAAGATTAAGGGCTTGGAGACTCTCCTTTGTTAGGATAGACAGAGAGAGATTGGATTGTATTTATTGCAGTATAGGAGATATCATGGGGCTATGTGTTTGATTTACAAAGCAAGTAGGGAACCTGTTATATGGGAATCTTTAGGTTTACATGGATGACAAAGCATGGTTACTATCCGGGGACATCAATATCAACTAACAGGAGATAGTTATAAAATTAATAAAACAGGGGTCTGGTTTTCACAGCGTACAGTTACCCAATGGAATGCTTTACCTGCTTCTGTGGTTTCGTGTGAAACTATGAGTCAGTTTAACATAGCTCTTGACAAACATAAGTTTAACTGTCTTTATCAGATTTTGTAATTCTGATGTGCAGGACAATAATGGCCCAACAGCTCAAGTTCCTGATTTGTTCCTATGATTCTATGATGGAGGATACTCTGGCTGTAATTAAGATTATTAAATCTAACTCATCGGCTGGGCCAGATGGTGTTCTTCCAAAACTCATAAAGGAACTCTCTGATGAACTATCTGGGATACTAACTCTCTTGTTTAATACATCAACAAAAGAAGGAACCTCAACACCAGAGTGGAACACAGCAAATATTACACCAATACTTAAAGGTGTCAGTAAACAAACCATGTGTAATTACAGGCCCATTAGTCATACATCCTATATAGGAAAGCTAATGGAAAGACTTTTACAGTATAAAATTATTACTCATGTACAGAAAATGGATAGAGTAGATACATCCCAGTATGGTTTCACACAAGATAGATCCAGTCATACTAATCTTATACATTTCTTTGAACCTGTAAGTAAGGCTCTGGAGATGGGATTACCTGTGGATGTAATATTTCTTGACTATGCAAAAGCCTTTGATTCGGTTTCCCACAAAATCTTAATTGAGCAGCTGGTCAAAATTAAGCTTCACCCTAATATTATCAAGTGGATTGAGTCCTGGCACAGAGATAGGCAGCAAAGGGTAATCATTAGAGGTCAAATGTCTGGCTGGGGTAAAATCACAAGTGGAATCCCACAGGGTTCTGTACTGGGACCCGTATTATTTAATATTTTGATCTCTAGTATGCATACTTCAGCTGGGGTTTGGATCAACAAGTGCACAGACAACTGCAAACTTGGATGCATAGTTAATGATAGGCAGTCTGTTGCATTACTCCAAGAAGACCTAAACAGACTTGCTAGCTGGGCTACACCAAATAAAATGATGTTCAATGAGGCCAAATGCAAGGTAATGCACCTTGGGAAAAACAACATCATAGCTGATTACACATTGAACAAAACAAAATTGCAGGTTGTAACTAGTGAAAGAGATCTAGGTGTCACCATTACTAACGACTTGAAATGTGACACGCATATTAACAAAACTGTGAAGAAATGCCATGGCATACTTCGCTGTATCTTTAAGCACGTTAAGAGCAGGAAACCTGAGGTCATAATCCTACTGTACACTAGTCTGGTAAGATCACATATTGAATATTGTGCTCCCTTTTGTGCACCCACCTCACTGGGTGGGAAAGCCATAGCCGAGAAAGTCCAGAGGAAGGTTACAAGGAAAATCAACAAATGACCAACATGGAGTGTGAAGACAGACTCAGGACTTTGGGTCTATATTCCCTCAAATACAGAACGCTGAGGGGCGATCTATGTTTGGCATATAAAGCCTTGAAAGAGCCATCTGTGTTTGAAACTCTATCTTGAGAGACACGCATCAGCAAACAATGCAAGGTCACACATACTAAAACTTTATGTTGCAGTTAATATGACTGTAAAAAGAAGTAACTATATTATTCAAAGAATATCACTGATACGGAATTCTTTACTCTTGATGGTTGTAAGGAGTGAAAATATTGAGCAATTCAAAAATAGGATGGATCAGTTTATTGGTGACAAGAAATTCTCTTTCCACTGTTAGAGTACGCAACGGTGGTGAGTTCAGAATGGGCCTGGACCCCCAAACTTGTATTTGCCTATGAACCTCTCTTGGTTTTCCCAGAGGTAGTATGATATTCCCAGCCCACCCATTCCCTAACCAGTTTCTGGGCCTAATTGGAGGTGACTTTGTTCTCTTGTAGGAAGGCCACTTGAATCTTTAACTTTTTTAATCTAGCAAGTATCTTTTTTCTCTTTACTGGTGAATTTAAGCCCCTCGCATTCTAGAATGTCAGAGTCATGACACCTGTGTTATCCATTTTCCAGCCCACTTCTGCCTTTCCCTTTATAGTAGTTCACTATCTTCTGCCTTGTTTTCACTAAAGAACTATGACTTCTCTTCATTATATTTCTATGAGGTAACCTCTGTGTTCCTCGCCCCCTCCCATTAATATTGTTTCTTCCCCACCAACTGTTTCTCATCCCTGCTTATTTGCCTCATTACCTTCAAGTATACCTGCTCCTGAAAATCTTAAAACAAAACCTTTTGGGGGCATCAGCACCTCACTTGCCCTCCTGTTTTTTTGTTTGTATAGTGCACCCTGTGGGATCTTTTAATTAAGAGAAATTGATCTGCTGACTGAACAATACCTTGGCCCTTCAGGGGGCCTCCTTGACTTTTAAGACTCTTTAGTTTCCCATTTTTGTGGAGCCGTGCTCTCTTGCTGGGTCTGGACACTCCACTTTTTAGGTGTATCCATGACCCTAGAACCGCTCCTGTGGGTGGGGGTACTCCAAGCCAACCTCCCAGAAGGGGAACCTTCCAGTTTCTTATTATTCACTTGGGACCTCCCTCTCTCTTTTGACTTTCCTCACTTGGCTTGCCCTTCATGTGTACATTCAGGAGCCTTCCCCTGGCACTATTCTTATACTTAAATATTCCTTTCAACCTATTCTGGGCATGACAGATGCCTGTAAAACAAAATCTTGTGAACTACCTCTAAATTCAGGGAACTTCACCTGTACTTGATGTTTCCTGTTACCCTTCATAAATTTGAAGACAGTTACAACCACAACAGTTTGAAACTTACAGTATGTATACATTTGCTTCATCATCCTGATGTGGAGCCTTTAGCCCCAACTTCTGCAATACTCAGCTATGATGATGTGGGGGGACCCTTTACCCACCAAGATGTAATTCCCTCTAGGGGTCCACAGCTTACCCATGTTGGCTACGAGACATGCTGACACATATGCTGTCTTTACCTTTAGTATGGCCAGTCACCTCAAATATAAGCCCAACAATGTGCCAACATCCTCGCATCCTTTGTTTTTTGGGCCCTATTAGAGATAAATAGTAAACCAGCTCTTTGGGATTTGTATTCAACCGAGGTAATTTTATTTGTTGAGTCAGAGCAGGATGGAAGGGGGAGTTCCTAATCCCCTCATTATTCATATCCCATATTTACCACTCAGGTTTTCCTCTTCCACACCCAGACCTTGTATCCTTGGCAACACTTGTCCCATAGTGTTACACAGCAGCGGCCACTTTACTATGCAGTCAAGTTTTAAGATCTTCAGGTTACCTGCTCTCCCCCTTTAGTCAGTAGCTTTACTCTTCTTGGATACTGGTATCCAATCCCTCCTGGAAGCTGCATACCTGACCCAAATATTTTTTTTTCATTTTAATTAATAATCAAGGCTCCCCTTTTGAACACTTTCCCCCACACCATTAACATATGTTATTCCCACCCCCTTTAATTGCCATACATCAGATTCACTCCTTCTCACACCCATATTACCCACACTGTACAAGTAAACCGCACCTTACCTATGGTGCATCCCAATTTTAATTCTAGTCCCTGAGCTTTCCACTGGCTCGGATCTTCAAGTTGGATCTTCAGGCCTTCGAGTCTTTTCCTGCTGATCATCTTGCTGTCTGGTTGGGTGAGGCAGTGCATCCACATTCCCTGTGGCTTCCCTGAAGGACTGAATAGAATCTGCCCATTCTTCAAAAATCAGGGACCAGTCATTTTAAGTTTCTGCCCCCTGGGCTGATGCCACTGCCTTACCGATCTCCGTGTGTGGCAGATGAAGTTCGGCAAGCAAGAGATCACGAAGGGGCTAGTATTTATTAGGAATTTTCACCAGTGTGAGCTGCAGGGATGCTCTTCCAGCATCATAAAAGTGTTGTTGTCTCTGCAAGCTCCAGAATTTGGCTCTTTGTGGCAGGGAAGGTTTGTAAGCAGCTGGCAGTTTGCCCCTCTCTTTGGATCTACCTGTTTCCACTTTTTGCCAGTTGGCATCCTTTACACTGGTAGCTGTTTCCGTTTGTCTCTGCAGTGTGGAGTTGTCAGGAGTGGTGTCCATATGGAGCTAGGTGACTCCTCATGGCATTGAGGGGCTCACAGATGGATTACTGCTACCCTCTGAGACATCCCTCAGGAACAACTCCACTTTGCTAGGATTTTGGAAAGTAATAAAATTCCCTTGAAATTGTACTCATAGCATGGCCGGGTATCTCAGTGACACTGGGATATTCATTCTATATAGTGCCTGTTTCACTGCTACGTAGGCTCTCCTTTGTTTTGAGATGTCATATGAGTAGTCCTGGTAAAATTGTATTTTATGTCCCTCTCAAAGGATCTCCCCTCTTTCTCTGGCCATTTGTGTATAGTACTCCTTCTCAGGGTAGCTTAGGAATTTGCAGAGGATCGGTCTGGAGTGCTCTATATTCCTAGGTCTGGGGGCTAGGGAGTGATGTGCCTGCCCTAAATCTGGTGGAGCCCCGTTGTTGAGTTTCACTATGTGGGAGAGGGCTATCCTCAGAAATGGCACCATGTGTCTGCCCTCGATCCCCTCTGGCATCCCCACAATGTAGATATTTTTCCACCACGCGCGATTTTACAGATCATTGACCTTCCTGAGTAAATATTGCAGCTGAGAATTGTGCTCCCTTAGATGATTTGGGTGCTCTTGGATTGCAGACCCTTGTTGAACAATGTACTTTTCTGAGGTGCTCACCCTCAAGGTAAGGACTCCCAGTTTCTCATTTGTGGTTACTGTAGTAATTTTTAACTCAGTAGTATCTTCGAGCACCTTACTTAGCATGGCTCAAATTTTGGCAAGTTCTATGTCCACAGATGTAGACTGTAGCAGAGTTGCAATAGTCTGGTGGTTAGCAACCTCTCTACCAGAGTTGACAGGGCTCTCCCACTACCATTTCAAACTTCTGCCGCTGCTTCAAATGTGTGACAGGCCCAGCTGTTATGCCAGATGTCAGATCAGGATGTTTTTAGATCTCCAGTTCCCATTAACCAATCAGCTTCACTGAGGTCTTGTTTTACAGCTGCTTTTTTCCTCTCCACTTGTCTGCCATTTCTAGTTTGTGATCACTCTCGAGAATGTTGGATGGAGTGATGCTGAGCTCCAGGGATTCCCTCCTTGTGTATTACACATCCACCATATTAGATGGCAAGCTCCGCCCTTCCCCTTTCATAATATTTTTTAAAACATTTGCTTTTGTTGCCACCAGGTACCCAATTCTGGTGGCTCGATTTTACTACCCCCACCCAGTTTAAAACAACCCCTGCCATCTGGTTACCATACCACCTTCTGCTCTGCCTGCCACAGCTTATCCTCAATTTAAAGTAAAAATTCTGAAAAACATTTGAAGAAAAAATAAGAACTAAAGAAACCTACTTTACCAGTGCAGCAAATAAGGGTGAAGTCTGTCTCCCCAAAAATCTATTTTTGGGCCAAATTCAAACACCACACTTACAAAACTAGAATCAAGATATGACTCATCTGCTGCATGGACCCACAAAGTAGGTTCTGACTCAACTAGTACTACATGCAGAGCCTTTCACAAATTAAGTTATATGTCTGCCTTTATATTTTCTTTAAAAGTAAAGAAATTGATTAGGAAAAAAACACTACATTAATGCATATGTTATGGTTACTAAGCCTCAAAAGCCAGGCAATGTGGCATTTTTTACTCTAACACCCCATCCCCTATGGTTGTGACCCAAGGCCAAGCTACAGGTCTATAGCTGTACCCCATGGGTCTGCTACTTCAAATTACAGGTCTGGGGCCATACCCTATGTGCACAGAACCATGCACCATAGATGCAAGCTACAGGTGTAAGGACTTGCCCCATGGGTCTGCTGCCTCCAGCAACTGGTTCAGGGCTCAGCCTCATGGATCTGTTGCTTCATGTAGGGCCTACAGGGTCTAGAAGAAATAGCAAAGGGCAGGATACATGTCCAGACCCATGCCCTATGGGTCATTGCTTCGTGTAGGATGCACAGGACCCTGCATGAAGCAAGCTACACATCTCAAGCCATGCCAAATTGAATGTCTGCTTTGTGTAAGACTGACAGAGCCCTGCATTAAACATAGAACACATCCAGAGCTGTGCCCTATGGGTTGTCTGCTTCATGTGGAGCCAACAGGGCACTGTGCAAAGCAAGCTGCAAGTCAGGAGTTGTGCCTCAGAAATCTGCTGCATCACTTATGACCCTCACATTTGGGACCATGCACCATGGATCTGCTCCTTCAACCATACAAAACAAGGCATAGGGTCTGGAGCTGTGCCCAACAAGTCTACTTCTTGAGTATGACCCTACATCAAATAAGACACATATATGGCACCTGTAAATATGACCTCAGACCTGTAGCTTGAAGCAGTACACCCACAGGTCATGGCCCCTCTCCTGTAACTTAGCCTTGGGTTACAGGGGTACAAAATAATACACAGTTTTGGTGTTAAGGCTGAAAATTATAATGCCATAATTTTTATCTTTTGTGCCTTTGTGACACTAACTTGGCATTAATATACTGTAGTTTTAGAATACATTATACAGTCACAGTAGTGCCAGTTTGTTAGGGTTGTGTTAGGGTTACATCGAAAGTTACCCATTTTCAGGCCCTTACATCTCAGACATCGTAGAGCCTAGGAATCCAAAAGTTGGCATGCACCTTCTTAGTTTTAGGGTTGTTCAAACCTCCAAATCTTAAGAAATCAGTTTTATACTTCTAGAGATATAAAGGGTTGAATTTACATATTTTGTCCAATTCGGCTTCTTGATGTGCTGAGATAGCTACAAAAAAAGTTAAGAGCTAAGCTCAGGAGCTTACAAGTTTCATATGCATATTAGAATAGGTCCCATTGGAGGTTTTGTTAAAAAAATAAATTCCTTTTTCTGTTAATTGCAAAGAAGTTATTGTGCATGTGTATTAAAACACATAACTTCAAGAAATCGATGAATCTACAGGTACTTTTTCTATTATAAAGTTCAATTCAAATATAACAGTTTCTATTAGATAACTTTTTTAACTGGTAAAAGTTGAAGGTGATACTTTAGTGTTTGTATGGGATAGTTAGTATTAGTGATATGAATATATATATATATATATATATAAAATTAAAATTCATTAGTAGTAATTAATACTGTGTTAATAAGGATAAGAATGTTCAAACAGGAAGAGCTGTAAAATTGTGGTGGGAGTAAGCATGTAAATGTAGCAGAGATCTTCAAAATGTGTTTTTATAACATTCATGTGTCATGATGTTTTCATTACTAGGTGATGATTTTACTGGTGTTTTTGAGGGAATAAATAATTTTTGTTAATTGTCATGTTATTCAAATATTATCACACTTCGCATTAGTTTTCAACATTTGTGAATACTTGCAAAGTATTTATGCTTGTGCTTTGAGGTTTCATTTTAAATTACACAGCATATAGAAAGTGTACATGCTTTTCAGTCAGTTTGAAAGTGTATGTGTTATGCTGATCATATATGTAAGTTAAGCAGTAGCGTTGTTCTTATGTTGATCTGACAAGCCAACATAGATGTGCAATGTGTGGTTGACAATTCAATCACACTTGCACATTATGAGATGTCATACATTTCCAAACGGATGAAATATTAAACCGAGGTCTCATCTGCCTGGATTGGTGGTAGTTCAGGTGGATGTTAAAGATCCCATGGCACTCATCGAAAAGAGTAGGGGAATTTCCCCGGTGTCCTGGCCAAATTTCCTTCATTCACTAAAAATACCACTAACAGCTTGATCTGGTTCAAGGTCAGTTGACATTCATCTGTATCCCCTTCCCCTGGGTCATGCCTGAAAATAGGCAGGATTTGTCTAGTGCACTTACCCGGTCAACAAAAACTAAATAAATAAAATAAAATGAAGAAATGGCACTTTAGGAGATGTGGGAAGAGATGTTTGCTTCCAGATCGTTGACTTCCTGGGCCAGATTCACAGTTGGCCTTTGGACTGATGCAAGGTGCATGAAAGTATCACCCTGTGTCAAAGTTAGGTCTGTCAAATACTGTGTGAAGTATTTAGAAAAAACAACAGTCTCTCAGGCAAAATCTTCCAAACTGACGCAAGAGGTCTGCTGCATCAAAAATATGATGCCTCTGGGAACAATGCTGCAAGCTGATGCATAATAACATGGGGCGTAAATGCCTCCAGATGAGCCACAAAGGCAATGCAGGAAGGGCAGGAATGACCATACTGAGGCACAACACTGATGCAGGGGGTTGGAATAGACCAAGGTGGGTGAAAACTGAGGAGGGAGGCACTGAGAGGGAGATGAAGCAAGCTGTGTCAAAAAGATGATGCGGTAGACAAGAACTGATGTAAGCTATATTGGAAACCATTGCATGGGGCAAGACTTGTGAAAAGCCATACAGTGGAAGCCATACAATGGATGAACTGGCCGTGGCATTGGCATGTGCAGTCCCCAAGAGCAGACGGGCTGTATCACCCTTCCTATCTGAGTTGGACCCATTCCATTCCATGCAGTCAGTAAGACCAGCTCCACTCTAGTTTGACAGACACCTGCCATTATTAGCACAGTATCAAGGCTCCACCTCTGTACAAAGGGTACATTGTGTAATTTTTGTGATGCAAGTCCCATTGTGATATGGTGCACCCAGGTTTTGGATGCAGGCATGGTGTAAGCCACTTTGGCACTAGGCGTTCCAGGTTTAATGTAAGGAGTATTATTGAATCAGACTTGATGCAAACTTTGATATAAATCACAACTTGCATCAAAGTTTTTTAGCACAGGCACCCTGCATCATTCCTAGCTCTTTGTGAATCAGGTCCCTTGTTTGAGTTCAATGAATTTGGCTTTTAAATACTGTCTGATAAGGAGTGCTGTGTCTATGAAGCCAGTGACTTTTTAATTGGCACTTGTTTTTTAACAAGTCAATGAGGATACATTATATCAGTGTAAATCTGAAACATAATTGGTGTTATATTTTGAAAGACATAAAAAGAAATTGAGGTACTTACTCTGTGTTAACCAGAATCAACTGATATACTTTGCAATAATTTGCAGATAACCAACTCCATCCTATTGTGTTTTCAGATGTTTGCTTGTTTGACATAGCACAGTAGTTCGATTTCAAACAATCAGCAATTGGAAATCAAGTATTTTTGCTCTTAAACCATCACAGATTTCTTTTTTTTTATATACTTTATTTTTTATTCTTAAAGACAAGTTCAGGTTACAATGAAATACAAGCAGACTCATTTAGATATACAAATTAAAGTGTTAAAACAAACTAAATAAATCAAAACAAAGCATATTATTTTTTGGGGTGGGGGGTTAAAGGAACAATTAGTTATCATTTTTACCAGAGCCCTTCAAGCTAGGAAACAAATAAATTAGTGTGTGCTCCAAGCTTATACTTTCCAGCAATAATCCAAGATAGAATCAAAATAAAATGCATAAATACTATATTCTAACCCTCCCTATTTCTCCAGGACTAGGACAAACATAGAAAAAACAAATCCAAGGTGTTACAGCACAGTCCAACCATTCACATGGGATGATATTCAGTTAAATCAGCTTCTTCCTGTTCAAAGCCAAACCAAGACCTTCAGAAGGTTTTATATTAGTCTCAAAGGGCACATTGGCAGCATCCAAATCTTCAAAGAAGTGAATGTTCTGCTGAAACTATACCTTCAAACATGCTAGAGCTAGTAATGTAGCTGGCACTCTTGCTTCCTAAAATTCAGAGACCATAGGAAGGGATCCAGCCAGTAACATCATGGCCAGAATATCACAGGAATATCACTGGGGATGTAACATTGCCGGACAAAACATTGCGGCAGTGAAAACAAAGTGGGTGCATAATGCTGCGGAGCAGACTGCCATGCACAGCAACAGTAGCGGCCGATGGAGGTGCAGGTGGGCATGTACCAAGCAGCATGCAGGACCCACCAGGGTGGGGAACTGGGACCATGTGAACAGAAGGATGTAGGATACACAGGGCACAGAAACAAAGGAACATCAACGCAAGACAACTGCTGCAGTGGAAGACCCACAGGACAAGGCAAGGAGGGACAGGTGTGGTGGAGGGGGCATACAACAGGGACAATGGTAGTGGGTAAGGTCCACTGCTTGGGGCACATCATGGACACCTGTTTGTGGTGGTAAGAGGCACACAGCAGAGACAATGCCAGGGGGGCATGGGCTGCCACAGTTTGGCAGGTGACTCTGTCATGTGGTCGGGGGGTGATGTACTGGGCAGTGCTGTTTGGGTGGGGGTTGCACCTACTAGCTCAGGTGTGAGGGTGCCTTGTGCTGGGACATGCTGGTCAAGGGGATGTTCACCATAGGTGGCATTGCCTGCCAGCACCATGTATGTTCTGCACTGTTCTGTCCCACAGCGCTATTGTCTGCTGACATTGCAGGCAGAGTTGTTATGACCGCTTTGCAATGTCTGGTGATATTTCATACCACGATGTTCCTGACCGGATCCCATAGGAAGGAACCTTTCATGTCTACATTGTGTCTGTAGACAAAAGTCAGGGTATAAATGTATTCTATGACCTTCATAAAAAATTTGCTTCTTTTGTCTAGCCATTTGGAGAACTTTTTTTTTTGTTGATAAGGTTTGGAAAAGTCAATATTACATATCTGGCTCCAGTAAATTGCAATTCAGTGTCCAGTTCCTTTGATTGCCTACAAACTGGATGAAATACTGATTCCAGTAACAGTGATGGTAACCCGTGACATAGGTGACCACGATTGGGCACATACAAAAATGGTAACTCAATCGTGGTGCATGTCATCAGGGCTACCTACCAGGGAGGGCAACCAGATGGGGTTGGGTTTGTGCATTTAGCAAAAGGATGTCACTACATGTACATGCACATGGGGGAGCAAGAAGGCTCAGTGAGAGGTGGGAGGAGAGGGAGGGTTTCTGAGGAGAGGCACTGCAGTGAGCTGCTGAGCTGGCCCAGTGGTTTGGTGGGTGGGTTCAGGGCTGGGGTTCACAGGGTGCTGGGTTCAGGTCCAGGCACAGGTATGTTTTGTTGTGCCCAGACCCACATTTTTTTTTATACAGATTTGCACCCCCGACATGCACCCCCTGTAGTTGAGAATCCTATAGTAGGGGGTACAGGGGAAGGAGGTGCGGTGGGCACAGGTCCCTGCATAACATTGAAAGTTATAAGTCCCCAGAATCACTTTGCTGTGCTTCAAGGGGGCACATCACTGAAATTAATTTTCGGTGATGTGCTGTCACCCTGCTGGTGATCGCCTCTCAACGGTCACCGTTATGACATGGAACCAAGATGAGGGCTCCATTGGAAAAGCTGCTGTAAGTGCCAACTGTGCTACTTCTTTTTATTCTGAATTTGGAATTGCACTAGGAAAACCAATGAGTCTTTGATTTCATTTCAGCATGATGTTTTCCAATCGTTCCAGTCTTGCAGCCTGTGCTAGCTGTTCATGTAGAGCAGTGTTGACAGCCCCTTCAAGGGTTAGTGTTCTTACAGATACAGCCGACACTTTCTTGTCAGCATTCTGAATGGCTTTTTCCATGCTTTCCACCTTTTTTTCTATCACTGAACATTGAGATGATATCTCAGGAAGTGAATTTTCAATATGGTAGTTTAATTGTCTGACTTTAGCCTGGAATTCAGTTAGGACACTTTGAATTGAAGTTGCCTTTGGTTTTCCAGGTTCCTTGGATTTTACACCCACTTCAGGGTGTATAATTGTAGTAGGAGAGCTCCCAGCTCCTTCTACTCCAAGAGAACCAGCAGGCCCTTTCAGCTGGACCACCTCTCCCACCAAATTTTGGGGAAGCAATCTTATCCATGGTATTTTCTGAGAGATCCATGTAACTATCACCAGTAGTTACAGGCATTTTGCCAGGTATATAAGAAACAAATTGGATTTTATTGGCACCTCAGCTGTGGAGCTCCACACATACATATCTGAATGGACCAACGCTCAGCAGTACCACCCTCAACCATCAAGGATTTCTGATATGATGACAGAAGCTGTGACTGATTGATCACATGAAGTTGTCTGTCATCATATCTGAAGAGGCTGAGCTCTGTTACTTTGAGTTGCTTTTCCTTTTTAAGCCATGGAGAAAGGAAGAACAACTCCAACAGGAATATCAGAACTAATAGCAGATATTTGTAGCATCTGTAGGTAGTATCACTGATCCAAAGTTTCAGCAGTATGTTGAAAGACAGTGACTGGAACAAGAACAAAAGGAGAGAGCTCAGACTGAGTTTCAAAAATATATGCAGGAACCATCCCCAGCATGTATGGCTGAAGAAACAACATGTGCTTAGGTGACCCTCTTCCATTACATGGAGTGACAGAACTTATGACAGAAATCATATATTGCATGGAACAAGCTTTCTGTAAAGAAGTGGGCATTATCATGTTAGAAAACTCATTGATTGCATGGCAGCAGAAAATACATGATGTGAAAACTGCCTATGTTTCTCAAGATTCAAAGGGACTTTGTCAACCCCCTTAGGCCTCGTAGTGTCCATAGTTTAAAAAACACATGTTATTGATTGTCAGCATTCTGTAAAAATTGCTGATGTATCTGATAGTTTGATTCTGATTCTGTTTCTCTGAAAAATGGAAAAGCAGACTGGCCAACGTCCTGGTGTTACCACACAGAAACAGGTTTGTTTATATTCCTTGATCAACTCCCTCCTGCATCTTTCCTGGACTTGGGAACATCCCCAATACAGTCTATCCACTCATGATGCTAAAGTGGGACTTTAGCAGGCTACTACCATGAGTGACTTCACAGTTCAGAGGAGTTTCTAATGTTCAGGAAGTATTCAATAAGAATAGTTACATGATCTAAGACCAAACAAAGTTGTTTACAAATAAAAATTAGCATGCATTTCAGTTCTACTAAAAAGCAGACAGATAAAACAAACAGCAACATCAGTGAATTTTGGAGAAGGTAAGCAATCATTAAATGTGGGTTTTAACTAGAAATAATATGATGCAAAACAGGTTGACAGTGTCCCTTTAAGATATGATGCATATTTGAAATTGTAATTATACTGCATATGAGCCACTGTATGTGCTTGTCTATGATGTAGTTGGTACTGGAAAGAGTTATCTTATCCATGTGAGTTGGCATTTACTCTATATAGGTACTGGATGTGGGTACCCCAGTGTTGCCAGCTACCTATTGGTGTGACCTGGAGAGGGTGGTGGTGAAGCAATACTGGAGATGGGCACTCCGGTCCACTTATACAGTGCATTTTCTGTAATACTACTTTATTTAATATTCTTTAACTCTGCTTCTTGCTCCAGTCTCCTGCCCACTGTACTACTTGATTATCAGTGCACTCTGCTGCTTCCCTCTGACTGCAGCTCCTAGCACTGTAATTTCTACAGTCTGAAAGGATGATGAAGGGATGACTGAGCTGCAGGGGCAGGAGCAATAATAAAAAAAACATCGGGAAAGAGGAGGGAGGGCTGGCTGATTTGGAAGGGGAGGGAACATGTAAATTACTTTTTTAGGTAGGAGCTGAAACAAACACCCCTGTTGTACCACCGTAAGTGTGACAGAAATTCTCAAGTCACAGTATAAAAAATTGCTCCTCTTGGTAAACTGGGCACCCAGAATATTTGGATACACAGACAACAGATTTTTAGGCCTAATTTTTAAAAGAAAACATCAAATCCAGCTAAATGGGTAACGTTTTGCTAGGTTCAGGTTTTTCTTTTTTAAAAAAATACATCATTTTCAGGTATTTTTCATGTTTTTCTTTTTAGTTTAACATAAAACCAAGATGGGAGCCATCATATTGCAAAACAGTGTTTTCCATGTCATGAGAAGTAAGTCATGTGAAAGCAAAATGCTCCAGTGACATGAGCATTTTCATGCCCTAACTGTATACTAGTACTACCATGCCAGTATCACATATAAATTAATTGCAGAAAAAATGGTATTAACTTAACAACAAGGGTTTGCCTTAACCCTACAAAAGTATGGAAATGTAACATTAGGGTTTCCAATCCTATCACTCCACAACCACCAAGCAACAACAGACAGCCATCATAAGGTAAGGTAAACAGCATACAACCGTTTCCAGAGGACACAATGCAATAGTACTGATGCTCTACCTTCATGGATTTGTATCTGCAGCATGCACACTGCAAGACGTACCCAATCACTTTTGGGTGCACACAGAAATCCATGATACTGGAATCACAATATTACATTTGCCTGCAGAAACACAGGTCCCTGCATTCAAGGATCTACATCCATGATACACAAATCCCAACAGCTATTCTGTCTGAAGTACTGCAGGCCCTTATGGGGAAATGCTTCTATAGCATCAGGTAATTATGCACCCTGCAAGACATATACACATACTATTTTCAGCCACAGGTGTAAAACATAAACCTCAAATTCTGGCTGCAGTAGCACAGGCCCCTGTGGGGCCTGCACCTCTGCAACCACAGATAGAAATCCATGATACTCAAATCATAACACTACTTCTGTCTGCTGGAGCACAGGTCCCTGTGGGGTCAGCACTTCTGTATCCATAAGTAGTCTTGCACACTGTAAGACACGTACACACACATGTGTACACACACACACACACACACCTTGATGGGCCTGCACTTGTGCTGCCACAAGTATAAGACATACACAATGGCTTCTGGTTGCAGAAACACATGCTACTGTGGGGCCCTGCACTTCTGCAGCTGCAGACAAAAATTGATAATATTCAAAGTGAAACATTACTTCTGTCTTCAGTAGCACAGGACCCTGTGGGTTCAAGTTACTCATGCACAGCACATTGTAAGAAAGACAGTACGCACACTTCATGGTGCAGAAGTGCAGGTCCAAGTGGGCTCTGTACTTCTGCAGCCAAAGATACCAATCTACTAAGGTAGCACATTGATGCTACTGTATTCGTGTCATCTGGAAACAGCTGTATGTTGTTTTTCTTACCTAATGATGGTTTTCTGGGCTTGTTTCTGTGGTATTGTTTTTTGCTATTTGGGGGTTCATAGGCTAATAGGATGGATTCAGGTCCACAAGCTTCTAGAGCCATATGTTGGACCTGCCACTGTTTAGTTGATAATTTCCAATTTGCAAGGACTGTGGTTTTCCATTTTTACCAGTAACACCAGTAAAAATCATGGAATCCTGCTTGGTTTGTGGATTTAGAATTCTTGTACTGGTGCCTCAAGGAAATTGCGTGTCACTGCTCAGAATCCCTAAGATTTCAGCATCTTTTTAATTTTTTTATTTTCTCTTTCTATGCCCCCTTATCAAGGCATCAGTCTCCACTTTTCAGAGATCTCTAGGCTGGGTATCCCCTAGCTTCACCCCAGGTAAAACTCAGGAGCTCCTCCAGGCCTGTTCCTATCCTGCCTGGGTTGTACCCCCCAGGTGGGAAGTGAAGGGACCCCAGGTCACCCCTCCACAGTCCCCTAGTGTATGTCAGGCAGCCCAGTGGGTCCCTCATGGAGCCTGGTTATGAAGTCTGGGGTAGATGGGTCCCTTCTACCAGTGGCTGATGTGTGATGATTGTTCTTCATTTTCTGGTCTCTGTCCCTGAGGGCACCAGCACTCGAGGGGATCCAAGAAGGTAGGGCACATAGGGACATGTCATTGCTCCAGATCCCAACTAGTCTCCTCCCCTCCTGATTGCTCAGCAGCCCCATTGCACCACCACCTGTGGTCACCCAGGTGGTGGTAAAGCAGTGGGACCTGCAGCCTGCCCTCTCAAGAAGAGGCGAACAGCCCCCCAAGTGCTCAATCTTACTACCATGGGCAGACTTCCAGCAACCCTAGTTCACTTCTGACCCTGGGTCATTGGCATTGCAAGCAGCAGCACTACCACAGCACCAGTGGGCTGGCCCAGATTTCAGCATCTTAAAATGAATGCTGCTGTGCTTCACATTCTTTCTGCTTTGTTATATATAGAATCAGTAAGGAAACCACCTGCACTGCTTTGTTGTAACCAGCCATTCAGTTTAACCACCCATGCTTCCCACCAACCTCTCTATCAGCTGAGGACTGCTTTCCTTCCTGAAATCACAGTTTTAATTTAGTATGTGCCTAAACATATTTTGCTATTTATATTACACTGGATGATACAACACAAATACAAGTATCAGCACACATGGGATGGGCCACTGGAAAATTGCAGGAAAATTAACCTGAAATTGCAGGGATATTTTGCTAAACTTGCTGGGAAATTGCAGGAGTTCTACTATAAACCCTGAATGCTTCACGATAAATCCTTTACTGATTTCTGCAGCTTTTATTAGTCAGCATAAACTACTAAATGAATACACTGACACTTGAATATGTTTTAAATATGAAGAAAAAAGTATGTTCCTAACATGAACCCTAAACCAATAAGATGTGTTGCCTCACTTCCAAAATGTAAAAACATGTGTTTCATACAGTGCTAAATAGATTATATTTAGTGAGTCACAGAAAATCAATATTAAATAAATCCAGAATAAACAAAATGTAGCTGTTTCTGGATGTAGAATAATGAAGCCTGATCAAAATCTATTTACAATGCTCTGTCAACTATTCACCCACTTTGGTGTAAGAAACAAAAAAAAGCAGATGGAGTGGCAAATAATTCAGTTTTAGTAAAATGTTGTAAACTGTTTAATGTTCATAATTTGCACTGTAGGTACCGTGTGCTATTATTGAAATCATATATTAAAACATTAGATATGGGTGTTGTTATGGCTGGCAGTATAGCCTAGTGGTTAGCGTAACAAACAGTGATTGAACTGGGTACATCCAGCAAACTTCGGTTAAATTCCCACAATCTCAGCTTGCATACTGTGTGCCTCCGAGCAAGTCACTTTACCTCCTCAGTGCTCCTGGGTCACCCCTGAAAACAGGCAGTTCTGCCTAGTAGGCCTTACCTGGCTTAAAAAGGATATAAACAAAAAATACCAATGTATGTTTACTGCATCACACAGTAGTCAGTGTACCTTGTAATTTGCTGAGTTTTACATGGGCTGCAAACATTTGCTTAGGTAAAGATAATTGTTCAGATACATTTTATGTGTTTTATAAGCTTGTTTTTAGACTTCAGTTAGGTTTTTATCATATTCTTTGCATGTCAGCATCTAGGTTGTAAGCACATGATCACTGTTACTAACTTGCTTATTCAAGTTTATAATCAGCAGCGCCATTCAAAATCCTCAGTTGTTTGATTGAAAACTAGTCTGAATTAAAGTATCTTCACAAGGAACAAACTGCCTTGCTACTTACAAAAAAGACTTCACAGTTAGCACCCCATTTAGGGGAATGGGATCATTTGCACTGTTTCTCCCACATTCTGTTTCAGTCTCTGTGGCAACAAAACATTTTCTGATAGACTGCTTCAACAAAAAACAAATGTTAAGTGTTTAAGTGTACTTGTGCCGGGCAAGTGGATTTTGAAAGCATACTCAATGACACACAGAAGTTAAGACCTCAGGGGCTTTATGATCCTAGTGAGCAGAGTGGTGCTCAATTCACATCTAAGTTCAGACATGAAAATTGAGAGACACCCTTTCATGGAGACCAACTGAAAAAACAAAGTGCATCCACATGTCTGGGAAATGCATGGTTTTCCATTAGAAGGTCCTCCACTAATCATTGGTGGATTTTTTACATGAAGACACTTTTTTTCAAATAAGCTAATTTAGGCAGGTTTTTTTTGCTTCCCCTACTCCCTGGCCATCCACTCCTTCAGGCCTGCCAAGGCCCCCTACCACCACTGCTGAGTTCTGACCACCATCCACTGCCCCTTATTACTATGCTACCAGGTAACCTGAAGTAACCTTTCATCGGGTGTGCCCCTACCACTGTGGGAGGCTACCGGGGAGGAGAATCACCCCAAAGAGCTTCCTGTGTATCCAGAGCATGGCAGGGGTCAGAACAGACACATGTGTGTGGGGCTTTGGGTTTATGGAAGAACCAGCAGCCATCCCCCGATTGGCCAGTGGGTGTTTTCCCATTTTCTTGGGAGCATGACAGGCTCTCAATTCCTGTAAACCAGTGCCCCTGCCCATTTGTTTTTTCCCCATGTGTTTATTTATTTATTTAGTTTTTGTTGTAAAAGGTTTCTAAAAACTGCTATAGTATTAGCTCCTACTACTTCTGCAGGGAGTTACAAGTATTGACCAATCTCTGGTTAAACCACCTTCCTCTCCTGGTGGTATCATACCTTTAACCCTTTAGCTGCATTCTATGACCCCCTAGTTCCCATTCTGGGCCTTTCTTTCCAACACAACCCTGCATATTCCCATAGCAGACTATTATTTGTTGCTTTATATACGTAGCAGAGATCCTCTCTAATTTTCCTACAGGCCATGGAGTACAGTCCCAGATACTGTAGTCTGGAATTATAATCCTAATTTTTTACTGAGTGTATTTTTTGGTTAACATACATTGTACCTTTCTCTACTTTATTACTAACTCCTATACTTTGCGCTGTACTGAAGGGTGCTCCATATTCTATTGCTGATCTCACCAGGGATCTGTACAGTGGCACAAGGACCTGCCTCCTTCTACTCTTACTATTGCATAGCAGATTACCAATGATCCCATTGGCCCATTTTACACTTTCTGTATTATGGTTGTCAAAACTAAGACTATTTGATATAACTACCCCAAAGATCCTTTTCATTTTTCGTTGTAATAATTGGTTTATTATTCAGGGTATATTGTGCTTTTGTGTTGTTCTGACTGAAATGCATAACTTTTCATTTCTCAATGTTAACCTCTAATTTATGCTCAACTGCCTAGTCCCCTAAATAATTATCTGTGCCTGTAATTTTTTTTATTGACTCTGGATCGTTCACAATCACCCCAGTTTTTGAATCATCTACATATTTGCAGATCCAGACTCCATCTGTTACCTGCATATGTTAAATCATGATGTTAAATAGTAACGGCCCCAGAACAGTACTCCACTTATAACCCTACCCTTATCTGTCAGGAATCCTCTTACTTGAACCTGTTGTGCTCTATTCTTAAGCCATGCTGCAACTCATCTAATTAAATATATCTCAGCCCCTAACTCCTGCAGGGTCTTGAGCAGAATATCATCTGATACCGAATCAAAGAAATTTTTGTACTCCAAGTATACAATGTCAACTGGCAAGCCGGCATCCAATTCTTGATTTTAAGGTTGGAAAAAATGCATCAGGTTGGTAGTACATGATTTTCTCATTACAAAGCTAAGTTGGACTACATCTATATGGTCCAAAACTCTTAAGTTGTTCTCCAATAATTCATTAATGAAACTCTCCATCAGTTTACCAGTTACGGATGTGATGCTTATTGGATGGTAGTTCTCTACTTTGGATGTTGCCAGATGTATGTATCTATGTGATGTGTGCAACCTTCCATTCCTTTAACACTTTTCCTTCTCTCAGTGATTTATTAAAAAGGATAGACAGTGAAAAAGATATTTCCTCAGCAGGTTCTAATGAGAATGCAGGATGATATCCATCAGGTTCACCAGATTTATACTTCTTTAAGTTCTTCAACTTATCTCTAACCTGCTGTACTGAAATTTATGGGAAATCCATAAATGCTCCTAACTTTTCAGTTCTAATAGAGTAATTACTGATTTCCCTTTGAAATACACTCATAAAATATTTATTGAACATGTTCACCTTGTCCCCTTCCCCTTTAACTTCACTCCATCTTTTAGCACAATAATCTGTTTCACCCATTTTTTAATCTTCCTTTATAATTATAGAATTTTTTTCCATTGTCCCAGATTCCCCCCTTTTCCCTCACATAAGACAGAGACCATTGTATGTTGTTGTGCTCAGACTGGCAATTAATTTATTATATATCCTAATTCCATTTTCCATCTCATCATCATTTATTATTGAATCTTTCACAACTGTATTTTATTGCATCCATATATCAATCTCTAAACATCCCTCTTTCTTCCTCTTTTCGCTCCCCCAGGTGAAAACCTGGATGCTTTCTTCTTCTCTTTTCCTGTTAGGTAAAGGTGAGAACCGAGACCGCTTTTCCTCCTTCAGCTTCTTCTTCTTTCCATCCTATTCCTTTTTCCTTCCCTCTTCCCTCATCCCCCGCTTTCCCCCTTTATCTCTGCTATCCACCTTTGGCAGTCCATTAACCATCCTACCAGCCAACTCTGTCATCTACCTCTGACAGACCACCCTTTATCTCCGCCATCCACCTTTGGCAGTCCATTAACTGTCCTACTGGACAACTCTGTCATCCACCTCCCGACAAACCAAGCATACAGACCAATTTGACTGTCATCCCCCAGGCTCTGTAGTTTAGGGTGGGTGGGAGGATCCAAAGCTTCAGTAAAAGTGGCTGAACCACCCTTGTGCTGTCCATTATGTACCTCCTTTAGCCCCTCCCCTTCCTGTTGCCTGTCTATTGTTTTGCCTCCCTGTCCCTCCCTTCCCTTCCCCTTCCCCCTCTGAGCACACCGTCTTCAGGTAAAGGGAAGGGGTGCACCAGGACAACTTGGTCTGCCCCTTAAAGGGCAAACTCCATTGTCCCGGATTTTCTCCTTTTCCCTCACAAAAGACAGACCATTGTGTGTTGCTGTGCTCAGATTGGCAATTAATTTATTATATATCATAATTCCATTTTCTATCTCATCATCATTTATTATTGAATCTTTCACAATTGTATTTTATTGCATCCATATATCAATCTCTAATCATCCCTCGTTCTTCCTCTTCTTATTCCCCCAGGTGAAAACCTGGGTGCCTTCTTCTTCTCTTTTCCTGTTAGGTAATGGTGGGAACCGAGACCACTTTTCCTCCTTCAGCTTCTTCTTCTTTCCATCCTATTCCTTTTTCTTTCCCCTCCTCCCCCTTTTCCCCATTAGCCAGTCTCCAGCTTGCATTGGATGACTGGCTTTCCCCTTGATTTAGGGTATTGTTTCCCCACCACTTAAGGAACCCCCTTTCCCTTCTCCTCTTTTTTTTCTGTTTTCTGCATGTCTCCTCCATGCTTCCATAAAACCCATCATTTCTGTATTAAACATATCTATGGCTAGATCTGACAGGTGCCCACCATCTGACCTCTAGAAACCTCTACCCACTCTTCCACACCTCACAGTATTACATGCCCCCCCATTTTCTTTATCAGTATTCCTACCCTCCTATTCATCTTTCCCCTGGCCCTAGCTACCATTCCATGACTGTGTTCATGTTTCCATACCCTTCTTGGGCTCATATCTGACCCAGCAAGGCATACCCCTGGCCATCACTGTTGTATTTTCTCTAAATCCCTTTTTATCTGTATGTATGTGTCCCCCCATGGCTTTTCTCCAATGTCGCTACCCCCAGATGTACAATAATTAGGTCAGGAATGGGACAACGCTCATTCCTCTCCTTCAGGGTAGGAAGCAGTTGTGTCCATCTCCTCACACATATGCCATGTCAAACCAACCTACATTTCCTCACATCGTGGTACAGCTGTCTTCCCCCATCCTTTTTCTCAGCTCTCTTTTCCGCCCAATAAATGTAGAGTGACCGCGGATCCATACTTCCGTGATCCTCCCTCTTCCTACGGGATTTAAGCAAAATAAATATCTTATATATGTTCTTAGCTACTTTTCTGTATCCCAGCTCTATGCCCCCTCCCAATGTGGTTCTGTTTCTGGAAAAACAAAACACAGGTGTTACATTAGTCTCCATCCAGTAGTGCTCGAATGTATCTCTTGTAACTGGCAGACCACCAGCACCCCTTTTCCATCATATTAGTCACCGTCTCACCTGCTACTGCCTCTCTGAAGCAGCCCCTGTTCTTGGGGAGAAAGATGAGTAATTGCCTGGATCCTCCCTCAGGAATTGCATGCCTTTTTGAGCATGGCCGTGGCTTGATAACTTGTGACCTTTTTTCCATCTCCATGCACCACTAATCTTCCTGTCCTGCCCCCACGCTCTGTGGTGTAAGCCCACACAGCCCTTGCTGGGCACACTGTGTCGTCCACTTGAGCCTTTAGGTTTACAGTACAACCCTGTCCCCTTTGATCTGTCTTCAACTTCTTAATCATGGTTTGCATCTCTTTCATCCCCCAGCTTATGTCATCCCAATCCAACCCCCCTTCTTTGTCTTCAATGCCATGTCCCACAGCCTTGCTCACTCTCATGGCCCCTGCAAACAAGTATCCCTGCATCATTCTTCTAATCAACATTGACTTCATCAGGTCCTTCCAACCCTTCAGGCCACAAATTAAACTAGTCCCTGCTAAATAGACCCCCATCTTGGTGTGGGCCATTCCTCTCTACCATTGCTCTACTGTGAGCCTCCCTAACTGTTCCTCCATAAGTGGTCTACCTACCTCCATGTGGTGTGTTGCCCTGAATGTTTGAAACACCCGCCAGGCTGCCTTGTAGGCCCTCAGAGTCGGTGGTGCTCATGAACTGTAAAACGACAGTTCTGCTCCCTCTTGCCAACATCCCAGATGTTCGTTGGTATGGGCATTTTCGCTCCTCTGCCTTAGGTGCCAGCCTCTGGAAATGATCCAGCTGCAGATGGGAAAGGGTGTCAGCCAGGCTATTGTGTACCACTTCTATGCGTTTTGCCCCTGAATGACATGTTCAAATTTAAGGGCCTTAACACCACTGTCTCAAGACCCTCATGACCATTTCTGACCTGGCTCCTCTGTTGTTTAAAAACATCTACCATTGCCTTGTTGTCACACCAAAATGTAACCTTCCAATTTCGCAACTCTTCCCCCCACCCAGAGTGCAGGCCCAAATGGGCATGATCTCCAACAGTGAGATGTCTTTTTCCTTTTATGTCCCTCACTCAGTCTGCAGGCCATGGTTCTGCGAACCGTCTGCCCCTCAAATAGACCCCCATACCTAAGCCGATCCTGCATCTGTGTAGAGATCAAGGTCGGTGTGATAAACCCATTCCTCCTGCCAAAAGGAACAGCCATTATAGGTGCTGAGGAGCTCCTCCCACACCCTAAAATCATCCCTCACTCTTTTTGTCATGCCTACCCAGTGGTGTGGTCTGGTTACTCCCGCTGTGGCCCTTCCTAATCTTTTGGTGAAAGCCCTCCCTGGCCCCATTGCCCTGCCCGCAAAGTTGAGGTGTCCCCAGGACCTGTTGTACCTCCTTGAATTGCACTCTTCTTTTACTTGTATGTACTTGAATCAGCTCCTTCAACTTCAATATTTATTTTTTTTGGCAACCTAAGGACCTCCCCAGGGCATCTCTTTCAATACCCAAGAATTCTAAAACCTTACTGGGGCCTTCTGTTTTTTTTTTTTTTTGGTGCCAATGGAACCCCTACTTCTCCACATAAATCTTGGAAACTGGCCGACATTCTTTCTGTCTCTCGCTTCCCACTGCTTAAAAAAAGAAATCATCCAGATAGTGAATGACTATCTTGTAACCAGCTTTTTCTTGACATATCCACTGTAAGCAGGTGCTGAATGCTTCAAATGTAGTATGTGTTATGGAACATCCCATGGGCATTGATTTGTCAAAATAGTACTGTTCCCCAATTTGAAACCACAACAGGTACCAGTCTTCCCTCCTAACCGGAAGCAATCTGAAAGTGGACTCTATGTCTGTTTTTGCCATCCAAGCATCAGAAGTTGCTTGGATGATCAGGACTGCTTCTTTCAATGTGGCATATGTTACTTTACTATGTTCCTCATCTATAAAATCATTTGCCGAGTCCCCTTCCGGAAAGGACAGGTGGTGAATCACCCTGTATTCTCCCTGTTGTTTTTTGGGAACCAAACCCAGTGGAGAAATTCTCATATTCTGCAATGGGGGGCATCGAATGGCCCGTCTACTCTACCAGCGGCCTCTTCCTTCTCTATTTTTTGTCTTAAGATTTTTTCCTTCCCTTTAACTGAGCCCAGGTTGTACGCTTCTCTTGCTTGCCTCGGGCCTTCACACTGCAATGAAAAACCTGTCCAAAAACTTGTCTTAATAGTCTCTGCCCCTTTTTTATCTGGGTATTTCTCTAACCAGTCCTCCCATGCATCTATCTTGATGGGCATTCTTGCTTCTTGAAATTGCTCCCCTGCCCTCTTCCTGTCCCTTCTGTCATACTCCCCCACCCTGCCATTTTCTTGGCCCTGATGGTCAGTAAATCTGACTCTCTCCACCTGTATGCCTTCTGCCTCTCCCCCCTCTGATCCATGCCTGCCCCCTATGCCCTTCTTGAAAAAACTGCTGATTTGTTCCTAGCCCCCAACCCTTGTGCCCCTTGTGCCCATGTCGTTCTGCATCTGCTCGCTCGGTGTGTTCCCCCACATTTTGAGCATGCACGCTGAAAATGGCATTGTGTCCAAGAGCAAAAGGCCCTACTGTAACCCCAACAACACCTCTGTGGCACCACACCCCTCTTCCCCATCTCTTCTTCTGGCGTGGACTGATCCATTACATAGTCCGTCCACAAGTCCAATTGTTTTGTGTCCCATCTTACATCCCCGTATGTTGCCATACTTTGTCAGGAGAATTCATCATAGTATATCCACTCCACCTCCCATTTGCCTTAGCCTGCCTTATTATCAGGGAGTACGTGATAAGTGGAATGCCCAACTCTGGCTTCTTCTCTAGTACTATCGCTGAATACGTGACAAAACCATCTGTCGCAAGTCTTCCCTTTAGTAAATTTGTCCTCCTCTTTCTTACCCAATAAAACTACCACTGCTGCCATTTCGGTCTTGCCTATATTCTCTGTTTCATCATATTTTGCTGCTGCTTCTCGGCTTACTAAAGCAAAAACCATCCACGTACTCTCCTTCCATATTTTCTCTTTTGTGGCCAATGGTATGTGTTCCCCTATTCTCATCCTCAGAGTTCTTATCTCTCTTGTTCCTTTTCCTACACTTTCCCTCCCTGTCTTGTCCCCCTTTCTTGTCTCTTTATCCAACCTAATCTCTGCCAGTGCTGACTCCATCTGGCCCAACCCCCCGTCCCGAGTGCCGAAATAATTTGGCTTATATATTCTTTGCTACTTTCTCCTACTGACCCGAGTACATTACCTGTGGCCTTGCCATCTTCCTTTGGCCTGCTGTCCTTTTGATGCCCTGGTCTATCCCCCTGTGGCTGGATTGCTGGTTGCAATGTCGGCTGTGGAGGAATCATCATGTTCGGGGGATCCAGTCTGGGTTCCATGGGGGGAACCCCCACCTGATCATGGGGAGGTACTGATGGTACTGGGTCAGAGGGCTGTGGAGGTACTGGGCTAGCTGCTCTGGGAGGTGGCTGCACCCTGGTAGGGCTGTATGGCCTCCCTGCTGGCCGTTTCCCTCTGCCCCCATTTCCCTTTCCTGCTTTCTTCTTCTCCCCGGATCTCCCCAGTTCCTTCCCCTCCACCATCTTCCACATTCCGTTGGCTTTTTCTGCAAGCTCCACAATGGCCTTGTAGGCATCCTCTTTCAATGGCCTGCTCTTTTTTGGTGCCATTTCCTCACGCTTGCCTATAAAGAGCTGCGGAGATAACTGACAAAAAGTCTTTTATTAATCTTCTGTTATAACTGGGCCTCTGTATAGCTAGGCCCACTTTCCCCTTTTTCCTGGTCCCTTACTGCATGTAGAACCAGCCCTGTGCATGCTCCCCCACCTCCTGTTTCCAGGCCTATCATATGGCCTGCTGTGCCATAATGGTGGCCGCTGACATCACTCCACCCAATTATGGACCTTCAGTCTCCTTGGGATCATCGAGGTTTCCCTTTTGTCCCCCGATGCCTGGGCCCACGTAAAACCTGATTATATCTATTTGTATTTATTTATTTATTTATTTAATTTGGTTATTGATTTTATTTTTGTGTCACTGTTGCCACCGACTAGCTGTGTCACTAGGCCTCCACTCAATCCTGGGGGCCTCTATCCACCTCTCATGGCCGCCCTGGGCCTAGTCAGCCCTCACTTCTGTGCCCCCTTTCTCCTTAGTGTGTTCCTCATGGCTTCTCAGCCTATCTAATCACTGCCCGATTCCTCTGGAGCATCTGTTGCAGCCTGCAGGAGATCCACCCCAGTCTGCAGCTGCCCCCCACCCAGAATGGGCCTTGTATCTCCCAGTTCCTCCTTTCTCTTAAACCCACCCAATTCCCTGCAAGCCCCTTTGTCTGCTGCGTGGTCTTCCTGGTATGTGACGTCATGCCACATGGCTGCATGGCCCTAGCCCACCCAACTGGGCCTCCCAACCTTTGTCTCTCCCTCTGTTTTTTGCCCTCACCATCCTGGCTGACCCACACGCTCCCCGCCCACTCCCTAGTATCACTCCCTTTTTTGTTTCTGCTTCTGATGGCTCCTGCTTGGCCCACCCCTTCCCAGGGATGCTCCTCACCATGCGGCACCTCCATGGCATGTGACATCAAGCCACATGGCTGTCTGTGTCGGCCCCACTACAACCTTTTCCATCAGGCCTCTAAAAATTGCCCTATCTCTGTTTTTTAGCTGAAAACAGCCCAGGTTCAGACCCTTCCAGGCCAGCGCTCATGCTGTAACTTTGTCCTCCCTCCCAGGACTCTGGCTCACCCTCCAGCCCACGGTCTTCTGCCGCTTTCTTTGCTAGGGCCACCACCAGCCAAATACCACTGCCTGCTGTCTCCTCGCAATTTCAAATGTCCCATCATGTACCACAAGCTCGACTCAACTTCTTTCACTCACTCTTCCCCCATCCCATGTTCTTACAGCCAGTTCCTTCTTACTATTTTATTATAAACTCCAAGCTCTCCCCTCATCCCATGCTCTTGCTGCCAGTTCCCTCGCTAGGCCTTCCCCAGCCACCCTGCTGCCTGCAGTTCAAATTCCTTCAGTCCTCTGCAGCAAACATTCACTCAGCTTCCTTTGGGCAAGGCCCACCACCAGCAGCTACCCTTCAAAGGCTACGCATTTCTTGTTGCCTTCTGAGGAGAGACTTTAACTCTCCGCCTTTTGCAGTCTGCTGTATAGCAAACCTTCCTATCGCTTTAATTTGCAGATGAGCCTCAAAACAAACACATTTTTTTTAAATTGCACTCTGAGTTAAGCAACTTTCATACACATTGCTAGCCTTCTACTATTTCATTATAAACTCCAAGCACATCTTCTATAACATCTCTAAACTAACATAATTGTTTGTTTTCTTACCTCTTTGTCCTGGTGCAACAAGCCTCCCATAATTAATCTGCCAATCCGATGTGCTGTAGTTTCAGTAAAGATCCAAAACTTCAGCAAAAGTGGCTGAACCAACCTTGTGCTGTCTGTTATATACCTCCTTTAGCCCCTTCCCTTCCTGTTGCCTGTCTATTGTTTTGTCTCCCTGTCCCTCCCTTCCCTTCCACCCTTCCCCTCTGAGCACACCATCTTCAGGTAAAGGGAAGGAGTGCACCAGGACAACTTGGTCTGCCCCTTAAAGGGCAAACTCCATTGTCTTTTCTTTTTTGTGGCTAAACCCAGCTCAGCTTTTGCCTTTCCTATATGTATATCTGTTTTTCACTTTTTAACTAGGGTTTTATAGGCAGCTAATCTATTGGGGGGTAGAGTTACTCTTATATTTCTTAAATGCCTTAACTTTTTTATTTACTAGTCTATGAATTTTGTTCGAGAACCATTTTTGTATTCTGCCCATTCTATTATATTTATTTGTGAGTGGGACATAGTTGTTTATACATGTCTGTAACATGTATCTGTCTCTTCCCAGATTTCTACCAGCATTTTATTTTTCAACTCATTCCAGATGTGTGTGTATTATCCACTTAATTTCTGTGTAGTCAGCTTTATTATAATTTCTAATTGTTTTCCCAGATACACTGTAACTATCATCCACCAGGAGACATTTAACCATGTTGTGATCACTGCTTCCAAGTGGTTGTACCACTTGAACAGCTTTTATCATGCCTTCCATGTTGCATAATATTCATCTAAATGGTCATTATCTCTTCTACCACCCTTTACAACCTAGTTTAGACAGTTACTCTCACATATTTCCAAAAACCTATCTTCTGTAGCACTCTTGCCTTGCAGGAACTCCCAACATATGTGTGGAAAATTAAAGTCTCCCATCAAAACAGTATGTTCCATCACCAAACCACTGTTGATTAAGTCCAAAAACTCTGTGTTTTCTTGCTCACGTAGACTTGATGATCTTCAGCACACCCCCAGCTTGATGTTTTTTGTCCCAGTTTGAACCTAAGCCACAGTTGTTCCACCTGATTAAACTGATTGTTTTTCTGCTCCAGAACCTGTCCTTTTAGGTGTGATTCTATATATACACCCACCCCTCCCCCCTTTTTGCCCTTTCTCGGTTTCTGATAGAACTCTTATCCTTCAATTTCATCTACCCAATCTTCCTCTCTGACCCATGTTTCCATCAATCCACAGTCATCAATGTTGTCTCTTTTCAGGATGTACTAAAGTTCTTCTAGCATTAGCAAGTAAAAGTGTAATGTGTTTCTTCCTTTGACCTTGTTTATCATTAGACTGCATGAATGTGTTCTCATGTCTTGTTTGTTCCTGTGTGTCCCCCCTCTGAAATCAGTTTACATAATTGTCAATATGTTTCCTAAATATCTGCCCTAGCTCTTAACTCCCTTTCATATGCAGGTGCCATCCAACCTTTCCATAGTACAGATTATTGATATCAGATACTTCCCAGGAACTAATACACTCTAGATTGTTCATGAGACACCATTTCCTCAGCCAGTTATTAATTCTTATTATTTTTTTTATGTATTCTACTTCCTGCCTTAGGTACCATCAGCATCTCTGAGAAAACCACCTTCTCATTTATCTTTTGTATAATCTTCTCTATATTCATAAACTGTAAATATATCTGGTCTTCTCTGTTTTTTTCTAAATTATTTGTCCCAGCATGTGTTATGATTAATGATATGTCTAACTGCTTCTTCACCATTTTGGGAATCATGGTGACAATATCCAATAACTTTGGTCCTGGCAAAAAGGAGTTTGTTACTGATTCTTTCAAGTTTTTAGTTGTATAAACATCCATGTACTTAACAATGGAGTCCCCTATAAAATAGGCCCTCTTTACTTCTGAGTGATTTTCCACCTCCATATCAGTATTATCCTCCACATTAGTAGGTGTAGTTTGATCACCATTTAATTGCACTTGTATCACCTCCTATAAGGGTCCCCCATTATTGTTTTCAACACCATCTCCTCCATGTCCCCCATTTCCTTCATCCCCCGATGTATACTTCTCTGTATTGATATTATTGTTTCCTCTGTCTGAGTTTTCTCTGTCTCAATTAGGTCTTGCAGTGGCTCAAAGGCATTGCTTACTGATAGTTGGAAGGTCATTGCCCTCCTTCCTTTCTTTGTCTTGCTTTTACTTACTGGGAACTCCCATTCATTTTCTGGTTCAGTACAGTTTCTCTTTTCAGTGTCCTCTCTTTATTATTTGTCTTATTCCCCTCAATTGTTTTTTTTCCATGCCATCTGCATGCTTGTAGCATGTTAGTTTATGTTCCAACCCTTCAATCTTCACCTTTAGTTCCTTAATTTCTGTGCACTGTTTACATATGTAGATAGATGAACAAGAACTTCCCCCCAATTAAACTTTAAACAATCCTTACATTTAATACCTAGTTCCCCAGATGTAAGGGCTACTATGTAACACTCCATATTTGCATTCATTCTGTGCAACCCAAGAATATCTATCAAGGCCTCTACCCAGTGGGTTTACCTCCAGTGAACGGACTTACTTTTAGTAAACTCTCAGTTCCTCCTTCTGTTTTCTTGACCCGCTGCACCCGTGTAAACATGTGTAAACATGTGCAGAGTCTGCATGTCTCTGCGTGCATCTCTGTGCATGACACCGCATGTTTGAGCTTGCAGCACTAGCTCCCACTGTTCAACTTATGTGCCGCAACCCAGAAGTATCAATGGGGTCACTGTCACACAAACACAAATCTAGCCTGTTTAACTCTAAACTATTGCACCCCCAGTATCTAAAAAAGAGCCCAATGCCCTAACAGGACCTTTTTAGTGCTCAGGTTAAAATACGCAGGCATCCCTTCAGTCTTATAGTTTCCTTTCAGTGCCTAGGGAACTATAAACCCAAGATCACTTCTTGTTTGGCTTAGCTCCTCACACTCCAGTGAACTATGTCTTTCACTTTCTTAACCATCAGCAAATAGTGAGTCCACCATCCACTAAGGCTACCTCCCCCTGTCTTTCAGCTTTTGGCTAATGCACAGGCTCAAAGGCAGTTTCAGAAAGGGTAGGAGTTAGGACTGGAAATCCTAACACCACATTTCCTACTTTTATGGGGAAAACCTGGACCCTAACTGGTGCATTAATGCAGATTTTTGCTGTGAATTTCCTTTCTTTTTGAGTTGGTGGAACCATATCCTTGTTAACACAAGCCTTTTAGGACCTGCATGAACAGATGTAGAAATTCACATGTGGCTACAGATTAGAGCTATGCAGAATGTAACATTTTGCTGGAGGAATAGATGCAGAAATACCATTTTGATTTCACCATATTTTGTGGAATTTGCATGAAAATTCCATACCATTTTGCCAGTTTTTAAATTTCAGTTACTTTGTAGTTGTTTTCAAAGTGTGTACTGAAATGATACAACATTTGGGAAGCCATGCAAGTGCTAATGGCTTTCATACATGTACTGTACCAAATTTTAGAGTCCTAGACTGAAAGGAAAATGAGTTGTGGGTGGACAGACATTTAAAGGGGAAGTACTGGCATGATTAATTCAGCAATCTCTGCAAAGTTTGGGTTGTCAGTACCCCGATGTCCCCTGTATTGAGACAATGCAGCCCAGGATTTTCCTACCTCAGGACTTGTAAATTTTGCAAGTTGCAGGGGTGCAGCCAGCATTTTCAATCATGTGGGCATGGCGCATCTGAGATTGTGCTGCAAGCAAAGCAATATGCTGATGTTCCACTGCCTCTTCCAGTGGTGTGCCCTTATGTACAGAGATTTATAAATCTCCTTATTTTCCATGCCCAGCACTATTTTACACAATTTGCCTAAATGCCATGTGTATGCCTGGCACACTCATGGTATTTAAGCAAATTGTGTACAAATAGTGCTGGGCATGGAAAATAAGGAGATTATTACATCTCCATACATACAGTAACAGCACACTACAGGAAGGGGCAGTGGAGCATCAGCATATCGTGTTGTTTGCAGTGCTATCTCAGACACGCCATGCCTGCGTGATTGCAAATGCTGGCTGCACCCCTTGCAACTTGCAAACTTTATGAGTCTGGAGGTAGGAAAATCCTGGGCTGCATTGTCTTAACACAGGGAGAATCAGGGTACTGAGACTCAGAACTTTGCAGCAATTGCTGTGCTAATTGTGCCAGTAGTTCTCCTTTAATCAAAATTTAATTTTAAGTTATTTCCAGCTAATGTTAACATTTCTTCTATAAATTTCTCCACCATTTCAAGATTTAGAGAAATGTGCAATATGGGTATTCACACCAAGTTTTAAGTCTCAAGCTTTAAAAGGGGCTGTGATATAGGTAGTCAAACGTTTTGTCAAAATTTGGATATTCATCATTTTAGCATAATTTTGAAATAATTCATAGGAACGTTATAAAGCTTTGCAGATGTGTGGATTATTTTGACATGTATATGTGTACTTAGTTTCATATTTCTAGCTCAAAAGGTTCCTGAGATATATACACATACATTTTTCATGAAATATCCACTAAAGATATAATGACAGACTTTTGAGCATGTGCAGTATAATGTTGAAATAATACATCCTAATTTCATGTTAGAAAATGGGCTTTTTATTTGGAGGCATCTGATTGGCTGGTACCCATCCCACAGGGGTACATTAACTTTCAATAGATGCCCACCAAATAAAAAGTTCCAGCCCTAACCTGCCTCATGCCTAGCCAAGTATCCTTGTGCCCAGCCTGCTTTGTGATTGGTGCAGCACTGGGCACACAATTTGAAACTACCATTTTTTTTATCACTTTACCGAGAGAGTCAGTGAGAGACCCCCTCCCCACATACAGACTTACTTCTTATCACAGATACCACCACCTATTAACTGCCCAAAACAAAAATACCTGTTTTCCCTATCACAAACCATCATTTTATTTATTTTTTGTACTGTACACTTTTGTGTGCTGCTCGGACATTTCCCGTAGTGCGACTCACAAAGCCAATTAAGTTCTGTCACAGAATCCATAGAGAAATGTACAGAAAGAAGCTTATGTCTCCACTCATTCAGAAAATAAATCGCACACTGCTCTGTGTTAATCCAAAGTGACCAGCTGCCGAAATAAATTGGCTGAGCTCTGCCCCCCCACATGTCCTTTTGTCCCCTGTCATCACACAGTGGCTTAGAAAAGGTTTTTGTTTTACTTGCCCGCTTGCCACTGCTGCTCCATCTCTCTCTTTCCCACTCATACACACATTCCCTCCTCCTCTCTCTCCGATCTTCACTTCCTGGTTCCATGCAATGCAAGGTCATGAATTTGTGTCTTGCCAAGCTCGCCTCCCTCCCTCCCGTCCGTCTTAGCTCCATGTAGTAAATTAACAGAAATAATGTAAAACACTTGTCACTGTTAAAAAAGCAGCACAGTAATATTACATTTCCTTGCTTCAGTTACAAACCGCAACTGCATTTCAGTCACACAACGCGGATGTTGCGCGACCCCCGAAGATATGGAAGCGGTAAACAGTAAGTGTCAAATGCGCTGTATTAGTGAAAACATCAAAATGTAAGAGTGGTGCTGGTAACAAATAATAATAAATAACTTAGTTTGTTGCCTTCCAACACCATAACTTCTCTCCTTCCTGGTTTTATAAAGCAGGGTCACGTACCTGACAGCTGCATCTTTGGACTGAAGGAAAAAAAAAAGTCTTGTAAAAGGAAATCTTTTGTTTCTTTCTTTATTAAACATGATGCCCACAGACTACAAAGAGGGGTGTTTCAAAAAGTTCCATCTCATATGGAGCTTGTGGTGTTTGGGGAGTGGATAACAAGAAAAGAATGGCTCTGTGGGGGGGGGCAACAAGAGATTGAACAGCATAGAAACAGAGGGACTACTTTCCCAATAAAAAGGCTTTTTTTTTGTTTTTTTACTCCTATTTTTGAAACTTATTTCCTCTCTTATTTTATTACTTATGCAGTTGCCCATTTTCTAAGCACAATAGTACCCTCCAGAGTGGTTGGTATGGGCAATACCGGACCTTCCAGGGGCTATAAGGCCCTCCGCCTGTGGCGTCGGGCCTCATTACGCCCCTGGGCAGTCCGGTATTGCCCAATACCACCCACCCTGTCGGGTATTATTGCTTACATATTTGGTACACCATTAGGACACTTATCCAGATGTAATCATGCCAATAACTCAATAGATGGCTGCGTTATTACCAAATTAATAAATTTTAAATCATTTCCCTGAAATGTTGTAAAATTTTACATTTCAGTTGTTCTGGAGTAGCTTTCAAAGTATGGATCCAAATTATACCACATTTGTTAAGTATATAGTTACTAAAGACTTTCATAGAAGTACCAAATGTCAGAATCCTAGATTGAAAAGGGTCTGAGTAATGGGTGGCCAAACATGTAATCAAAATTCAATTTGTAAGTTGTTTCCATCTAATTTTAAAATATCTCCATATTTTCAGTATTTAGAGAAAGATGCAACATGGTGGATCACCCTGAAATTAGCCACACACGTGTTTTAATGGTTCAACATTCAAAGTTTGTAAAGGGCAGATTCTCATATACATTAAATATAATTTCCATCTTTCATCACTACAACCCACCATCACCATCAAATCCATATTACACATTATACATTTCCAGGGTTCATCTTTTATTATAGTCCCATCGTCACCATCATCAGTTATACCAAATTTCTTCTTGGCCTGGTTGTAAGAACCCAATGCTCCTCCAGTTCAATCTTCTTTCTGGGCTCAGGTGTTCAACCTGATCCTCCCAGCCCTGTCCCCCTTGAGATGAGTACCCCATAAGGAGCTCTCCTGCAATGCCTATCATACCCCCCACCCAGCTAGATCCTCCCCAATTTATTTCCTTTCATGACAACCTGTTGCTGTCACCCAGCATCCCAACACAGCATGCCAAGTGCCCTTGTTGCCCTCACCCAGCAATCCATCTGTCTTAACACCGGCCAACAAAAGTGCCTCAATTGCCCTTGCCCGGCAACCCTTCTGTCATAAATCCTGCCCACATGCTTATTTAGGTAATGTGAGTGGGATTTGATAAATCCCAAATGCTGCAGTAGAGAGAGAGAGAGAGTTCAACTCTCTTCAACTCCTTATCTACCCCAGAAAGCCCCACCCTTGAGTTCCCCTTGCAGCAGTCATTTCTGCCATCCATCCCTTACCTGCCCCCTTCCCTTCCCTGACCTCATCTTCCCTTCACCCATCTGTGACCACAGTACCCCCCAATCTTAACCTATGCCTTGGCCCTCTCTCCCCCTTCCCCATTTCCTGTTTTTATCTACTAATCCCAGGGAGGCCAGTGACAGCCGGGGTTGACCTTTAATATGGCAACCTCCACTGTCACACTGTTGCAGCATTTATCAATATGTAATCCTTCCAAATGTCATATCTCTAGCTCAACAGACAGCTAAGATATGACCAAATGGATACATTAAAATAATTCTGTGAAATTCTGATGAAATTCCATGAAATTTCATGGAATTTCATCAGAATTCTGTAAATTCTAAATTTTCTCATTTTGCACAGTTCTACTACAGGTGCAAAGGATGTGTGGGGCTTTTGGGGGATGTTGAAGTGCAGGACCCTCTGGGTCCTTCACGTCCATGTGGCTACATATGCAAATGCACAGGACCAAGACATTATCTGGCCGAGGAAGCAGAGGGCCCTCTCGGCCTTCCAGTTCCATGCAGCTAGTTTAGGACTACAGAACTGCAGGGTCCCTTGGATACTATGCCAGGAGAGTTCTCTTCACTATATGGTTACTTGTTGCCCTTGCAGTCAACAACTCCATCTTCCCTTACAAGGCTCAGGATGGTGATGCACAGCAGTGCCAGCCTCCCAGCCTTGGCCAATCCAGCTGGCTTGTTGAGCTCACCCTGAACTCAGCTTACCATCACAGGATCACAATGCACTACCTACTGGGCCAAATGGTGCCCTGCCCACAATGATTCTTCATAATTTATTTTGTTTCACATTTTAACTTAACTTCACTGCATTAACTTGTTTGCTATAATGTGTTAAATACTGTCTAAATGGAGGTGTCACAAAGCGACTGCAGAATCACTTTTTGACCTGTATTTGAAAATTCCCACCATCCTTGTTCATTAGGTTGAGTCATGTTAACAGTATATGCAGAATTTGAAACTAAAATATTGCAAAACTGTCAACTTATGAGCAAAATTATATAAGAAACAAAAGAAATCATGTGCCTGATTTCAAGATGCATGTTGCAACTCACGGGTGTATGCGAGTTGAGATATGCATGGTTATGCCAGGGATCCTGCACCCTTTTCCAGGACAGGCAGGGTCCCCGGAACTTATGTCCTGCAACTTTCAGCAGCCACAGAGTTGCACCATGGGAATGGTGCAATGGACCTAGGTGCCTCAAGCCACAGATTGTGAGGAACTGCCCCTGAGTCGCCCCACCAAGAAACATGCTCACAATCCCCTAGGGGCCATGGGGGGATAGGCAGTGTGGCACAGGTGCAAGGTGGCACACCAAAATATGGACCCAAGTGGCACCTGGACTTGCAGGGGGGCAGCACTGTGATGGAGGATCCATGAGGCATGGCTGTGTGCATTTAGTGGTGCTGCTGGGGGGCAACCATCATTTTTCCAGGACAGATTCCCCTTAGACCAGCTAATTTCTGGTCTACCCTGCAGTGGCACAGTGTGTCCTGAAATGGCTTAAGTGGGTTACTGCAGCTGCCCTTTCAGAATAGGGAGCAGGTGCTGGCGTAACCCCCCCCTTTCACAGGGCCAGAGGGGCTGCGGCTGGCAGAAGTCCCCTTGGGCACAGGCTGCCCATGTCATGGTGTAGGCCAGCTCTTGTAATTGCACCCAGCATAATGCATGTTGAGGTGTGATTTGCACCATTGGGTTTGGCACAAGTCACCTTGCAACATGCATAACCCATTTTGGAATCGGGCCCCATGTTTTTATTTTATTTTTTTTCTTTGGAGGAATTAGATTGGTAAATTAGAGAAAAAATCAACTCTTAAAGACATAGTCCTTAAGAAAGTCCCTCATGACCATCATCACAATCCTCCCTTACCAAAGTTATCCAGGATTCTATATTTGCACAAAGGAAAAAAAATGTATTACAATTGATATAAGTAATTTAACCTTAAGTCTTATTCATGGAATTGAACATATAAGGGACCCCACATTTTCTCAAAAAGACTTAATTTCTGTTCTTTTAAATAAGAAACTCTTTCTAATCTCATTACATCCAACAAAAAATTCAGCCATGTATCAAAGGATGGAGGGAGAGAATCTTTCCATTTTAAAAGGATACATTTTTTTTGCCAGTACCATGGCAACAGCATATAGCTTTCCTTGATCGTTAGTCATACTTTTATTCTTTCTGAATAAGTGAAAAGACTCATCATAGGATCAAATTGTATATTCACAGTCAAAACTCCATTAAGAAAATTATATATTTTGGCCCAAAAATTAGACAATCGAGGACAACTATGTAACATATGTATCAATGTACCAGAAGTACAAGGGCATCTGGGACATTTTGAAGACATACTTTCATTAATTTTATTTAACTTATGCAGAGTAAAGTAGGTCCTATGTAGAGTATTAAGATGTATTTGCAACAATTTACTTGATTTAACAGAAGCACATGGAAAAACCAGTAGCTGATCCCATAGAGATTATGATATTTGTATTCCCAAATCTTTTGACCATTTTTCTTTTAATGAAGATATTTCATCACCTATACTTCTATCTTTAACTATCAGATTATACAATTTAGAAACTAATTTTTTGTTTGAATTTTGTTCTAACAAATCCAATACACATATACTGTCTAAACAACTGGAATCATTTTTTAGCTTAATGATATTCTTTACCTACAAATATTTAAAATAATGAGCTTGAGAGATCTTATATTTGAGTTGTAATTGTGTAAATAATAAGAAAACCTCATTCTCATATAACTGGAAAAAGGCAGAAATACCCATTTCATTCCATTCTCTATAATAGGCACCCAAAATTGATGGGGAAAAATAATAATTTTTATGTATAGGAGAAAATGTAGTTATTGGAAGTTTGATCTGGAGAATATTGAGAAACTCCAGCCAACATTTAGTTGTTGTATAAGTGATTGGATTAATGACTTTCCGTTCATTATTTTTATTACTATAATATCCTGAAAATAAAAAATGACACAAAGGCTGAGTGCCATGCACATCTTGTTCCAGTTTTCATAGATGAAGAGCCAAATTGATTGTCCCTCAGCCAATACCAAATTTCTCCAATATGTGCCACATAATAATAATATTTAAAGTTTGGCAAAGCAGACCCTCCTTTTTCTCTAGGAAGAATGAGTTTTTGATAAGAAATCCTATTTTTTTTCCTTTTCCATATGAAATTGGAAACCACCCTTCTAAGTTTATTTATTCTACCTATTAAATTGAGAGGGAGATGGATCAATTCTTTCAAATCCTTTCTAAGTTCACCAAGTAACTTTACAAAATTTGCCTGATAAAGTAGTTCATAATTATTCGTCAAATCAATCCCTACATATTTAAGGAGTTCAGCTGGTCCCCTATCCCAAATCCAGATGTATCCAGAAGGAAATTATTATTTAATTTCATTAGGAGAGTTTTTTGCCCATTTATTTTATAACCTGAAAAGCTGCAGTACACACCCGCCAATCGTATGAATTCTGATATTGATCTTAATGGGTCTGTTAAAAAGAGTAACAAATCATCCGCATAGAGACTAGTTTTATAAATGAGATTTCCCACCTTTATTCCAGTTATATTTACATTATTTTGTATAGCAATAGCTAATGGTTCCATTGTCAAAACAAAAAAGAGCGGGCAAAGGGGACAACCCTGTCTCATGCCTCTAGTAAGTGCAATAGAATCAGATAAAATATTATTCAATCTATTAATAGCTTCTGGGGTTGAATATAATAATTTAACCCAACTCAAAAATTGTTTACCAAAGTTCATTTTTCCAAGTAAAGAAAAAAGAAAAAAAAATTTTACACAGTCGAAAGCCTTTTCGGCATTGACTGTAAGCAAGACTACATCCTGTTGATTGTTATTTGCTATAATATTAATGGTTCTACGGATGTTTTCAACAATCTTTCTCCCTTTTATAAAACCCATTTGGTCATGATTGATAAGGCCTGGAAGAATTCCTTCCAACCTTAATGCTAATATCTTAGCAAGGATTTTATAATCTGAGTTTAATAATGAAATAGGTCTATAAGACCCACATAAAGTTGGATCCTTCTCTTGTTTAGAAATAGTAACAAAATAGCCTTATGGAAAGAAGGAGAGGGCAATTGAATCTTTATAAAACTCTCAAAGAGTTTTAATAGTATAGGAATTAAAAAGGATTTAAATTGTTTATAAAAATCTTGACAAATCCCATCAGGGCCTGGAGTCTTCCCAGTTGGGAGACTATCTATTGCCCTGAAAATCTCATCCTGCGTTATTGGTTTATCCAAAACATGCCTAGATTCATTACTAATATGTTTCAATTGGAGACTGGATAAAAATTCCTCCATTTCCCCACAATTACCATCATATTCTGATGTATATAGATTTTTATAATAACTTTCAAACACTTTGGAAATCTCTGTAGGATCTCTCTTTCAAGGTTTTCATTTTTGATAGAATTAACATTATTTTTCCTGATCTTTCTTTAACTGCCAGGACATTAACTTTAAAGGCTAATCAGATATCATATAATAATTAGCTCTTGTTTTCAAAATCTGCTTTTCAGCTTTATCTGTTAAGAGCTTATTTAAATCTATTCTTTTTTTAATTATTTTGTTATAGCTAGTCTTTTCATTATTCAAAATATAGATTTGTTCCAGATTTCACAGCTCAGCTTGTAACAGCTTTTCTTGTTCCTGCCATTTCCTCTTCCTATTATTCTTATATTTTTGGAATATAGTTTTAATCCATAATTTAAAGTCTTCCCAAATCATATCTATGGTAGTCTATTTTTCATTGTTTATTTGGAAAAAATAATTAATCTCTACCTGAAAAAGCAAAAAAGTTCTCTTTTCATTAAGAAGGGTTCTATTCATTTTCCAGATGTATTCCATATTTCTCTTAATTAAACAATGTAGATCAATTATACACTGGGAATTATCTGATATAATTATACCAGGATATTCTATTTTCCCCACCTGATGTAACAATGTATCTGAAATCAAAAAGAAATCTATTCTAGAAAAAGAAAAGTGAGACAGAGAGAAAAAAGGAGAAGCTACATTCATTTGTTCTTAATGTTGACCATGGGTCTGATAGTTTTAAATCCCTCATAAAATTCCTAATTGTTTTAGTTGATGAAGACCAGGAAAAAGGGAAAACGATGTTTGCTCTTGCTTCCTTAAGGCTAAGTTAAAGTTCCCTACTATAACATAGGGAGCTCTACATGCAGTTAATTGTAAAAAGAACTCAGAGAAAAAAGATGGAGCATTTGTATTTGGACCATATACTGAAGCAAAGGTGAAAAATTTACCTTGTAAGGTAATTTAAGCAATCACATATCTACCTGTTTGATAAGAAATTACCTTGTTAATCATAAGAGAGGAAAGTTTCTTCTAAAAAAAAATTGCTGCTACTTCTGAAACCCGACTACCTCCTGAAAAGACCCTTGGGCCCCATCGTTTCTGTATCCATAAAAAGTCGGATTCCTGAAAATTAGTTTCTTTGATGCAAACACATTTAGTCAAATTACTTTCTAAATATTGCAAAACTTTATTAATTTTAAGTTTATTTCGTAGTCCCTTAACATTCCATGTTGCTACCCTTATTTTGTCGTCCATTACTATTCTTTTATCTGATTACCCAAAAGTAGTAATATAATCATCAACCTTTTCAATATATACTTTGTGCTTCAATATGAAATCCTGAATACATTCAACAAAAAAGATTTACCAAAAAAACCTGAAAACCCACCCAATTTAGGTAAATATATAACAAATAACAATTTAACCAATCAGACCAAATTAACCCACCCCCTCATTAGCAGAGACAATGAAGAACGTCGCCCCTATCGCCACAGTGACTCATAGCAAGAAGGTTTTTAGCTATTAATTAATTGCAACACAGCATTTAGCCAATTAAGGCTGAAACTAATTAAACCAGCAGTGATTTAGATCAACTCAATGATTTCCATTTAATATGGAGATACTTGTGAATTGTGTGATGGTGAAGTTGAGAAATGATGATTATAACATTGCTCATAAGCCTCCATAGCTTCAACAGTGTTATCAAAAACTTTTATTTTATCCTTTACCAGAAACCGAATCTTAGCTGGATACTGCATAGTAAATTTCACTTTGGCATCATACAGTTTTTTTTAAACAGGATTAAAAAGTTTCCTTTTGTTGACTGTTTCAGCAGATAGATCTGGATAAACATGCAGAGATATATCCTGAAATTTCAAACCTTTTTTCACCCTCACTTTTGCTAAAATAACTTCCTTATCTTGAACTTTATGGGGTTTCAAAAGAATCGGTCTGGGATATAACTGCTTTGAAGAGCCAAACCTACTCCCTGAACTATGGGCCCTATCCAATGCTATTTTATGTTCCGGATTAGTAAGGCCCATAGCAATCGTAATCATTTTCTCAAAAAAAGGCAACTGATTATCCATTCCCTCAACTCCCTCTGGGAGCCCACAGACGTAAATCACCCACTGAGAGTGGTCTTCCATTTCTGCAAGTTTTTGATGTAGATTTAGAATTTTATTTTCATGATAAGCTAAGGTATTAGATGACATTTTATAAGTTTAATCTGTTACTAAAATTCTATTTGCCAGCTCTTTAGTTTTAAGCGTAAGGTCTGATATTTGCTCTGACAAGGAGCCAATAGAATCTGATACCTCTTTAAGTGTTGTTTTTATATCCATAATAGCTTCTTTCATTTCATGCTGAAAAGCTGTCAAAACCTGCAGTAAATCTTTCTGTGTATTTACCCGAATAGGGAGTGTATTAGATTGTGTATCTAGAGCCATCACAAACACTGCTGAATCCCTTTTAGTTTTAGGGGGATCCTCTGAGTCCCCACATGTAACCAGAACATTAACTTCCTTATGAGCTTCCTTAAACCCCTCAGCCTCAGAATCTTTATTATTCACCACATTCGTTATAGGTAAATTAGTATCCAGAGAGGGAGAGATCTTAGGTGGCATTGTTATTCTCTCTGAGCTCCATTTGACAAAATACGAAAAAATATTTTTACCTGGAATGGGTGTTTTCAGTATGGGAGAAATCAATTTTCCACTTACCACTACTGTAGAGGCAATAGTGGGGGTAATTGTTGAAAAGGTTGATCTTCTGCTTCTGTTTGAAATGACATATTCAGCTCTAAATCCCGCTTTGTTTTTTCCATTTAGATAATTGCTGCTTGCAAAGTTCCTTTGTCCAACACACATTTTTAGACATTCCATAAAGTGAACCGAAGGAAAAAAAGAGGAGATTCAATTTGACATTTTACTTCAATTTAGTTAGAGTTGCAGCTGAGTCTGGCATCTGCTCAGCTCCTTCTTCTGCTGGTAACCGGAACTGACATCATCCTCTCCCCGGCCCCGTGTTTTTATGTCACAAGCCAGCATTGCACTACTGTATTAATTGTGTGACATAAAAAAATTCTTAGATTGCACATATGAATCTTCAACCATTCAAAAAAAAAAGAATTTTAAGTTTGCATGAAAAAATTCTTGGGTCACACTTAATGTGTGACACAAGAATTCTTCTTGTGCATATCAAAATCTCCACCTGACTCAAATACTTTTTTTTTTATAGTTTGTACCAAACATTCTCATGCTGCACTTAAATGTGTGCAAGAGAAGTAATCCAACAGAAAAATTGCTACTGCAACATTGTTTACAGCATCACTCTCAAGTCCATCCTTGCCAGACTCGACACCCTCTTTCATTCTTTTATTTTCTCTTCATTCTTTAGACTGTTTTGACTTGGACTGTCTCCTCACACACACAACTTCCCTCTCTCTCTCTCTCTCTCTACTCCTCACTTTCCTCCCTTTCCCTCCATGCCAGCCGTATCACCCACTATGCCATTTTCACCTCAAAAGTCTGATTTTCCTCTCCCACCTTTCTACCCTCCTTGTTTTACCCCTCCTTCCATTTTCTCCATAAATTCAGGTAGTCTTAGCATATTGTTATTAAATGACCACTGTCTGGAGTTAATTTTACATTTAGTGGGATGAATGTACAATTAACCAATAAATGGTCTGGTAAGATACATGGGCACAGTTGAATATTTACTGTAGGTTAATATAGGTTTTACTACACAATATGTAAATTATTCTTGCATAACTACTGTAGTAGTTGACTTGGAAAATGTGTATGGTCTTAAATTTGAAGGTTTTTTATTCCCCAAGATAGCTATTAAAAATTATTTTATTTAAAAAAAGTTGTTAAAATACTTTTTGTTTTTGTCCTCACCTGATATCTTGGTCAGTTTATCATTAGAGTTTGAATCTATATTAAAGTCTCCAGCTACACGGGTATGAGCTTGTTCCAGTTCTAGCATACCATTATTTAAAGTTATTAATAAATTCTAGATACTTTAGAAACAAAGCATAGACAGAGCTAATGACGTAATTACTCCCTTTTAATTCCTTTAATCATTACTGTTCTACCTTCTGTGCCTGTATATTTTCCCTGAAAATAAAAATCTAAATAATTTTATTTGCAGCACCTCTGTTTTTTTGTCCCATCAGAAAAGTATTGTTGCTTAACCAAATGAATTAAAAATGTATTAATTTCATTTTCTAATAGATATATTTCTTGTAGAAGTAAAATATCAAAGTTCTTTTTATTTGTGTATGTCAAAATTATATTGATTTTGATAGGAGAATTAGAATCATTAATACTCCATGTGGTTATATTAATGATATAATTGAAAGTTGCCATAAATTTGCTTTCTCCTCATAGTATAGCGCTGTGCAATATGACTAAGAATTATATGTTTATTATCAGTATACTGTAGTAATAATTACTACTCCAAGAACATTTAGTGCATACCATTGTAATAGTGCTGGATACACAAATTCAGCAAGTTAGCATTAAGGGTTGAGAAACCATCCATTTCTAAGTATGCATAAACAGGAATGTTAACTCTGGTTGACTGTACAAAAAGAAAGTCAAGACCCTCCCCCAGCACACACACACACACACACACACACACACACACACAACAGCTTCCTTATACTTGGCTACATTCATTGCCTATAAGCAGATATTAATGCTACATGCTGTATCTGTATCCCTCTGCTCCCAAAGTAAATATAACTTTTAAAGGGTAGCTTTTCTATGTGCATTTTGCTTCCCTGATTGCACAATCCTTATTGGATGCATTTAATGAAGCAGTTCACATTGGGACTCTTTCCCCTTCTTTTTATGATACTAAAATAGCCTTTTTTGTTTTGCAAAATAGGACAAGAATCCAGAGTTGGTAATTTCCTATTGTCCAGTATCCCTTCTTAATAATGATAGGAACATACTAGTCAAATTACTTGCTATGTGGTTAGATAAGGTTGCTCCAGATCTCATTCCACCAGACCAAAATAGATTTATAAAATGTAAGAAACTGGGGGCCAATTCCAGAAGACTATGTAATATAAATGACTTTTGTTAACAGTAAGAGGTTCTTATCCTCACTGTGGATGCTGAAAAAGTATTTGATTGGGTTGAATGGGACTATATAATATACATAGTAAAAAAAACTTTAGATTTTGGTCAACATGTTTTTAATTGAATACAAATTTGTATAAAACCCCTAAAGCCAGTGTACAAACCAATCAAAATGTTTTCTACAGTTTTCTGTTAACTCATGGCACCTGACAGGGGTGCACCCTATCACAATTCCTGGTTGCTTTTGTAGTAGAAACCCTGCGGTTGTTATTTGGAGCTCAAATTTGATCAAGTACATTAAAATTAGCAACAGGAACATAAGATTAGTTTTTATTCTGATGATACTTTGATTTATTTAACAGCCTCATCATCATCGTTTGCCACTTGTATGGCTGTAATTAAAAAATTTTGAGAAACCTCAAGTTACAAGATTAATTTGGCCAAAACAGAAGCATTACATTTAAACCCCTCAGCTAATTCTACTCTTTCTCTTGAAATACAGTCTTTCATTTCTGATCATTTAAAATACTTACTATCATTATAACAATGAATATATCACTCATGTTTAATTATAAAAATTGTATCACTCAATCAATCAATCAGTCAATCAAAGTCTTTATTTTTATCCAGGTGAACATCGTTGAGCAAAGCTCCTTTGTGAGATCAACCTTGGTTAGAACAAGGTCAAGGTACGATAGAAACAATGCATATTTATCTATACAGTCAATACAATGGAATACAAAAATAAAATCAATTTCAAGGTGCAGTAACAATACAAAAGTAAGCATGATGCTGTACAGAACAACTTTGCAAGGATGTAGATATGTATGAACATAAAAAAACCAAAACAATGAGAAGGGAAGAGGAGCAAAGTTAACAACAACAGGTAAGGCTTTATACAGCACTTTGTCCAACCGGGTCAGCTGGGCAAGTCAGAGTGGGGAAGGGATGCCAGGATGAAGAAAAGGTGATGGGAGGGGGAGGCCAAAGTTGGGGGGGGGGAAGAGTAAGGGGGAAAAGGGAGGTGCCAGAGTATGACATAGGGAGAGTGGAGAGAATGGGGAAGGGGACGTGACTCAACCATTGGGTTCAGAGAACCTCCACCAAAAAAATGGGAGTCAGGAGGTAATATACCTAGACATATAACAGAAGTGGATAGCAGTGACAGTGAGTAGATAGCAGATATGCGAGAGAGAGAGAGAGAGAGAGAGAGAGAGAAATGAATAAAGAAGAGGAAGAAAAAGAGGAGAAAAAGAAACAGAAGGAAAGAGGATCAGCCTTGTAAGGAGAGTGAGAAGAATCTGAAGACTCTTTAAGAGCTCCTTATGATATCTGTCTTTTTTGTGGATTCTGACACTTTGAGACACATTTTTAATAGGGTAGTTTTTACTTTGTCTTTTACAGTTTGTGTTTCTTGTTCTGACTGCAATAGTCATGCCACCCTCTCCCTGTATGTTTATTCAATGGATGCCAAGCTAAATTGCAAATGTTTTCGTTCGTAGGTGTTCCTCACTGAGCCTAGCTCATACTCTGGGACTGAAGCACTGAAAACCAGAATCAGTCAGGTCCAGACTTATCCCTATCGCTGTTATCTGACAAACAGAGTAATTGTCACCAGCTAACAACAGCAGCACTGATATAGACAAAACAACCAAAGTAACCTGGGACAAACACCAATCGGCTATGTGATTTTACATAATACCAAGGTCTGCTCCATTGTCTGTGCATGGATCTGTGTCAGTAGAGGGATAAGTATGGACCAGACTGATCTTAATTTTCAGTGCTCACACTGCCAACAGCACATATTAGAAGAGAGGTTGTGAGAAAAGATGTCAGTGCATAAAAATAGAAGCACACCATTTTTTTAAAACTGAAGTAGAATGAGCATTCACAAACTGAGCTTCTGTTTGCTCCGGATCAGTTTTCATTCAGCTGTGTTTAATTTTTTTCCTTATCTGGAATGGGATGAAGCAAGGTCTTTAGATGGGAGGGACTGAAATGTGCTCAGAGCCTGAAACTATTCTGTGGTCTCTTCATTCAGCAGGGGCTCAGGAAGACAGCCTTTGTGTTCAGTCCCAGAATGTGAGCTATGCTCAGTGAAGAACACCTACAAATGATGTAATGTGTGATTTAGCCTGGCAGCCATTGACAAACCATGATAAACCCACACAGGGACTGGGTGGCATGACCATTGCAGTCAGAATGAGGAAAACAAACTGTAAAAGAACAAGTAAAAGCTACCTTATTAAAATGTGTCTCAAGGTGTCAGGATCCACAAAATAGGCAAATATCATCAGGAGCTCATTAAGTCTAGTTGTGAAAACTTAAGAAATTGGCACAATCTCCTACTTAAATTAATTGACTGTTGTAATGTTGTTAAAATGAACATTCTCACTCGACTTCTTTCCCTATTTCAGACAATTCCAATATAAATTCATCCTGCTTTTTTAGGGACATAGATAAGGCTGTATCCAAATTTATTTGGAAGAGGGAAAAAGACAAGCAAAGTCTGGATAAATTAAGACTTCACACTCATATGGGTGGTCTTGCTTTGCCAGATTTTATAAACTATTAATTGGCAGCTCAAATTTTCCAAATACAAGACTGGTTTATGGGCGAACCCATGAGCAGTAAGGAAATAGAAATCATCTATTATAAATATTCTGACACTAAGTAAATTCTGAAATCTAAATATTACACTTATAATGCATTGAAACAACCGCATCTGACAGCCACATCTGATACCTGTCAATGTTGTAAAACAAATCATGACATACTTGGCTGCTATGATACATTTTTCAAATGTATTCCTATATGTGGCAATTTTCTTTTGAGCCCTTGGTTTTGGACAAAGAACTTTGGATTTGGCAAACAGGAGTTTACAATATTTCTGATTTATTTACTGGCCAAATTTTAATGTCCTTTCAGCAACTTTCCACTAGATACCGTATTCCAAATTATCATTTTTAGGGCTGCAGTGAGCATAGCCCTGCAGACCTCATGCTTTGAGAAAAGGACTCCTGCATTCCTTCTGACTGAACAACATGTTGGAGTTTCAATACACATCACCTCCACATCTCTGAAGCACTCCACTTGCTGCCTCTATAGGCAAGTTGCACTGCATTATTTTTACTGTTGGTGAAATCCTCTTACTAACCCCCTCCCATCCACTACCCCACATGTGTGGTTATTTGTGCCTTTTTTAATATATTTATTGTTTCCCATGCTAGACTACCAGGAAATAAGAGTACTCACTACATAGCCACAAAGAGAAAGCAGTGCATTGATTACTCTACCTTTATGCGGCAGCACCACTGTTTTCCCAGCATCCCTGCATTGTGTCTAGATTACATTTTCCAGTGCTCTTTTGTGGTATAGTGCTCATGTGACAAATGCCTCAAACAATAACATTGGTCCTCTGGTTGGCCTCCCTCTGTTCCATTCAGTCCTAGTAGCCTTAACACCTTTTGAATCATCCCTTCACCCAGAAAACCATTTTGCATTAACTGAAAATGAGGAAAAGCACAATCAATTGTGCAGTCACAACAAAAAGCAAATGTTTTAAACCTTCTCATGCAGCTGCACTGTAACCTGCTTGTCAGCTTCACTCAAAGCTGGGGAAGGCTAACAAAGATGTTTTAAATGATGAACTACAAGGACCCAATTGATGCCTGGCTGTTATGTGACCGACCCCCCCCCATAATGATGTCAGTCTTCTGATCATCATCCCTTCACCCTTTTCAGTCCCAGTAACCATGCCACCTCCTGAGTAACCTGCTCACCACTAATTTCCCATCCCTACTCCCCCAGGATGCACCTGGAAATGAGGAATTTCTGCTCAGTGTGCTTCCCTAGTGAAACTTTTTAAAATAAATAATCTTCTTACTGCCCCTTCTTTCCATTACTGCACATGTGTGGTTATTTGTGCCTTTTGTAAAAATATATACATATTTATTGTTTTCTCCCCACCCTATCCTCACTCTCAGCATCCAATGCCCCACCCCCCCAAAAATGTAACATTGGCACTGGGAGGTAGACAATCTCCCAGTGGATGAAGCCCCATTTATTATTTTTTTAACCTGTAAAAATAAATCTATAGATGTCTTTTGCAGCTGTTCACTCCCTCCAACCTGACCCTCCCAGTCAGGACTGATCACGTTGTACTGCCCCCAAGCTCTTACTTACCTACTGGTGGTATGATGTTCTATGTACTGCAGATATCCAAATTTTCAACATGCCTTTTTTGGGGACCACACCTCATGAACAATTGCACTGACATTAGCCAAAGCTGCCCCAAAAGGTGATTTTACAATCCCTGCATGAAATCACCTTTCAGGTAGGAGCTAAAAAGTTGCTCTGCTCTTGCTTGTGAAGTGGGGTCATCAGAAGGTTATGTTAAAACTTTGATATAAAAATGTTAAAACAAAACAATGAAGTTATAAGCCTATGTTGAATTTTTTAAATTCAGGCTAAACTTCAATATTTTGACCCCAAATTTACAGCATAGCCTTATGTTTACAGCACCGCGTGAATGTGACAGCTGTCACTTTTTAAATCCTGGCCAAAATGTGTTTTTTTTCATGTCCCAAAAGATGGTTTTGAATTCCCTGTAAGAAATCACCTTTTGGGCAGGAGTTGAACGTTTTCTCTGCCCTTGTTCATAAGACTTGGTCATAAGAAGGCAAAGTTAAACATTTGGTTTTGAAGCATTTAAAATAAAAAGTTATGAACCAGCATTGAATTTTGCAAATGCAGGCTCTTAACTTAGGTAATTCTCAATATTGTTACCCCAAATTTAAAATGTTGCAATTTCTTTACAGCATCTCATGAATGTGGCAGCTGTCATTTTTCATCTCCAGCCCAAAATGTGTTTCTTACATCCCAAAATTTGATTTTGCAGTCCCTGCATGAAACTACCTTTCGGGCAGAAGTTGATAATTTTCTCTGCCTTTTTTCATGAGGCAGGATCATAGCAAGGCTATGTTGAAAATTTGGTGTATAAATATTACAAAACAAATGTAACAACCTACATTACATTTTGCTAATGTAGGCTCATAACTTTGGTAATTTTCAATATTTGTATTCAAAATTTCTCCCATGCAGCCCTATTAGCTCCTACCAGATTTTGTTTTAGATATTTGCAACTGAGAAACTATATATTTACAGGATTTACTAGACTCACTAGAGACAAAAGAAGGCAAAATGCTTATTGAGGATGTCTCTCCACACTAGTGGGACCTTAATTTCCTGATTATTTTTTCCTTTTGACAATATGTACACATCACAAGACTTTTTAAATGCATCAAAGGTATTCTTCTCTACTATATCCTGAGGCAAATTACTTAAGTATTTAATAGTACAAACTGTAAAGTAATTGTCCCTTTTGTTGGTCTTGGCCTTAAGTACTTTAAACTGCTTATTATGAGTATGTAAATTTAGAATTCTGTTATGTGGTTGAAACCCTCAACCCGAAGCTAAGTGGGGTGAGTTTAGGATCTTATATAATTAGGAGAATATCTCCACATTGCCTACTCTCTTGAAGAGGGAAAAGATTGGCTGCACTGAGTCTCTCAGGATACAATTTGTATTTCAAGTGGGGAATTAATTTGGTTAACCTTTTTTGTACTTTTTCAAGTAATACAATATCCCTCTTTGAATATGGGCTCCAAAATTGGGAACCATAGTCCAAAAGGGCTCTAAAATAGGACCTATGCATTGGTAACAAACACTGTTCAGATCTACAAACAACTGCCCAGGTAATCCTATGGATCATTAAGTTAGAATTTTTAACAACCATTTGACAATGGTCAGAAGAACATACTTTATTGTTTAGTATCCCTAGGTCTTTTTCTGATTTGGATGATTGGATGGGCATATTATTTTTAAAATATGAATAATGAGGATTGGTGTTCCCAAAGTGCATTACCATGCACTTCTATGCATTAAAGGACATTCCATTTTTAGCAGCCAGTCGCTCAATTGCCTATAAATCATTTGTAATATCTAGATGTTTAAGAAAGGTATCCACTTCTCCCCCCCTAATTTGGTGTCATCGACAAATTTCATTATACTGCACGAGATGTTGTTATCCATATCACTAATAAAGATACTAAACAACGTAGGACCCAGAATTGAGGGAAGCACCAAGGGAGGTCAACAGTGAAAATGCCGACTTCCTGCACAGAGATGGCACAATACCAATGCAGGTATTGTGCCGCCCGATGTCCGAGTGTTTTCCAGGTCAGAGTTGGTCCGAGAAGGGGTCAGAACACTGGAGGAAAGCAAAACATGAAAAAGAAGCATTACAGCAACTATCATGTTTCGCCATTGGGGTATCGAGCTAAAGGGGGGCACTGGGATCGAGCCCTGGGGTGCTTAATTAGTGACACTTCCCCTCAGATGATGAACAGCCATTTATAGTAACAAACTGTTTCCTGTGAAGAAGCCAGTTTTGTAACCATCAGACGAGAACTGGCGAAAAACCCATGTTGTTCAGTTTATCAATAAGGGTATGATGGGACACAGTGCCAAATGCTTTTTGGAAATCCAAAGGGACAACATGATATGGGATATTCTGATCTAAGTTGGTACTTACTTGTTGGTAGAAAGTTATCAAGTTTGTAGTGGTACAATTATATTTCTTGAACCCATGTTGATTAGATTGGAGAGGCAGTATAGTCCAGTGGTTTAAGGCTCTGAGCTGCAAATCTGGAGACCTGGATTTGAATCCCACAGCCACCACTTGTATACTGTGTGACCCTGAGCAAGTCACTTAACTTCCCTGTGCCTGTAAACAAGCTTTCAGCTTAGTGTGCCACTCCTGGTTAAACAATTGGAAAAAAAAATGTCATGCAGTCCCAAACTATTGATTTCAGAATCAAGACGAACCTTAATTAGTTTTTCCATTAATTTACAGCAAATACAAGTAAGGCTAATGGGTCTGTAGTTCTTTACCTTACTTTTGTTTCCCTTTTTAATGATAGGGTTAACTGTCACATTACACCAATCATCTGGTACCTTTTCTTCCCTTAATGAATGATTAAAGATAAGTGGATGAACAAGTTCAACTGACAACTCCCTTGGAGACCTGGGGTGAATTTGGTCTGGTCCAGGGCTTTTTGCTTCAAAGGTCATACATGTCCCTTCTCCAGTTACACAGATCTTAACTACCTTTGACTCCAGTTCTAAACCTTTGTCCCGGAATCTTCCCCCCAAGAAGGACAGACAACTAAGTGTTGTGGTGCTCAGATTGGCAATCAATGTATTATTTCCAACCATTATTATTTACAAGTACCATTACCATTCATTATTTACAATCCATTGTTTCTTTTTATTCATTTTTCACTTTGATAATAATACACTTTCTTTTTCTTCTCTTCTCTTCTTCTCACCATCCCAGGTGTAAACCTGGGTGGCTTCTTGCCTTCTTCTCGTGTAGGTAATGGTGTAAACTGAAACTACTTTTTCTTTTCTGTCCTTTCTTTTTCTCCTCATATTCTCTTTTTACTCCCCCCTCCTCTTTTCCCCCTCCTATTTTATTCCCCCCATGTTTCCCTTTCTTCCTCTGTCATCCACCTTTGGCAGTCCAAACCTTTCCAACTAGGCCATATCTTAGTATGCCTGGGCCCCCCTTCCTCCATTACCTCTTCCTCTGGCTCCTCTGATCCATGTTTTCCCCCTGTAGCCTTGTCCACTCCTGTGAAAGGGTTAGTTAGTTATACCCTGGGCTCCCCCAGTCTGACCCCCTTGATTCTATGTTGAGGTCCTACATCTTGATGTTGGGTGGGAACCACCACATCTCAAACATGCGTGCTTGAAAAGACATTGCAGCCTTGAACAAAAGACCCTATTGTAACCCCAGCAGCACTTCTGGGGCAGCCCCACCCATTTTCCTGCTTCACCCTTGGGAGTGGATTGATCCGTGACATAATCAGTCCATAAATCTAGCTGCTTCGTATCCCATCTAACATCCCCATATGTTGCCATCCTTTGCCAAAAAAATCATCATAATATATCCATCCCACTCCCCCCCTTTGCCCGCCATATCATTAGGGAATATCTGACTAATGGTATGCCCAGTTCTGGTTTCTATTCCAGAACAATGGCTGAATATGTGACAAAACCAATTAACCACCTGTCCCATGTCTTTCCCTTTGTGAATTTATCTTCCTCCTTCTTGCCCAATAATACCACAGCTGCTGCCATCTCACTCTCACCTATGTTCTTGGTCTCCTCATACTTTGCTGCCACTTCCCTACTCTCTAAGGCAAATATGTCTACATTTTCCCCTCTCCATATCTTCTCTGTTGTTGCCACTGGCACATGTTCAGCTATTCTCACTTCCGGGGCTCTTATGTCTCTTGTACCTTTTCCCACCCCTTCCGTTATCCCCCCTCTGTTCCCTTATCAGCCATAATTTTAGCCAACGCCATTTCTATCTGTCTCAAGCCTGCCTCCCCAAGGGCTGATATGATCTGTCCTATATAGTTTTTTATGCTATCACCCACTGATCCTGATACCATACCTGTAGGCCACTCTGTTCCTGTTGATCTAGCATTGTTGGGACTCATCAGCAGCTGCTCTATTGGAGGGATAGCTGGCTGTTGTACCAGTGGCAGGAACCATTACAGGACCATTACAGCTGTGGGCCTAGGTGCGGGTTCTGGTGCTGGGACAGGAACTGGCTCTGAGTGAGGTACAATAACTCAGGTACTCCATCTGGGGATGATGCCAGGGTGACCGGCCCAGGAGTTGCCACTGGCTCCGGATGTGGCCTCTCCAGACTGGATGGCCTCCTAGGCAGCCTTTTCTCCTTACCCCCTTTTCCCTTTGCTGCTTTTCTTTTCTCCTCAGATCTCTCCTGTTCCTTCCCTTCTACCAACTTCCACATCACATTGGCCTTCTCAGCTAGTTCCATTATTGCCTTGAATGCCTCCTCCTTTAATGGACGGTTCATCCTTGGTGCAATCCTCCACTCATTGACTTGTTACAACTGGGAATAAACTAACAAGTTGCAAAACATTAGGGTCCATTGCATTCTGCCAGTCAGCATACCCTAATTCCAGTTAATAGCACTCTCTTAACCTCATTGTCCTACCCGATCTCCCACCCCTTTGTTGTTGAGGGTCTTCTTATACAAACTCTATAGCAGAAACTCTCTCCTGTCCTGCCTCCCTTTTACTAAACCAAAATTCTATCCCCCTTATCCCCTTTTTTCCCCACCCCAACTGCACAAGGTACCCTCTGCCCCCTGCTAATGTGCCCTTCTTGTTTTCTTCAATTTTTATTTATTTATTTGCTTATTTATTTTATTATTATTATTATTATTATTATTATTATTCAGAAAGACCCTATCCCCCTGTGCAGGGCTGCCCTTGCCATGCGGTATGTCTTCAGCTGTGAAACCCCCACCCTGCGTTGAGCAATCACTCCCCCAACTTCTCTTCTTGCAGTATTCTGCCTAAGGGATAGCCCAAAAATTGTTTCCATGGATAAAACCAAATTTCCTCCTCCAAATGCACACCTTGTGCCTGCATTCCCTTTTTAACCTTGTGGCCCTGAGCCCCACCTGTGACATGATGTCAGATGCCCAAATGCCTCATAACCACATGGCTCCCACTCCAAGTCTCCTTCAAACTGCAACCTTTCATTTATTTATTATTATTTTTTTTAAACATGCCATCCTGTAAAAATCCTCCCCCCTGCATCCCCAAAAGTCCCTTATTCTGCTTCCGCCCTATGCATTGGCTTCCCTCTGTGACCCACTTCCCCTCCATCCCCTTCCCAACCTTCTGTTAACCCCCCCACTTTGCCTTTGTTCACCCCTCTAGCTTTTAGTTTTTTTTTTAATAAGCCCTTGATGTGCCCCAAAGCCCTCTGTTTGGCTGTCACCCCACATATTCCCACAAAAGTGTAAAACTGTTCCTAATTACTATTCGCTGCCTCGGGCAGCCAGCTACCCACCAAGAAAACCTCACAAAATCTGCTGAAACTGTTGGTATATTCAACTCACTATTACAATAGACCTCCCTGCTACATGCTCACTGCACCCAAAAGCCATAACAGGCCTTCTTCTACTGCAGCCATCTAAAATAGGTCAGAACCTCACAAAGTTTACAACAAAATTGTAAAATTGCTGAAAATTGCAGCCCTTTTCTTTGGGCCATTGGCTGAAGCCGAAAAACCTTCCCCAAACTCATCCTGTGTGCCCTCCTTGGTGCCTGACCCATGGATGACGTCAGACACCACTTTGCTACCTTGTGGTTGTTGCTCACTAGGCCTCTTCATGGCTTTTAGCAAATTTTTCACCCATTCCCACTGGCGATCTCCTTTCTTCCCAAAATGTCCTTCTTCCTGTGTTTATCTCCTCTCCACTCATTTACCTTTTAGCTTCTCCCCTCTCCCACATGGCTCAGAACAGAGGAAGTCCCTAGCTGGCTTCATACCATGTTCTGCATACCAGCCAGCCCCCCTTACCTTGTGCCACTGTGCTCTCACTCCTCACACAAGCAGACTTAAAAGCAAGCAAACATTTCTTTTTTATATATTTTTTTGGGGAGATCTGCCTCACACAGCTAAAGCAAATAGTAAGATAGAGACAGAAGGTTGCCATGCTTTCTGAATCTGCTCTCCCGCTCAGTCGTCCCCACTCCCAGAGAGCACAGTGTTTGCAGGATTCTCTTTTTTTTTTTGAAAAGCCCCATCTCTCGCCCCCTCAGCCACTGTGCAAAACATTTTCCCCTGACTTGCAAGGCACCAGGAAGCACTATGCCCTGTTAACTTTGAAACAACATATCACCTGTATATACATATATATTTTTTTAAACTGGGATTATCTCCTTCAACCCAGCCAACTTTCCTAACTTTTCTGTTTGCTTAACACACTCCCCTTTTTTTAAAACTTACCAGTCTAATTCTTGTCCCTAGAAGTATAGCTGGATTCCGCTGCTACGAGTTGCTCACAAAAATATTCCTCAGGTGAGACCAACCTGAATTCTTTTCAAACTTATATGCAGGCTGATAAAGGTAGTTATCAGTAGCCTGCCTGAAGCCAATCTGATGTGCTATAATTCTTCTGAGTGAAACCCAATAAAACATTTTTAGCAAAAAGAGGCAGATTCTCTCTGCACTGCTCTTTTATCCCAGGATTTCTTAGTCCTGCCCTCTTTTCCTTTACCCTATGGCCTTCTATTTTCTTTCTTTCAGGCTCCACCTACCCTGGAATCCATCCAAAACCCCACCCCTTTTATGACTCACCATATCTTCCCTGCACCTCCACTTTCATCCTGAGCGCTACCATTCCTCTAGAGGGGAATCCCCATGACAACTTGGTCTGCACCTTGATGGGGGCAAATTTCATTATCAGCAATTTGTCATTTATTACTAGATTATAGTTTGGCAAAACTTAATTTACTCAGGTCCCATTGGGAGCAGCATTTGGATCTGCAACACACTGAAGAGAATTGAAAAGGTACTTTACTGTATCCTGTACAAGAATTTCTTGCCTTGAAACTTCAACAGGTTCAACTTAATATTTTGCATAGGCCTTATATTACTCCATCTGGGTTGCATAAATTTAATTCTAACTTGAATAAAAAATGCCCCAGATGCCTCAGTATTCCAGGCTCCCTCATACATATGTTCCTCACATGTAAAAAAAGTTACAAATTCTTGGCCCAAATGCAGGATATCCTTGAACAGGTTATTACAATTGAATTAGCTTTAGACCTTCTTTCAATTTTGGGGGGATGGAATTTTAGAGATTTTCACTAGGTTTTATGGGATACGGGTGACTCAAAAAGAATGCTGGCAAAAAAAGCAAGGTGCACATCACTGAAACCCAAAATGGCGATGAGCACCATGAGACTACTGCAAACAGTGATGGGTGCTTACTTTCCATGCATGGGGTGATTTAAACTAACTTTTTATGTGTGGTGCTATAAGTCCCCACACCTCCCATAATAAATATTATCAACTCTGGGGGGGAAGGTGAAAATGGGGACAGAAGAAAACTTGGGAAGGGGCTACTCCAGGAGGGAACAACCTGCAGGTGGGAAGGAACAAAGCCATGGCAAAGGAACAGCAGTTAGTAAAAAAATACATATTAACCCCCCCAAAAAAAAAATCTTCACCTGAACCCAGGTCCACCAGCCACAAAGGTAGTGACTGAAGTCACTACACCAAACTGCCATATGGAAACTGCTAGACAAACATAGCCCCATAGCATATTGTAGCTTGAGTAGCTTACTGCTACATATGCTATATCCTGATCCTCACGATTCTTCAACACTCACTTTTACTACCAGTGGTCAAATTGAGTCACTGAAATTGAGTTGCTCAATTTGACTCATCCATATTACGTGATACACTTCACCATTCAGAAGAACAAAGAAAAGTGCATTCCTTGGGGATTATTATGGCAAAAAAGTCTATTCTCCTAGCTTTGAAAGACAGTAACCCTCCATTCATCGATATTTGGTTTAATTTTATGATTGAGCTATATAAACTTGAATGGATACATTATTTCTACAAGGATCAGGCTGCCACATTTGAGGCAATCTGGACATCGTATTTGAGGTATCTGAGAGTAACTATGTCTAATAATTCATTTCCATTGTACTGAAGCCCTTATAATTAATATCTACATTAGTTATTTTTTTTCTCTTTAGAAGTTCACATGATTAGTTTGCCTTTTTTGTGTCACTCTTTTACCATGCCTCTGGTTAATCAATTTGCTTGTTCTTGTTCTGTTTTTGATGTGCACTGTACACTGATTTTCCTTAATAAATTTTTTTTTAAAATAACCTTTAAAGGATTGATACAGTGCTAGTCTTAAACTTTAGCTTAGTGTGGTTAGTAGGTAATAAATGGGAATACTGTAGTGTTTAGCCATTATTCAGTCCTTAATAAGGTGTTATTCAGACGTATTGTGTAACTACCTGCCAAATGTATAAAAAAACAGCACATGCATAGAAATAGTGGTGGGTGAAGTGAGTAAAATTTGCTCCATGAAGCGATTTGCAAAGTAACACGGAATCCGTGGAGTAACCCGCAATGCAAAGCAGAGTGCTTTGCATTATAATGAGGAACACAAAGTCCATTAAAACCAACGACTTTGCATTATTCTGCCTTCCCCAAACCACTTCTCCACCAATTTTAAGGCAAAGTCATTGAAATCAGTGTACTTCACATCACTTCACCTTGTAATTGAGTTCCAAGGTGAATTCTGCAGTGATTCATGGGATTGCAGGTCACATGGGCTCTAAATTTTTCTGCACAGCCTGAGTTCTGGCCTGGGTAGTGTGTGTGCAGTGGTAGTTGGGGGCAGTTTGCTCTCAGAGCTCTGTGATTCAAAATCCCTAAAAGCTGTTAAAAATGTCTTTTTGAGTCTTTTTTTTTGCTCAAAATTTAGTGCATCGATCGTAGGAAACCCTTCTGTGCTCATATCATCGAGTGTTTATTGTTTGTGTGTGGATTTTGGATGTTAATTTAGAACAGTCAGTCTGTGTACTGTGAAGTGCTCTTTGGGGAGGGGCATATATGTGGTGTAGGTAGAGTAACTGGGAAAAAAGGCAGTCTTTCGGTTTTGGTTATATTTTTCTTGTATAACTGTGTTAATGTACACATAGTGATATTGTCAGTAATTCTTGACATTTTTTTGCTGATTGTTGTGGTGCAGCACTGTATAATTTCAGTTTGTTTAAAACATTTGGTTATATTACTAAAGGTTTTCAATTTGCTACGCATTACTTGTAGTGTGTGTGCGTGTGAATGTGTGTGCAATGTGTGCCATTAAATCTGACAACTTTTATTGTGCCACAGAGTACTTGCAGCAGTGTGAACCTGCTATCCACCACACCTGCATGAATCTTTTGTACTGCTTTGTGGTATCATTATGGGTAGTGAACTGTTACTGCCATGAAATAGCCCCCCCCCGCCCATCCAGCAAAAAGTATTATTTTCAGATTTAGATTTGTGACAGTGAGCACTGGTTAGGTGGTGTTGTGCCTTTGCATCTGCATCTCTTCAGTGTGCAGTGCAATCTTAATCTGTCTGTGCATTTGCATCTCTTCAGGGCTCAATCTCCATCTGTAACTTAAGTCACAGTTGTTTCTTTGGCTTCCCTTCAGAGTACTGGTGTGGTGTGGTGCATATCTCTCTGCATGAAAATAGTACTCATTAATATGCATTTTTAAGTCAGGGCCATCATCATGAGTCACTCATGATACAAATCACATTCTTCATCATCATGACAGTCACAAATGTAGTCACGATTCACTATCACGTCACGAATCAAAAATTTATTTTTTAAATAATTACTTGCATGTAAGTCTGTTTTGTAGTATCTCTGCAGGCTTCACCACTGTACTGATTGATACAAGTTTTCAATTTGGAGAGTTTTGTGATATAGGTCATCAGGCAAGTACAGCCGCAGGCATTCGTGTTCCCAAACAGTTGTCACTCTGCCTTACTTCACATTATTGTGGAATGACAACAAGAAGTCACAATCACAATAACAAGGCGAAGTGGGCAATTCATGCTGGCCATGCCGCATAGCGGAGTGACATTGCAAAGTGCCTACTTCTTAGGCACTTTGTCGGTGGAATTTAAATTAGCTGCATCTCTAATTATGGGAGACTTTGCATTTCTTGTTATGCTTTCATTTCACTTTGTCAGCACTGGGAAATTTTCTGGACACAAGACAGTAGCATTTTGGGGATGGACATTAATTCTGGTGACTGTGTCTGACCACTGCACACATGATTGAGTGTGCCATTAATTCTGAGAGACTTTGCATTTCTTGTTATGCCCTCATTTCACTTCGTCAGCATTGGGGAATTTTCTGGACACAAGACGACAGTAGCATTTTGGGGATGCACATTAATTCTAGTGACTGTGTGTTGGGGGGGGCTGCCAATATTGTTGCCACTCTGCCTTACTTTGCATTAAGGCAGAATGACAATGAGAAGTCACAATCATGATAACAAGGTGAAGTGAGCATTTCATGCTGGCCATTCTGCGTAGCGGAGTAACAACGCAAAGTGCCCACTTCGCCGGAGGAATTTAAATTAACTACATCTCTAATTATGGGAGATTTTGTATTTCTTGTTATGCTCTCATTTCACTTTGTCAGCACTGGGGAATTTTCTGCACACAAGACAGTAGCATTTTGGGAATGGACATTAATTTTGGTGACTGTGTGTGTGAGAGGGCTGTCAATATTGTTGTAACACCACCTTACTTCGTTTTAAGGCAGAATCACAACACAAAGTAATAATCACAAGGCAAAGTGGGCATTTCATGCTGGCCATTCCATAGAGCAGACTGACAATGCAAAATGCCCAGCAGAATTTAAATTCGCTGCAACTCTACATAGAAATATATAAACATTCAGCGCATATTAGAAATATATTTAACATCTGGGAAAAATATCCTTAAGTGGGACAACTCCCATTATCTTGTTCCATACTATCTAAGCAGCTAAAAGTTATTGGAATTTATTTTAATAAGCAAAACAGAGAATACCTCAATAAACCCTTAAATTATGTATGTTAATCTTCACTCATTTAAGCCCAAGCATACAAGTCTACCCAAAACTGGCATTAGATTGAAATACTAAGTCATGAAAAAAACATTTGAGGAATTCATAATTTCATTTCTTGTTCAATTACTTTGGGTGTGTTAAATAGCAGAGTTTAACCATTTAAGTTTATTCTTAATCATGCTGAATGCAATATGCGTTCTTGATTCTCTGATGAAGCCCTTAAGGTCATGTGACATGTCTGTTCATAGATGCGTTTCTACGAATTTCACTAAAATAATCTCTGGGGCTAAGCTTCATCTGGCTTTTGTTTTAACGAGAAATGTGCTCCATCAAGAACTAAGGACTCTGGTTTGATCTGTTGACCCAACAGTGCAGCACAAACAAAGAAAGTGCCTCCATGTGGTGGATGTTGTTCGCTACCTGCATGTCATGTGGCCTGCATTGTTCTGGCACGCTACATTTTGTGCTGCCAATATTGATGTTGACACTGTTTTTGCCACTTTATTTTTGCCCACTTTATTTTTTTCCATGATGTTACTGACTGGAGCCATTTTTTAGTGCCTTCCTCTTTAATATTTGATTAAATGCTGCAAAGTCTGTTTGCTTCAACTCTGAGTTAAATTTTAAATTAGACAGTACCTTGTGGGTTATTTTGTTTCCCAAGTGGCTTAGAGACTTTCACATTGATTACATGTACTGACTGTTGTGCCTTCATAAATGTGTCATGGTCTGAACCATTAAGCAGGAATGGAAAGTGCTGATGTTGCTCAATAAGTGTCCCATCCGCAGTTGTGAGGATCTTTGGTGCAGGACTGTTAACCACTTTCTTCTCTGACTTCTGCTCCTCAGCACTTATTTGCGTGCCATGTACAGATCCTAATCTCTCTGCCATGACTTCAAAGAACTTCATCATTCCGCCTTCAGATATGCTTTCCTGCAGCCTCAGCCACCCATCCCCCATCACCACAAGACTCAGTAGGGGGTAACAGCAGCAGCAGCAGTGATGGCAATGTTGTTGCAGTTCCTTCCACACCTCCAGCAGTAATTCAGTGGCAGGTTAAACAGTTGTCTTAGCAGGTTTTATCTTTTGAGTAGTTTATAGGAAATAAGTACATTATAAAACTTTGTCTTTGGATGTTTTTCTTTTATTGACATTTGTGCAGTTAGACTCAGCTCTTATAATAACTCCTTAGCAAATAGCTGACAAATACTGATAGCAGCATAGTCTTTTCATCATGCTTTTGTAGGTGAACAAGCAGCACAAAGATATTATCAGAGCAATAAGTGCACTTAACTGCTTTAGTTGAAAATTATGTCAATTATGCCAGTGCAATGTTCACATTTTGGATGTCTAAGCAATATGGCTTAAAAGAAAAAGTAAAAAAAGAGCTCTGGTCAATGAACAGCATATTGAAGAGCAGTTTTAAAAGGCATTTAGTGATGAGCGAAGGTATTATCCTGACCTGAGTGCAGCAACTCAGGCACCACTCATTCCTGCATCTGCCATCTTATCAAAATCAAGCAGACAATTGGCTAAGTCCTGTCAATAACAGGTTAGGACCTTTCCATCAGTTTCTTAATGGCTAATCCATCATCTGAATCTGGGTGAATTACTGCAGTCCTCTAATGGCTCGTGAGCCCTTGGGTGCTCCGAAGCAGACTCTGAAGCCACATAGGTCAATTCACTGCCCTCTGACTCTAGCAGGCATGCTGAAATGGATCAGTGGTGCAAAAGATAGCAAGGATAGGCAGCAGCCATCAGTTCTTAATACACAATAACTACCTTAAGTCCTTTTCAAGGGACTCCAGCCATACTAAACTCACTTCACACCACAACATATGTGTAAGCAAAATGCAAATTATGGAAAGTACTGTAGCATCATAAATGCCTGCTGCACCCTCCATGAGAGGCAGGGAAGACCTGTTTTGTGCAACAACATAGCCACATGTCCAGGCACAGGAGGTGCTGAAAAAAATTGCAAACAGCAACTGCACTTTAGCATGTGCTTTCATAAATAAGATGTTTCAACTGTTGCAATTTACTAGAGAATACATTTTTTCATTCTTAGTGTTTATTTTCACGATATACAGCACATCTTGGTAGTCCATCTAAAAAGCCTGTATAAAAACATTTGAGCACATTTGCCTTCCCCCGTTAACCTCACAGTACATTGGTTTATGAGATCATAGTGGTTACAATGAGAACAGTCTGTGATGTCACAAACTGCAATTGTGTGCTTTGTAGGGGAGAGTTAGATACATTTTGAAAGACTCCATGAAAAAAATTCTGCATTATCTACATTACTAGACCAACAGCAAGCAGAAGTGCAAAAATAACAATGAACTAGAAACCAATAAAGTTGAAACATAATCAGTGTATATCTAGTTTATTTAAGCTTCTTGTTACAATATAGTTGCTCTTTAACTTAATTTCTAACTCCTGCTGTAGCAATCCACAGTCCATTGAGGTCATAGGTGGGGAGGATTACTACTGGGTAGCAGCATACCTTGCTCCACTGACGGCAGTACTAGTAAAGCACACTTATTGGGGGAGTGGAGGTGCAGAAGGCAGCCAGACATTATTCACAAACATCTTGGGTTCTTATGGAGAATGGATTGTGTTGCCCTGTACAGCAGTGATGATTCCCATTAGACACAACAAAAAACAGCTATTGAATGCCTGCAAATATAATATTCCTTAACCATTCCATAATCTCCATTTTACCCATGTCTTTTACATGTCTTATTCAATTATAGGATTAAATTGTAATTCATAGGACATAGAACAGTGATTGCAGTTGTGCATAATGCAGAATTCTGCTTGTGGCAATCGGTCAGAATTGCAGTTTCACTTCTGAATTGCTTGGTGGACCTTTTCAGTGAATTCTGAGGAACTTGAACTAGTGAACACTGATTTTTTTCAAAGTAAGCTGATGGGTTTCAATGTGAATCAAGGTTTGGTGTGTTAAATCAAGAAAACATGTTCTGTGGGGATAAAACTGTCGAAACTACAGAATTTTGTATGTTCTGTGGAATTACTCTTCAACCAGAGAAATGCTGCATTTTTAGCAGCTTTTACAGTGGAAAATGTCTACTCAGTCTTAGGTGCATTTCTGTATAATTTTTAAAATTCTACAAAAGTCCACTGGAGGCAAACTTTTGCAATTCTACATAGGAATAACAGAGATAAGCAAATTGTTTCATTGTTTATTTAGTGTGTCAGTGGCTCAATGGGTTGTACACTCACCTCTGGGGCCAGAACATCAAATGTTTTTGGGTACTAGTCCCACATCAGGAACTTGGGCTAATATTTGATACTGACGCTGTAGTGTAGAAGCAGGTGGGTGCTGCAAGGCCCAGGTGTCACATTGCAGATGAGATATGAAATCAAGGTCACTTTTGTTCATCTCTAGTGGCTATCCAGGTGGAGGGTAAAGACCTCATGGCACTTATTGTAAGAGTAGGGGACTTAACCAGTTCTTTGTGATGACAGCACCTGCAAAATGGCACTGGCAAAAACAGTGAGTGCAAATCATTGACAATGACAACAGTGATGAGCACTACAACATGGTGCACAAACAACAATGGGTGACCACTTTGTACAACAGGAGTGGGGTATGTGCTTACCTGTCATGTGGGGGGTTGTCCCCTGCACCCCATACTAATATAATCATCACTGGGGGGAATGACACTGGGGGACAGGGCTTAACCCCAGGAAAAAAAATATAAACCCACCCAAGAAAAAAATAAAGCAGTATCCCCCACAGCCAGTCTGAGCCCAGTTCTGCCAGCCACAGAGGCAGTGACTCTGTCTACTGCACCACAAGGACAGGACAGCTCAGAACTGGCCCAACAAACAAAGCCTTACATATTTAAAAACAAGTACTTCCTATGGAAATGAAAGCACTGTACTTGCAATGCGCTATTAAGAGCACATAGCCCATTTTACATTCGCTATTTTCACATTGCAAAAATTGCCTCACTAAAATTGGCTGACTTAATTCACAGGATGCTATTTTAACCTAGTATTGTATTCAACATGCACGTTGTAAGTAAAACAGCTCACTGCTACCTCCACCTCATGACACACTTGGAAATTGGTCATCTCCAATAACAGTGCCTTATCTGGTCAAAAGGAATGCATAAAACATAAATGAATATTTTTTTCCTGGGTTTAAGTTACCAATGCACAAGTAAGAAGAAATCTTACATGTGTATTGTTGCATACCTGGGCCTCGATTTTCATAGGGCTTGACAGGGCTCAGAGACTAGAGGCCTGTTTACACTGCCACGTATGCACTGCAGCAATCTAAGTATTTGGGTTGCTGAAATTCAAATGTGGCAGTGTGAACACTTATCAGATCATGGTAAGAAAGTAAAGTAAGTAAGTAATATTTTATTTGTATAAGGTGCCCTTCCATAGCTCAGAGCACCTTTACACCATACTCACACAAATTAAAAACACATTAAAATAACATAACTAAAATTCAACACATGAAAGTTTAAAATCTTAAGTTCCTTCAAGGGTGTTTCTGAAAAGGTTTGTCTTACAGGAATTTGTAAACCCTTCTACAATCAGACTCTCTCGTATCTGACAAGGTAGAGAATTCCACAGGGTAGGAGCCATAAAGGCAAAAGATCTTCCTCGAAACATTTTCAAATGTATCCTGGGGACATCTAGCAATCCTTCATCTGAGGATTGGAGTGAACAGAAGGGACAGCAGGGCTCTATAGGTCAGCACTGCCACCTTGAAAGTGATTCACCACTGTACAGGCAGCCAGTGCAGTTCATGCAGCACAGGTGTTATATGACTGGATCTAGTGGTTCCAGTTAACAATCTAGCTGTTGCATTCTGCACCAGCAGCAATCGGTGAATATCCACTCCCAGAAGCACTAAGTAGAGGGCGTTGCAGCAATCCAAATGGAATGTAACAAAGGCATGGACCAATGTAGAAAGATCCTTGGATGGAACTTACTTAACTTACTTAAGTCACTCATTACTCTGCACCCGCATTCTCAGCAGATTTTGGAATGCACAGCGATGCGAGAGGTGTAAGCTGCCATTTCAACTGGTAGCACCGCTCACATTACTACGACATGCTTATTTCCCACAATGTTACATTTAAAACCAGGAAGTACTTATGACCTGTGGATCACACCCCACAATCTATGGCCAGGTCTTGCATGGAGTTGCACACCCATATACCCTCTGCACAGACACACAAAGAACACATTCCTCCATCCAATTCCAGCACCCATTATCTAGTTACTCAAATCAATATTCAAAGAGTAAACAAAGGGCAGCAATGGCAATCCTTAAAGACCAAATGCAAAATGTAACTGACTGATTAAGGTTAGTCATGGTTAGTCAATAAATAGTAATAAATTTACCTCCCTTGCATCTGTGCAGTCCTGCGTGTGTTCTAGCATAGAGCAGGGCCATGTTAATGGGACCTCTCAAGGGCAGGAGTAAAACAAGAGCTGAGATTGGAAAGGAGAGGTGTGGCCATTAAGCATAGCCTTAGTCTCAATTTGCAATTTACTGGTGGGGAGATAAAATGTTAGCACTGCAAAAATGTTATTTTCTTTATTTTGTGTGCATGGGCAGCAAGTCCACAGTGAGCACAGCTGCAGAGGGCTTCTACACCAGGTAACACCAGGTGTACCAGTTTGGTGCAGCTGTGCTGGAATCCACATGCAAGCTGTTGTGCCTCATGAAAATGGTCAAGATACATCTCCTCCTGTAAAAATTGCACACGTGTGGAGAAACTTGCAGTTGCACAAGGGAAGCCACCTTGTGCACAATTTCTGCTACCTCAGGATTTTTGCATTCCTTTGAAAATCTGCCCCCTGCTTTTTGTTATAACATATGCCAACTACACCTGGCTTTCATCTATACATGGGCATTGTATAACAATTAAGCAATAAGGCATGTTGGTGTTGGTTGCTATAAGATCTACCCTTAACTCATATTATGTGGTAAAAAGTGCAACCAAGTGCCTTACATCACAGGAGAACAAGATAAATCCCACCATGACCCATCCACTGGAGTGCCTTATCATGATTATAAAATTGACCTTTGTCTAAAAAAAGGAAAAGATGCAATATGAGTAGCTTTACATCTCAAAAACGTACTGAAAGCTAACATTTATTAATTATTTTCATCTGCATATTTCTAAAATAATTTCAGTTAAATTCTTCACTGAATAATTTAGCGAATACAAGTTAACTATTTAAAAGGTGAAAGAAGATGAAGAAGTGTTACTAAAAACAAAATAAACAGAAAGTCATCTGATAGACAAAATGTCTTTAAAAAATACTAGTTAATTTTTACAGCTGTGTGGGTGGAGCTCCACAGATGTTTTGTCACCACTCTAGTAGAACAAAGGATCACAACTGGAACAAGACCCTGTGTTCTCTTACAGTGATGCAGCAACATCTGGACAGTGCTGACTCCACTGGCACTGCCATCCGCGATGGAGTTCCCCTCCGTATCATAGTCAGCAACCTCCCCATGGATGCACTACTTTGGAACAAACTTCCAGGAAAACTCTGCATGCGTGAGTATCACATATGAGCAGTTTTGTTGCCGCTGCCATCTTGCAAATGGAATACCATCCAATCTGAAGCTGCTGCTCCGATATTGCTACCACTGTTCAGAGAGCCTCCCCTGCTGCCACTGTACTGGTAATAGCTCAGTGCAGCCATATCTGCTCTGACCAGAGTTTGTTAAGCTAGCCATGTACCATGCATGATATACTCACAGACAGATGTATACCAATCATGACCTTGCTAGGCCACCAACATTTTTGTTAAGATCAGTCTCCTTGCTTGCCAGTAAGTGTGGCTACAATATATAAGAAGGATAAAGGAGCAGTCACATACATATTTGTAACCACATTTTGGTAGTTTCTTTGTTGATTTTAAAGGTGTTGACCTGACAATGATGCTCCATATCTGCTATTATTTTCTCTTTCCCTGTTTCTTCTTGAGGTTGTATAACACAGAATGATTACTGCTTTTTAACTGTGTATTCAACAGTGGGTCCTGGAGAAAGTTTCAAAATGATTGTAAACTTAGAACAAGAAATACTCATTTGTTGGAACCATGGGCCCAATTCACAAAGGGGGCTGCATTTGGAAAAAGCTGCAGCAAACAGCAGCTTTTGCTGAAGCCCCATGTACCAGTAATCCTGCACCTGATTTAGGTATAGGAGGGGTCCCAGTGCTTAAGTCCCCACACCTGTGGCAACCACTGCCTTGCAGCAAACCTATGGCACATGGAAAGGGGTTGCCACAGGCCCTTTATGGCAATGATAAGCCATTGTGCCCCATACTGAAATATTACATGACCCACTGGTATAGTAAATATAGTAGACCCCCCCAGCCAAGAACCCCAATGTGCGCAAGTATAATAAATATTTGAGACTCCCCCCTTCACCCAGAACCCTGATGCAACCAACAAGTTTCATCTGTTTGTTTTAAATGTATTACTTGTCAATGTTTTTATGTTAAACTTATCTTGTATTTATACATTTGTACTTAATTTTATTTGTGAAATTTAAACAGTGTATCAATCAATCAATCAATCAAAATATTTATTTAACCAGGCGATCACCATTGAGCATAACTCATTTTCAAGATGGACCTGGGGTTTTCAGGATAAAACTGATCAGAAAGATACAATGAACAATGTACAAGGCAGGAATATATACAGTAGAAAAATATACACAATAATTACAACTAGAGACATGTACAGTAATGAATGACAGTTGGGATATAGGCCAGGGATCTAAACTGGTAACACATCAAACAAAGTATATATGAGAGTATTTATGCATAGATGTAACAGTCGATGGGTACAACAGATTAAAAAGCACCCAATATACAGTGTATGTAGAGGTCCAGGGTAGGGGAGAGGGTTACAAGGCTACTCTAGAGGATATTTCTGAGGAGGTAATAATGACAGATTAAGGGTATGGTCAAGAACAGGGACATAGGGGAATTGAATGAAAAAAAACATACGCTGTTGATGTGTGGACAGCCACAATAGCAGAGATTCAAGGTTCAGCCAACAATGGGATTCAAGGAGGAGGAGAGAGGTATGGGGTGTTAGCAGGTGGCAAGTAAACTAAGTTCAGGGTTATACAAGCCAGAGATGATAGAAGATGCAAGAGCTAGAGCAGTGGGTAAGGGAAGGCAATGGGGGAGCCCCGAATTATTAATATTAATCACAGTATATCTGTGGTAGAAGGACTCATCTGAGCTAGGGTGACAGGAATATCAGGTATCAGGTAAAACAGGTGCATGTCTCCTTGTTGTGACTTAGGTAAAGAGATTTGAAGGTAGCTAGGGAGATAGGATGGGTTAGTTTCAAGGTCTTTTGCAACTTGTTCCACATCTGAGGTAGTACATAGCTTATGGCTGCTCTGCCGAAATGTGATTTTGCCTTATATAAATACAGACCACTGTAAGAAGTGCTTCTCAGGGCATACTTGCTGAGAGTATATATCAGGAGGAAGATGGAGATGTACTGAGGCAGTTTTCCTATAATCATTTTGTAAGTCCAGAATGCAGCATTCCTCTTTCATCTGCAGCTAAGGGATACCCATCCCACTGCCGTGTACATGGAGCAGTGATGGGTAGAATATGGTAAACCTGTAACAAATCTTAAGGCATGGTGATAGAGTGTGTCTAGTTTTGCTAGAGCACCTACAGTACCCTGGCCATATAAGAAATCTGCATAATCAAATAAGGAAAGAAAGGTGGTTTGAACCAACTTCAGTTTGGTGTCTCTAGTGAGTAGGTTGTTAATCCTAAAGAAAAGACCAAGTTTCTGCCTAAATTTCTTTAATAACTCTTCAAAATGATCAATGAATGAGAGTTTATTGTCTAACCAGACTCCCAAGCATTTGAATTTTGTTACGTAATCGACTGCTCCCCTAGAATAGTGGTGATAAATGGAAGCTTTCCATCGGTAGCAGGGTTAGATGCATGAGAAAGAGGTGAGAGGAGAAATGCTTTCGTTTTTTTAGCATTTAGAAGTAACTTCTGGCTTAGTAGCTGTAGCTACAGCAAGTTGAATTCACTTTGAAGGGTTTTCTGTGCAGCATTGGGGAAGGGTTGCTGACATAAATAACTGTGTCATCTGCAAGTAAATGTATTTAAGCATCATTGATGGTAGTGTCGATGTTGTTGATATAGATAGTGAAAAGCAAGGGTCCCAGAATGGAACCTTGTGGCACACCAGTCAGCAAAGGTTTTAAAGGAGAGACTTCTCCATCAGCCTTTACTAGTTGAAATTGGCCAGAGAGCTAGTTTGTGAACCATCTTAAGGTTACGGCATCTAAGCCCATATTCTGAAGGGATGAAAGAAGCAGGCTGTGGTCCATGGTGTCAAATGCCTTACTTAGATCCAAGAACACTGCCCAGATGAAGCTCTTATTATCCAACTCTGTTTGCCCATCATTGGTCACTTTAGTGAGAGCAGATATTGTACTGTGCTGTGCTCTGAAGCCTGACTGTAGGGGATTGAGCAGGTTTTCCGATTCCAGATAGTTTCGTAGCTGGACACTCACTATTTTCTCTAGCAACTTAGACAGGATTGGAAGTAATGAAATTGGCCTGTAATTATTAAGATCCCTTGAATCACCTGATTTGAACAACAGGACCACAAGAGCAGTCTTCCAAATGGGCGGAAGTTCACCCTGTGACAGGGATAGATTAAAGAGATGTGTAATTGGGACTGCTAGGACATGGTAATTGACCTTTAAGAAGTAGGGGTCCATAAGGTCAGCTCCAGCACTTTTTTTGGAGTCTAACTGAAGGAGGAGGTCTTCAACTTCTTTCAGGGTTGTGGGCTAGAGTGAGAATGATGGGCTGCAGATAGGCTTATCTTGAGTATCCTCTCCAAGTTGTTGACAGAGACAGCAGGTAGGGGAAGTGTCAAAGGCTAGACCAACAGTAACAAAATGATTGTTAAATGAGTCGAGGATATATGGCCTATCGGAGATTACCGTATCACCAACTAAAATGTTAGCAGGAAGGTGATTTCCAGAGGAATGGCCTTCAATCATTTGATTGTGTTCCAAAATTTAGAGGAACAACTGGAAGCTAGCTCGCTCTAGCTGTGTACGATAAAAATGTGATTTTGCTTCTCTGATCAACTTGGTGCAATGATTCCTTGCCTTTCTGAATAGATTCCAGTCATTAGAGAGATTAGATTTCCTGGCAGTTTTCCAGAGCATATCTCTGCTCCGCAGGGCACCCTTCAAGTCCTCCATGAACCATAAGCAGCTTTTTTCCCTGGTACGGACTTTCACCAGAGAAGCATATTTGTTTTTGGCCCCTAACACAATTTCGGAGAAAACGTCATAAGCTGTGGTCAAGGACTTAGCTAAGTAAAAGTCTTGCCAGTGCAGGGAGTCCCTTAGCTCTGAGATATACCCACAAGGATCAAAGTTATGAGTACATCTTTTGATAGTGAACTTGGGAACCTCTGTAATTTTGTGAGTTGACCTTACACATTCAATGAAGCAGTGGTCACTAATATCTGAGAAGAAGACACCAGAATGAGAAAATAGGTGAGGTTTGCTAACTAAGATAACATCTAACAGGGTACTTTTAATAAGGTTATTTTTGTTAGGGCAAGTAGCCCCGTTAATCAGCTGGGATAGTCCAAAGGAGTCACAGAACATTTTTAAGGGAGTGGAGGCGCTGGTAAGTTAATCTAAATTGAAGTACCCTAGTATGATATACTCTGAAGCAACTAGACCCATGATGTTCCCAAGATATTTCAGCAGTAGCAGTCCAGCTGATGGGGGCCTGTAGCAGCCTATTACACAGATTGAAACATTGTTTGCAATGTCAGTTTTTAAGGGCAGACTTTCAATTTAATTTTTGACCGAGGTACAGTCAACAATGAGACAGCAAATTTATCCTTGATGTATATGGCTACACCACCACGTCTGGTCTGTCTGTTAGCTCTGAATAAAGAGTAGGAGGGAATGTTTACTTCTGAGCTGCTGGTTTCTGGTCTAAGCCAAGATTCCATGACTACCAGCATGTCCGGAGCTGTATGACAAACCCAGGCCTGTACTGATGTTATTTTTTTTAATAAACTGCACACGTTGACATGCAGGAAACTTAACTCCTTCAGGCTGTGAAGGTCAGCTGGAGCTTCTAAAACTGCAGGGGGGCCTGGATTAAGCTCAACATTACCTGAGCACAGCAGGAGTAATAGCAGAACCTTCCTGCATAAACATGCAAGGAGTTTGGACTGTTTAGTACTTTTACGTAAGTGAGGCTCATGGGAATAGACTGGTGGAGCCCTAAAGCTAGCTCCTTGCTGACCTAAGGCTGTGTATATAGTACCTTGGCAGGGAGCAGCTAGGAAGGTTGGTGAGTGAAGGCAGAAAGGGATGTACCCCTATGGGACAGGTCTATAGTAGTTCCTGCATGCCAAGATGGATGATGGGCTAGCTGCAAGGAGGGAAATGTTAGGTTACGTGTGAGCTGATCAACAAGATGGTATATGTTCAAGCAGGATGACATAGTATAAGAACCACAATTTGTCCTAGGAGATGTCTGGCCAACTGAGTTTAAACCCAGGAAGCATAAGATGAGCAGGGACAGGCACAGGCGATTATAAAGCACCCTCATTTTGGGAAGATCATCTGGCATACACTGATACATTTACTGAAGTACTGTGAGCCTAAATTCAGGATATAACTTTCTCAGACAGAAGATACAATTAAGCAGAAAGCAGCCTGAGCACCTAGCGGCAATAGAAGGAAGACAACTGATGTTTACCAAGGTTAGCCAAAAGTAGAAGTCTAGGAGTTGTAGGTGGAGAGTTAGAGCATTTAAAGGTGGACTAGGGAGGGGGGGTTGGGGTGGGAGAAAAAAGTGCCTGAGTTTGAAGCTCAGATGTAGCTACAGATGTTCTGTGCCTGTCTCTCCACAGCCCAAGAAAGCCACAGCTATGCACCAAGATCCATACCTGCTGCACGTGTCTCTGGGACTGGTGAATGTTCCTTGTGCCATGGAAGTGCTACGGCTGGTTCCTGACCACGTCAGCGGTCACAGCCCAAGGGGGCTAAGGGGATGCCTGCAGAGAAAGGGACACACACAGGAGTTAGATGGTTCCCTGAATTGGTGGGAGGAATCAAAACACAAAGGCACACAAAAGAGCTAATTTACAGAATTGTGTCCTAAATGGGGGAAGGGGGGCTCAGACTAGTGAGGTGCCGGCTGAGTCAGGGACCAAGGCAAAATAAGAATAAAACAAATAGGGGTTGGGCAGGTGGGAGAAATTACTGAGGAGAATTTAACCAAAAAGTGTTTCACAAAATTAAAGGCTTGCTCAAGGGGAATGCTGTAAGGGCACTGTGCTGAAACCAGACGGGATTCACTCACACTCAGCAAGTTGAGCTGATAACAAAATCGGAGTAGCACTAAGTCGGAGGAGGGAACAGGATTTTAAATATTTTTTCACACCACAGATTTAGCAGATGTTCCCAAATCAAAGCAGCTAACCCTGTTTATGGGAGACAGAAAAAATTAAATGTCTTTACATGGCTCCCACGATATCAGCACTTGAACAAAAATCAGGTTACACGAGGGGAAGGGACAAGCATACAACAATTTCACAGCAAATCAACTGTGGGACTAAGTTTAAAACAAAAATAACATTGGGATTAAGTACAAATCTAAGAACATTGCAGGCTACAAAAGTCATACAATATGGTGCAAAACTAATTCTTAAAATTAACAGGAAAGTTCAACCAGCCAATCAAGGAGCTCTAGGCAGACAGACAGCCAGTTGGAGCCTATCCCTGAAAAAAGCGCCTGAGTTTGAAGCTCAGATGTAGCTACAGATGTCCTGTGCCTGTCTCTCCACAGCTCTGGAGAGGCAAACTGGTTTGATAATATCCAAATGACACATTTTTCTTCCTGTATAAAAATGAAATTTTTACTACTACTTGTAGAAACACTCATCCTGATCCCCAATGTGTTTGTCTGTATAGTAAAGAAAATACCCATCATTGGTGGTCCAGTGCCCTTCCACCCCCCAACCCAGCCAGCAGAAACATAGAATTTGACGGAAGATAAGGACCGGTTGGCCCACCCAGTCTGCCCATTTCTCTACCTAATGGATAAGCTGCAGATCCTAGTTAACCAGCAGCCTACTTCTTTCTACTCCCACCCCCTAGAATTGCCTTATGGCTGTCCCATGCATGCTTGAATTCAACCACTGTTTTTGACTCCACAACCTCCTCCGGAAGGCCGTTCCATGCATCCACAACCCTCTCTGTGAAAAAATACTTCCTTACATTACCTCTGAGCCACCCCCCTCTATCTTAAAATTATGCCCCCTTGTTCTTGCACAGCTCTTTTTTTGAAAGATGCTACCCTCTTGGACTTTGTTGATTCCTTTGAGGTACTTGAACATTTCTAGTGCCTCCCTCTCATCCCCAGACAGAGCCAGGGAGCAGCACAGCCCTCTTCACACCTCCACAGCTGGTCCCCGATTGAACTGCCAATGAGAGTGTACTGTAATGTGTATGAGCACATACACATTATAGTATGCACTCCTTGATAGTTCAGTTGGGGACCAGCCGAGGAAGTGTGAGGAGGGCTGTGCCAGTCCCCAGCTCTGTCTGGGGATGGGGGACACTACTGGCTGGGGTAGAGATTGGGAGGACCACCAATGAGGGTTTTTCCCATTACCATTCAGACAAACACATCGAGGGTCAAGGCTGGGGTTTCTATTAGTATGAAACTTGTGGGGTACATTGGGTTTCTGGGTGAGGGAAGGGAGTCTAATATGATTATTATAATTGTGGGGCACATCCAGGATCTGGGCAGAGGGGAGTCTAATATAGTTATTAAACTTGGGTACATCAGAGTTCTGGGTGGGAGGAGTCTAATATATATTTTATACCTGTGGGGCACATCTGGGATTGGGGATGGGTGACCCACAGCACTGTTGGTTCCAGCATCTCTCCCAGGGAATAAATTTCTTAGTCCCTTTAGACCAGCCCTGGCTGGTCTAAGGGTACTTAGAAATTTTCCATCAGGGAGAGCTTTTTGAATTGCATTTCTGAGACTATGGCAGCTTGCATCTGCCACATGCCCTGTAGCACCTTGTCACAGCCTATTTCTGGGTGCATGGGTGGCACTTGCCCTTGATGGAGGCTACCTTTATGAATCACTTGGAGGGCATTTATGGATGCAAGGTGTACCTTGCACCATATATGTTTGGCACAAGCACCTTGCGTGCTACTTTGGGCTTTGTGAATTGGGCCCATGGTATGAAATTAAAGTGGGAGGGTGTTGTGAGAGGGTAAATCAGAGTTTGACCTGGAGGAATAGTTTGTGATTGCATCTGTGGTTTGGGCAGTAGGTCAAAGTACTGTATACTACTGTGCAGGGATATTTAAGCATGTTGTGCCTTTGTTGAGTTTAGAACTGTCCAGTATAAAGGTACATAGATAGATAGATAGATAGATAGATAGATAGATAGATAGATAGACAGCTACAGATATAGATATAACTAGATATACACTGTTTGTACATTTATGTTTTCTTGTCATATGCTGTACTTGTTTGTATGATATATTTGTATGATAGTGGATGCCCCTGACAAAGGCTTTGCTTAGTAGTCCTGTTCTGTCAAAATATTCATAAAAGTTGAATTCAAATTGTAAAACATTGGTTGGAGGATCAAGTTAGTGTTGCAATTGTTCAAGGCTGGCCTGATGCAACATTTTGGCACTCGTAACAAAGAGGCATAAGATGAGACAAATTAGGCAGTAATTAATTAGCTTTTTCACTGTGTATGAGTTTTTAGTGCTTCAGAAAGGTGCTGGATTTACAGCACAGGAAACTGAAGCCCTCTGTTTGTCCACATGACAAATACAGCATGGGTTATCACAATGCATGCTTCCCTACATTGCCTCACCAATGTACTTCAACCCAGTCATGAAGGGACCATCGTGTAGGTGAATGGTCAGTTCAGATACCATGCCCATTCAAGCCTTGGCCTCATGCAAATCTGCTAGCATGGTTGCCAGTTGTGTGGATGGTTTTGTGATGCAGATAATTATGCACTAGGAACTGGACAGAGACCACCACAACTCATTTTACATAGTCCACTGAACAGTCCTCAGGTGAAAATGACTTTCAGCCACTAGCAGCTTGGGCTGGGATTGATACAGTGACAGAGAGGTGAAAGGTCTCTTAACCTATTACATATTTACTGAGCCATCCAGTTCCTCAGGTAGTAATTAAACTGTTTACCTGCTGCTATGATAGTGATGTTTGAAGAGGAGGAGAAATACAATAACAAAATATTTAAACACTCCAGTGTGCAATATGTTGTGAAATAAAGTACAAAATAGTTTTTTCTTGTAAAGAAAATAATGGCGGATGTCTGAAATATGAACATTCTGATGTGTTGGGTAGGGATATGCTGGGTGTCTCATGAAAATCATGATGCTGAATATTTGACTATGGGTCAATGGCAGGATTTACTACTAGGAAATTACCCAAATTGACCAATTGGATTGCAGGGTTATCTCTGCCCATTTTGCAGTCTTTTCATTAGTGATGCTTAGAAAAGGATGTCTTTAACAGAGATAGCGCTACTATATTCCCAAATTCACTGGTTACTAATTTACCATTAGTAAGCTTTTGGAAATCATCAAAATGGTAGTATAGACCATAACTGCAATATGCTTACTGAACCCAAAGAAATGTACAAATTGGCTGCTCAGCTCTGTTTTACTCCAGTCATTATGACTATCACTTAAAACATTAATATTATATTAGCAGTTTGTTTCTGAACTAAAGACCAACAAAATCAAGGTTTCTAACCTCTTTTTCATCTCTTTCAGGAGAAGATATGACTGGATATAGAGTAATATGGATTTGTATTTTACCTCCAGTATGCTTTGCTATTAAGATTGTTACTACAGTATTCTGTTATTTTATAGTAGAAAAAATAAAATGAAACCTGGAAGAGGCAAACAACGGACTTAAGGAGGACAGGTTGTCATTCAAATGAAGAACTGAGATTTTATCATGGTGTCTGATTCTGTCATTTCCATTTTTATAGTTTGAACTCATAAGGATGGAATGCTAGATAACAGTGAGACTACTCCAAGGTCCCAATTAATATGCAGTGTATTGAATATCAAATTCTATTTGAATATAAATGATAAAAACCTGTAAGGAAATGAATGCTACGTTCCTTATTTGGGTATTCTGATTTTTATTGTTTGTTTTGTCAGTTTCATTGATGACTTGCAATCTCCTCTTCTTTTGCCCCCTCTCTCTTTTTACACATACAAGCTGCACAAAACATACAAAGATAATGAAATATTCTTGACATTTAATGTACATTTAAAAATATTTTGTCTTCGTGTGTTACTTAAAACATGACCATGTGGGCTTGAATTTTCCTTCAAAGGTGCAACTCCTAAGTATTATCCTTAATGACTGACTAGGATTGTAATAGCTTCTCCAAAGTCAAGTTAGAAATTTAATAGTGGCCTGCTTTGACTGGCATACCCCACCATAAATGTTAAAATAAGTGACTGGATTAGGACTCATAAGCCTGGACCATATTCCTGTACATGATATGGAAATAGCACAAAATCACACTAGAAATCAAATTCAATTGCAGTCTGCACAAGTATCTAAGTTGTTATATGTATTGGGAGATTCTATGATCAGACACTTAGAAAAATGTGCAATAGTGATAAAGAAAACAGAACACTGTCTTCTTTTGGGGGGAGGGGCAAAATAACTGATATTACCTCTATGCTAGACAATATTCTGGGTAGCTCTAGTAATTCTCTAGTAATAATACACGTCTGAGTTAATAACATTTTCTAGGAGCCAATATTGAAATTTAAGCAAGATCTTGCAGGTATGTATAACAAACTTGCATTATTAAACTGCAATATAGCCTTTTCTGAGATATTCCCAATTTCAAAAGCACACAAGTCTCTTAATGATAAAATACAAATGTTCAATAATTGGCTATGTCAGTGGTGCATTAAACAACAGATTGGATGCCTCACCCACTGTGAGGAATTTGAGGACCAAAATAATTTATTTTCGTGGGATGGTTTACATTTGAGCAGAAAAGTAAATGGAATTTTGGGGAAGCATATTGTCTCTTATATCAACAAGTTTTTAAACTAATACATTGGAGAGAGGGTCCAAATGAATTGGACTCTCGGAATAACAGTATAAATAAAGATGGAAATGAGGATAATTTTGTAATTATTCCAAGTACAAATATTGGAACTAAAGAAATCAAAGTTACATATGTGTTAGAGAACGTTGGCAGTGACTCGATTCGTTTATTACTTGTTAATGCCCACAGTTTAAATAATAAGATTAATGAATTAAGGGCTTTTTTAATAGCAAATAATATTGACATCTGTGGGGTCTGTGAGACATGGTTTAGTAATAATGACTGGTGTATGGAAATTAGTGGATATACCAAAATATGCAAGAATCACATGAATACTAAAGGTGGGGGAATTGCTCTTTTATATATCAGATGATTACAAATGCTCTCCAGTAAATTATAATAATATGGATAACAATGAATCTGAGTTGTTATGGACTAAAGTGAGGATTACAAATAGTTATAGCCTGACAAAAAGACTTGCTTATAGAGCTCCAAACCTCAACAGTAATGAAAATAATTTGTTTCTGAGTACTATGGAAAAAATGTTTTTTTTTTTATAATTATTACATCTTAATGGGTGACCTACATTTTCCAAAAATTAACTGGCTTGAAAATACATGCACAACAGAATTTTTAAAAAAAGATTCCTAGATTACTGTATTACAAACAATCTTGAACAGTTTGTTCAGGAACCAATGAGGGGAAATAACATACTAGACTTGTTTTTTTCAAATATTACAGAAAATATCATAAAAGTTCAAGTAAGACAACCATTATCTAATAGTGGTCATAATATGGTCTTGGTTAATACAAATATAAAAAGTTTTCAGTCAAGTAAAGGTTGTACTCAAACATGAAATTTTTATGAAGCTGTCTATATTAAAATTATTAAATATTAAGAACAATGGGACTGGGCCGCAGATTTATCAAATTGTAATGTACACACCATTTGGATGAAACTTCAGTTCAAAATAAACCATTGTATTAAATATTGGGTACCTAACAGGTCAAAATACAAAACTAATAACAACAAAAGAACTCCTATATGGTGGAACAAAACTGTAAAACGTAGCTTAACAAGAAAGAAAAAACTTTATAGAAAATATAAAAAGACAGTCTATCGAAAATTTGGTTTCTTACAAAGAAGCAGTCAATTACAGCAAAAGTTTAATAAGAAAAACAAAAAAAATGAAGAAAAAATAGCTCTATCTGCAAAAAACAACAAAAAAGCCTTCTATAATTACATCGGCTCTTTAAAAAATAGTAATTCTATTATAGGACCCCTAATTACCACTGAAGGAATTATTTCCGATGAATCAGAAATGGCAACTGAATTAAATAAATATTTTGCAAGTGTTTTTAATAAGAAAGATAATATGTCATTTCCATGTCATAAGTCTTCTGTTGCCTTTAGACCCTTTACACAACATGAAGTACTAGATGTCATCAGGAACATCAAGTCTGATAGTTCAGCTGAACCAGATGGAATTCCATCTATTTTTATTAAGAATTCTGTTAATCAATTAGTGGGTCCTCTAACATATATGTTTACTATTTCTGTAACATCTGGAAAAACTATCCCTTTATGGAATCAAGCGATAATAATTCCATTACATAAAAAGGGAGTAGAAATTCTGTACAAAATTATAGGCCAATAAGACTCACAGCAATATTCTGTAAAGTATTAGAAAGGCTCTAAAAAAATAGAATAATTGATCTCTTAGATGAAACTGGTCACATAGATTTAATGCAACAAGGGTTTGTCAAAGGGTGATCATGTCATACTAACCGTTTGAATTTTTTTGAGCCTGTAAGTGAGGCACTGGACAATGATCTTGCAGTGGATATTATTTATTTAGATTTCTCTAAAGCTTTTGATTCAGTAGCACATGGAATACTAATGCAAGAATTAATACATGAAGATATACCTTATTTTATATTTAATTGGATTAAAGCATGGCTAACTGATAGGAAACGAGTGCCATTAAAAGGCTACCTATCCTCATGGGAGAGTGTAACTAGTGGAGTTCTGCAGGGATCTGTATTGGGGCCTGTACTATTTAATATATTAGTTTCTTCATTACAACCTCTAAATAACCAATGCTGGATGATAAAGTATGTGGATGATTGTAAACTAGGTGGAACTGTAACTGATCAAATGTCTGTTTTGAAGTTTCAAGAAAATTTAAATCATTTAGAACTTTGGTCCATAAAAAATAAATTATTATTTAATGCCCAAAAATGTAAAGTAATGCATTTGTGTACAGGAAATAAATGTTTTACTTATACTTATAATAACACCATACTTCAAACTACTGATAATGAAATAGATTTGGGTGTCACCTTTTCAAATGATTTTCCCTTTGATACTCACACTACAAACATAGTTAAGAAGGGCAATCAGATAATGGGTTGTATGCTCAAAAACATCAAAAGTAGAAGTGATAAAGTAATAATATCTCTTTTTTCTAGTCTGATCAGACCACATTTGGCATACTGCTCATCAGTATGTGGCCCTTCCTCAGTTAGAGGTAAAAAGCTAATCGAGGGTGTTCAGTGTAGACTCACAAAAAAAATCAAAGCTGCTAAGGGACATGATTATGGCAATAGATTAAGGAATCTAGGTCTTTTTTCTATGCAATACAGAAAACTAAGGGGAGATATGATATTAGTTTACAATGCATTTAACAATAAGAGTATATTTGAAACTATAGGATTATGTTTCAATTCATCTGTACCATTTACAAGATCTCATAATAAAAAACTGACTGGTACACAAAATAAGACCAGTAAGAGAAATCAGTGGTTCACCCAAAGAGTGATTTCTAGATGGAATGCACTGCCTTAAGATGTTGTTGAAAGCAAATCATTAAGTATTTTTAAAAAGAGACTAGATCTATACATGGGTGATTGCAAATATTCCTTTCACCAATGATAGGTGGCGAGCTCATAAAAGGCATCACTGCCTACTTAGTTTGTAATTTACCTATGAACCTATATTCCTTTCAAAACACATACTGTAGTTTAAATGACGTGGAATCCATTATATGGTGCCTGAGTATTTAATGCTAAGGGTAACCAGAAATGCTGTATTTAGCCAGCTCGCTAGTGCAGTGCTACCACTTGCAATGCTGGCAACCTTGCTTTGGGAATGAGCCCGAGGTATCAGAGGACTGGCTGGTGGGGAGACTTGAGCATCCGTAGGATCGCTTGTCTCCTCCAGGGGTGAGGTTGGAGACTTGCTTGGTGCTTGACTGGCCTCTGGTGGTGGCTGGAAGAAACAGCAAGCCCAAGTCCTGTTGAGGGGAGGAGGTGTGAGGGATGTCAGAATAAAGTCTTGACATCACAGTGCATGTCTTGCCTCCAGGGAACATACTGGAGGGAAAATACTGCCACAGCCAGCCACCAACGGATGATGTTACCTTACCCTCCAGGCCCACAGCTCCAAGGATGACCTGACAAAACATAGAAGCTATGAGGGAAGCTGCCCACCTCATCCCTGCCTGGGAGATATAGCCAAGGCTCCATGGGGGATGTCCTGGGGCTTGCAAGGGTCAGATCCGAGTGTTGGTGGGCAGGCTGGAGATTCCGGGGTCAAAAATAGACATAGCAAAGAAATTTTTTTTTCAGGAAGCAGACTTGTGTAATGACTAGAACACAGGATAATGAATTAGTGGCCCCAGGTTTAAATCCCATCAGAGCCAAATAATCATGTGGCTCTGAGAAAGCGTCTTAATCTCTTTGCATTTCAATTCATCCAGCAGTAAACAGAAATAAAAGCAGTTCCTCACCAAAAGTGAGAAATTTCATTTCAGTTTTGCTATCCTGGGTGAATAAACTGTAACAAAAAAGTATATACTGTAGGTCTCATTAAACTAAGGTCTGTTATAAGCAAAGTGTTTATATCATGGATTATTTTTTGCACAGAAGGCAGCATACAGCCTTTTTTTCCCTTTGCTCGTCTGAGTCCCTTTTTGGTTGGTTAGTAAGTATCCATTGCAACTAGAAGGTTGGCAGCCCCCTTTCAAGGAATGGTCTGGAATCACAGTATAGAAATTGCACTAATTTACTTTTAAGAATTCTGTAATGAAACAAATGCTAACTGTCCAATCATGTTTTAATTGTTTTGTTATTTGAATTGTTATATTGTATGCTGTTTGTCTGTTTTGTATCATGACTTGGGACATTTTGTAAATGACCCTTGTATCCCATGGCACTTATCCTGTAAGTTTTAACTTTTAATAAATCTATAAATAAGTAATACACACCCAACAGAATGAATTTACTACAATTATAAAATGTGGTAAGGCACTTTGTATATTCTAAAGTTTAAAACTATAAACAAAATACCTGCAGTTCACATGTGTACACCTCTGCATAACATACTAAGTGATAGTCAAATGAAATTTAACCAATCAGAAGACTGCATTTCCGGATTCTGTTTCATATCATTAAATCATGGTGTCATTTAAATCAGTCAGAATTTTTTATTTGTAAAATTCCAGACAATATTATAACTATATGAAGATTTTTTCCTCTTAACTTTTCAAAACTTCTGAAATCCTTCAGTAAGTTTAGTTGGCATAGTTCACACCGTACGTGGTTTCTCTAATTGTCTACTAAATAAAACATTTGTATTTTAAATTCAAAGTTCCTTTTTTGTTATATTGAAGACATTAACATGGATAATAATTTGTTTATACAGTTAATGTGTTATGAGACTGTCTTTTCACATCCTATAAGGGCCAAAATAGAACAGCTTTGCTTCTCAGTTATCTTGTCTGATTTCCTGCTTTCATATTCGATGTCTGTGATATAATCCCCAAACTCAATTTGTTTTCATTATGGCTTTTTATCTCTGCTCCTGCTTATAAAGATTTATTATCCTTTTTATCTGCTCACCAGGATATTTTGTTCTTTTGCTGCATTAGAAAGTATTGCATTTAAGCAATGTGTTCTTGTTTTCAAAATGTTCTTGTAGTCTGCATGGTTTTTAACTCCTCTGAGTTTGGTATATCAGTCTTTGATATTCATTTCTCTATTCCAGTGTCTAATGATAACTAGATCTATCATTGAGGTGCTCCTCTAGTCATTGCATGCTAGTGACAGCAGGGCTGATGCAATGTTTCTTGTTGCTGTAGAACCATGGTGTTTATCATCAGGGCATCCCATTCCAAACATATGCTTGTGTTCCAGAAATTGAACTGGGTGTTGTTACAGTGGGCATCACCTGTAATGTAGGTTTATTCACCTACAAGGCCCTACTTGCTATGAATCCTTATTAACTGTCCAATTAACAGAAGCAGTCTGGATAGGGGGGTCGATCCCAGTCCTTACACAGAAGAAAGGATTCTGAAAGAACTCCTAAAATTGAAGGTGGACAAAGCAATGGGACCTGATGGGATTCACTACAGAATTCTAAAAGAATTAAGGGGAGAGCTAGTGACACCACTGACTACCCTTTTTAACAATTCATGGGAGGATGGTGTGGCACCTGAGGACTGGAGGAGGGCAGATGTGATTCCTCTTCACAAAAGTGGGAACAAGACAGAGGCAGGAAACTACAGATCTGTCAGTTTGACTTCTGTGGTAGGGAAAATGATGAAATCACTTCTCAAGGAAAGAATTGTCGAGTACCTAGAGGCCAGTGGGGCAAGGACCCAAGGCAGCATGGATTCACAGTGGGAAGGTCATGTCAGATGAATCTAATTGATTTTTTTGACTGGGTAGCTAAAGTAGTAGACCAGGGAGGGGCTGTGGACATGGCCTACCTAGAATTTAACAAGGCATTTGACACAGTCCCACACAAAAGATTAATAAACAAATTAGCCAGCCTGGGAGTGGGTCCCAGGGTGGTAGCCTGGGTAAAACATTGGCTGGACAACAGAACACAGAAGGTAATAGTAAACAGAGTCCACTCTGAAGAAAGAGGGGTTGCTAGTGGGGTACTGCAGGGTTCAGTACTTTTGTCCAGTCCTTTTTAATGTCTTTATAAGTGACATTGCAGAGGGACTGGAAGGAAAAGTATGCCTCTTTGCAGATGACACAAAGATTTGCAACAGGGTTGATACACAAGGGGGCATGGAAAGGATGAGAAGGGACTTGGTAAGGTTGGAGGAATGGTCAGAAGTATGGCAGCTTGGATTCAATGCAAAGAAGTGCAAAATAATGCACCTGGGAAACAAAAACCCAGGGGAAGTGTACCCAATGGGGGGGGGAGGTAGTAACAACAACAAAAATGAAAAGGGACCTGGGGGTAATCATATCAGATGACCTTAAGGTTGGCAAGCAATGTGAGAAGGCAGTAGGGAGGGCTGGGGGGATACTGGGATGTATAGGGAGAGGCATCACCAGTAGAAAACAGGAAGTTGTTATCTCTCTGTACAAACAGTTGGTGAGATGCCATCTGGAGTACTGCATCCAGTTTTGGAGACCCCATCACCACAAGGACCTAGACAGGAAGGAGGCAGTCCAGAGGAGGGCTGGCAGTATAGCCTAGAGGTTAGAGGAACAAGGTGTGAATGAGCTTAGTACATCCAGCAGACTAGACCTGAGTTTGATTCTCACAACCTCCACTTGCATACTGTGTGACTCTGAGCAAGTCACTTAACCACCCAGTGTTCCCAGGTCACCCTTGAAAACAGGCACTTGTGCCTAGTGAGCCTTACCCAGTTACCAAAGACAAAAATAATAAAAAAAAAAAAATAAATAAAATGGTGCAGAGTCTGCAAGAGAAGCCATATCAGGAGAAATTAAAGGAGCTTAATATGTATACCCTTGAGGAAAGGAGGGAGAAGGGGGACATGATAGAAACTCTAAAGTACCTCAGTGGAATCAACAAAGTCCATGAGGATAGCATCTTTCAGAAAAAGAGATGTGCAAGAACAAGGGGACACAATTTGAAGTTGGGGGATGGCTCAAGGGAAATGTGAGGAAGTATTTTTCACAGAGGGGGGTGGGACGCATGGAACCACCTTCCTGAGGAGGTTGTGGGATCTAAAACTGTGCTAGAATTCAAGAATGCATGGGATAGACATAAGGCAATTCTTGTTGGGGGTAGGAAGAAATAGGTTGTTGGTTAACTAGGATCTGTAGCTTATCCAGTAGGTAGGGAAATGGGCAGACTAGGTGGGCCAAGCAGTCCTTATCTGCCATCAAAGTATATGTGTATATGAGTTCTTGTCTCCTCAAATGTCAAACTGTCTTCTCTTGATCTTCTGAGCAGAGTCTTGTAATAGGGAAATAGTTTTAGTTCTATGAGCTCTGCTCAGATGTTTTCCCATCCTGCTGTTTTCCCAGGGCTTTAAGACCTCTTTGACTGTACTTAGCTTCAGGAGGACAGTAGGACCGGCACAAAACAAACAAAAAAAAAAGAATCACAGCTTCTAAAAAGTCTAACATGGACAGGAGATATTGAATCTTCCACAGCAGTCATCTTCTGATGTCATTTACAGACTATTATGGGATTTCTAGTTACAGCAAACAGTCTGGAAGTCAGAAGAATATATCTGGTACAGCCTACCGCAGTGCAATACACAGTACATAAAAAACACATGTATGCACACAAAATGCAAATTGGGACCAGCCCCACACTTGGATGTGGAGCTGTAAGTGCTGATTACTCCCCATTAAAGTCTCAAGATCCAGATTTTAATGATCTCAGAATCAGACATTTTCTGTAGCGACCCTGACTTTCTGTAACTCTTTTTATTTTTACTCAGGACCTTAGAGAGATTGCTTCATTATTGCCTTTTAAATCAAGACCATAACTGCTAAATTTTTCATTTGGCCTGCTGTGGATGATGGATGTGTATAGTACTTCACTGTTGCTAGTCTGATGTTTTATTTATTCTATATGAGTTTCAATCTCCCTAACATTGAACTGTATATAGTCAATCAATCAATCTTTATTTTACCAGGTGAAACACCTTTGAGCAAGCTCATTTGCAAGGTGGACCTGGAAGGTGCATATAGCAGTACAAAAGAATGACAATAAAACAATATAACAAATAAGAGGGTACACAACAATAAAAAGCATGTACAACAAATCAGAAGTCACCAATATGCATATTACAAAACAGATACAATATGCATAGTTCCAGAAAAATATGTGCAACGACAGTTCAGCACAGTATGTACAAAATAGCATTCACAATAATAATAACCACAATTTACATAATATATACATGGAAAGCACAGCATGAAGACAGAGAGAGGGAGGAGAGCTTATAAAAATAGGGAAAGGTCCAGGGGTATGAACCAAAGGGAAAATGTAACTGGACAGCAGACATCAGCCTGTTATCACAGAAAACAGTTACAGGACTCAGTGAAAGATTGAGCGTATAGCATTTTGAATGTAGACAGTTTAGTGGGGGAGGGCCAACCTCATGGTTTTTTGGAGCTTATTCCAATGTTGAGGAAGTACATGGCTTACAGAGGCTCTACCAAAACATGATTTAACTTTAGGGATAATTAAGGAGATATATGAGTGACTTTTCAAGGAGTAGCTACCTGATGTACAAAGGGACAGACAATCTGAGCTATATTGATGAAGCTTATGGGTGACAGCTGTGAAGGTTCAGAGGGCAGCATTTCTTTGCCTTCTAAAATTAAGGGAAGACCAGCCTACAAGGGAACAAAGAGAGCAGTGATGGTAAAGTACAAAACTCCAGAGATAAATCTGATAGCTCTGTGATAGAGTGTATCCAGCTTGGCAAGCACAGAGGTAGGACCTTGTCCATATAGGAAATCAGTATAGTCCGCAAGAGAAAGGAATGTGGTTTGGACCAGTCTTTTTTTAGAATCCTGGGTGAGAAGATGTTTAATCCTGTAGAAGATGCCAAGTTTCTGTTTAGGCTTCTTGGAAAGTTCCTCAATATGGTCAGAGAAGAAACATTTATTGTCAACCCATACCCCTAAATATTTGAATTTGGGTACATAATCCAAGGATTCACTTAGTAAAGTGGAGATTTGTGGAACTGCCTAAAATGGAAGATTTTCCGATGTAGACGTAAGGCGAGAAAAGCATAGCCTTAGTATTTTGAGTATTTTTTTTTTTGGCATTTGAAAGGAGTTTTTGGTTCAGTAAGTTTAGTTGCAGCTGATTAAAGATTATTTGGTGGTCCAAACATACACGTTCTGGGGAGGGTCCATCAATATAGAGGACGGTGTGATCAGTAAAGAGATGGACGTTGGCTAATTTGATTCTGAAGTCGATATTGTTAATGTACAGGGCAAATCGCAGTGGGTCTAAGATAGTCCCTGTGGCACCCCTCTCTGCAAAGGTTTTTTGGGGGGGAGACCCTCTTCTTCCTTGACCTGTTGAAACTGACCCATTAGATAACTGAAGAACCATTTCAGACAGAGCTGGGTCCAGACCGATATTATGAAGTGTAGATAGGAGCAAGTCATGGTCCACCATATCAAAAGCCTTACTTAGGTCAAGGAATGAGGCACACATGTAGTTCTTTGCATCTACAGCACGCTTCCAGTCATTCATCACTTTTGCAAGAGCAAAGATCATACTGTGTTGCAGTCTGATGCTAGATTGTGCAGGATTGAGCAAATCTGAGTAGTCCAAAAATTTCCTAAGTTGGGCATTAACTACTTTCTCAAGAAGTTTGGAGAGGATAGGGAGAAGGGATATTGCTGTATAGTTATTTAGATCACTTGGATCACCCAATTTGAACAGTAGGATAACATGTGCTATTTTCCATAGTGAAGGAAGGGCACCCTGTGCAAGGGACAGATTAAAGAGGTGTGTGATTGGTACCACTAGGACTTGGTAGCCAAGCTTTAAAAAGAATGGCTCAATAATAGTAAGGTCACCAGAATCTGAAGGGGTGGGCACTGTATAAATAAACTCTACTACTCATCTGCAAAACATTCAGTTACTGTAACCCTTTATTTTCTGGCACTTAACTGTCTTTCCCTCACCCTACTACCACTTTCTTTCATAGCATGGACCCTACACATTGAGGGGTCAGTTATTGGCACTTATAATCACCCATTTGTTGACACTTGCTGAAATGCTTCTCTAAAGTCCATTTAAACTACAATTATGTAGTGTACTTCCTAAACAGTTATTTTACTGTAGGTTAGTCAAACATGACCTCTTTTTACAAAATATGTGTGATGGTTTTATATTTTAAGCATATTTTCTGCTACGTTTTAATTTATGTTATCTGTTATTATGCCGCTGCTAGTCTGTCTACTGCTGATGTAAAGTGATCTTACCCAACTTTTATGTTTCCCCTTTCTTGAAAAACAAAAGCAAAAACAAACTGGTAGTGTATAATTTCTCTCCTTCCAGTTCTGTTGGTCAGTTTTTTTGTTTGTTTATTTTTTGTTTTGTTTAGTACATGCCTAGATGTCCAAATCTCACATTCTGTTCCTTCCTTCCTTCCTTCTTTCCTCACAAATATAGTAAAGGGGCCATGGGATTTTCCTGTCAGGGAGATCTACTGTCAGGATGCCAGTGCTGGCCCACTCATTACACTTAGTGTTTCTGTCCTGTAAGTTCATTTTCCCATATAGATTTACTATTCTAACATGACACCACCATGGATCACCATTCAAATGAAGTTCTGAGGTGTGCTCTATAGCTGTAGACGTTAAAACTATGCCAGGAGGTTCCTGACAGGATAGTTTTCTGACAGGACAGTCTTATTCCTGAGACAATGTCATTCCTGACAGGAGAATTTCCTGACAGGAAAATCAAATTCCTGAGAAGAAAATTTCTTTACAGAAAAATCTCATCAAACCTTTACCATCCCACAGTGAAGAACATACATTTGTGAATGAAAATGTTTTATCATAATGCAATGCAAAACTATATTGGGCAACTGTTTTTGTAAGACTGTGCTTGATTCAGTAACATCTATGCAACTCACTGAGAAATGCAAAAGTGACTCATTGGCTTCACAGAGTCATGTGAATTGTACTGGACTCACTCTTCCTCATTTCATGAAAAACACCAATGTTTCTCTTCTGTGAATACCAAACTATTGAACAACTCAGTCATTCATCTACATTCTACCAGTGTCTCACCATTTACATGTTTGGGTGAGACCAACCCTTTTTAGTAATTATGTTATTTCTAGTGCAGATATTTAAAAAAATTATCACATCTTTCTGTTATAACTAGAGGCCGGTAAAATTCCCTACACACACATTTCAGTAAAAGTTACAAATTCCAATGAAAAATTATGTATTTGTATTGAATCAATTTGTGCATAAACTGCCATTATAACACGTCATGTTTCCCCCATGTTTCTAAAAAATTGTTCACAACAACTGTTGAAAACAACTTTTTTTTCAAATCCTAAGAATGGCTTTTCTCAGCTGCAGCAATCACTCTTGAGCTATAATCACAAATCAGTACTGCAAAGCATGGGGTGAGCTGCATTTAGTCACACTTGCAAAATCATTACTTCACAGTTAATGAACCTGCCAATTACCCCTCAAAATGTCTAATCTGAAAAACATGCCACTTACTTTATTATTTAAAATAACAAACACCGAAGTGAGAAGAACTTGCTGGTTCACACACCTTGTTAGTGTGGTGACACTGGCAGGCTGAAAGACTCCCTAAAAATCTTAGGACAGGCCAGATGAATCTGGAAGGAGAGGCAGGAAGCTTCCTCAGTGACCAAGATGCAAGAGGTTTATTTACCAGGGACAACAAAAACAACATAACTGTTTTCTACAATGCTACAGGATAACAAAAATAAACAACAAAACAATATGATCAGGAACAAAAATTGGTCAAACCCAGCACAGGGGGAAAACCCCTTTTAGTCTAAGTCCTATGTCCTTCCTGACTTGAAAATTACAAAACCTACAGTAAAAACAGCTGATGTTTCTATAACTGAAATAGTTGAGGATATAAGAAAATCAAAGAAGGATAACCAGGAAACAAAATTTAGTTTTGAGAAAATACAAATTAAGGAAATAGAAAGGGAATTGCAACAGTTAAATACAGCTAAAGCAGGGGTATAGATGAGTTAGAAGCAAAATTTTTAAAGGTGGGGGCTAAAACACTTGCCCCTATTATAACCTATCTATATAACTGGAGCTTGAGTAGCTCCACTGTTCCAAAAATATGGAAAATAGGGAAAGTTATACCCATCTTTAAAGGTGGAGACAATATTACCCCCTCAAACTATAGGCTGATACAGTTTACCAATTTTGTCAAAAATATTAGAATGAAGAGTGTATTCTCCACTTAGCCATTACTTAGAAACAAATGGAATACCAACAGACAAACAACATGGTTTTAGAAAAGGAAGATCCACGAACACCACCCTGATGGACTTCAATAATATGGTGGTATCATCATTAAACCAGGGAAGGAGTACCAGAGTGGTGCTCATGGAGCTTAGTAAGGCCTTTGATTTGGTCCAACATGGGAGACTTTTGGAGAGATTAGGTGAGGTAGGGGCACAGGAGGTACTACTTCATTCGATGAAGTCATATCTAGCCAATCGTAAACAATGTGTAGTGTGTGGACCATTTGTATCAAGCTTTGGGGAACTAGAGAGGAGTGTTCCCCAGGGCCCAATTCTGGTCCCACTACTGTTTAATATTTATGTTAACAGCCTTGCCAAAATTATAAAATACCGCGAAATAAGATTATTCACTGATGATACAGTGTTGGTGACTTCTGCAGACAATTTGGAAACCATGGAACTTAGACTGCAGACTGATTTAATACAGATGGAGAAGTGGATACTCAGCTCGGGCTTACTCCTCAATGCAAAGAAGACACAGAGTCTGTTATTTACTGTGGGTTGCATTAGAAGAACTGGGCGCAAGATGCGACTCCACTTGCAAGATGGAACTTTCATAAATAATGTATCTAGCTATAGGTATTTAGGTTTCCAGGTAGATTTTGGGATGACATATGCTGAGCACATAACTTTGCAAACAAAAAAAGTAAATCAAAGACTTGGGGCACTCAGAAGAGTAGCTAGTAGTTTGTCTTTAGTTGCTAGAGAGAGGTTGGCTAAGCAAATGCTTCTTCCAGTGTTGGAATATGGTTCTATCATTTATATGAATTCAACTCAGCACTAAAAAAGATAAATCAAACTTATTACCGAATTGGTAAATTCACTACTGGTAGTAGAAATAAGCCTCATTATTGTGTAGTTTACAAAAATTTGAAATGGCTCCAACCAGAGGCCCAGAGAAGATATATATGGCTTGTTGTATTCTATAACATATTACATAAAAAATGTAACCATCCAGTATTTAATCAGGTGAAATGAGAAATTTTATGTGGGCAATGAACTGAAACAAGAAATTCATCAAATTGAATCCCTATGCACAGAAGTTTTAATAGGTTAGGCGATAAAACACTTCAAAATAGTATAGCAAGTAGCTGGAATAAGTTGTCAGATGAACCGAAGACTGCTACAAGACTCTTTAGATTTAAAATCATTCTATTTGATTATTTATGGACCTCTTGTACATGTTTTTAGTTAAGTTCTGTTGTATGGTCTATTGAAGGTCATATGTTTTTGTTGTATTGTAATGTTATAAGTGTGTTTTTTATATGATGTAGCTACATGACTTTGTTGTAAATGGAACTCACATCCCAACAAATGTTTTCCTGTTTAAAAATAAATGTTATCGTATCATGTCGTATCGTATCGTATTGTATCATATCATATCGTATCATATCATGTGCACTTGGCTGAGATGATGAAACAACTGATGAACCAAACTTGGGCTTGCCTCTGGGTCAGCTGATCAGCAGGTGGGCCTTGACCCCACAGAGCACTTTTATACACAAGCCATAGTCGGGTTTCCCCTGACAAACAGAACACAATGAGGAACAATGCTAGCTGGTCAGTGAAGAACCTGGCAATCCTCCACAGCTCTGGGCAAGAAGCTGAAGACTTCTGATTGTCAGCTGGTTCTTTAGATGATCTGCAGCAATGACCACTGGTAGGTATCCGGCACCTAGGACACCTCCCAAGAAGAAGACTGATAGTGATGCAACTCTCTGGCGGCCTCAACGGAGTGACACGGACATGTGCACACTTCCAGATGGCTGGCAAAATAAGAATGGGGCATGCATGATGATAAAAGAGGTCCCTCACACTTGAGCCAGGGTGGCTCCTAAGCTGACTCACTACTGGATACCTTACTAGTGGCTCTCAATCACTTACTGTTATAGAACTGATGCAGGAACACTCATGGTGGAACTTTGGAGCAGGCTGACATCACTGGAGGTGGTTCTGCTGCAGACGGTGGATAGGCCAGGGACCTCCCAGGGTCAGCATCAGGTTCTGGTGAAGCTTGTCCAGGAAACAAAGGTGAAGCTGGAAATCAGGTACACCAGGGCACAATTCAATAACAGTTCAGTAGCAAGCAAACAGTTCATATTTTTAAACAGACAGTTCAGTTTTTGCACAGCATGCAGTCTCTGGAGGGTGCTAGGCAAGCAGCAGCACAGTTCAGTTTGGGTGGGGCTTGAACAACCTTCAAGACAACTTTGTCCAACTCAGGGCAACTAGACCTCTTCCCCTCCCCAAAGGGTTCTGCACCTGTAAGGTTGGTTCTGTGCTTGGGCTATTCCCCCAGAACAAACCCCGTTCTTCATGGTCATAACCACCCCTGTGACAGAACCTATGGGGCTCCCAGTCCTGAATCCACCTCCCTCATTAATACCAATTGTGCCCCTGCACATGCATAGTGCCTTGTCCAGCCCTGTCCACTTACTGGCTTCCACATAAGCCTAGGCCCTTGTGTCCAGCCCACCCCTTCCAGAAATGGCTATGGGTCCTGCCTCTGGCACGGAATGCTGTCACAACACCACAAAAGGGTGGCCACCCAACTCTCTCTGTCTTTCTGGGGCTACATGGTGCCCCTGTCTATGGGGCACTCAGCCAACTGCCTGTTGTCCCCCCCCTTGGTTATTAGTGGCTGTCCCTTTAAAGTCCCTTCTTTTCCCTTTTCCTGTTGGACACCCGGCCAACTGCCCTGATCTGCTTCTCCATCTTGCTGGGCACTCAGCCCACCGAGTTCTGGTCCTCCAGTCTTCCCTTGGGGCGTCTGCCTTGTGGGGCCTTTCTAGCACCAGCGATGCTTAGTTTTTTTCAAGTTGGGCTTATGGCCCACGTTTCCCCTCTCACTCCTTTTCTTCCCCTCCTTGGATCTTCTGCTTTTTGGGGGCCCCCCACCCACACCAGCAGCACTCAGTATTTTAAATGTGAGCTACCAGCCCACATTTCCCTGGTTTCCCCTGTCTGTTTCTACCTCCTCCCCTCTCCCTAGCACATGCAGTGTCAGTTAAACAAAGACTTGGGCACTCGGCCCACTCATTGTGAAGTTGGGACCTCTGGTGGCTGGAAAGATCATTGGTGGTACTGGTGGGGTAGCCAGGGAGTGGTGCTCCTACCCCGCATTGTCTCTACTTGTCCATGACTGCTTGCAGAGCCATTGATGCTGGGACGGTTGTTCCCACCTGGACACACTTTTCACAACACCACTTTGGTCTTCTCTCAATGATTTCCTGAAAATGTTACCACTGCACGCTGGCAAGCTGAGGAGTAACTTGCAGAGCAGGAGCTGTGTTGAGCTGTTTTTAATTCTAGAAAAGGTATGCCGTCTAAGGAAATTGCCATACCTGTCTAAGACTTCAGCTCTTTTCAGGTCATCTTGAACGTCCGTCTTCAAGTTTTCTCTCCACTGCCGTTTCCTTTCTCTCTTGCAGGGGTGAAGTGCAGAAGGTGGTGCAGCCATTCTGATGAGGGAGATGGAAAGAAGTGCTGAGGAGCATTGGTGGTAATCGGAGGAAAATGAGTAGGAAATAAAAATATAAAGGAAGTGTTTGCTGTGTTTTGCTGTGCCTTACTGTCTGTCATATTGTGTTTTTGCTTGTATTGGATGTTTGATGTGGCTGAGTTGAGGAAAACCCATTGGATCAGATATTTTTAAACCAGTATATTTATTTCTTATTTATGTCAGCGTTTATAGTTAGAAACAAGTTAGTAAAGTTAGTAAAGTATATAATAGGGGTAAAACTTTTTGTAACAATTTGTAAGGATTTTAAAAATATTTTCTTTAGATTCAGTAGTTTTAGTTTTTCACGCGCTTGGTCAGGTGGTATGACCACATAAAGTGCATGCGTGGCATTCTCTTAGTTTAGATTTGTCATCTTGCAGCATTGTGTAGTGTCTCTGCATGTTTATCTGCTATTTCTCTCTGGGAACTACTGTTGATTTGTTTGTGAGCTGTGAGCTGTGAGCTGTAAGATTTTTTTCAAAGCAGCTATAAAGCAGTACTGACAAGATAGTTTAGCCTGCTCAACCACCTAATACCTAATACCAGCTGTTATCAGTTGTTATCAGCTGTTACGGCTTTAGCTTTATTGAACCTGGGGAAAGCTAAATGCTGTATCTTTTGGGAAGACCAGAGAGACCAGGGTTTTAATATGATTACAGAGTAAGTCATTACTAAAATATTTTTATGTCTGTCTATTTTTCCTGCAAGTTTATGTTATTGGTTAAAAATTGCAGGTTGATTTTAACATTATGTGGTTTTCTCAAATAATAGAATATAAGAGAGTATTAGTGAATTTTTATAAATCTATATCTTTTTAAAGTTGATGGTGCAAATTTCTTGTTTTTTATCTTCTTCTGTTTAAGAGCCCCAACTTATGTGCTGTGGAGAAATATAAAATTAATTAAGGAAGAGGACTATTTGAAGGAACCCTGGCCTGTATGTTATAAAGAAAATGCTGAGAAACTGGAGAGACTGGAGAACTGTGAATTGTGAACTATGAATGGTGAATTGTGAATTGTGAACTGTGAACTGTGAATGCATGAACAAGGGTTAATATATCTTCTATATCTTGTATATTTTTTATCTTCTATACCAGCTATACCTATATCACCTATACTAACTATACCATCTATACCACCCATATCTTAGAGTAACACCTGGTGGTAAGAACAAAAAGGGAAAAAGAAGTGACCCATGTTATCTGGAGGGAGTAGAAGAATTGAATGTAAATAAGAACTAAAGAGAAGGAATTTTAAGGGCTTTACAGACTTTATGAACTGCCGGGCCTGTGTTTCTGTCTTCTTATTTTTTATTTTATGAAAGGTTGATTGGTTGCTAGTTTATATTTGATAAGTAAATAGAGTGTAGGGAGTTTATTTATTTATTTAGATTTTGATAACTGGGTAAGCTCACTGAGACCAGAGGTCCCTTTTTCATGAGCGACCCAGATTAGTTACAGACATAATTACATATATTGGCAAGAGTACACAGTAGTACATAGATTTGGTAGGAGTACACACTAGGGTTGATAGAAGAATTGAAGGACAAGGAGAGGGAGAAGGAATAAGATGGATTATTGAAATTAGGGGATTACAAGTAAACTGTAAACTGTAAACTGAAAGCTGAAAGCTTGGGAGTTCCTATGTTCTGTTGCACATACAATTGTTGTATTTGCACTTCTTAATATACCTCAACTGTCTTAAAATAATAATGTATATATTTCTATATATTTTTATATGTCTGATACTTGAGGCTGAGATTGAAAAAGTTTAACTTAGATTGTCTTACTAGTCCTTTATTGGTGCCCTTTTTTCCTTTATAATATTTAGTAATTATGGTAATTACAAGAGCTCAAGCTAATGAATCAGATAAAATACAGGATGCCCCTAACATCCAAAAGGTTACAGAAGGAATGGTGAACATGTATCAAAATAATATGTCACCTGATGTTAACAGTAGGCTAATAGATGTACTTGATAAGACGTTTAGTAAGATAATAGACAAAGAACAGAAAGGGTTAGGAATGTTAGAAGAATGGAATGTGAGAAAGAAAAAAGCAAAGAAAGCTGATAAAAATGGAGGAAAAGGTGGAGAAGGAAGCGAAGGAATTGGACAAAAGGATATAAAAAATGTTAAGAGAAATAATGGAAATGGTAGAAATGGTAGGAAAGGGAAAAAGGAAAGTAAGAATGTGACACAAACTAAGATTTCCCCATTGTAAAGGAAAAATACTAATATGAGGGTCTCATTAAAGTCTGAGGTGTGTGAAAAAAGGGATGTACTAACCAAACTTTGGCAAATAAAGGAATTAAAGAAATTAAAGTAACTAAAGAAATAAAAACTCAGAGCTTTTCAATGTCTACCCCATAACAGAAAAATATATGAATACGACTATGACTCCATTTTCCCTCAGAGTATGTAGTTCAGAACTAATAGAGGGGAGTGCTTTGGAGAAATTAACTGGAGATGTCACTTTATATACCCCAATAGTAAGTAGGAATCTGATAAATGATGAATCACATGGTAAAGGTGGAAAAAATGGAAATCCTTGAAGAATTGCAATATACTATACAAGGTCTTAAAATGCTGGATGATCATCAAAAAATAAATAGTTGTGTTGATACAAAGGTTGTAATAGAGAGCCTGGTACCAGGGTGTGACTAGGATGATAGGTTTGGAATAGAAAGAGAGAGAGAGAGAGAGAGAGAGATAGTGGAAGAATCCATGATGTATTATCCCACAGCAATTAGTGAAGAGATAATTGCAATTATGAAAAATCAACATGCTGCAAATTTGATATTAATGGAGCAATTGATAGCAATAAGAAATGAAATTGATACACATAAGGAGAATATAGCTATAAATGGATATAGAATGGATGAGATATTGGGTGTTTTGAATAAAATTCAACCTCCAAAGGAATCATCATCAATTATGATGATGGATGAGGTGACAGAAAATAAAGAAAAAAGAATAAAACCAGATTTCTCCTCCTTGCTATTATTAGATGATATTAAGAACAATGAATCTATAGCTCAGAGGAAAAAAAGAAAAAATAAGAGGAAGGTCCTGAATAAGATCAAGTGAAAGAGTGATAGGAGTTGTGTACAGAGTAATAAAAATCTGAAAGGGAGACAAAAGGAAGACAGAGAACCTGAGGAACATGAAGATACACATAGGTTAGGAGTTGGATCAGTGTTAAAGACTCTGGATGCTGATATTGCAAAGCAAGGGCAGGAGATGAGTGGCCTAAAACATGAAATAAAAGATATGGAGGAAAATTCAAAAAAGGATCAAAATGTAATAAGTAAAAATCAAGAAGAATGGGAAAGGTGTGAAAAGTGAGCAAAGGATTGTTGTTTAAAATTGTATGGTTTAAAGAGACTGGATGATGAGTCAGAAACAACTTTGAAGGTTTGGGTAATGAAAATATTTAATGAAGTACTTGAAATGGCAATTGAAGAAGGAGATATTCTTAAAGTGATAAGGCCATTAAATCCTGCCTTTGCTGATATAGTATGGATAAGGATTACTCATAAGAGAGTGGCACAATATCTGTGGAGAAATGGCCATTTATTGAACTATTTGAAATTAAGTATGGAATTAGAATCAGGAACTATATATAAAGAAGAGAATGTGACAGTAAATCAGCAAAAGAAACCTATGATAATAACAATGTTTGGTTATCCAGCAATTTATAATGAGACACCAAGAAAGCTGACATGGTCTATTTGTAATCTGATTTCCAATGTATCTCAAATTAGATTAGGAAAAATGGGTATTATGAGCACTTATAGGCATGAAAACTTAAGTGGAGATAGTCAGGTGGATATAGTATGCAAGAATGAAGAAGTAGCACAGATAATATTGGAATGTTATGGGAAATTGGATAAGATGGGAATTTATGTAGTGGATATGAATGCCCTTCATAAAGTAAGTGACCAGGCATCAAGAAAGAAGATAGAAAGAAAGATAATGAGCTGTAGTGAACATTTTATTATAAATGAATCAATTGAGACCTATAATAGGTATCAATTGCTAGAAGAAGAAAGTTGACCAGAAGAGAAAATTCGAAAGAGTGATTTTGGAAAATATAGTAATGATATCATAAATAAAGGACATGATGTGATCAAGAAAGAACAAACCCTGATTAGTTTTATGGCTTGGAATACAGCAGGTTATAGCACTAGATTATATAATCCGGATTGGCTGACATTTATTAAAGAAAGTTCAGTCATTTGTCTACAAGAGACATGGCATGATATTAAAATAGAATTACATTTAAATGGGTATCAAACCCTGCAATGCCCAAGTTATAAGAATACTAAACTAGGAAGAAGAGCTTGTGGTTTAATTATGCATAGAAACATAGAACATAGAAGTTGACGGCAGATAAGGACCGCAAGGCCCATCCAGCCTGCCCATTTCTTTTTCTACCTTATAAATGTGCCATCGGCCTTTGCTCTGTCAGTGGTCTATCTATTCATAGTCATTTGTATTGCTCCCTTATGCCTATCCCATGCCTGTTTGAAGCCCTGTACTGTATTCATAGCCACCACTTCTTGTGGTAAGCCATTCCATGCATCCACCACCCTTTCTGTGAAAAGAATTTCTCACATTCCCCTTAATCGGCCCCCTCTAATCTCATGCTGTGTCCTCTTGTCCTGCTATTTTTCTTATATTTAAACATGTTAGACTCTTTCACCTTGTTTATGCCCTTAAGGTGTTTGAATGCCTCGATCATATCACCTCTCTCCCTCCTTTGCTAAAGGGTATACATATTGAGCTCTGTTAATCTGTCCTCATATGTCTTCTGATGCAGTCCCTGCACCATTTTGGTTGCCCTTCTCTAGACTGTCTCAATTTGGTTAATGTCCTTGTGAAGGTGTGGCCTCCAATACTGCACGCAGTACTCCAGATGGGGCCTAACCAGTGTCTTGTAAAGGGGGATTATTACCTCCCTCTTCCAACTTGTGATACCCCTACTAATACACCCTAACACCCCCCTAGCCTTACATACTGCTTTAGAGGTCTGCTTGGATGATTTCAGGTCATCAGTGATGATGATGCCCAAGTCTCTTTCTTCCTTTGTGACTGCTAGCAACTCCCCTCCCAGCCTGTAGGTGGCTTCAGGGTTTCTCTTCCCTATGTGCATGATTTTGCACTTCTTTGCATTAAATCCCAGTTGCCACTCTTCTGACCATTTTGCTAGTTTATCCAGATCTCTTCTCATTCTGCCCACCCCATCTGGATCATCTACTCTGTTGCAGATCTTGGTGTCATCTGCAAACAGACAAGCCTTACCCTCAGTCCATCTGCAAGGTCACTAATGAAGATGTTAAAGAGGACTGGTCCCAGGACTGATCCCTGAGGTACCCACTTGTGACTTGCATCTCTTCTGACTGTATACCATTTACCACCACTCTCTGTTTTCTGCCCTCAATCAGTTTGCCACCCAGTTGACCAACTTCTGACCCACCCCAAGCCTACCCAGCTTATTTATCAATCTTCTATGTGGAACAGTGTCAAAAGCTTTGCTGAAGTCAAGGTAGGCGACATCAACTGCTCCCCTTGGTCCACCACTCTGGTTACCCAGTCAAAGAAATCTATGAGATTAGTTTGACAGGACCTTCCTTTGTAAACCCATGCTGTCTTGGATCCTGTGCCTTATGGATTCCAGGTGTTGCACTATCCTTTCCTTAAGGAGTGCCTCCATAATCTTGCCCACTACTGAGGTAAGACTGACTGGTCTGTAGTTCCCTGCCTCTTCCTGCTACCACTCTTGTGGAGCGGGATCACATGAGCCCTTCTCCAGTCTTCTGGGACCTCTCCTGTGCTCAGAGACTCACTAAACAATTCTGCTAATGGCTCTGCTAGTTCCTCCTTTAGCTCCTTAAGTACCCTGGGATGTATGCCATCAGGTCCCATTGCCTTATCCACCCTGAGCTTAGCAAGCTCTTGTAGGACCCTTTCTTTTGTGAAGGGGTAGTGCTCACCTCCCTCCCCCCTGTGTCCATGATGCTGAGCTGTGGGCCCTGCCCTACCTTCTCTTCAGTAAATACTGAGCAAAAGTATCTATTTAGGATAGATGCCTTTACAGGGTCCTCCTCCTCACATGTTCCCTTTTCTCCATTAAGCTTAGCAATACCCCCTCTGGACTTTCTCCTTTCACTAATGTATCTATAGAAAGTCTTGTCACCTTCTTTTACTGTTCATGCTAGTGTTTCCTCAGTTTGGGACTTTGCCTGCCTTACTGCCTTCCCTGCTTCCCTTAGGGCAGTTTGGTATGCCTCCCTATCTTCATGCTGCTGTGTTCCCCTTATATTTCCTGAAGGCCAGCCTTTTGGCTCTGACCTTTTCTGCTACTGTATTTGAGAACCAAAGTGGTTTCCTTTTTCTTTTGCACTTCTTTTTCTGTCTAACACATTGGGATGTTCCTTCAATTATTGCATCCTTAATGCTTGTACACTTTACCTGTGTTTCTTTTTGCCAGGGCTAGCTTAACTCTGTTGGCCATCTTATCAAAGTCAGCTCCTCTGAAGTCCCATATTTTTGCCTTGGAATGGGATGATTTAGATGTAGTAGCCAAATTGAACCATACCATGTGATGGTCACTGGCCCCCAGGTGACCTTCTACCTGGAGATCTGTGATCCCTTCCTTGTTAGTCAGTACTAGATCTAGGATAGCCCTGTCTCTTGTGGGTTGCTGTACCAGTTGTTTGAGGCCCTCCCCCCTGCAGGGAATCCACTATGTGTCTAGTTCTGGCAGATGTTCCTGCTGGTATTGACCAATCTGTATCTGGCATGTTGAAGTCTCCCATTATCAGAACCTCCCCTTTAGCTGTCATGTTTGTATATCTTCTAACAGTAATGTGTCTATGTCCTTCCCTGGTCTGGGGCCTGTAGACAGCCCCAGTTCTTATGGCTGTCCATTTCCTGTTTCAGGGTGACCCACAGTTCTTCTGGCTCCTTATGTGTATTCTGAATTTCTGTAGCTTTGATATTTTCATTGACATACAGAGCCACTCCTCCCCCTTTGCACCTCGGTCTCTTCTGAACAATACATAGCCAGGTACTGAAGTTTCCCAAGTGTGGTTACTGGTAAACCACATCTCATTAATTGCTACTATGTCCAGCTTAGCCTCTGACATTATTGCCTGCAGGTCTGGGATCTTATTTCCCAGGCTATGAGCATTTGTGTGCATGATTTTCCATTGGCCAGATTTTGGTGTGTTAGTTGTTGGGTGAGGTTTGGCATTACCCCTGTGTGTCGTACGGGGAGACAAACCTTTTTTCTTACCTGGTGATGCAAATGAACTGCAAACATGCTGAATCCCTGTTTAACCACTAGCTGAGGGGAGGGTGTTCTTCCCATTCGATGTATGGGGTGCTGCACCCCTCTCCCCATTTGCTAGTTTAAATATTCTGCAAAGACGTCAAACTTCTGCCCCAATGCACTGACTCCCTCCTTAGTCAGATGCAGTCCATCAAATTTAAAGAACTTTCACTCCCAGAACTGTTGCCAGTTCCCTACAAATCTGTGTCCTTTTTCCTGGCACCAGCCCTTGAGCCACGTGTTTAGCTCCCCTATCTCCCCTTCTCTGACCTTCCATCCATCTGCTCCCCTCTCACAGACTGGTAGGATCTCAGAGAAGGAGATGCCGGATGAAATAGATGATAGTATGTAAGAAATGCATGTAAGAAATGGAATATTTAAATTTATTAAATTTATTAAAGAATCGTCTAAAGATGATTATCACATGATCCTAAGATTGGGGTCAAACAAATTATCTATAATATTAGTTAGTTGTTATATACCATCAGCTAAGTCTAAATATTATAAAGAATTGGTATGACAAAGGTTAGAAAGTAGTATCTCTGAAGTATCCCTGGAATATCCAGAGGGTCCTCTAATACTACTTGGGGACCTCAATGGCAGAGTTGGAAGGTTTGATGGTCTAACAGGTAATACAGTTATGTACTGGATATATCCAGACACTGAAAACTTTATGAGAAAAACAAAGGATGAAAAAACTAATTTAAATGGGAGAAAATTGTGTGAAATGCTAATAAATAATGGACATTATGTTCTGAATGGGTGATTAAAGGGGGATGAAGATGGAGCAATAACTTATGTTTCAAAACATGGAAATACAGTACTTGATTTAATATGCTGGAGAGGTCCCAGTGATTGGTGGAATCTATTAACTATACCACTAAGGCTTAAAAGTGATCATCTACCAGTAATAGCCTATACTGATCAATTGGAGGAGAGAATGGTTATAGTAAATAATAAAACAAGACCAATTCAAGAGGAAATTAGATATAAGAAACGGATTAGGTAGACGGTGACTTTAGAAACACAAATTATAGGACAGCTAGAGGCATTCTTTGATAAGATTAAATTGCAATTGAATGAGCTAGATATTATTGTACTTTATGGTAGATTGAAAAACTTTTTTAAAGAAATTCAGCCTAAATTATATAAAGAAGGAGGTTTTATAACCAATATGCAGGCTAGGGGATGGTTTGATAAAGACTGTAGATTAAGTGAAAAATGACTTATGAAATGTCTGAGAGTATATAGACAAGATGGTAGAGAAGAAACATATGATACTTTAAAGTTGGTAAGGAAAGAATATAGGATTTTATTGGCATCTAGGAAAAAGGAATTTTATGCTGAGCAGCGGAAACAAATTATAGAAATAATAAAAGCAAAGGATAATAAGAAATTTTGGACATTAGTAGCCAGAGGTTGTAAGGAACTTTTGGTAAAAAATGTAAATTATATAGATGGTGATGGTTGGATGAGGCATTTTTCAACTGTAATGTATAACATGATTGAGGAGAATTCATAGCCAATTATGGAAAAAAGTGTGATAAGCATGAATTTTAGTCCAATTACAAATGCTGAAGTAAGTTTGGCAATAGGGAAATTCAAGTTTAACAAGGCGCCAGGACCTGACATGATCCTGGGTGAGCTATTTAAAATTAAAGATACTTGTTGGACAGAGTTCTTAGCTTCACTGTTTAATAAATGTATATATAATAATTTTATCCCTGAGTCTTGGAGGGGTGCAGTAATAGTGCCTATCTATAAAAAAGGTAAAAAATATGATCCAAAAAATTATAGGGCAATTAGTTTGCTGGACACTGTTGGAAAGATTTTTACCAGAATATTACTGGACTGCATTATGATAAGTTTAGAAAAAAACAAGGACTTATCTCCCCTTCAGGCTGGTTTTCATAGGACATACTCTACTATGGATAATTGTTTTATATTACATCATTTATGTGAGAAATATGTTAAGATAAGGGCATATAGGTTATATGCAGCATATATAGATTTTTCTACTGCATTTGACACAATTGCCAGAACTAAGCTATGGGATACAATGTACAGCATTAGTATTGAACCAGTACTGGTAAATAGTATAAGGTTATTGTATACCTATACATGGGCACAGGTTAGACTGGATATGAGAGGTAATCTTTCTCCACAGTTCCCAACACATATGGGAGTAAGACAGGGGTGTATACTTGCCCCGACTCTGTTTGCAATTTATTTAGATCCACTGCTGAGAACTCTGCAAATGACTAATACAGATTCTCCTAAAATTGGAACAGATTATTGTGCGGGACTTGCATACGCCGATGGCCTGATATTATTATCATTAATGGCAAAAAGCCTTCAAGATAAGTTGAACCTCCTCAAAATATTTGCTAAGGATATGAAATTAAAAGTGAATATGTCTAAATCTAATATAATGCTGTTTGGGGAAAAAATATCATGGGAAATGGTACATAAACCTACAACCATTGCAAATGATAAATGAATATACTTACTTAGGGCTGGTCTTCTCAAAAAAGTTATGTTGGAAGACCCATTATACCACAATTTACAATAAGTTAGGAGACTCAGTTTTGGCAGTAAAAATATTTCATTTGAAGTTTGGGGGTTATAGTATAAAACCATTATTAAAAGCTATTGAAGCAAAATGCAATTCACAAACATATGGAACAGAAATAAGTGAACATAAGTATTTAAAAAACATGGAAAAACCAGTAATGCAGCTGTTGAGGTCTACACTGGGTTTTCCTCTGATGGTACCAGCTTCATATGTATGTGCAGAAACAGGATTAACAAACCTAAAGATACTAGCTGAGTCAAATATTATTAAATTCTGGATAAGATTAAACACTCAAGAGGATGCTAGAATGTCCAAAAAATGTTTGGAAGAAAAAAAATACTGGGTTATGAATGGCATCAAGTCACCGTGGTTGCAGAAAGTTAGAAGGATATTGAAGACAGTAGAATTAGAGCAATTACTGGACTTGACATTTCAGAACATGGCGATTTCTGTTCAATATAAGAAATACATTAACAAATTGTTACTTAAGAAGTTTAACAATATAGATATGGAAAATATCAAAAATTCCTGTTACTCGTTATGGTACAGTAGTAATATCTTAAATCATAAATATAAATATTACTTGGATGTGTTAGAAGAACCAGAATTAAGAAAAGTTTATGCCAGATTTAGAATCGAGTCTCAGGAGTCAAATAAACTAACAGCTAGATTCAATAGAGAAGTAGATCCAGTACATTCCTATTGCCTATGTGGAGCTTTAGAGATATAAAATTTATCACATATGATGTTAAAGTGTATATGGTATGAGAAAGCTAGAAATAAATGGCTGGCAGACATTCTATCTGATTTACAAGGTTTTGATGATGAATTAAAGATTAACATACTTCTTACAAAAAATGATAAATATACAATAAGGAAAACAGCAACATTTTTAATTAATATAAGGGAAATAAGGGCTAGTAATATTAGGACAATGATTATAAAACCCTAAAAAGATTAAAATCTAGGGTGCAATCAAGTTATTGTATTATGGATTGTCTTAAATAAGTATATGTAAATGTGCAATGGATTTTTATATTTTCTGCATGTTCTTTTTTGTACAGTTGGAGGTTGTGTAGGTTTTATGTATATGTCTATTTTATACTCTCTGTTTTGTAAAGATCTTTTTAGATTGAACAATAAAAACTAACTAATTACACTCTCTCAAAGTGCTTCCCCTATACATTGGGGCCCAAGGGAGAAGGAGGGATTACATTGGGGAGCCATGCTCTGACCCAACTGACCATGTTGCTGCTGCCTTTCCTTGGAGGGGAGTGACACTGGAGGAGTCAAGGATCACATGATGGTAAACTTTCCATGGCTGTGCTCTCTGCATCCTCCATCCTCCTTATCAAGCCACTGACTCCCTCTTTTTTTTATAATTCAAATTTTATTAAAGTTTCCATTACAGAGAACGAGTCATGGTGGAGTACATCATAAACCCCGAAGGGCAGGCACAAAATACAAAATGATTCACTCTCCCCCAACCCCTACCCACCTGACCCAATACCCACCCCAAACAACCCAGCACATCGGTACTCTTTTAGCACAACACCAGAGAATATAACCTGGTAGTACTTAGGCCTGAAGTGCATAAAGAGTCTGCAGTGGGCCCCAGATCTTGTCAAACTTTTCCAGTTTGTTGTATAGACTGGCAATGGTCCTCTCTGTTCTGAGGTTCACCAACAATTCCTGAAGCCATTCAACATAAGATGGTACCTCCGTGTCCTTCCAGTGCCTCAACACCACCTTTTTAACAGACATCGATATCAATGCTATAAGATACCTCCTGTTCACCACCGAAATAGAGGAGAAATCCCCGAAAGACATATTTTGGGGGTGAACAATTCTGAGACCCCCAAAAGAGGATCAGCACACAGATTAATCATGGTCCAAAGTGGGGCGATTTTAGGACAACTCCAGAAAATATGAAGGAGGTCACCTTCTTGAGACTGGCATCTTGTACAAAGAGGGGAAGACATCAGACCCAATCTGGCAAGCCTCTGTGGAGAATAATAAATGTTACACAAAATTTTGAATTGTGTTAATCTAAATCTGTCCTGCTTAAGGAATTTATGACAACTTTGCCACAAGACAGACCAATCCATATCCCTGCCCTGAAAGAGAGAGGCCCAAAAGGAGATGGGAGCATAATTACCAGGGTAAGCATGAGGCGAAGCCACCAACTCTGTAAGGGTAGCCTGAAAACTGACATTGGGAGCAAGAGGGGGGACCGGACCCATTACCTTAACCAGTAAGTGACGAAATTTAAAAATCTTGAAAAATCTTAAAAATTGCTGTGTGAGGTAACATAAACTTGTGCATAATGCCAGCAGAAGAGCACCATTGACTACTGGATAACATAAAGTCATCTAGACGGCAGTTTCTTATCTGAGGGATCCAACTAGGTGAGAGAAGCTTACCGTCCAGCGAAAAATTAGGGTGGTCTATAACAGGTTGAGATAAATCCTTGAGATTTTTGTACTTCAGAAAAGCACACAATTGAGTATGAACCTTGATTGAGATGGCAATAGGGGAGCTACATAGAGATTCAGGTAAAGAACTAACCTTGGTGTATAGCAACGCAGCCAGAGAAAGGCCATGTTTTCTAATGGCAGCAGACTTTACGGCTAACCAAGTTGGGATATAAGTGGCGGCCATGGATTGCTGATCCACGGTCTGCCATCTGAGATACTTATTGGTCTGACTGGCTCAGTAACAGAACCCAATATGGGGAAGTCTTAACCCTCCTTTAGCCTTCAGAGCCGCTAACTTATGGAAAGCCATCCTAGCCTTCTTGTCACCCCATATAAAGGTAGAAATCATGCTATGCACTTTTTTAACCCAGGCCAGGGGGAGCCATATGTTTAGCATGTTAAGGGGGTAGAATAAACAAGGAAATACGTTCATTTTGATTAGGTTAATTCTGCCCCATAGAGAGAGGGGGAGTAAAGTCCACCGACGGAGGTCTAGATCTATTTTATATACCAGTGCATCAATATTGAGTTGTCTGAGCCGTGCCGTGTTTCAAGTGAGAAGGAGCCCCAGATATTTAATATAATCTGACTTCCAAGTGAGCACAAACTCAATAATGTCCTGTTTATGTACCTTGTGGTTAAGAGGAAAAACCACAGTCTTACCTACATTGAGTTTATAATTCAAGACCTTACTGAAGTCATCTATTAACTTCAGAAATACGGGAATAGATGTGAGTGGATGGGTTACCTGCAACAGAAGATCATCTGCATAGGCCGCCACTTTAACCACCTGCTCCCCGAGAGACATACCCGAGATGCCCTGGGTGCCAGACAATCTCCTGATAAGAGGCTGTAGGTAGATATTAAAGAGAAGGGGGGATAAGGGACACCCCTGTCTGGTCCCTACATGTAATTTGAAGGGGGTGGAGATAACACCATTACATGAAATTGTAGCAGAAGGGAACTTGTATAAAGAGCTAACCCAATTCCGGAATTGGTAGGAAAACCAAAAACTTCCATCGTAGCAAACAGGTAATCCCAATGAACTCTGTCAAACACTTTCTCAGCATCCAATGAAATCAGGACCACTAGATGCGTAGCATCCTTGGATGCTGAGAAGACATGAGACAGGGCCCTCAGATGATCTACAGAGGATCTACCTTTCATAAAGCCAACTTGATCTGCCCCAATTAAAAAGGGAAGTACTGCCTCCAAACGGTTGGCTAATAGTCTTGCCAGGATTTTAATATCATGGTTAAGAAGGGAGATTGGCCTGTAACTGGAGACCAGATCAGACGGCCTATCCGGCTTAGGCAACAAAACAATCAGCGCCTCAAAAAGGGAGGGATCAGATTCTTGACCGGAGAGAATAGCCTGAAAAAGTGGCAGCAAAATGGGAATCAATTGCTTAGAGAAAACTTTGTAAAAGTTGGAGGTAAACCCGTCAGGGCCTGGAGATTTGTCGGATGGGAGAGATTTAATTACCCTTTCAATCTCACCCTCAGAGACAGGAGACTCCAAAATTTTCTACTGGGATTGTGAGAGAGCTGGCAATTGTAAATCACTCAGATATTCAAGAAGTCTCTCCTTAGATGGGGAATTAACCATAGGGCCATATAAGTTCTGGAAATAATTTGTGAACTCCTCTGCTATCTCTGAGGGCGAGACCACAAGGGAGTTATCTTTGGAGAAATGGACTGCAGGAATAAATCTAGCAGATTCCTGTTGCTTAATACGCAGTGCCAACATTTTGCCGGCCTTCTCACCCTGATCAGTATATACCACTTTTGTTTTCAAAATAGCAAATTCGGCTTGCTCCGATAACATTGCTAGGTAGGCTTCTCTCAATTTAGCTAATTCTTGTTTAAATGTCTCAGAAGAGGATGGAGAGAGAGCCATCTCCATGCCCCTAATCTGAGAGGGAAGGTCAGAGATCCAAGATGCCCTCTCTTTTTTCCTTTTCGATGTTAGGCCGATTATAATCCCCCTTAAATATGCTTTACAAGCACCCCATATCATATCGGGCTTCTCCACAGAGTTGGAATTGGAGGCAATAAACTGCTCTATTTGGGATATTATATATTGAACCATCTTTGGCTCCTTCAAAATTTGATTATTCAACTTCCACCTGCCCCCTTTACTGGGCAGCGACCCTAGGGTCATTTGGCAGGTGACCACAGAGTGATCCGACGGGGGCCCTGAAACAATACTAGAGCTTATGACCCCAGGTAATAGAGATTGAGAGATGAGGATATAATCAATCCTCGAGGAAGTTGCATGGACTGGAGAAACATAAGTATATTCCCTTGTACTAGGATGTAATACACGCCATATATCAAAAAGACCTATAGAGTCCAAGAGGTCTCTAAAAGCTCTTTGTGCTGGGGAAAGTCCTTGACGGGATTGGCCTGACCTGTCAAGAGCCTGATCAAAAACAAGATTGAAGTCACCCCCTATAACCATGGGGATATCCAAAAATGGAGTTAGGGCTTCTATTATCTGGACAAAAAAACTGGGGGAATCTACATTAGGGCCATAAATAACGCCCAAGACAATATCCAAGGTATGCAATCTGCCTTTTACAAATAAAAATCTGCCGGAAGGATCAGGTATAACTTGGAGAGGTTTGAACGGAACCGACCTATGCAAAAGGATCATAACCCCTCTGCTATGGGTCATGCCCTCCGACGCAAACAGCTGCCCAATTTGCTGCCGTCTCATTTTGTCAGCCTCCCTCATAAGCAAATGCTTCTCCTGCAAAAATATAATTTCTGCCTTCAGATGGTTTATATGTTTTAGGATTTTATATTGCTTAGTCCTATGCCTTGCCCTTTTAACGTTCCAACTGATAAAGTGGATATTTCTAACCATCACTCAAGATGCCAGTCAGAAATCTCCGAAAACACCACATGTATTTATGTTTCTCCTCAATATTTCTCCAAGCGAGATATGCGCTGGGTTGTTCTACCTCCCCCCCACCCCTGCCATCACTAAATCCATCCCCCCAATCAGCCCTCTGAACCCCCCCCAGGCACCCCATAAACCCTGACCCCTCCTCCAACACCCACCCACCTTTTGCATGGTACATGATGATCAGCTAACTGAAAAGAACCTCTCCCTCCAACCTCCCCGCCCTCGTGAACCAGAAAACCAGAACACTATCCCTTTATAAACAGAACACTCCATAGAGAGTAGTACCTCCATCGTTCTTATAAATTGTCATCATTACTAACTTGTGTAAAGAAGTTGTCTGTACAAACCTGTAAAGAAAATAATTCTCCCTAGAGTCCCAATGAACCATGCTACTACCTGATTCACAGAGGGTAAAATGTGTATAACACTTGCATCATACATGAAAATAGTAAACACAGATGCCCTCTTGAGGTGCTACCCTCGAATAACGGAGGTGAACAGCCGAGAAAGCGGGCCATTACTGCCTGCTTTTGTATAGGAGAAACTCAAGGGCTCCTGGGCCACTGTCCGGATCATATTTCTGAGACCAGAGGCAGTAACCATCTCGCTTCATTAGTGGAAATTTGAAAAGGGAGATGAGGAGTCCTCCATAAACTGCACTCAACGAGGGTTGTTCAGAACAGGCAGACCAACGCCCCTTACAGCGGACTATAAACCTGATATCACTATCTGTCCATGGCTGCAGAATCTCCACCTAATATACAAGCAAGCCACTTTTATCACCTAATGGCAACAGTGAATGAGAAAGAGAGGGAAACCTAGAAAAACCAAACCATGAAAACGAAACCAGAAAGGGACTGCAGCCACAGACAGATTCACATTGTAAACACAGAAAACTGAGCGTTGCCCCACTCCCAACCTTGGGATCAAGACATCGCCCTTGAAAAAGTGAAATGCCAGATCTGACAGAGTAAAATTTAACTTGAACATAGTAACCCCAGATGAATACAAAATGAGACTAGATTAGACCAGAGTCAATATTATGAGAGTCAACAAATTTAAACAGTCCTGAGAGAGAAAACCAGATCGGAAAAGTGATGTCCATTAATCTGTCAGCACGAAGACCCTTCTCAAGAGCTGCAGCTTGGAATTAAATAGCCAGATAAATAGTTTATGACCAACATAGTCCCAGAGACAGAGTAGAGAAATATAATTTGCATCAGCTGAATTACGCCACCACTGAAAAACTTAGCATGGCCCCCCACACCAGGCCAACTCTCAAGCAGGCTTAAAAAGATCAGGAAGCGCTTTCTTGAGCCCTGCGGTAGCCGACTCCACTTCCTCGTAGGTCTCCCAGGAACCATTCAGGCAAACTTGAAATCTTGCAGGAAAACCCATACACAACTTGATTCCTGTGGCAATCAACTTGAGGACAAGCTTGTGAAACGTGCTCGTTTCTGGCGTACAGATAAAGGCAAATCTTGCACCACTCTCAGCTTTTCACCTTCCCATTGCAAATCTTGTGTTTCCTTGACTTTATATGAAAATGCATGTCACTCCTGGAAGTTTAAGCAGAAATATAAATGACCTGGGGCTCCAGCGGAGGGGAGTGCAGTCTGGAGCTTCTTCTATTGTGTAGCTCGCACTAAAGGGGGAAGGGCCTGCCATCTTCTCCACGAACTTTCTGATAAACTTAATGGGTTCTGAACCCTCTTCACCTTTGGGCAAACCGATGATTACCGCATTATTGCGGTGACTGAGCCCCTCCAAATCTTCCACCTTGTTCTCCAATTTCACTAGCCTTTGCCTCAGGACCACAAGCTCCAGTTTTGCTTTATCCTGTTTCCTTTCAACGGAACATATGCAAGCTTCATTATCAGCAATCTTCTTAGAGAGCTCCTCCAGGGTGCTGGAGATACCTTTTATTTCTCCTGCCATATTCTGCATTTCAGCCTTGAAAGGCTGAAACTCTTCTAGAAATCTCGAAAGGGTGAGAAGATCAGTGTCAGGGCTCTCAGAGTAGCAGGCAGTGAGGATTGCAGGGAGGAGGCCCTGGCTTTCTTAGAGGCCTTCTTGGGCGTAGCAGGAGGTGTGTGTTTGGAAGCAATTTTCCGCATCTCTTTGTCCATTGACTTCTTTTATCGAGGGCACAATACGTTCAGGAAGATAACAGACAGGTGATCTGTGATGGAAAACACCGTGAAACTGGGTTTTTAGCGATAATTAACAGGCGGTAGGTCCGAGCAAGCATAGAGGTGTCCTTCCCAGCACACCGCATCATGTGACCTCCAAGCCACTGACTCCCTCTAAAGCCACCCCCAGCCCTTTTCTAGAGCAAGGGAGGTCCTGGCACCCAGCCAGGAGATTGAGCAGCATAAGCCCCACAGGGAGGGTATCCTGCTCACAACCCCCCTTCCCAGTGTGGAACTGCATGAAATTAAACAAAGGGACTAGGAGGTGTCAGTGGAATTGCGGGCAGGGGAGAGGGATGGAATGGAGGGTGTGGGAGGGGATGGAAAATTTTACACTGGGGAAAGGATCCCTGTTCCCTTGGGTTGCCCCATACTTTGGGGGTACTTCAATTTGCCCCCCCCTTAAACACAGATATCCCCATGTATGGGGTCAATTATTACTCTGAATTTGAAAACACAAACAACATTTTATTACTCGTAACTATTTACCTAGTTTACTTTGTGCATTGATGCTTACCTTGTGTACTGTAACATTTTTAACCACTCAAATCAAAATGAACCCTGAAGAGAGATAGTTGGCTTAGTGGTATGTTTTGGGAGTAGTTCCTGCCTCTTTTTGTCAATCCGTTTATCTGTCTTGACAGGAACGGGACATGACTTTAGCAGAATTTGGTGCATTAACTTTTGAGTTCTGTCCAAAGTTTGGACCTGGTAGACATGTCAGCCTGGTCATGGGCTGTCATCTATGATGACATATATTTTAGGCTCCCATGTCCCACTGTGCCACTCTGACTTTACCAGCATTCACTCTCCTATGAGTAAGGGTGATTTCTTATCGTAGGCATCACTGGACGCTTTCCTGTTGTCTTTGTCAGTACACATTTTTTTGCTGGCCGATGACTTAGTTTCTTCTGGTGGAGGGGTCCCTTTTTTTTTCTTTGTGGTGCCATTCAACTAGCAGGTCTGGTGTCTGGATTGGGGATGTGGTCACTGTGGATCCAACTGGACTTGTTTCAGCCTTGGGTGCCAGGCAAAATCCAAGGGCCTCCATTTGGGCATCCCAACGTGGAACCTGTTGGCTTATTTCATGGGTGACAGCACTCACCATACAGGCAGGCTCCTCCACTTGAGCATCTGGAACTTTGAATGGACTTGCTGGAAGTGACACAACAGCCTGGTTGCTCTGCTCAATCCTCTCCACATCCCTCCTGGGGTCCACATACAACTGGCATCAAGCTCCTTGGATTTCACTGCTTCTGGCACTTTTCTCCTTTTACATGGCTGCTGTATGGACTTCATGACTTTTTCACCTGGGTGTATGGCCCTGCCCTGCTCCACCCTCTGATCTGGTGCTTCTGACCTTGGCTTCATCTTCTTTTAGGCTGGTATGAATGCTGCACAACTGGGCATTGGACCTCTCACTTCATCTCTGCCAAGCGTGCCCCATTTCCAGCAGCTGACATGTTAAACATGTCAGTTCCTCTTCCTCTTTACAACAGGTGTTCCCCTCCTCTTGGAGATGACTAGTACACAGACTGTACCCAGAGACTTCCATGTGAGGACTGGGCTGCCCCTTGCCCCTTACCGGCATGCCCGGCTGCCATGCTGGACTGCTACTCCCAAGTCACTGAGGCCCAAGTATCCTGATGGCCTTCTCTTTGAAATCCAGGATTGCGACCTCAGGATGTTGCTCTTGTAGCATACTGAGTCTGATTTGGAGGGTTTAACTTTTTTCAGCCCCTACGATGAATTTGTCTATCAGGATTCCATCTGGATTGGGGAACACTTCAGGGTCAACCCGCTGGATATCACTGAGGTCTTCCTACAGGCTGAAGGCATAGTTATGGAGGGTCTCTGCCTCTCCCTGTACCGTGGAAGAGAATCAAACCATTGGCACTGACAGACTCTTGGGACCAAAGATTTGGTGTAAACTTTTAAAAATTTGTTCTGCAATAGCCTTTTCTTCAGTTGGCCAGGATAACGCCTCCCAGTGGGCTGTACCTCGGAGTTGCTTGAGCAGGACCTCGACTCTTTGAGCTTCAGGCAGGTCATACAATTGGAAGAAAGCTTTCAGCTTGCCAGTGAACTCATGCAGTCTGTTGGTGTTTGGCTTCACATCTCCTCCTGCAAACCATGGGAGCCAGGGTGCTCTGTAATAGTAGGGAATCATTAATGGCATATTTCAGACTTCTTCTGTGGATCTTCCTTCTCTGTCAGGACTCTTCTCTCTCCTCACACAGGCATCTTGGCATGGGTAGTTTTAATCTCTGGATTCCTTGATTTTATTACTTTGTTTGCTGCGTCAAGTTGTGGCAGGCTGAAAGGTTCCCTAAAAATCTTAGGATAGTCCAGACAAATCTGGAAGGAAAGGCAGGAAGCTTACTCAGTGACCAAGATGCAAGAGGTTTATTTACCAGGCACAATAAAAACAAGATAACTGTTTTCTACAATGCTACAGGATAATAAAAATAAACAACAAAACAATATGATCAGAACCAACAATTGGTTGAATCCAGAACAGGGGGCTAACCCCTTTTAGTCCAAGTCATATGTGCACTTGGCTGAGATGATGAAACAACTGATGAACCAAGCTTGGGCTTTCTTATAAGTTGGCTGATCAGCAGGTAAGCATTGACTCCACAGAGCACTTTTATACACAGACCATAGTGGGATGTCCCCTGACAGAACAGAACACAATGAAGAACACTGCTAGCTGGTCAATGAAAAATCTGGTGATCTTCTGTGACTCTGGGCAAGAAGCTGAAGACTTCTGGTTGGCAGCTGGTTCTTTAATTGATCTGCAGCAATGACCACTGGTAGGTCTCCAGCACCCAGGACACCTCCCAAGAAGAAGACTGCTGGTGATGCAACTCTCTGGCATCCTTAATGGAGCAACACAGGCATGTGCACAGTTCTGGATGGTTGGCAAAATAAGAAAGGAGCATGCACGATGATAACTGGGGTCACTCACACTGGAGCCGGGGCAGCTTCTAAGCTGACTCACTACTGGATACCTTACTAGTGGCTCTCTATCACTTACCATTGCAGGACTGATATGGGAACACTCATGGCAGAATTTTGGAGCAGGCTGATATGACTAGAGGTGGTTCTGCTGCAGACAGCAGATGGGTCAGGGACCTCCCTGGGCCAGCATCAAGCTCTGGTGAAGCTGGTCTGGGCAACAAAGGCAAAGCTGGACATCGGGTACACCAGGGCGCAATTTGATAACAGTTTAGTAGCAAACAAATAGTTCATATTTTTAAACAGACAATTCAGTTTTTGCAGAGAATACAGTCTCTAGAGGTGCTAGGCAGGCAGCAGTATGGCTCAGTTTGAGTGGGGCTTGAACAACCTTTACAGATCACCGTGGCCAACCCAGGGCCACTAAACCACTTCCCCTTCCCAAAGGGTTCTGCACCTGTAAGGTTGGCTCTCTGCTTGGGCTATTACTGCAGAACCAACCCCATCCCTCAAGGTCATAACCACCCCTGTGGCAGGGTCTATGGGGCTCCCAGTCCTGAGCCCACCTCCCTCATTAACACCAATTGTGCACCTGCACTTGCATAGCACCTTGTCCAACCCTGCCCACTAACTGGCTTCCACATAGGCCTAGGCCTTCATGTCCAGCCTTCCCTTTCTGGGAATGGCTATGGGCCTCTGTCTCTGGCCCTGTCTCTGGTACAGAATGCTGCCACAACACCACAAAAGGGTGGCCACCCAACTCTCTCTGTCTTTCTGGGGCTCCTACCACTTAGTGCCTCTCTCTACAGGGCACTCAGCCCACTGCCATTGGCCCTGCCCTTGGTGATTATGGGCTGTCCCTTTAAATGTTCCTTTTTCTGTAGGGCACCTGGCCAACTGCTCTGATCTGCTCCTCCCTCTTGCTGGGTACTCAGTCCACTGAGTTCTGGTCCTCCATCCTTCCCTTGGGGTGTCTGCCTTGTGGGGCCCCTCTAGCACCAGTGGTGCTTAATTTTTTTTCCCAAGTTGGGCTTATGGCCCATGTTTCCCCTCTCACTCTTTTTTCCCCTCCTTGGAGCTTCTACCTTTTGGGGTCCCCTGCCCACATCAGCAGTGTTCAGTATTTCAAATGTGATCTACCAGCCCACACTTCCCCAGTTTCTCCTGTCTGTTTCTTTCCCCCCTTCCCTCTCCCTAGCACCTGCAGCACCAGTTAAACAAAGACTTGGGCGCTTGGCCCACTCACCACCTGACTGGGTCCTCTGCTGGCCAGAGAGATCATTGATGGTGCTAGTGGAGCAGCCAGGGAGCTGTGCTCCCACCCAGCATTGTCACTGCTTGTCCATGGCTGCAGGCAGAACCACAGATGCTGGGGCAGTTGTTCCCACCCAGACACAATTTTCATGACACCGCTTTGGTCCGCTCTCAGAGTGCTTCCCCTACACCTCGGGGCCCAAGGGAGAAGCAGGGATTGCATCGGGAAGCAGTGCTCCAACCCGACTGACCATGTTTCTGCTGCTGTCTTTCCTTGAAGGGGAATGATGCTGGAGGAGCCACGGACCACAAGATGGTAAGCATTCTACAGCCATGCTCTCTGCATCCTCCACCCTCCTTATCAAGCCACTGACTCCCTCTAAAGCCACTCCCTGGCTCTTTTCTAGGGCAGGGGAGGTCCTGGCATCTAGCCAAAAGATGGGGATGCACAAGCCCCATGGGGAGGGTATCCTGCTTGCAACCCCCCTTCCCAGCACCAAACAGCATGAAATTAAACAAAAGGACTGGGAGGGGTCAGTGGAACTGTGGGCAGGGGAGAGGGATGGAATGGAGGGAGAGGGAGGAGAAGGAAAGTTTTATATTGGGGAAAGGATCCTTGTTCCCTTGGGGTGCCCTATACTTTGGGGGTACTACAACATCATTAACCATTGTACCCAATAGCTCCATATGAAGTCCGAACCATCCATTGATTCTCCTGATACAAAATGGCCACTCAGGGTATAAGGCACTTGAGTTCGCGCAGGCACCAATGATATCAGAACAACGACTTGATGTTCTTAACACTTACGTGGTATATAGTCTCTGTGATGTGCAACAATGTTTTTACAAATGTTTCTAAATCATGATTTTAACTTTATTCCATAATTTTTACAATACTGACCTAACTGTGTGAAGATCAATTTTGATTTCTACATGACTTTTGGTTACCAAAAGAATGCTTTAACCAGCCCTAATTACACAGTATAGTTTGAGGGTGATTATACTCCCATGTAAAACTACAGCATTTCCTCAGTTCTGTCCTGAATAACTTACTATAAATCAGGCTGAATTGTTTGGGGATTTTTAATGATGCAACAATCTACAAATCATGTGCACTTCACCTCAGCCCATTCTAATCCTGTTAAATTATATTGCCCTGGCAAGGAGGAAGGCAGGAGGGGGGTTGAGGATCAGTATTGAGGTAGGCCAAGAAAAGGCAGAAATACTGAATGAATACTTATGTTCAGTATTCACTGAAGAAGGGGAGGGGCAGAGACCACAGCTGAGCACTAGACGCAAAGAGGGGGATGGAGGTGAGCACCAGTCCAGTTACAGAAGACAGAGTCTTGGGGAGCTCACAGAGATGAAGGTAGACAAAGTAACGAGGCGTGATGGTGTACATCCCAGGATTTTGAGAGAACTATGAAGGGAGCTAGCTGCACCATTGGCATCCTTGTTCAATAAGATGTTCAACACAGGAGTTGTTCCAGAAGACTGGAGGAGGGCACATGTGGTCCTCTTCAAAAGGATGGTAGCAGGGAGGAGGCAGGAAACTATAGGCTGGTCAATCCTCACCTCAGTGGTGGGTAAGATTATGGAGGCACTGCTTAAGGACTGAATTGTGGAATATTTGTAATCCAACTGGGCCCTGGATCCATGGCAACATGGATTCACTGTAGGAAGGTTATGTCAAACAAATCTGATAAAATCTTTTTTTTACTGGGCAATGAAGGAGGTGGATCGTGGAGCAGTAGATGTTGCCTACCTACCTTGACTTCAGCGACGCCTTTAACACAGTTCCATATAAAAGAATGGTGAACAAGCTGGGTAGCATGGGTGTGTGTACAAGTTCGTAAACTGGGTTAAAAACTGAATAGTGGACAGGAAGCAGAGGATGATGATAAATGGGATCCAATCCTAGAAGAGGGGAGTGATCAGTGGGGTACCTTAAGGATCAGTGTTGGGGCCACTCCTTTTTAATGTCTTCATTAGTGACAGTGATAAAGGGCTGGAGGACAAGGTTTGCCTTTTCATAGATGACACAAAGATCTGCAACAGGGTGAGCCCTCCAGAAGTGGTAGAGAAAATGAGGAGGGACCTAGAAAAGCCAGAAAAATGGTCCAAAGAGTGGCAACTGAGGTTCAGTACAAAGAAGTCCAAAATCATGCACCTGGGAAGCAGAAACCCAGAGGGGGGAGAGAGAGAGAGAGAGAGCTACAGGATGGGGGAGGAGTTGTTGTCAGTCACTAGAGAAGAAAGGGATCTGGGGGTTATCATCTCAGATGACCTAAAGGTGGCCAAGCAGAGTACAAAGGCTGTAGGGAGGGCCAGTGTCATATTGTGGTGCATAGGAAGAGGCATCACAAGCAGAAAAAGGGAGGTGGTGATGCCACTATACAAAACATTGGTGAGGCCTCATCTGGAATGTTGTGTACAGTTCTGGAGACCACATTTTTGTAAGGACATAGCCAGGGTGGAGGTGGTTCAGAGAAGGGTGACAAAGATGATAGAGAGCTTGCAACAGTAGACATATGAGGAGAGATTGAAAGCCCTAAGTATGTATACACTGGAAGAGAGGAGGGAATGGGAAGACATGATTGAAACCTTCAAGTATCTTCAGGGCATAAACAAAGTGCAAGTGGGCAACATCTTTCAGAGGATAGCTCATATCATGTCCATCCACAAAGGTGGGCTTCGGGAGGAGCCAGACAATTACAGGCCTGTCAGCCTGATGTCCAAGGTGGGAAAAATGATGGAGGCCATATTGAAGGAGAGGATAGATGGGTTCCTGGGGGCAGGGGTCCATTTAGATGATCACCAGCATGGCTTTGTGCTTGGCAGATTGTGTCAGACTAACCTTGTAGAGTTCTATGATTGGATGACTGAAGCTTTGGACCAGGGTAGGCCAGTGGATGTCCTCTTCCTAGACATCAGGAAGGTGTTTGACTCAGTGCCACACCCCAGGCTGAGCAATAAGTAGGAGGGAATGGGGGTGGGGAAGAAGATGGTTAGGAGGACAGAAAACTAGCTAACTGGACAGTGGCAGAGGGTGATGGTTGGGGGGGTGGTCTCCTCTACTAGGAGGGTCATCAGTAGGGTTCCGCAAAGGTCGGTGCTGAGCCCACTCCTCTTTAATGCTTACATCTCTGACATCAGAAGAAGCATCAGGAGTGAGATGAGCCTTTTTGCTGATGACTCCAAGCTGGAGGCAGTGGTGCATGGGGTGGAGGGCAGAATGGCCCTTCAAGAGGATCTGGAGACCCTTAAGGGGTAGTCTCACAACTGGGAACTGAAGTTTAATGCTAAGACATGTAGGGTTCTCCACTTGGGGCTAGGAAGCTCAGCTCAAGAATATTTTCTAGGAGGGGAGAATCTGTAGGTTATGAATGGGGAGAAGGGGCCGGGGGTGGTGGTGGATGCCAAAATGAATAACTCTGAACAGTGCAGGAGGGTAGCAGCCAAAGCAAACAAAATGCTGGGGTGCATTACATGAGGGATAACTTCCAGGAAGCGGGAGATGATTCTCCCTCTGTATAACTGCATGGTTAGACCACATCTTGAGTACTATGTGCAGTTTTGGCAACTGCACTTGGTCAAGGACATTGCACTCATTGTAAAGGTCCAGAGGAGGGCAACCAGGATGATTTGGGTCTGGGGGAAAAGACCTATGAGGAAAGACTCAGGGAGCTGAACTTGTACTCCCTGGAGGAGAGGAGGGACAGAGGGGATATGATTGAGGTCTTTAGATACCTTAAGGGGTAAATAGGGCATAACTTGATAGGATTTTCCAGCTGCAGGAGGCAGGGGCCACCAGGGGGCATCACTTGAGGCTGGTAGTAGGGAGGCTCAAGGCTGAGACTAGGAGACGTTACTTCACTGAGAGGGTGGTGGAGCCATGGAATGCGTTGCCAGGGGAATTGGTGAAATTGATAATGGTGGTGAGCTTCAAAAGGGGGTGGGACAGGTATAGGGGGAAGATTAAACTGAGTAGTGCCAGACCTGGAGAGGCATACCCATAAGCGAGGAGGTGAGGGAGGGGAGGGCAGTGAAGGATGCATCTACCAGGTGCTGATCTTTGAGCAGACTAGATAGATCTTATGGCCTACTCTGCTGGCATCTTAGTATGTTGGTATAGGAGAAGTACTAGAATGTAGCATCATGATTAGAGATTAGAAGGGGGCAGGATAAAGGGAAATGTGAGGAAGTGTTTCTTCATGGAAAGTGTGGTGAATGCATGGAATAGCCTGCCCCAGGAGGTAGTGGGAGCAAGCACAGTGGGAGGATTTAAACATGCATGGGATAGGCACAAGGGAATGCTAGACATGGGCAGGACAGGATAAAGCCAATGGCCAAGTAGGGTCAGCGGCCTCCAGTATAGGTGGGGTATATGGGCAGACTGGATGGGCGTAGCAGTCCTTATCTGCCATCATTTATCATATTACTATGCTACTCTCAAAGTTGTGTGAAATACAGATTTCATGAAAAAGTAAGAGTAAAGATGCTGGAAAATGTCAGAACAGTCGACAGACAAAACTGCCAAACACAGAATCATTAAAAATGGTCATGGTAATAGTCCTTATCTACAACAACAAAGGCAGTAGCAAAGGGGGAGGGAGGGGGAGGAGTGGAGGATTAGTTGCAGAAAGTTAAAGGAACCATAGGAGAGACAACAGGCCTCTGGGTAAAGCTAATAAAGCAATAAGAAAGAAACAACACTATGGTTTTCAAAAGAGGTAGCAGAGAAGGTTATGGGGAAAAAACAGGCATTCATGAAGTACAAGGAAACACAGAGGGAAGGAGACAGGGAAGTATACCAGACAAAACAGAAGGAGGTGGGGAAAGCAGTCAGGTGCGTAAAAGCACAAACTGAAGAAAGGATAGCAAAATCAGTAAAAGAAGGTGACAAAACCTGCTTCAGGTATATCAGGGAAAGGAAGAAGAAGACCAGTGGATGGACTGTGAGAGTGAATGGAGGGGGGCACAGAGGGGGACCAAGAAAAAGCAGAAATTGTAAAGGAATTCTGCTCAGTATTTACAATGGAATGGGAAGGGGAGGGGCCAAAGTTAGGGGGTAGAAACACACATGGGAGAAAGTGGAGATGAGTCCATGCACAGAGGATAGAGTCCTAAAGGAACTCTCGAAACTAAAAATGGAAAAGGAAATGGGATTAGATAGGATGGATCCCAGAATACTGAAAGATCTCAGGGAGGTACTAGGGGCATCACTGACAACCCTGTTTAACAAATCACTGGAGGAGTGAGTGGTGCCAGAGGACTGGAACAGGGTGAATGAAGTACCACTACACAAAAGCAGGAGCAAGATGGAGGCTAGCAATTATAAGTCAGTTAGCTTGAATTCAGTGGTGGGGAAAATCATAGAATCCATGTTAAAGAAAAGGATTGTGGCATATCTGGAGGCTAGTGGGGCACAAGACCCAAGGCAACATGGATTCACAGCAGAGAGATCTTGTCAAACGAATCTGACTAGGTAACCAAGGTGGTGGATCAGGGAGGGGCAATGGACATGGTCTACCTAGGTTTTAGCAAGGCATGTGACACTGTCCCACACAGGAGACTAGTAAACAAGTTGCACATTTGGGAGTAGGTCACAAGGTGGTACAATCGGTCACAAATCAGCTGAGCAACAGGATACAGAGGGTGGTGGTGAACAGATTTAAATCCCAGTAGAGGAAGGTGACCAGTGGGGTGCCACAGGGTTTAGATCTGGGGCTGATCCTCTTCAATGTCTTCATTAGTGACATTGCGGAGGGGCTGGAATTGAAAGTGTGCCTTTTTGCAGATGACACCAAGATCTACAATAGGGTAGACACTCCAGATGGGGTGGACAAAATGAGACAAAACCTAGGCAAATTGAAAGAGTTGTCAAGAGAGTGGCAACTTAAATTCAATGCAAAAAAGGGCCAAGTCATGCACTTGGGCCACAGGAATCCTGGATAGGAATGCAAAATGGGGGTGGGGAACATACTAACAACAACAAAACTGGAAAGGGACCTGAGGGTAAACATAACAGATGACCTTAAGGCGGTCAAGCAATGTGAAAAGGCTGTGGGGAGGGCCGGAGGGGTGCTGATGTGCATAGGGAGGGGCATCACCAGTTGAAAACAGGAGGTGATGATGCCACTGTACAGATAATTGGTTAAGCCACATTTGGAATACTGTGTTCAGTTCTGGAAACCACAGCTCTGGAAGGACATTGACAGAATACAGGCAGTCCAGAGAAGGGCAACAAAAATGGTGAAAGGATTGCACCAGAAAACATATGAGGAAAGACAGAAAAACCTCAGGTGAGCACCCTTGGAGGAAAGGAGGGAGAAGGGATATGATAGAGACATTCAGTACCTCAGGGGAATCAGCAGGGTCCAGGAGGGCAGCACATTTCAAAAAAAGAGATGTGCAAGAATAAGGGGTCACAATGTGAGGCTAGTGGGGGGAGACTCGGGAAATGTGAGGAAGTATTTTTTCACAGAAAGGGTGGTGGATGCATGGAAACATAGAAACATAGAAACATAGAAACATAGAATTTGATGGCAGATAAGGACCGCTTGGCCCACCCAGTCTGCCCATTTCCCTACCTGATGGATAAGCTGCAGATCCTAGTTAACCAGCAGCCTACTTCTTCCTACCCCCAACCCCTAGAATTGCCTTATGACTGTCCCATGCATGCTTGAATTCCACCACTGTTTTTGACTCCACAACCTCCTCTGGAAGGCCGTTCCATACATCCACAACCCTCTCTGTGAAAAAATACTTCCTTAAATTACCTCTGAGCCGTCCCCTTCTATCTTCAAATTGTGCCCCCTTGTTCTTGCACACCTCTTTTTTTGAAAGATGCTACCCTCTTGGACTTTGTTGATTCCCTTGAGGTACTTGAAAGTTTCTATCATTTCCCCTCTCTCCTTTCCTCGAGGCTATACATATTAAGCTCCTTAAGTCTCTCTTCATATGTCTTCCGGTGCAGACCCTGCACCATTTTAGTTGCCCTCCTCTGGACAGCTTCCATCCTGTCTATGTCTTTGTGGAGATTGGGTCTCCAGAACTGCACGCAGTACTCCAGATGGGGTCTCACCAGCTGTTTGTACAGAGGGATAATAACTTCTTGTTTTCTACTGGTGATGCCTCTCCCTATGCATCCCAGTACCCCCCCAGCCCACACCCCAAAAAGAGAAAATGACAGGTAATAGTAAAAACAGCCAAAACACAGTTGACCCAGGAACAGCCTCCCAGCAGAGGTTGTGCAGGCTAAAATGATTGGAGAGTTCAGGAATGCAGGGAATGGACAGAAGGTAACCCTAGTGGTAGGAAAGAGAGGGTAAGCTGCTGATCATTTAGGATCGGGAGTTTAGTTGGTAGGGAAATGGGCAGACTAGGTGGGCCAGGCAGTCCTTATCTGCTCTCAAAACCTGTATTTCTATGTTTCTGTGTTTCTATATGCCACTTTCCTTCTCAATGGAGTGCATATGTTTGACCTGTACTTCCATCTTCTGTCTTCATGATTAGGTTCAAATTCACCAAAAATACCACCAACAGCTTAATCTGGTTCAAGGTCAGTTGGCATTCATCTGTATCCCCCTCCCCCCGGGTCGTGCCTGAAAATAGGCAGGATTTGTCTAGTGCACTTACCCGGTCAACAAAAACTAAATAAATAAATAAAATAAAGGTTCACAGACCAGCAGAACCAAACCTGGGTTCCCCATATGGTGAGCTAAGAAGATTTGTATTCTGAAATCAGGTAGTTTCACTAGTTACTCATTAAACACCAGGAATGGTATTTACACACCTGGTAAAGGTGATTATACCTGCAACCTTTACAGTGCTCATAAATCCTCACAAACGGGTAATCCTCTGCCATCCCATTGGCAGATGCACGGTCATAAATCTTTGGTCTGCTAGAGGCCAATCCCCCCGCTCCAGCCAGGGAGACCAGTATGAAACTTCCCTAGCAGAAAAAAAAAAAGAACACCCCAAAAAGAGAACATGACAGGTAATAGTAAAAACAGCGAAAACACAGATGACCCAGACCAACAAGAGCTTTTGTAAGTGTGAAAAGTGATGTTATTTACTTAGTGGAAAAATTACTAGACACAATGGGCAGCCAACTAATGCATGACTATGCTGGGTACACATAACCAGAAAATCAATGGCTAATACATGACGTACTCAATGAATAACACGTAAGGTACAGTAAATATGCTGAAGAAGAAAACATATAGCATATGTAAAAAAACAAATATGTCGTACATGTGTAGCCACTGCAGAATTAAGAACCATTAGTGGCTAAATAGCTTACTATGGACACAAGGGAAGCATTAACCAGTACCCATGAGAACAAAGCCTTATGGCTGAGATACAGCGACTCTGGCTGCTGCAGTGTACTGTGTTCATCCACTCTGGGAGGGAACATGAGCACTGTAAAGGTTGCAGGTATAATCACCTTTACCAACTGAGTAAATACCACTATCCCCTGCAACCTTTCCTGTGCTCATAAATCCTCACAAACTGGACTTTGTAGCAGTGCCCCCCAAAAAACCTATGCGAGGGTATAAAAAGATGAACCCAGCCCTCAGTCCAATGCTGCTGCAGCCCGTAGTACCACTCTGCCAAAAGTTGTCCTGTCTGCCGAGCCGACATCCAATAGGTAATGGTACACAAATGTGTGGACAGAGGACCAAGTAGCCACACAGATTTCTTGTACAGAGACCCCTTCCCTCTCCACCCAAGAGGCTGACAAACCTCTAGTGGAATGCGCCTTGATGCCCTTTGGTAGCTCCTGACCTGCCCCTTGATAAGCTGCGATTATTACCCCCCCCCAATACAGCTGACAATGGCCTCCTTAGAGGTCACTTGTTCCCTTTTCCTTCTGGAAAAGAACACAAACAATCTGTTCAACCTAAAAAAAACTTCAGACATCAATAGATAAGCCTTTAGCAAACAGATCATGCCTAAAGGATGAGGAGCCCCATTTGGGTCCCCTTGTGCTCCTCTCATGGTAGGCAGGAGGATTGCCTGCTCTACATGAAACTGTGAGACCACTTTCAGAGCAAAGGACAGCACAACCATTCAGGAATATCCTGTCATTATGGAAGGTCAGGAATGGTTCCCAGCAGGAAAATGCTTGCAGTGCGCCCATGCATCTGCCAGAGCACATGGCCATGAGGAGCACTGTTCTCAGGATAACCCAGTGAGGAGACATAACATCAAATGGTGACACGTCAAAAGGTCGACTGAATAACATCAACCCATCAGAAGGGCGATGGAATAACGGCGCCGACAATTTGGGCAACATGGACTTACACCCATCCCCAAGTTATGCCCCGGGGAGTAGGAATCTATAGTAAGGAGTGTGGGGACAGCCACAATGGGGGATGCAGGGGTGGAAAAGCCCCCGAATAAAAAAACATTCCCAAATGTTGTCGCTCTGGGGAGCTGGCACCCTTCTGATGGGTCGCCATTTTTGTTTGCCCATATGACATGGAACTACATCAAATGGAGGCTTATGCAGGCCATTCAGCACCAGCTGAAGCTCCCAAGGATCACAGAGATGGTGAGTCCAGGGAGATGCAATCTGCACTGCCCTGAGCAAGCGAACCACATCATGATGTGACCCTATGACACCCACCCTGGGGAGACTCCCTGCAGTGCTGCTATGGCCGACACCTGGACCTGCAGAGAGTAGTAGGCTAGACTCTTGTCAGCACCATCACTGAGGAACTCAAGAATTTGAAGAAGTCCTGCCACCGAAGGTGGCAATCCCTTTGCAGTACACCACTTGCAAAAAACATGCCAATATCTCTGGTAAGTCCTGTTTGTTGAAACTTTCTGGGATTGCAAGAGATGGTTAACCACTCTCAGAGGGTATCCCTCCTTCAACAGTCTTGTCCTTTCAACATCCAGGCTGTCAGTCGAAGTGCCTGGGGGTTGTGGTGTAAGACTGAGCCCTGAATCAGCAAGTCTGGTCTGTTTGGCAGCCACCAAGGGGAGTCTATCGGCATTGCCCTGAGTAGTGAATACCATGATCTCCTCGGCCAGACCGGCGCCACCATCAGAACAGCCATCCTTGTTGCTCTGATCTTGAGAAAAACTTGGAGGAAAAACATATGCTTGTTGGAAAGTCCATGGCACTGCTATCATGTCTACCTCTTCGGTCTGACTGTCGGGAAGACAGGAGTGGAAGTGGGGCAATTGTGCATTGTGCCAAGAGGCCATCAAATCCACCTGAAATGGGCACCATCTGCTGACCAGAGTCTGAAACAGCTGGGGGTGTAGTTGCCATTCTGCCTGGCTGTGGGTCTCTCAGCTTAGCCAATTAGCCTGGGAGTTCAGTTTCCCGGCTAAGTATGTGGCAGGTATCATTGGCAGGTAAATCTCTGCCCAACACAATGTACGTAATGCTTCCCTGAGCATTGCTTTGCTGCATGTCCCACCTTGCTTGTTTATGTAAGCCATAGTGACTTGATTGTTGGTTCAGATCTGCACCAGCTGACCCATCAGCCTTGGGGCCAAAAATAGCAGGGCTCTGTATACTGCTCGCATTTCTAATACACTGATGGGAAGGAGGGACTCGCATAAGGACTATTTTCATGGGTAACATGTTGCCCCATCATGGCTCCCCAGTCCAGGAGGCTGGTATCCATTGTAATCATCACCATTGGGGTCAATGACAATGGGGTACCCTTGGACAGGTTGCTCCTGTTTGACCACCAAGTGAGACTCCTGAGAATATCCCGGCTTGGTTCGAGTATACACTCGAAGTCCTCGGACAACTGATCCCACGCATCTAGAACATACTTCTGAAGTGGCTGCATGTGCAGCTGAGCCCATGATACCATTGATATCATGGAGGCCATCAGACCCAGCAGTTGAAGGTACGAACATACTGGTCAGCGGGGTTGTAGCTGAATAGACTCCAGGAGTCTTAGTATATTTTCAACTTTTTCCGCCTTCGGGAAGACTCTGCCCATGCTGGTGTTGAACTTGGCCCCCAGGTGGGTGATTTATTGCACTGGACTCACTTGGTTCTTGCTCCAGTTGACAATCCAGTCATATCATTGCAGATGCTCGACCACAGCCTCGGTGTCCTCCTGGGCTTGAGACAGTGACCTGGCCCTCATAAGCCAATTGTCCAAGTAAGGAATAACATGCATCCCTCATTGTCGAAGGGACGCTGCATTCACTATCAGCATTTTTTTGAAAACTCTTGGGGCCAAGGCTAGGCCAAAAGGTAAGCAAGTATCTTGGAAGTGGCCCCCATTGATTTGGAACCTGAGGTAGTGGTGGTGACTGGGGTGAACTGGAATGTGCAAGTAAGTGTCCTTTAAGTCTACTGAGGTTAATAAGTCCCCTGGCTGAATCACCATTAGGGTGGACTGGAGCATTTCCATTTTGAATTTCTTGTAGACCACAAAGGTGTTCAGGAACTTCAGGCTAAGAACTGGGCATAGACCACCATCTTTCTTGGGACCATAAAGAACATAGACTACATCCCTGTTTTCCTTTCCTAAGGTGGCACTGGTACAATGGCATTGCTCTTGAGGAGTTTGCATAAGGTCTACTGGATTGCTGCCAGCCTTTGGGGCTCCTTTGGTGTTAGGGGATATCATCAGTTTGTGTGGAATTATCTTTTGTATGAACTCTATGGTGTAACAGTAAGACACCAGTTCAAATACCCACTTGTCTTTTGTGGTTTGGGCCCATTGGTAAGTGAACAGCTGCAGTCATCCTCCCAAGGGAGGGCTGTCCACTGGGGCCCACCTGATCTTATTGGCTTTTTCCTGAAGAGCCTCAGCCAGTTTTGTTCCAATGGAAGCCTCCATATTTGCCAAAACCACTCCTGAACTTTGATTTGGCTTGGAACGGAGCCTTGGAAGCACCACCCCTTTGTGAGTTACTCTGTGCCTACTTTGCTTGGCCCTTGTTGCTCCTGAACTTGGGATGAAATGGCCGGCCCGACAGAAGGTATAGGTCCTTCTTTTCCATCATCTGTTTTGTCTCAGCATTATCTCTGAGGAATGGAATCAAGGCGTCACTGAATAGATGCTCCCCTTACATGGGAGCTTCATCAACATCACCTTGGACTCGGCATCCACCTGCCAGAGCTTGAGGCAGAGGGTTCGTCTGGTGCAGTTAGTCAGGACCATGGCCCTGGTGCCAAACTTCAATGATGTCTGACGATGCATCCACTAGGTGACAATTACTCTCCACTGCACAGTCCACTTGTCCTGTCAGCGGTGACTCCTCTGGGAGTTCATCCGAGATGGCCTCTACCCATCATAAAAGGGCTCTGCTGGTATACCATACAACTGTACCCACTAACATAGCCATTCCCGTAACCTCATGGATTTTCTTCAGGAAGCCCTTAGCTTTCTTATCCATTGGGTCTTTGAGAGCTACAGTGCTCTCCACTAGTATAACTGTGCACCTGGCCAGGGCTGACACTGGTGTATCCACCTTCTGTGCCATATGCCATACGGTCTGCTGCACTTGAGGCAGCAGGTATAATCTTTGGACAGACTTCTTCTCTGGGATCCTCAAAGGTTCCAGTGCTTCCATTTCCTTGTCCAGAATAGCATCGAGAGCTGTGCATGTGGGGAACACTAGCCCTGCCACACATGACTGTGACGACAGGAGGTGGTCCATCGAGGAATAAGGTGTTTCTGGTTTGTTTGGGACCTGCATGACCACGCAGATCAATTTCAGTAGCTCCAATATGTCCTCCTGCAGTCAGAGTCTGCTGTGGTCTGTCTGGAGTCCTGTTCAGCCTCTTCCTCCTCTGAGGAGTCCTTTATCCCTTCCACCTGCCTGTGCCATTTCTTTGGTGGATGTGGGGCCTGACTTGACCCCGGATACTTTGAGGCTGTGTCCTGCGGTTGCTCCTGTGTCTATTGTTGCACCTTTTCCAGCCACTGAAAGAGGAGGCCAACTTTGGGCTGCATTCAAAGTCAGTGGTGCTGTAGGGGGAGCATTCTCTCCCAGGGTGGAATCCATATTCATGATGGAACCCTGCAAAGCCCCATTCTCCAACACTGTACAGACTGGGCACAGAGCTTCCCCCACATGAGTCTCCATGAAAGCAGAGCCACATTCCAGGCAGGCAAGCATGCTAGCCAACATATGTGAGCTGTCAGATCTGTAAGAGGGAGAGAGAAAGAACTGTGTTAGGCATTCAAAGTCAACAGTGCTGTAGGGGGAGCTGCCTCTCCCCAGGTGGACACCACATCCATGCTGGGACTATGTGGTGCCCAGTTCTCCAACACTGTGCAAACTGGGCACACAGCTTCCTCCACATGAGTCTCCAGGAAAGCAGAGCCACATTCCAGGCAGTCAGGCATGGCAGTCATCAGATGTGAACTATCAGATCTGTAAGAGGGAGAGAGAAAGAACTGTGTCAGGAACGTGGCTCTTTTACCCCTTGGGCCCAATTCTAGTACAATTATGCCTAGCGTAATAGCAGTTGCGCCAAGTAGAATGGCACATGTAGCAACTTACACCAGCAGTTGCGATATGCATGATTCTATGATGTGGTCTGCAACATGGTACAGGCTACTTGCACAGAACAGCAGTTACTCCAGCAGTTGCACCATAAACCCCCTGTGACATGGCACTAGGGGTTTATGGTAGCAGTTGCGCCCCATTCCAGAAGGGCAGCATCAAAGTCCCCAAGGTCGGGATTCCACAAGAACCCCTGGAGAAGAACCGGCAACATAAGTTACACCAGCATTTAGCTGGTGTAACTTACGGACGCCCCCCAGGGGTCCTGTAGACCCACCTGCGGTCCAGTGGGTATACCACAGTTGCCTACGCCCCCATTCCCAGCACACCCCAGTGGGTGCCCCCTGCCCCCGATGTGTCCATTATGTGCCCCTCATGGCTGCCCACACCAACTGCCCCAAATGTTAACCATAAGAGCCCCGCAGGGCTGCCCACACTCCCCTGCTTCTGCATCCTACAATAACTGCCCCACAGGGCTGGCCACACCATCCGCCCCGAATCCCCCATTGCCAAACACCCCACAGGGCGGCGCTGTCATCCCCCCGCCCATGCTCCAACCCCGAGTTGCAGCCACAAATACGGCTTTGTGTGCATGCATATGTTGGATTACAATCTGCTGTATAATAACAGGAGTGACAGTAATGTAGTGAACTTATGTACACCTGACATATGAGCTTATGTTATCAATACATATGACCCCGTGCCCCGACCCCGAGTCACAGCTGCAAATGCAGCATATACCCTGCCCTGGTAGTCTAGTGGCCCCCCCATCCAGCCGTGCCAGCCCACACTGCACCCCCACCCGTCCCTAGCCAGCAACTGGCACAGCCCACCTCTCACCTCCATGGCCAGCCACTGACTGAGTTCAGTAGGAGAGCATACTGAAAAGACATGCTCAGAAATTAATTTCTGAACATGTCTTTTCTGTACACGCTCCAACTGGACTCAGTCGGTGGCTGGCAGTGTAGGTAAGAGGTGGGCTGTGCCAGTCACCAGCTGGGGATGGGTGGGGGGTGCTGGATGGGCTGACATGGCTGGGTGGGGGGCCACTAGACTGCCAGGGCAGAGTATTTGCTGCATTTGCAGCCAGCGACTCAGGGGTTGAGGCATGGGTGGGGGGGTTGATTGCGCCACCCTGCAGGGTTTCTTGGAATGCTGGAATCAGGAGACAGGGGGTGTGGGCAGCCCTGCGGGGCACCATTTGGACACTTCAGGGGGCTGGGGGTGTGGGCAGCCCTGTGGGGCACTATTTGGACACTTCAGGGGACTGGTGGTGTGAGTAGCCCTGCAGGGCACTATTTGGACACTTTGGGAGGCTGGGGTTGTGGACAGCCCTGCAGGGCACTATTTGGACACTTTGGGGGGCTGGGGTTGTGGGCAGCCCTGCAGGGCACTATTTGGACACTTCGGGGGGCTGAGGGTATGGGCAGTACTGTGGGGCTCTAGTTGGACACTCAGGAAAGAGGGTGTGGGCAGCCCTGTGGGGCACTATTTGGACTTGGGGCAGGGGGCTGTGTGGCCCATGGCAGATTGTGGCTTTCTGGTCAGGGGGGGATGCACATGCCCCCTGCATTTTGCTGCTAGACATGCTGCGCCAGGTGCACCCACAGTTTGGTGTACCTGGCTGCATGTTGTAAGTCATAGGACTTAGCTGTGGAGACCCTGCCCCTTCTAGAATAGGGTGCAGGGTCAATGTCGCAGTTGCAGGTGACGCAAGTTGCGTTTGGCAGCAACTTACGCCACCCTTCTAGAATCGGGCCCCTTGTCTTTAAATCAACCACAAATTCTTTCTAGGGGCTGGGGTGAGGTGAGGAACATTTGATGAGGTATTGCTCCTTTAAGAGGACTGTGAACCACCCCAGATATGGCTACCTGGCTGCACCTGGGTGCCATTTTGGTAGTCCTGGTGGCTCAGCTTCTGTTGTGCCCTTTAAAATGGTGACCTCCATACAGCCCCCCTGTAAGATGGCCACCAGTCCCATGATGATTCGTAAGAATTGAGCACCCTGCCCCATAGTCTCATGGGAGCTCCCCTCCTAACATTTCCCGCCCCAGGATGAGGGTTAACTTAGTTGGGCATCTCAGGGGCCCAATCATTCCTCCTGCACCTGGGCTTCCTCGCTTCAGGGGGAAAGCAAAACATCATGCTCGGTTGCTTGTGGGTGCTCTTTGCCGCTCATCCATGTCTCACATGAGCTGCCATGTTTTTGGGGCAGCTGCAAGACTTCGGGCACAGGTCCCACGAGATCTGCCATCTTTCAGGTGGCCGTGAGATGTGGAGTCAGCATGGCAATTGGTGGAATGTGTGGGAGAGTAGGGGGCAGGCTTGTGAATGGCATGAACTCTCTTTGGACCCCCAAAGAGCACGAGGAGTCTAGCGGTCTCTGGATTGGTGACTGGAGGACCTGAGAAATCATCAGACCCTGAAAGGACTGAATCCCAGATGGGGGCTGAGGCTGCAGACATCCTGCAGGTGAGCCACAGTGCAGGAACAGGCAAGCCAAACAGTGGGGGTCCAGAAATGATTACTCATTGCGGCTGCTATTTGGAAAATGGTACTTGTGGGAAAGAAACCCTTTTTTGGAGGACATCACATACTTTAACAGCTCATTGTTCTAACCTCTAGCCTATCCTGCCAACCTTCAAGAATGAAACTCTAGAGCTGCTGCTGTTGTCCAGCTCTGCTTGAGGGGCCACTCCACAGCACAGCAGGGTTGAGGACACTACTTAGAGGGTCCCCAACTGGAGCAAGGCTGACAGCCAGATGCTACCTGAGAACCTGGCTCCACCGGTGTCCTGCTCTTGCAGTGTTTAGCAGCATGGAAATACACCTTATTATGCTGTTGTCAGTTTCAGTGCAGGCATGCTGGTTAGAAATGGAAACCCTAAGCTCCTGCACATTTTTTCCTGTCGATGTGACTACCTAGATAGTGGGAAAGGGTTTAAAAAGGGCAAAGAAAATTACTCTCGGTAGGAGCGATTCAGATCATGACCAACCTCCAGGAGATGCACAAAGAAAACTGGTCTCTCTGCCTGGAGCTGGGGGATTGACCTCTAGCAGACCAAAGATTTATGATTGTGCATCTGCCAGTGGGATGGCGGAGGATTACCCATTTGTGAGGATTTATGAGCATTGGAAAGGTTGCAGAGGATAACTAATGTTATACTGTACAAATGTCATTGATACTAAAGGGTGGTTAAGTAACTTCAAGAGTTACGATTGCCAACCACGATGCAGGGTCAAAATTGATAATTGCTAAAAGAGAAAATATTTAGCTTAATGAGAGTTAGTCTAAAAATCCCTCAAATGCTATATATACTGCAGCAGTAGACTACAAAAAAGTTTAGACTATGCACAGCATGGTGGTTGGTATAACTGAAAATAAAGATATGTATTTTTGTACATTACTAGCAGTATATCCAACAACTTTTTCCAAGGGTTCAGACTTCTATAAGTCTGTTTCCTTCTTAAAGGTGAATTTTGTTTTTTACAATTTTGTTATGTGTTTCTTTGTATGCATAAGAGAAAGTGTATAACTATATGCAATAATTATTGCTTCTCATCTTAAAGGTACACTTGCAACCTTTTTGCATCATATTATTTTAAAAACCCACATTTTACAATTGCTTAACTTCTCTAAAATTCATTGACATTGCTGGCTGTGTATCTGCCTTCTTTCTTAGTAGAATGGAAATGCATGCAAATGGTATCGTTGTACCCAACCTTGCTTTGTTTCAGATCTTTGTTTTACTCTTATTGCCTACTTACTGAACATTAGAAACACCTCCAAACAGTACAGTCACTCATGATGCATAGCATATTTCATTCTACTTATAATAAGTGGCCAGAGTGTGATGGTGGCATTCCGAAGTACAGGAAAGACACAGTGCCTCAAAACACCAGTTTAGTGGGCAGTCTGTTTTTCACTACACACACACACGAAAGAAATCAGAATCAAACTCCAAGCTAGATCAACAGTCTATACAGAATGTGAATAGTTCTAACACATGTGCCATCATTAATGATATCATAAGTTATAGTGCACTATGAGGCTAATCCGCCCCCCATCTTCCACACCTTGGATGGTTCTCCTTCTGAAAATGTCACAAGATTGAAATACCTTGGGGTCTGGCTTGACCAACACCTAGACTTTTAGGCACATGTGAATGCTATCCCAAAGAAACTTCACCCCAAGCTAGGTGCTCTATGTAAGAACAAGGCTTGCATTCCACAAGATTCCTGCAGGGCCAGCGTTCAGAAAATGATCCTCCCCACCTTTGACTATGCTGACATAGTCTACAGTGCCGCTCCTAAACTACACTGGCCAGACTGGGGCACCCTCTACAACCACTTTTTTCTATCCTGCCCCCGCCCTCGCACTCATCATTGTGACCAATATAAAGCACTATCTCTTCCATCCTTGGAGTCCAGGTGTCTGTCCCATACTACCACTTTCATGGCAAAATACTGGACTGGGAACCTTCCCGCCAATCTCTTCTCCTCCATCTCCAGGTCCTCTCTAAATCCTTGTTTCCTCCACAACTCTGACTTAAGATCCTTCACTATCCCCCACAAGCATCCACCACTTGCCGATCCTCCTTCTCCTTCCACTGTCCTCAACTATGGAATGCTCTCCCCATCCATCCATAATGCCACTTCACCCTTCTCTCTCTCTCTCTCTCTCTTTCTCTCTCTCCCCTCCCTACTACATGTCTTCACAGCTCCTACCTGCTCCTGTCAAAACCTTCTGGCCTCACGTCACACACTGCTTCATCTCCCCTCCTAAACCATACCCTCAGGCTCTGGCTTATCTAGGCCTCTGGTCTGACTGGGTTGTCACCCTACACAGTGCTCATTCAATCGGGCTCCATAGGGCTTGACCTTAATTTGGCCACTCTAATTGGCATGCTGCTGTTACCCTATGCTATCTCTTGGCTTTCTCTTGACTATTGTATTTTTGTATTATTGTCCAAATACAAGCACCAACGTCTAACTTGTACTTATTCTGTCTGTACTATTTTTGATGTAACCATTGTGTAAAGTTGTTGTAATATTTAGTAATGTATGCCTGTTATGTTCATCTACTCTCAGTATATTCATGTGACTTTGTTCTTGCACCACTCCCATTCCTCTTCCCTCCAGGATGCATTCAGAAATGAGCAGTCCTGGTCAATTTGTCTTCCTAGTGAAACACTTAAATAAATAAATAAATATTATTCTCATTAGCTCTACATTACCCAATGAATAGAAAGCCCTCAGTATACTAACAGCATGAAATGTGGCCTAATACTGTATGACTGCTGATGACATCGACTGGAACTGTACTTACTCCACTATTATATTAAACATTTTGCCATATCATGGAAGTCAAATACTTCAAAAATGGAAATATCTGTAACCTTGGAGACAAGTCATAATTTGAATTCCAGTATAAATCTTTTACTCAAAATTAATTATGGAACTGTCTGGATTAGCCTTTGATATAATTACTGTACAATGGCCTCAGTATTTTCTCTCTAACAGAATTTAGATGGTTAAAACTGAAGTAAATGTGACTAAAATAAATTGTATGACCTCCAAATCCTTCAGTATTAAATTATGGGACCAATTCAATTGTGTTATTTATCTATACCTTACCATAACCTTGACATGATGTAAAAATACAAATGCACACTGATGGCTCAGTAATTGATATTGAAAGTATAATCTAATGCTGAGCTACATAATAAATGTTAGGGTTTTAACAACCTGTCCAGCCCCCTACCCATCCGCCTTTCTATTTTAGAACAGTCACTCTTAAAGAAGCCAGGAAGTATCTCTTAAAGGTTCTAGGTAAAGGTCATTACAGCGGAGACACCTTGGACCTCAAGTTTGTCAGTCTTACCCTGGAGGAGCTACTGGCACCCCTTACACATATAATTGACCTTTCCCTAAGGTTCTCCCACTTTCCTCAAAAGTGGAAATCAGTAGTGACACCAGTTCATAAGGGTGGAGACTGTGCCTCTCATGGTAACTACCGATCTATTTCCATTCTACCTCCACTGTCCAAAGCCCTTGAGAAAATTGTCTCAGGCCAGCTGGTTGAATACATGGAAAAGTATCAACCTATATGCCCCCAGCAACATGGGTTTATGGCTGGACACAGCACCACCAGTGCCCTGCTTGACTTCACAGGCTACAGTCATAAATCCCTGGACCAGGGTCAGAGGGTTGGAGCTGCATACCTTGACTTAACCAAGGCATTCTACATGGTTAGCCATGCCGTCCTGGTGGAGCAACTTTCTAATCTTGGTCTCTCCCCTGATGCCATGGCTTGGTTCAGGAGCTACCTTCTGAACTGATCGCAACAAGTAAAGATTGCCAGTGTCCTCTCAGACAGCAAACCTGTCAAGTCAGGAGCCCCACAAGGATCAATTCTGGGTCCCCTCCTGTTCAGTGTCTTTCTGAATTTGCTTCCACTCTCTTGCCAGGGACCCATCCTTCTCTATGCAGATGGTGCAGTCCTCTTTACTAGTGCTACTGATCCCAAGGCAGTTGAACATGAGCTTCAACAAAACTTTGCTGCAGTAGAGAGTTGGTTTAACAACCATAAATTAGTCTTGAACTATAAAAAGACAAAGAACATGCTGTTTTCACCTGCCCAAAGCAAGCACAGACACCACCCACTCACTATTCTAAATGATGCTGGAGTATCACTGGAGCTAGTACCTCATTTTAAATATCTAGGGATCATGGTTGATAGCACCTTTTCTTATGCCAGGCATATAGATAACTTATCTAAAGCCATCAAAATGTGAATTGGGCTCCCGTACAGACATAGGCATAGTCTGACTCATGAAGCCATCAGCACAGCTATACACAGCTCGGTGGCAGGGGTGTCAATGGGAGGGACAGCCAGGACAACTGTCCCAGGTCCAGGTGACTCAGGGGGCCCACATTTACACATTTATATGTCTTGTGGATGGGAGGGGGGCCCTAGACCTAAAAGTGTGTCCCGGGCCTGGAACTTTCAATCGACACCCCTGCTTGGTGGTATCACTTGTAGACTATGGTCTTATCATACATGGATCAGCCACTGCCATGTCTCTCAAACGTAATACGATATCACTAAATAAGGTCTGCCGGCTCCTCATAGGTGCAATGCATCTAACCCACACCTGTGACCTATTGCACAGGCAAACTGGCTTCAGTTCAGTTGTAGACTTTGATACCAAACCTGTCTCTTAGCTAAGAAGATTACCTCTGGGCTGATACTTCCTGGGGTTCAAGAGCTTCTGATCCCTAGTACCAACTCACATCAAATCAGAGGCTCAGTCTACCATATTTCATGATCCCGCAATGCTGTACCTCCCAGGGCCAAAGGTATTTTACCTACTGAGCCCCACTCTGGTTCAACTCACTTGCTATAGATGTCTCGTCTGCTGCTACCTTAGGAGCCTTCAAACAGAAGCTTAAACTCTGATTTGTCTCTGACTCTGCATGTGACTGCATCCACTAACTGCTCTTGCCAACTTGCCCCAGGTCACCTTGGCCCAGCCCCTGTGACTTATGTCTACTCTTCCTTGCAGTTAAGCAACCTGACAAAGTCCCTGGGCTGACTTACATTCTCCCCTGCACCAGATCATCTATCGCTGCCACCACTGCTCTCTCTGTTGTTACCCAATACACCCACTCTCTGTAATTTCATTTAGTTAATGGACATACTTTTTACAATGCCCTTAAGCCACTGTACATTTTCTCTGTATGTAATGACTTTTGCTCTTATGTAAATTTGCAGCAGTGTAACATTGTCATTCTAATCGCTGTGTTGCCTGTCTATTGTTTTGATTCCTTTGTTTGTGTTCTTGTTATTGTCTTGATAGTTGACATGGAACCTATGTAAAGATCATTTGCTCAAAGGTATTATCCGAATAAAGCATAAATAAAAATAAATAAAATAAACCATTGAAATTAAATATTTTCATGTTTGGTTCAAAACCCAGATTTAAAATGCAAGCCAGTACCTTGGATGTCCAATATACTGATGGTGTCACACTGGATTATGTTGAAAAGTACTTGGTTTGTTAATTAGATCCGAGTTTTATATTTTTGAATGCACATAGAACAAATTGAAATATAACAAGCTGTGTTTTGAGAATTAAATATTTTCAGCTAATTATGCAAGACTGCCATTTATGTATGGTTTCCTTCTGGTCAGATTATGGTAATATAAAGTTACAGGGTACTTCTGAACATCAGGGCCCAGATATTCAAACTGCGCCATTCTGAGGCGCAAGCCCCTGCGCTGCTCAAAATAGTTGCGCAGGGGTGTGGCCGGAGTGATATTCAAAGGAGTTGCGCTATTGAGCAACTCCTTTGAATATCACCCCCAGCCACAGCACTTGCGCATGGCGCAGTGGAACTTGCGCCACCGCAAGTTGCCAGAGTTGAGCATTAAACTTGAGGTGGCGCAAGTACCATTGCGCCATGCTCAAATTTCCGATATTCAAAAGGTGACATGCAAATGGGGCCATAATTTATGCAAGGCACAGGGGGGGACATTTGCATCTATTTATGGCCCCATTTGCATATTGGTGCGCCGATCCCCGAGGACTTGCTCCTGGCCACCATGCCAGGCAGCAGTCGTCGGGGACCGACTCACAATGCAGCCCGAACGCGGGCATCCCAGTTACATGAAACCCCCCACACATCTCCCACAGCCATATCCCGGGCATCACAGTTACAGAAACCCCCCACACATATCCCGAAGCCCGATTGCAGGCAGTACAGTTACATGAACCCCCCCACCCACACTATCTCCCACAGCCCGATCGCGGGCAGAACGTGTATGAACCCCCTCAGTGCCCGATCGGGCAGAATAACCCTCCCCAACCCGAATATCTCCTGGTGGTCCAGTGGACCGTAAAGCTCGATCAGGGCAGAATGTCACATCACAACCCCCAAACATCTCCTGGTGTCTAGTGTCCCCCACCCACCCCACCCACGAAGCCCCTCCACCCGCTCCCCACCACAGCCGGCGGCGACAGCATCCCACCCACCTGCCATCCCGCCACCTGGCCGACTGACTGGTCCAGTAGGGCTGCACGCCCATTGGTGCAGAGCTACAGCCAATGGGCATGCAGCCCATACCATACATGACAGTCCAGATTTGTGTGAATGATGTTCAGTCAGTGGGCGGCGGGCGGCAGGCAGGTGGATGCTGTCGCCCGCCGCTGCGGGGGGGAGCAGGGTGGAGGAGCTTGTGGGTGGGTGGGGGACACTAGACACCAGGGAGATGTTTGGGGGGTTGTGATGTGACATTCTGCCCACGATCGGGCTTTCACGTCCACTGGACCACCAGGGAGATATTCGGTGGGGGAGGTTACATTCTGCCCGCGATCGGGCACTGGGGGTCATACACGCTCTGCCCACGATCGGCCAGGGAGATGTGTGTGTGGGTTCATGTATCCTGTACTGCCCGCGATCGGGCTTCGGGATATGTGGGGGTTTTGGGACCGTGATGCCCGCGATCGGGCTGTGGGAGATGTGGGCGGGGGTTCATGTTACCTCTATGCCCGCAATTGGGCTGGTGGGGGCACAGGATCGAGTTGGGGGCCAGCCAGGGGTGGCAGCTGCTGTGTTGCACCCTGCAATACAGCAGCTCACCTGTGGGTGGCCCTCAACTTGATCCTTTTTTTTTTGGCTCAAGGTTGTACAGGCGCAGGTTGGGGGTTGCGCATGCACAACTCTGCACAACCTGACTGAATATCGGGTTGCGCAGGTTATGCATGGTTCCTCCCCCTCCTGTTGAGCATGCATTCATTTGCATTGCTCTTTTGCGCAACCTGTTGCCAGTGGAGCAACTGCCTCCTGCTGAATATCGCAGAATGGCGCAATGTAGGACTTGCGCATGCGCAACCCTGTTGTGCATGGAGCAACCCTTTTGAATATCTGGGCCCAGGTGTCTAAGCATGTCAAATGTATATTTACTTTATCATGCCTGTGTGAGATTTACCACTGTGACCTATACAGTAAGATGAAGATCATGCCGCAGAGAACCAGACACACCTACAACTGGACTATGCTGTAGCCAACTTACTTGTCCAATTATATATTACATGTTCTTTAATACTTCACTGTCCTGACTCTTAACAAAGAATGCAAAGAATGGATTAAATCACAAGACATTTTATCAATATGCACTTCCTACTTGAATGAATTGACCTCAAATTTAAGATTTCTGACAAATGTGAGGACATTTAGAAATGCATGGAAGACTTTCATTGTTAACTGACTACTATGCCATTGTTATTAACTGTATTAATAGTAATATCTGCTAATATTTATCTGTTACTTAATATCTTGTTGCAAATGTGTGCTTCTTTATCATTTCTGCTGAAAGACATAAAAGAAATGTGACTGCTGTATAAACTGTCCTTCTGTATAAACTCTCCCTCCTATTATCCAAAAAATAAACTGATACAGTAAATCAATGTAAAAAAATTTAAAATTAAAAAGCATTTAACAGACTGCCCAGATTATGTGGTGGGCTGAGGTGCTAGGCACCTCACCTCCTATCACATCAGTGTCCAGTGTACAGAAATGGACATCACTCACATAGGGGGCCAGTGAGGGAGTGAAGAATGAGCATTCTTAGGACACCTCTCCTTCCTCATGGAGGGGAAACAGGAAGTCTTGCATGGCAGCTGCTACCTATTGATCTTAGGTGGCAGCACAGTGGGATGTCAAGAGAAGGGCTCCCACTCATTGGGACACTGGGGACCACCTCTATAGAGACAGATTGTGGACAGCATCTCATTGCACTTGGTGTGGACCCAGAGAGAAAAAGTGGAAAATCCACCAGCTGTAGGATGAAACCTGAGCCATCACAGGCTCCACATCGGCAACTTAGCACCCCCTAGAAGACCTTCTGGTGAGGGTGAGGAAACAGCATGGTAAGACCAAGAGAAGTGGGGAGCTGGAGCTGAGGGATTGTTCAGGTGGTGGCAGCTGGGCAGTCAAAAGTGAACAAACAGAAGGAAAAAAAGCATTTAACAAATGAATTCTGCTTGCTATTTCTTGACAACTTCTATGCATTTTTATAATTGACAATCAATGTACTACACAAAGACAGTTTGGTTCAACATCAAACTTGAGGCAGAAATACATACATTCCAGACTAAAGTTTTGTTCTTTAAGAGGGATGACTTTTGGAGAATGAGGGCTTTTTTTTTGCATATAAGTCTAGACGGGGTAAGAGCAAGAGAGTGGGTGGAAACTAAATGATAATTAATAAAATCATAGGATAATAGAGGTCACAAATCTCTCTGGGAGGGTAATGAATAAGAAGAGCTGAAGAGTGATAAGAAAATAATATAGTTATTGAGGGAAGAGGAGGCAGCTAAGAGGGCAAAGGAAGAAAAGCATTTAAAAATACAAAAATAGCCAAGTAGAAGGGGGTAGGGTCAAGTTTCATAGCAGGATGAAACAGGCCAACAGGGTGAGATCTTGCATTCCCTCTAATGTTTATCTTTAAGCAGTAAAATGAATACTAGAAGTGGTAAAACCTTTTGTAATTAGCCACATCTAATGCAGAAAATATGAATAATAAAAGAAGAAAATGGGAAAAAATAGTTGTGTCTTTGCAGGAGATAGTGAAAGAGCATCGACACCAATAGAAAAAAAAGATAAACTACAAAAAACAGCCAAATGGTCAGCCCAAAATTAGGTGCCCCCATTTTCCAAATAGAAACTAATCAAGAGGCAAACCTTAGCCTTTTTTCTCCAGATTGCCCTGAGAAAAATAAATTGAAAATATCAATGGATAAAACGTGAAAAGGAAAATGCCTCTACAAAAAATAACAAGAAAATTAAGAAAACAAGAACGGGAAAATCAAAGTAGCAAGGATAGTATTGATATTGAGAAGAATAAAAATGATCACTTTGTTTTCTCCCATTAAAGACTCAAAGGGAGAAAATACAGACCCAAGTGGTAAGGTTAATTCACAGGAGCCTTGTAAGAGTTTAGTAAACAAGATTGCACCTTCATGTTTATCTAATGAATATTGCCCAAAATATAATAGCAGCATGGATTTGTTTAGTCCTTTGAATATAATAGGTACGATACTAAGTTGATAGGACTAGCGGAAGACTTTGGGCCCATATAGCGAGTCCTACGTGCTAGCAGACATTATATAACCTATATTTTTAATAGATGCATATACAGCCTGTTTTTGAATGTCTGGAAGCTCTCAACCTCCACAACATGTCTCAGAAGTTCTCTGAGTAAAAAAAGCTCTCCTCAAGTTTGTTATTGGATAAGTGAGCTTGAGTTGTTTTTTTATGACTTCTCAATCCATCAATTTTATTTACAGTTGTCAAACCGAAGCTTTCTTCTAAATTGCTATCTTTTGAAATCCTAAACATCTGCAAGAGGTCTCCCCTTAAATGTCTCAGCTCCAGGGTATACAGGCCCAGAGTCTGGAGTCTGTATTGATATGTCTTGTCCCCCCAATCCTTCCACCAATTTGGTTATTCTACATTGCACCCCCTCCACCCGATCACTGTCTCTTCTAGGTTGGGGGGCTCCAAAGGAGGGTGCAATAATGCAGGCATGGTCTCAAAAATGTGTGATATAGTGGCATTAAACAGGCCCTGTTTCTTGATATGAATGGCTTTCTAATATAACTGATTATTCTGTTTGCTTTATTCATTATTTCTGTATAGTGGGAACTAAAGGACAGATCGTTGCTAATATATACCCCCACATCTTTTTCTCTATCCATTGTTCTTAGGCAGAAGCCATTCAATTTATATACCAATCTGGTATTGTTCCTTCCAAACTGCATCACAGTGCATTTATTCAGGTTAAATTGCATTCCATTCTGATTGGCCCACGCCTCAATTTTTTCTAGGTCATGCTTTAGGTCATCTATCTGGTTCGTGGTCCCTACCTCTACTCCCAGCTTAGCATCATCCGCAAACTTAATACAAATACTTACTACTTCTTTATTCTTATCTGCTATGAAATTAGAAAAAAGCATCAGGCCAAGGACTGACCCCTGTGGCACCCCACTAGTCACACTACCACCATTCGAGATGTATCCCCTTATTCTCACTCTTTGGGTTCTACTGTGGAGCCAAGATGCCACCCACCTAAGTAAGTGGTGTTGTAAGCCAAATTTGTCCAGCTTGTGTACCAGGATTTCATGCAGGACCTTATCAAATGCCTTTTTATAATCCAAATCTACAACATTCACCATTTTTTTGTTAGCCAGCATCTTGCTTACTCTTTCATAAAACACATGGGTGTTAGTTGTACAACAATGGTGTTTTCTTAACCCATGCTGGGTATTATCTTGTAATCAGAATAGATTCTGGTCTGTTCTATCCTTAATTATGATCTCAAGCATTTTATTTATTTATTTACCTATTATTGCCACAAGGCTTATTGGTCTATAACTGGACATATCATTCCTGTCACCCTTTTAAAAAATGGGAATCACTATGGCTGTTCTCCTGTGATTTGGTACCATCCAAGTCTTTAGTGAGAGGTTGCAGAGCTTCTATAGAGGCTTTACAAGACATGGAATGACTTCCTTTAGCAACCTGGGGTGCAATCTTTCTGGTCCAGCTGATTTGTTCAGGTTAATATTGTCAAGTACTGCTTGTACTTCTGCTCAGTTATCTCAGTAAAGGGTCATCATCCCATGATCTGTAGTCTTACCTCCTACCTCCTGAAATGGGGCTTTCCCCTTCCTACCAACTTCAAAAACAGAGCAAAAGTGTTTATTAAATTCTTGTGACATTTTTGCCGGGTCATTACATTCGCTATTTTCCAGTTTGATGGGTCCTATTGTTCTATCCACCAATATATTATTAATGTAGGCACAGAGCACCTTACAGTTATTCTTTGATATGTGCAAGGTGAAATTATATCATCTTTTTTGCTTTCCTAATTCTGTATTTGCATTTTTATGGCTGTGGGTGGAGCCTACAAACATATCGCTTTAGCTTCAAAACAGGTTTCCGTGGAACACATCTTTTAGTAGTTTTCAGTGCTTCCTTCCATAACTCTGCAAATCCCTTTGGCAGTTAAAAATATTCCCTTCTTTCTTTTCAGAATGATGGACACAGAACTCTAAGCTGCTTTTCTCTGAGAGCAAATGTGCAAACCTTCCAAACAAATCTAAATATATTTAAAACTGTTCAAGGTGCACAAAAACAACAAGTGTGAAAGTTGTTCAGGGCAAAAAGAACTTTCACATGAGGGGAGTCACTACTCTGAATTTTTTATATTTTGTAAAATACGGTCTTCCAAGCAACCTCATTTTTTCTCCAAGTGAACACAGTAGGAATCATGCCAAACAAATGTAAATATCTCGGAAAGTATACAAGTTACCAATATACAACTAACATGCACATTGTTCAGGGCATATTTACCTTTCAAATGAGGGTAGTCACTAATCTGAATTCATTATAATTTTTAAATACAGCCATTCAAAAGGTGAAAATTGTGAAGAAAAATGAAAATTCAGGTAATCAGATGGCCACAATTTAAAAAATATAATTAGTGCAGCTTAATCAATATGCTCATTGGAAAGTTATTTTTGTCCTGAACAACTTTTGTACTGATGGGTTATGAGTAACTGTGACAAGCTGGCCTATGGTAGATGGAGAGGCAACATGTTTGGTATAAAGTTCACAGAAGAAAATGTACTTTTATTGCTTTAAATGTAAGTTGTTGCTCCAGAAAAGCAAAATCAGTCAGTTCAACTTCTCCAGCCTAGTCAGGTAACATAAAGGTTAACACAAAACAATTCTTTCAGGCTGACTTGACAAAGGAATCTTTGAACCACCTAAGTGGGCCAGCAGTTTGTTCAATATACAGTCTCAAAAAAAAAAAACAAATGGTTTGTGGGCCAGCAGTTTTGAATGCATAGTCTCAAATAAAACCCAGACAGTTTCCCTTTTTGCCTTATTTGTAGGCTGTTATCAGCAGTACATTCCACTCACTGTTTTTGGCCCAGCTGGCTAGACTGATCCTTTACCTCAAGACTCTCTGCTCTAGAACTGGTCTGTTTCTCAGCAGCAGGTTTCAAGTTTTCCCAAAGGCTCTCTCCAATACTTAATCATTCTCCTTGGCTTTCTGCTCTGGTTGTTGTCTCACATTCCACCCTCCATCTTGCAGGGTTCTCTGCATAGGAGTCTCTGCTCCCTGCAGCAGTTTCCAGCCTCTAACTAACTCCTTTCTGGATTCTTTCTGCCTTTCAGCAATCCCTCTAATTAGCCACACCTGGGGAGGCACCCCCCCTTGCCTGTTCATGTTGCATTCCCTGGATTTCCTCAGCCTCAAACAAGAGGTTAACCTCTTGTTTCCCAGTGTAGCATTTACACTGTCACAGTAACTCCTATATGTTTAGAGATACTTACATTTCTTTGGCATAACTCCTATTGCATTTTTGGCAACCTGATTTCTGAAACCACTACACTGAGACAAGAACATATGGTTTATATCTTGTTATGCCTAATTTAAAAGTAGATCCTGAAGTTTTTCTAGCAATGTAGAGCACTTCAATAGAATTCTTTAGTTCTTAATTATGAAAAAAACCCAGCTTGAAACAAAATGATCTGCTTATTAAAGGCACATTAAATCTTTTCAGGAAAAAAAAAACAGAAGATTAATTTTAGTAATTATTAGTCAGCAATATCCATATGTGAAGCTGACTCTGGCCAGATAGGGGGAAGAAGGAAGACACAGAAGAAAACAATGCTCACACACATAAGGAAGACCTGTCTGTGAAACAATTAGAAGCAAATGGTTTGATATCTTTTAGGCATCTATGCTGCACCACTGATTTTTTATTTTATGTCCTCTTTGGCACCTTCTATTATTAAAATGCATTAAATGTATAGTTTAAAAATCATGACCTTGGGATAACTCTTGAATGTCTCCTAAATTGCTGCAGGGAGCAGAGACTCCTCGAGGAAAGGAGGGAGAGGGGGGACATGATAGAAACTTTCAAGTACCTCAAGGGAATCAACAAAGTCCAAGAGGGTAGCATCTTTCAAAAAAAGAGGTGTGCAAGAACAAGAGGGCACAATTTGAAGATAGAGTGGGGGCTGCTCAGAGGTAATTTAAGGAAGTATTTTTTCACAGAGAGGGTTGTGGATGCATGGAACGGCCTTCCGGAGGAGGTTGTGGAGTCAAAATCAGTGGGGGAATTCAAGCATGCATGGGATAGTCATAAGGCAATTCTGGGGGGTTGGGGTAGGAAGAAGTAGGCTGCTGGTTAACTAGGATCTGCAGCTTATCCAGTAGGTAGGGAAATGGGCAGACTGGGTGGGCCAAGCGGTCCTTATCTGCCATCAAATTCTATGTTTCTATGTTTCTATAAATAAGTTTTAAGCCATTCCCTTTTTGGGAGGTCAAGACCTGTGCAAATGTTCAAGTGTTATTTTTTCATATTTCTTTACAAATTTCCAAAGTAAAAGTTTGGAGAAATAGGAAAGTATGCACAACTAATCTCCTATGCATTTTCAACTCAGAGAGACGTTAACATTTGCACAAAATTAAACCCAAAGTTTATACAGTTTTGTTCTAAAGTTATTTTATTCTAAATCTTATTGACTGTTTAGTGCTATTTTTCCATATTTTTTTTTTATAAATTTCCTGCGTAAAACTGTGGAGAAATGCATAAGTATGTACAACTAATCTCTTAGGCATTTTCAACTTAGAGAGAAGTTAATATCTTCCCACAATCTAACTCAATGTTTATACAGTTTCTGTTCTAAAGTAATTTTATTCTAAATCTTATTGAACTATTTATAAACTGAGCAAATCAATGTTTAGATAAAATAAATTGATTTCCCAGGATTGGGAGGTCATTAAAACTGCAAAAGGTCAAATTATGAAACCTTAAATGCACTCATTAAGACCATTCTTCTTAGTGTGTGATTATAATGACTTTAACACATCTGAATATAGACTTACAATTATACAACCATAGTGATACACATTTTTAGGATTAGAGGAATGGTGCAAGACTGCCAGAATTGTGGTGATCTCACTGCTAGAAACACTTCAGCATGCATGGATCAAACAAAAAAAGAGCCATAATAACAGCTTCTGGGTGGGACATTCAGAAATGCACCAGATGCCGGCGCAAGGCCAGAGCAGCGCAAGTCCAATGTGCCATGGTGCATTGAGTGTGATATTCAAAGGTTGCACAAGGTGACATGCGCCAGTGCAACTTGGCTGAATATTGCATGGATGCGCCAGAGTGCAGTCAGGGGTGTGCCAGGGAGCAACCCAACATGCGCAATAGCGCAACCATGGATGCACAAGGAGCTGAGGAAGATGCGCTAGGACACATATGGACCAGCCACAGGCACACCAAGGAGCAAGACACCGGGGAAGAGGGGGTGGCTACAGGGGAGACAGTGGAGCCAGGTGAGAGGTACAGCTGGCCCACGATGGAACACCACCCAAAAAGAACAGGCATGTAACCAGCCCCTGCCCACATGCACCACAGTGGTGGATGTAGGAAGGGTGGCACCAACGGCCATAGGTGGACTGCCACTGGCCACCCCCTGCTGGATGACATGCACTATGCCACCTGGGCCACAGCTGACAACACCCAGGCAAATGGCACCCAACACATATGCCACACAATCCAAACAGCCAGCCCATGGCTACCCCAGGGCACAGCCACTGTCTGATGGGTGATTACCACCATGCACAGCCCTCAGAACAACACAAGCACACCACACAGCCACCCAGCACACCACTGCAGCATGACTCCACTAATGCCTATGGTGCTCCTAATGTACACTGTACAAATAGCGTATGTACAGGCCGTGGCACATGCGTACTGATGGCAGCACTGCGCAGGTCACAGCATTGCACCATAACTTGTGCCAGCGCAAGTCCATTGCACAAGGTGCAACATCACGATATTCAGCCAGCATATGCAGATTAGCTCATCAGCCTATCCACGGCGCACTGGGGGAATTAGCATCTCATTACTGTTGTGCATCAGTCCATTTGCATGCGATGCACTATAAAGGTGCTGTGGAACTGCACAGGACATGGACTGGTATTGCAACCATCTGAGGTAAGTTACACCTGCTGAGGGGACAGACAGCACAGAGGGATGGGTGGCTGGTGTGGGCTGTTACAATGACTGACCACATGTCATTGCCCACAGGCATGTCTGAACATGAGGAAGGTGAGGAGCTTGGGCCTGCATGCAAGCAGAGGCCCAACTTTACTAAGGTGGAGGTGGATGCCCTGTTCGAGGCATACCTCAACAGGGAGCCTCTGCTGAGTGGTGCAACTGGCACATCCCAGGCCAGGTCCATAGCCTGGGAGGCAGTGACAGAGGCCGTGAACAACAGGGCAGCCACCAGCAGTCAGTGCAGGAATGCAAGAAGAAGGTTGGCACTGACAGGTGACTGATCAAGGAGACAGTGGCGGCCATCCGGGCTGCAAGGGCAGTCACGGGTGGGGGTCAACCCGACATGCCACAGCTTACACCGCATTAGGAGCTGGTGGCAGCCACCATGCGGCGCAGTGCTGTCGAGTTGTGCCAGGTGGTAGCTTTCAGACTGGTGGGAGCCCGTCACTGCATGGTAGGTACAGTGGCATCGGGGGGGTGGTGGGGGGCCCGTGCATCGGTGGCACTAATGCGATTGCTATCCCTTTCAGCACTGGAATGCAAGCATGCAGTGACAGGGGCAGTGGAGTCTGCCATGGGGCATGCCCAGCCCTGGAGGACCAGCCATCCACCTCCACCTCCACTGGTGTCCGGGGCCCCGATGGCTGCAGCACACCACTGCTGTCCAGCCGGATGTCCTGGGCATGGTGGTGGACGAGACCCTGGCTGTGTTCCAGCAGGACACCAGCCATGGCGTGCAGTGTGCGGAGATACAGATCGGGGTTGGGTCCGACACTGATGACAATGAGACCATTGTCCTGGACAGCAGGGATGTTATTGAGGGGGTGACACCCATACCATACACCATCCCTGGCAGCACTGCCAGTGCCCTGTTGGTGGTGGGTCAGCCACCCACCACCACCCTCCATGTCACTGTGTGTGACAGCAGCGCAGTGGCGGTGAATGTGGTGGTGGTGGTACAGCCACACAGGCACTGCCCAGTGCACAGCGACTGGAGGGGCAGCAGTGGCAGATGGCTGTGGACATTGGGGGGCTGGGTGTAGTGTCCACCTCCAGTGCACAGGTCAGTTAGCAGCCAAAAGGGGACCACGCTGTGCAGCGGACACCTGAGCAGGGGCTGGGCAGTGCAGTCGCACACACCCTGTGCATCGGCACAATGCCCATGCACCCCCAGGTGCTGACCCCTTACCTGATCACATCCAATTGCTGTGGGCCTCTGTGGAGCAACAGGTGCTGCTCGTGGCTGGGGTGCATGCACTCCACATCGAGGTGCACCAGGTAGCAGAGCAGTGCAACAGGGTCTTCTCGCAGGTCCAGGGAGCCATCAATCAACTGTGGGAGGACACAACCATGGCCCTGGATCATGGTACCACTGCAGTCATGGTCGGCCTAGCACCACTGGCCACCATGGGGTGCGTCTGGCTGCCACAGACCTCATGGAATGCATTGTCAAACCCACGGTCATGGCATCATGTGTCTCCCTTGGTGTCAATGCCAGGATCCGCAGCTGACATCCCAGGCGCACCTGGTGCGGGCCTGTTTGGGAGTCTGCAGACCCCTGCGAGGACACGGTCATGGTCCCGCAGTACCACCCCTGGGGGACTGTCGCAGACACCCCCTCTGGCCACTGCGAAGCCTGGGTCTGCTGGGTGGCCCTGGTGAGGCTGTCCTCATGTCCATGGCAGCTGTGTGACCACGCGGTGGACCTGATGTGCCTGCCTCCCTGTCCGCAGTCTGCTGCTGCCACCCTGTGTGCACATGAGTATTGTGTGTGCTTGTACATGCCATGGATGTGGCATCCATGTACTGCACCACACACTGGCTGTGTGTGCACCTGCCTGGCTGCTGGCCTGTGTGGCGTGTGCATGATGATGCCACCACAGCACCAGATGCACCTGTGCACCGGTGCTCTGTGTCTGATCCACGCATGGTTCTAGCACCCAGGCGCGTGCCTGCGGGCACCAGTGTGTGTGTGTGTGTGTGTGTGTGGGGGGGGTGTATATGGGAGTGTGTGTGTGTGTGTCGGTGGGTGTGAGGGTGTGTGTGGGTGGGGTGTGCTGTGCTGCATGTTGATGCATGTGGCCATGTGGTCAAGCCCCATGCCTGCCCATTTCCCCCACCCAGCTGTTCGGGCCACAGGGCACACCCATACATGACTGTGTGCTGTGCCACTGTGGGCATCCGGTACTTGGGTGTTTGTCCACCTACCTGCATGCACTGTAGTGCTCCTCCGCTATTGTGTCCCTGTGCTGGCATGCCATCCTAGTCAGCTGGGGATCCCTCCACCTGGTGGGGCTGCCCACTGCCACACTGCCCATCAGCTGCGTCATCCCCACTGCTGTTCCCCTCTTTGACCTCGACAGTTGTCCCACTGTCAGTGGCCATGTTGTGCAGAATACAGCAGGCCAGGAATAGGCAGCAGGCCTTTGAGGGGCTGTACTGTAGAGCACTGCCAGACCTGTCCAGGCAGTGGAATTGTGCCTTCAGCAGCCTAAAGACATGCTCAATGATGTTCCGCATGCTGGCATGTGCCTCATTGTACAACTCCTCCACAGAGGACGATGGGTGCTGGTAGGGGGTGAGCAGCAAGGGTTGGAGTGGGTAGCCACTGTCACCTGTGTGGATGGAGATATGGTTAGCCTGGTGTCCTATGTTGCTGCACCCCTCATCCTTCCCAGCCACACCTTGTGGCACCCCTACCCTGGCGGACCCCTCATGCCCTGTTGTACCCAGCTGCCCGTGGTCTCGGCATAATTGCCCACTTGGTGGCTGGTGGGGATGTCCCCACACTCTAACCTGTGGCACAGTGCCAAGCTGTGCCAGATGAAGGCATCATGTGTTCTCCCAGGGTGTGTGGCACAGACATTGATTATGCGCCCCCTGACATCGCACACCATCTGGCAGGTGATATTGGAGTAGCCCTTTCTGTTGATGTACGCTACCCACTCTGGGCCAGGTGGCATGCAGATGTCAACATGGGTGCAGTTGATGGCCCCTAGCATGCCAGGCATACGTGCTACCCTGTGGAACTCCTGCATGTTCACTGTACGCTCTGCCTGTGTGCTGGGGAAATGGATGTATTCCACAGTGTGTGGCAGCAGGGCGTTGAGGAATTGTGTGAGGAGATGTGATGCAGCCAACTGGGTTGTGCCTATGGTGTCCCCTGTTGGTCTCTGGAACGTGCCCATGGAGAGCAGGCACATAACAGCTGTGAACTTTGTCTCCACTATCAGGGCATGGCTCTGTCTAGTAGGTGCCTGCAATTCCTCACTGCACAGCTCACAGAGCTGCCTCAGAATCACCCAGTTCAGGTGATATTGGCCCACAATCTCTGTATCAGAGTAGTTCTCAAAGGTGGTGCAGGCACGGTTCCACCTGTTCCAGGCATACTGCCATCAGGCCCTTCCATGGCCATGCTGCCCTGCCTCCTGCCTCCCCACACCCCTCATTATGGCCTCCATCTGGAATATGGTACTGGCCATAGCCCCTGTTGTCCTGTCCTCCCTGGGCTTCTGACTCCACACGTCCTCCCGGCTGTGTGCTGCTGTGCAGACTGCTCAGCAGGGCCCACACCTGTGTACCCTACCCCCGGCTGGCTGCCTGTTGCCTGTGGTCTCTGACTCCCACCCCTGTGGGCTGTTCCTGTGCTGCCCCTCTCGCGCCTGCTGCCACTGTGTCATGTCGCCTCCCTGCCTGTCACACTCACACACACGCACTCTCTCACACACAGTCACTCTCTGTCTGTCTCTGTCCCTTTCCTTGTCTCCTAGTCTGTTGTTTGCTGGCCTGTCAGTCTCCCTCTGTCCTGCTCCTCTCTGGCGCAAGTGCCCTTCTCCTACTTGCTCTCTGTATTTATAGGCTGAAGTGTGTTCCATGCAACTGCCATTTGCTCCACGCTTGCGCCATTTGTCCGGTGTTGAATATCGCACTGCACCGCATATTCATGGCTTCGCCCCCTGCACTTGCACATGCATACATTCCCATTGCACACTGGTGCACTGCCACCTGCGCTGCACAGTTGCTGACACTGAATATCGCTCTCAGACGCATATTCGCAGTTGCGCAGGCGCAATCCAGTTGCGCAATGCTCAACTGCTTTAAATATCCCACCCTCTCTTTTCCCAAAAATAATTACATTTTATTATATTTGGTTTAACCAGAAAATACAAAATAGCAATAAGGAAGTAAAACAATCAACATGAGATTTCAGCGTTCTCCAACCATATATTGACACCGAGCCATAATAAAGACTTCTATCTTCTTCAAAGCAATTATATTTTATTTTGATATATTTAATACATTGTATCTAGGTAGATGCTAGGAAAAAAAGATTATTGGGTGTTTGGAAACAGGCAAATGCAACCAGACACAGAAGGAAGTCAAAAGAGAGTATCGGTTGTGGGGGCTAGTAACAAGTTGAGGAGCTCGATTGGGCCACTCCAACAGGGGCCACCCACTGACACTACTGATCATTGGTGGGCACTGGTAGCAGAGGAGGAGCTTGGCAAGTGCTGCAAGTAGTCAGTGTAGGAGGAGGAGGAGGATGCGGTGGGTGGCTGGCTGCCTGCCATAGTCCAACTCTTGTTTTAAATCCCTGGTGGTGCCTGAGTGGCTATAGCAATCATCTGTGCAGCAGCCCTCCATCTGTAGGGATTAAAAGGACTCAGTTTAGTTATCTTGTTGTATTCAGGCAGGCTCAAGCTCCAATACAACAGCAGGTCTGACTGGAGCCCCAGACGCCCAACTCTGTTACTTGTAAAGGACTGACCACTTGAGAGTGAGGGACCTTCGTTGCTTGCAAACAAAGTTGGAGGGGTCGCAGCTGGTGTTAATTTGTGTGCCAGGGCAGGTGGGGGGGTGGCTGGCTGGGCTGGGCTGGGAGGAGTGCCTTTAAGAGTAAGGATTGCATGTGTCTGAACTGTTGTGTATTGCATGGGTGTAGGCGGGGGGTGTTCAGGATGTTCAACCCCCCAACCCCGAATTTATCTCAGAAATTTTCAAATTCCTGTATTTTATTTTTGGGTTGGCTCAGGCTCAGCTGCTAAAAAAACTCAGTGTCTCAGCAGTCTCCATAGCAGCTGGACCTAGCTGCAACACAATGTGCATGTACAGGATCATTGATGGCTAGTGGAGATGGAGATATCAGCAGCAGAGAGAGCGGGGGAAGCCTGGTGAGACAGACTAGTGAGCACGCTGCTGTGTAGTGTTGTCTGCACAGCACTGTGCAAGCTGTGTGTCCCATTGATTGTCGTGATGGTAGAGGGGGACTGTATGCTGCTCTTCTCTAGCCTCAGCTGAACTGTGGGAGAACTTGAAGTATGGTCTACCACAAACAGAACAGACCCATCTGGGGCTGATCTGGGAGTAACTCACGATGTATCTTCTTGACTGTGGACTTGTGGTGTGGTCCAAAGAGATGATAGGAGAGGTTGAGATAAAAAAAAAATCTGCCCTAGCCTAGTTGCCTGTAGTCCTGCCTTGGGAGAGGAGTGACTGTTAAGGCAAGTAAACAGAAGGATAATCAGCAGAAAAGTGGTAAGTGGAAAAACGAATAAAGATTGATTTGAGGCATGAGATTTCTCTCATTCAGAGAGGTGATGAGGGGTATTGGCACAATCTCCCAGGACAACCAACTCATTACATCTCAACCCCACCGATGTTTTGCCCAAGTTGGAGCTCATCATGTGGAGTGGGAATAGGTGTGGAAAGACAGATGTGAGATGCCTGACTGACAACTTTGTCTCTGGCTGTTGCAGAGTGCTCCCATATGCAACGGTGGAAGGGATTAGGCGTACTCTCTACATGCAGAGGTGGGATGGTGGTAGAGGAGAAGTGATGCAGCTGTGTGGAGGTGTCCCCATGTGTAGGATTTGGATGGATGGGGAGCAATGATCCCCAGGTAGGGGCAGTGGGATGAAGGAGTGGATTGCTCCCCATGTACAGAGCTGATATGAAGTGTAGTAGTAGTAGTAGTAGAAATGTTTATTGTTCGACACATGGTTATTACAAAATTATTACAATACATCATTAATAAAAGAATAAGATCACAAGTATATAATTAAAACAATTAACAATACAATAAAAAGACCATACCATTAAAAACATATATCTCTATATCAGGTAGACCCATTCGTTTAACATCATTATTGGGTAAAGTTATGGAGGGTATCCTAAAAGATATTATGATTGATTATCTATCAACAAACAATTTATCTGATCCTGTGCAGCATGGTTTCATTAAGTCTAGATCATGTCAAATTAACTTATTATCCTTTTATGAAAATGTTAAAACTGAACTGGATAATGGTAAACCTGTGGATATAGTTTTTATGGATTTTGCCAAAGCCTTTGACAAATTACCCCATGCGGAACTAATACAAATTTTGACTAAAATAGGCATAACAATATTGTGAAATGGATAGCTAATTGGTTGTCTGGTAGGAGGCAGAGAGTGGTGGTTAGGGGCGTGATGTCCGACTGGTCTGCGGTTACCAGCGGGGTGCCACAGGGTTCGGTGTTGGGCCCTTCTCTTTTTAATATCAATATTTCATCTCTACACCTTAGTAATCCTTCTATATGGATTTCAAAGTTTGCAGATGATTGTAGACTGGGTATAACAGTAACTTCTACAACCGAGGCATTTTCTTTACAACAAGCCATAAATGAAGTATACAAGTGGACTAAAGCTAGCAAATTAGAACTTAATATCTCCAAATGCAAAATTATGCACTTGGGTAGAACTAATAACAATCATACCTATTGTATAGGGAATAACATTTTGTTAACAACATCCAAAGAGAGAGATTTGGGTATTAAAATTACGTCAGATTTAAAGTTTAGCTCACATTGTAAACAACAGGTTAAAAAGCTAACCAGAATTTGAACTGCATTTTGAGACATATTTCTAGCAGACACGAGAATGTTATGATGCCTTTGTATCAAGCCCTGGTGAGACCCCACTTGGAGTACTGTGTCCAGTTGTGGTCCCCTCAGTATAGGGAATACATTCTGAGAATGGAGAGTGCAGCGCAGAGCAACAAGATCTGTGTCTGGACTAAAAAACTTGACATATGAGGCGAGATTAACTAAGCTCAATTTACATTCATTACATTATAGAAGATTAAGGGGAGATCTTTGTATGATGTTCAAAATATCTCAGGATACTACACTGAGCAAGGACCTTAAAATGTCTTATACAAAAGGATGGTCTAGTACCAGAAAGCATACCATGCAACTTAATTTGCCTAAATGGAATACTAACTTAAGGAAGCACTGGTTTACTATAAGGGTGGAATCAGCATAGAATAACTTACCTGAAAGCGTGGTGGGGAGTTCAAATACGGATATATTTAAGACAAAGTTAGATAAATATCTGTGTTATAAAACTACTAAGTTTTAATATTATAATAAGGCAAGAATTATGGACCTAAGTCCCACAGCTTGAATCAACTTATGAAACTCATGATAGGTAAGGTCAAAAAGTTCATATTATTTTTACATAACAATTTCTCTTGCATAAAGTGCTTCAGCCATATACATTACATACCTACAATAAATATATATCTTTGTTCTTTATCCTATACGATATCCTCATTGGTCTATCTTTAACCTTTTACAACCATAAAGCATACCCTTTTAATATTTTCCTTTTTTTTTTCTTTAGCTATGCTCAGTATAGTTTCCCAAACTTTTAATTGTAAATTCATCACATATAAAGGAAATGATTTCTGTCAAAAATCATTTATTTACTCTGAATGATTATACTCTGCAACATTGAAGAAGTTTTCAGAAAATAATTGTGTTGGGAATTGTATCTACTGCATGTCCAAAGGACATGTAGTAGCTTCTTCTTGATCTCCATAACCACACCCATATTTTGAAGATATTTGTCTTGTTTTATCAAATCTGGTCAATAGGATATTGCTTTCTTGAATCTCAAACTTGTACCTTGTTAATATTGCCCTGATTTTAGGGTCAACTAGTACATCCAAGTACTTTTGAAATTCATATTGTTCCATATTATGTGCATACCACTTAAAGTATCCACTGTCATTTATGCTCTGTTTATCTGTCTGTATCCGATGTTCTCTTATTTTGTTGGGTTTTTTTTTGTAATATAAGGCACACATTGTTTACTCAAGGTAATATGTTGCTTATGGGAATCCAATAGATGGGTTATATTATAGTTTTCTAACGCAGCTCTAATACTTTTGTACCATCTTGAGTCAAAGCATTTTCTTTCTACCCATTGTTGTTTTTCTTTTAGATGTATACCTGTATATCTATCCTATGTGAGTTTGGTTAGTCTCAGCCAGAATTTCAATTTTCTAGTATCAACCAATGTGTTCACATTATCCAACCCCAACTCAGCTCTGAGATAAGTGGCTGAAAAAGAGTGATCTATTGCTAGCACTCTTCTCAGAGACTTGTAAATTGGGGTCATCAGCTTATTCCTGTTAACACTATCCCATATTTCAATAACATATGTTAATTGGGCATGGTATTTTATTCTGATTGCCTCAGTCATTGGTCTTAATGTTAAACCTCCATATGCATAGTTAACTGTACTAAGGGTATCAGATGTCTTTATTAATTTATCCATTGTTTCCCCAGTATGTTTTGTCCATTTTCCATTTGTTGTGAACATAATGCCTAAGTACTGATAGGCTTTAACTGTTGTTAATTTGTCCCCATTATAGGTGAAAAAAAATAGTTTTTCCTTTTCCAAATATTGAAATTTGTGTTTTAGTAAGATTTATGTCCAGCTCAAGAGAGCCTGAGATATCTTGAAGCATGTTAATCTCTTTCTGCAATCCAGATTGTGTAAATGCCAATAGAATAATATCATCTGTAAATGCTAGTATGCCACACTTCTCACGCAGTATTTTAGGACAGTCAGTATCTGACTCACCTGTTTTGTCCAATAAACCATTAATATATATATAGAAAAAAGAGTAGGAGTCATCACACACCCCTGCCATACCCCCTTAGTAGTTGATATTGCTCTAAACAGTTTTCCATTATGGCCTATCTGTATTTTTGCCCATGTATCAGTATATAAAGTTCTGATTTTAGCAATTAAATCAACATGCATTCCTCTCTCATTCATAACACTCCACAAAGTACTCCTATTAACTGTGTCAAATGTTGCTCTGAAATCAACATAAAGCATATGTGACTTTTGCCTTCTCAAAACTGTTTATTTTTCAGTCAAGTGATTTAAGACAAAACAGTTATCTAAGGTACTATATTCATTCCTGAGTCCTGCTTGAGCCTTATTTATATTACCTGTTTTTTCAATGTCTAGCTTCAGTTTTTCTAGTATAATTTTGAAAATATTTTTAGGCTTACGTCTAATAGACTTATAGGCCTATACGTCAATGGATCCATAACATTTCCTTTTTTGTGTATGGTCACTATAATGGCACCTTTCCAAGTTTCAGGGAATGTAAGATCCCCTATACACTTATTGAATAATATAAAAAACAAATTAAACCACAATGTTACATTTGACATAAGACTTCAGCAGTTATTTGATCTGGTCCCAGAGCCTTATTGTATTTTAGGTCTTGTATAGCAAAGTAAACATCCAATCTTATTTTTTTTTGCAATTTAAATTTTTATTGAATTATAGAGACACAACAAATATCTCAACAGTAATGGAGATACAAGCAACAATTCATATAGTACATACAAAACACATTGAATCATAGTCAAGAAGTCGCGTATCTTACATAGAACCCTAAACCAACGGTATGGAAATTGGACAAGTCTGGTGAAATAGTATGAGAGCGAGAGGACCTCTAAGGAAAAGTGGCCTTGAGGGAGGAGATCCTCCTTCTAACCTATATACTATTGGTAGCAAGGGGTGGGGGGTGGCCTTCAGGGAGGCTTTAACATGTCCTTGCTTATAGGGTTAATGGAGGTGGAGGATGTGCACTGAATGTAATGCATAAAAAGGGGACCACCTATCCGAATGGATTTTCAGTGTGTCATTGGCTAGATGTGTAAGCCTGGAGTAACTAACCAGCTTAGCCATGGCCACCAGCCTAGCCATGAGGGAAGGGACCTCCTTTGTTCTCCACTTACAGAGAATGAGTCATTTGGCTTCCACAGAGGCCTGCAAGAGCCAAGTGGGGAGTGGGCCCATTAGCCTACAACCAGAAGGAGGGATCCCCAGTGCCCAGAACACTGGCATGTTAGGAACCTGGTGGCCAAGAATAATGGAGCAGCATTAAATTACTTCAGACCAAAAAGAACGAACGAGGTCACATTGCCAAATCACATGTAGTAGGTCTGCCCCTTTGGTGTCACACCTCTAACATACATCTTCCTGTATTAAGCCCATGTTTTGAGGGACTGCAGGAGTGTGGTACCAGAGGTGTCATATTTTATTTTGGATAAGAAAGTTCTGGGGATCAACACAGAATATTTTTGCTGTAATCCAACTACTTTTCCATTCATCTACTGTTACAGAAGAGCCCAGCATATTTTGCCATTTCCCATTGGCCGGCAACAAGGGGTCAGGCAAGTCCTCTCTCATGAACTTATAAATCTGGCCAGCTAGGCCTTTCTTCAGTTGTGACCATCTATCTAAAGGCAGTTTCTTAGTAGTGGCCCTGTCATTGGATTGACATATAACACAAGGACACCCTCTTTTAATCCAGCCTGAATAAAGGTGTCTTAGCTGTAAATATCTCCAAAATTCCTTTCTCTCCAGTTTGTATCTTTTTTGTAAAGAAGTGAAGCTATCTAGGGTATATCCAGCCCCCATTAAGATGTCACTCAGCCTATTGATCTGGTTTTCCTTCCATCCCTCCCACAAAAAGGGCCTCTGGTTAACTGTCCACCTGGAGTTATTCCAGAGGTTAAGGAACTTCCCTTGGTTCAAGCATGACTTTCTGATAGTCCCCTAACTGGTGCCATGCCCTATGGGCTGCCTTAATAGTCAATCAATGTCAAAATGTTTGGAGGAAGAAAACTGCCCAGATGCCCTGAGGTGATTACCGAAAAGGGCACCTCTTTCAATTGCTTCCCAGCCTGGTAGGGCTTCAGTGTTTTCCCAAAACAACTTACATGTGATAGCCAATGAAAAGGCATAGGCATAATATTGGAAATGAGGAAGGCACCACCCTTACCCCCCATTCCAAGGAGCTCGAAGTTTGGCCGTACTGTATTGGGGAATTTTATTCTCCCACAGGAAGACACTCATTATGGTGTCCAATTTTTGGAACCATTTTTTCAGAATTTCAATTGAGAGATGGGAAAGTACATAGTAAACCCCCAATGTCATCATCATTTTGATTGCCGCCATCTTACCAGACAGGGAAAGGTTTAGCTGTTTCCATCTCAGAGCTTCCTCCTTTAGACTATTGACCAGTGGAGCAAGATTAGTCTCTGGTAGGGAGGATACAGAAGGAATGACCCTTATGCCCAAATATTTACTACCCCCCCAGCACATACTAGACCAACTTGTGAGATGTCCTCAGAGGTAAGCTTAGCATTTAAGGGAAGGACCTCTGTTTTACCTTGGTTGACCCTTAAGCCTGAGAACCTGAAAAGGCTTGCAATAAGTCCACAATGAGCTTTGCACTAGCATGGAAATCATCAGTTAAGAGAAGGCAGTCATCCGCATACAGCAGAGCATAGTGTGAGATGTTCCCCATGCTTATACCCCTAATACTGGGGTGCTCCCTAACTGCACTGGCTAAGGCTTCAATGATTAGCACAAATAACATTGGAGATAGTGGGCACCCCTATCTAGTACCCCTGTGTAATTCAATTGGATCTGAGAGAATATCATTTGTCAACAACCTGGCCTTGGGGTCTGTATAGAGAGTTTTAATCCAGCTCCTAAAAACACTGCCAAAGTTATAGTGTTGGAGTATCGCATGCTGGAAGTCCCACTTGACTGAATCGAAGACCTTATTAAAATCTACTGAAATGTCTTCGGCCAGAGTGGTTACTTGCCCTGCTCTTTGTAAGAGGGAGACCAGGGATCTGAGGTGATCTGTACTAGCTCGGCCCTTCACAATGCCCTCTTGAGAAGTGTGTATTAAGCATGGGAGGACTGTTTCCAGACAGGCTGCTAGCACTTTTTCAAGGATCTTAGTATCTGCATTAATAAGTGAAATGGGTCTAAAGCTTGCTGGAAGAGTGGGGTCTTTCCCTTCCTTCGGGAGGACAGTAATAATCACCTCTCTAAGGATGGTAGGGAGTGCCTCCTTTAGTAGAGCCTCTCATAACATATCCATCATGGGAAGAGAGGCAGTCTCTTGTATTACGTTGTAAAAGTCAGCTGAGTAGCCCTCCCCCCGGAGCTTTCCGTGCAGCCATTTTATTAATTGTTGCATCCCTGATTTCTTGCACTTCGATGGGCCCCTCCAGCTGCTCACATTGGGCATTAGTAAGCTTGGGAAGCTTCATGCCCTCCATAAAATTATCAAATTTGGCTTTATCCCAGGTAATATGAGAGCTGTACAGGGAGTCATAGAAAGATAACATGATTTTGTTTATGGAGTCAGATTTACTAAATTTATCCCCCTTTTTGTTCTGCAATTGTGCTATATGCCTATCAGCCTGTTGTTTTTTCAATCTATATGCCAGTAATTTCCCAGCTTTTTCCCCTCCCGCCCAATATTTGTGTTTCAGTCTTAAGATCCGAAGTTCTGCCTTACAGGAAGCTAGCATATTTAGCTTCATTCTCAGTACTAGAAGTTCACGAAAGAGCTCTGGATTTTGAAGTCTCTTGGGGTCTCTCTTATATTGATTTTCCTTTCCCACAGTGCACTTTCCAACTCCCTGGTTTCTTTTTCCCTCTGTTTTCTGTGGTGGGAGGCATAGCTTATAATTCAGCCTCATAGTGTGGCTTTAAACACCTACCATATGGCAGCTGCTGAGGCGGACCCTTGTGGATTATCAGACCAGTAAGTCTTCACCTCCCTCTGAAGCCATTCCTTAAATTCTTTCTCCTGCAACAGTAGGGGATCAAGCCTCCAGTTTCCTGACCTAGAGCAGGGGGTAGAAGGCACCAGAGAGAGCGTCAGAGGGGCATGATCAGACATGTACAGGAGGGCTATTGCAATATCTAGGATCTTACTGGAGATGTTTGGGGAAGTAAACCAGTAGTCAGTACTGTTGGCAACTTGTTTGGCTTTGGAGAAATAAGTATAATCCCTCATATCTGGGTGGTCTACCCTCCAAATATCTTGCAGTTTATGCAGAGTGAGTAGGTCCTTCAGACCCCTGATGGACCGGGGGGAGGTGAGTCAGGCCTGAAGTTGGACCTGTCCATGAGGAAGTCCATCATCAGATTAAAGTCCCCCCCAACAAGATGTCTGTCTCCCCTGCTGCCATCTCCACTAATTCTTGTGAGAGATTATGATAGAACTCCGGGGAGTCTTCATTCGGGGCATATAGATTTGCTAAAAGAACGTCCGCCGTGAGGATATTAATCCTGGCTAAGACCCATTTCCCTACCTTATCCACTCTATTTTCTCACAACTGCCATTTTAGTTTCTTGTGACATATGACAGGCTGCACTGTGAACCTCCCAGCCCACCCATTCCCTTACTAATTTTTGAGCCTCTAGGTGGTTCAATTTTGTTTCCTGCAAGAAGGCTAGTTGAGATCTCAGGGATTTTAATCTGGCTAGAATATTTTTTCTTTTAATAGGCAAGTTCAGACCCCTCACATTCCAGGAGGTGGCCGTTGTCATATCCTTACCTGCCATCTCTTAGACTCATTAATAACTCCTGAGCCTATAGCCAGAGCAAAAAGTGGCATAGCCTGAGTGCAGGAAAACCACCACTAGAATCCTTTCCAAGATGCCAAATCCATCCGCCTCCCACCCCCATACCCGACCCTAAATACCCCACTAACCATACCTTGTTTAGGCTTTAAAACCTCTATAACACTTTTGTTCATCTCCCAACACTTCAACACCTGTGTCATACCTTTGTCTAAGAGGGTCTCCCTTAACAACCCAGCCGCTAAAAAACTTGAGTAGCCCAGGGTTGGGATGGTCTCTCCGGGTGTGGAGCTTGGCACCATATCATTACCCATCACCCTGTCCTCAAATTGAGGCTCTGATAGACACATAAACTTGAACAGACCTCAGGACCCTGTGATCCCCTATATAAACTGCTAATTCGGTAAGAAGCATTTAATAACATAACAGCAATAAGCCAAACTGTTTCCCTTAAAAGGGAATTAAACTACACCTGGTTGAAATATAAAGTACCCCATGGCAAAAGTGATCCTCACTGCCATCATGGATGGGGGCCCTCTGCATTGCTAGTCAGACCCTTTTAATCGCATGCAAAAAGTGCTATCCCCCACTCGCACAGCCGCGGATCACAGCAAGGCAGCAGCCTTTGAGCCGGGGACAGACGTCACACTCCACAGGGTAATTCCTGCCATGCAGAGGGGATTACCCACTCCTAGGATAACAGCCTACTTGTGAAAACAGTAGAGGAATTCCTTTTGGGTACCTGCTAATAGGATGCTGTCCCCAGATCACATTGCCTCATGGCACAAATGAGCAACAACTGCCTAGCTGGGGACAGCAGAAAATCTGGCGAGCACCATCTAGCCATGGGGGGTGACTTCTGCAAGAAATTAAAAAAACCTGTAATACAGGGGACAACAAATGCAGGAAGATGCAAGTACTTAACATTGACCAGGTGCTAATAACTGACAAAGCAACCGCTACTTTCTGTTGGTGGCATGGTGGAGATGATCAGGATGTGCTCGAAATCAAGCTTGGGCTTTCAAAAAAGAAACAAGAAAAAAAAGTCTCATTAAGGAGAACTAAGCCCGAGTGAGCTCCCTGATGCCAACCAGATTCTAGCCGTGTATTCCCAGAGGGAGAGGAAATCCCCCCCATCGGCTCTGAGAACACTTCTTATGGTGCTTAAGGCAAAAGCAGTCCAAACCTACAGTTCAGGCTGGTGGCTGAGTTTCTTCTGACATCTCCCCTCCACATTCAGCCCAGTCCTTGCAGAGAGGGACCTAGTCTACCAACAAGCTGTGGTCCGTAAGGTCTTCGGGCACCATGCTCTCAGGATTTCCCATTAAGTCCAGGGCCATTGGAGCAAGATCTCTCAGGGGCTCAAATCTATTGGAGACCTTGACTGGTGTACTTGAGGGGGAGATCATGCTGTCATCAGATAAATTTTGTAACCTCTGGCAACTCCTGGATCGGTTCCTCTTGGACAAGGTTTTTTTTTAATAGGAGTGTCCCTGCCAGGTTTTCTCGGTTGGCCCCTCTGGACTTTATGCCATTCGTGTCCTGGTTCCAGTTCTTCCTGCACTGCTCCAAATGTTATTTCCATGGGTGCAGGGGAGACCTCCATGTTTTGCCAAGTGGTGCCATGTGACGGTTGCAAGGGTTGCCTCAGATCTCGCCCCTTAAGCTGGATTGTCAGCAAAAATTGCTCCACCTCCCCTGGGGTATTAAACATATGAAAAAAAACATTATACTGGACTCTCAGCATAGCCGGGTACCTCAAAGAAGTAGTGATGCCCATCTTGTAGAGCTGTTGTTTCACTCCTGCATATGCCCTTCTCCACCTTGCAAGCTCCTGCGAGTAGTCTTGGTATAACTGGATTGAGCAGCCCTGCCATGACACATTTTTCAGTTCCCTTGCCAGCTGAAAATACCTTTCCTTCACTGAATACTTTAAAAACTTGCACAGAATGGGGCGAGGGTGCTCACCTTGTTTAGATTTGGGGGCTAGCGAGTAATGGGCCCTCTCAAGTTCTGGTGGTGCATCATGTTCTAGGTTTAACATCGCTGGCAGAGCATTTTCAAGAAACAAAATCATATCCTTGCCCGCCATGCCTTCAGGGATGCCCATGATCCTTACATTTTGCCTCCTAGCTCTATTCTCCATATCGTCCACTTTAGACAGCAAGTACTGGATCTGTCCATGATGTTTCCGCAAATATCTATCCTGTTGCAACAGTTGTTCAGACTGCACCTTTGTTATGTTCTCAGTGCCCTCCACCCAGAGGGCTAGTAGCTGTAAGTCCTTGTTTATTTTTGAGGAAGAAAGCTTTAATTCAGCTGGGTCCTGCAAAACTTGGCTCAGCATCACAGTCATTTTTGCGATGTCCTGAGCCATGTTGGTGGATGAGTTTGCTGCAGCCATTGTCCCCTCTACCTTCTTCAGATGGCTGCCCGGCTCTTGCACTTCAAGATGGGTACAGTGAGGGCTGGGCATCACTGCTATTGCGGCCTAGAATGTGGGCACCACGAAGAGGTACCAGCCTGGTTGAACGCAATGCAGGTGCCTGATGCCTCATTCGATTTTGATGGGAAATGGCTTATTTTGCAGCTCGAATATGTCGGTGTACGAATTTTAGTTTTTCTCAAACAAGATACGTGGATAGGACAACCGGATGGGGCTTAGGGGTTCACAAGGTCCCTCTAGCTAGAATTAGTGTGCTACATGTTGCCTGCCAGGCTCCGCCCCAAAACATCTGCTCTTAAAATACAAACCTGCCTTTCCTTTTCAGTAGTATCTTGGGCCATATTCAAATTGCTGTTGCCTGTATATAACTTTGTGAAATGTTCCACCCAAGTTTTTTCCTGTATATAAGTGCCTATTACTTTTTTATATAGTTATTTGTACCCTTTGCCACTAGGGCCCAAAATGCCTTAGAATCTTCTCTATTGCCTGTAATGTTTTCTCCCAGTTACCATGTGTATATTGCAATCTTTTAGTTGTTATAGATTTTTATATTTTATCCTTTCTTATCAGTTCATATTTTTCTTTTTCCCTACTTTTTCTTGTTTCTCTAATCCTAGCTGGATATGTGGCAGAAAAATAGGTGTAATCCCTCTGCCTAGGGGACATTGTGGAGAATAAGCTGGTAGCAGGAGTCTGTGAAAAGCCTCAAAATCTTTTAAAAAAGGTATGCCACTGTTGTCACATTATGTTTAAACATCACAGACCTTTCCAGTTCATCTTTGAGCTTCCCCCTCTGGTTTGCACAGTGCACGGTTGCGGAGATGCTAGTCCAGAGCCTTCAAGCCTGCCTGGTCGGGTTGGAGTCCTAGCAGAGTGAGAAGCCTCCCGTCTGGATTAGCAGGACTGACCAAGCCCACGGGGACTTTTGGTGACCTGGTGGAGTGAGCAGAGTTGGAGTTTGGGAGACTTGGAGTGGTGAACCATGGAGAAAGTTAAATGGAGAAATTAAAAAAAAAACAAGAAGCTCAAGTTGTTTTTAAACTTGGCTGGTGTCCTTTAAAAATATATGTTTATGTTTATTTATGTTTATGAGCACTAGCTAAAAGTGTTTAACAAGCTTTTTTTAGTGGTAGTTTAATAGAGTAATAAAGAAAACTGTTGGTAAATTTGGTTAAAATTGTTAGCACTTACTTGGCACTGGAACTGCAAGGGAATTGTTAATCTTCCAGATTATTGACATCTTTTGGCTCTCCAGCTTGGCTTATTTATTTATTTATTTTTTTTTGTAATTCAGTTAATTTTATTGACACTCTTGACAGGGCACAGATTACATAGTGTTACACAGATATACATTTACAAGTTAGATGTGCCACTAACATATCAGATTACTTGCTAACCACGTGATAACAATGTCTACAAAACTAACTAACAGTATAACAAGTTAGCCAGCCTAATATTTCCCCCTAGCCCACCCACCACCCATACCTTCCATGGCATCCACACACTAATTGAGGTAACCCTAGGATTCTCTATAATAGGGGAGTCTCAGGACAACCGTACATCTAGTAAGGGGTCAGTATCTGCAATTAGGTAATCTTATCTCGCCAAGTTGACAAGACGGCTCCCAATGGTCTCTATATGGAGTCATATAGTTGAGCTCTGTTACTCATCCTGGCGATATGTAACTCCAATTGCAAGGCAAGCATCACTTCTCTGTACCATTCTATAGTTGATGGGGGAGTCAGGTCTTTCCAGTGCCTCAGAAGGACAGCTTTTTGCTGTGGCTGATATAATGCCCATGTATAATTTATCTCGCTTAGTCGTGTCTTTACGAAAACTATTCAGCAAACAAATTTCTGGCATAAAAAGGTCCGCTATACCTTTAATTTGTGATAATGAGGCACTAATTGTTCCCCAGAGAAATTGAATCTGAGCACACTGCCATAATACATGGTATAGATCTCCTTCCCTGGTTCCACATCTAATGCATGAGGGTGACAACAGTTTACCCATTCTATAAAGTTTAGCAGGAGTGTAGTACATATTATGAATGATACTGAATTGCTGCAATTTATATCTATCTTGTCTAATGTTTTTGTAGTTATTAGCCCATATTGTTTCCCATATTCCCCGGTCTTCTACCATCCCTAAACTTTGAGTCCAATAGTGACAGACACCAGAAGGGAGATTCCCATCTATACTTTGTAATAAGTTATAAACTCTAGAAATAGAATGGGGTTGGTCAGCTGCTTTGAGTAATAACGACAACTCGACCCTATTTTGTACCCATGTTCCCCTTTTATTAAAATGGGTCTTTATAGCATTGTAAACTTGAAGTTATGTCCTTTTAAATCTGGGAATTTGGTACAGGTATGCACATATGACATTAGCTTCCCCTGGGGAGCTAAGTCTCCTAATTTTAACCCCTCTAATGGACCCTAGAATCTAGGTGGAATTGGAACCTGTTGTATTAGAAAATTCATATTCTGCGTTATCGTTTGTTCTGGCGAGTTCCGCCAATCAACTTTAAGGGGCTTCTGAGTTTGCTGTAAAGCTTTGAGTGACCACCCAATAGGAGTGTCCTTCAACGGTTTAGGAAGGAGCTTAATAGTACTGTAGGCAATCGAGCTTAAAGAAATCGAGTATTTAAGAGCTAAGTCTCTCTCAATGTAGATCCAAGAAGGTACATAGGAGTTTGAGGTTAGCGATGTGCTCAGCTTGTGTCATTGTACTACTTTACTAATATGTGAGGCAATATAGTATTTAAAAAAAGAGGGGAGCGCAAGTCCCCCCAACCTCTTTGGGCCTGTGAGTTTCAAGTATGATCGCCTGACCGCTTTCCCTTTCCATAAAAATACATTAAGTGCTTTTTGTACATTTTCAAACCAGGTCTTAGGTAGGTAAAATCCCAGCATGTTCAAGGGGTAGAAAATTCTAGGTAATATATTCATTTTAACCATTTCTATTCTGGCCCATAATGACAATGGCATTAAGTTCCATCTACCTAAATCCTGTTTAATTACTTTAACCAGATTATGGAGATTCTTCCTAATCATTGAGCCTATTCCTCTAGTGATCTTAACACCAAGATATGTCAGCATTTTTGGTTCCCAAGACAAACCATTTTCCCTTGCTATACTAGGGTAACATCTAACATTTAATGGGAAAAGCTCTGTCTTGGATATGTTAATTTTATAATTGGAAACTCTAGAAAATTTTGTAATTTTCTTTAATATTACCGGTATGCCATTTTCTGGATCTTCCAAGTGTATTAGCAAATCATCCGCATAGGCTGAGATTAGATATCGTTTAGTACCTAGTTTGATTCCCTTGAGCTCATGTAATGCTATTAACCTACGAATCAGGGGTTCCAGGTATAAATTGAACAAAAGTGGGGATAATGGGCATCCCTGTCTTGTGCCACATGTCACCATATCCGCGTTGATGGTGCACTATATAGGATCCAAACCCAATTCAGGAATTCTTTGGGTAAACCAAAATTGGCATGTACTGTGAATAGGAATTCTATGATACCGGATCAACGCCTTCTTGGCATCCAGTGCAGCAACGCTGGAAGGTAAAGCTCTATATGTGCAATTATATGGCGGAGTTTGCGCAGTGTGGTCACCTGACATTCTACCACTTATGAATCCCACTTGCACATCACTAACTAAGCTATTCATTAGCGGCCTAAGACGGTTAGCTGGAATTTTAGCCAGTATTTTGATATCAACATTCAAAAGTGATATAGGACGATAATTACTAGGTAGGACGGGATCTCGCCCTGGCTTAGGAATAAGAGTAATGAGAGCCTCTAAAAAAGAAGGTTCCAAGAGCCCCTCTTGAAACCAAAAATTATATACCTTAGTTATAATTGGGCTGACTATATCCACGTATGCCTTGTAAAAATTAATAGTTAAACCATCAGGCCCTGGGGATTTGTCTCCAGCAAGTTGGGAAATCGCTGATTTCACCTCAGTCTCTTGTATTGGGGATCCTATCTTCTCTGTTTCAGGGGACATATTCCCACTCAGGGATACCGGGCCTAAGAATTCCTGAATTTCCATGGTGGTTACTCTTTCTATTGACCCAGTAGAATAAACCCGCTGGAAGTACTCCCTGAATGTATCAGCAATTTCCTTTGGGTCCCTTACTACAGCATCTCCACTACCCCTTTGTATAGAAGCTATGTATTGATTAGAATCTAACTGCTTTAATTTCAGAGCGAGTAATTTACCTGCCCTTTCTCCAGACTCCAAATATTTTATTTTGGTTCTACGAAGGGCTAGTTCTGCCTTCTGCATCATAATTGCTGAATATTGAGCTTGAAGTTGTTGCAGTTTCATCCAATCTGTCTCATTGGAATGCCTAGTAATATTATTTTCAAGGACCTTGATAGCATTCGTAATTTTGTTTAACTGTATCCTGGCTTTCTTGGCTCTAATGGAGGATATTCGAAGGCACTCACCCCTTAGCGCACATTTTAAAGCTGCCCAAATAATGTCTATCTTAGGGACTGAGTTAAGATTAGTATTGAGAAAATTAGATATGAAGTGCCTCAAGTGTCCTTGAGTGAAGGGCTCCTGAAGCAGCTGGTTGTTAAACCGCCACATAAAATTGCTTTTTATACTGTAACTAGGTACAAATAAGATGGAGACTGGGGAGTGGTCAGAAATGACCCTATGGCTAATATTGGCATCTAAAACCGAGGGAAGTGCACTAATGCTAACTAGGAAATAGTCAATTCTAGAGTAAGATTTGTGTGGGATAGAAAAGAAGGTATACTGCCTCGCTTTCCCATTGGTCAATCTCCAAACATCTACGAGTCCCAAACACTCCATCATCTCTCTCAGAGCCCTCTGAGCAGGGGGAGAGTCCTACATGCCTATTATCAGTTTTATCGAGGTATAAATGTGGCGTTATATTCCAATCCCCTCCTACTAACAATTTCAGGGATAGATAATTATTTAAGGTATCTAATAATTGTATAAAGAACTGCGGGGAGTCTATGTTAGGGCCATAAACTGACCCAATAACCACTTGTTCAGAAGCTAAAGTGCCAACTAAGAAGATATACCGTCCTTGTATGTCCCAGATTTCTTTTTCAACCAAGAAGGGGATCTTTTTATGAAGCAGAATGGCTACTCCACCTTTATTCGAAGAAATGCCTGCCCCAAATGCTTGACTCACCCAGTGTCTAACGAATAATTGGACATCTTCTCTATATAGATGTGTTTCTTGTAGACATACTACATCACAGTTGAGGGTAGCTAAAGTGTTTCAAAATAACTTGCCTTTTGCATCTATCTCAAGCTCCTTTGATGTTCCAACTCACAAGTTTGATTCCCCCTTTCATCAACCTCCATATATTGATGGTAACATCCCTTTACATTTCCTCCCCTAGTGTGTACCTTCCTGTTAGGATCACCATCCATGTCCTCCCATCATATAGCGTGTGGATGCCATGCCCTCCAAATCCCTTTATCCCTATATACACCCCACCCCCTCTAATTTCCTCTAACACCCCCAGTTCTAACAACTGCATTATCACCTCACAATGCCGTGTGATGAAACTATCAGCTTAGGTGCATTACAGCCCATCCCCTAGCCCAATTCCAGATCTTATTAAACAATGTTAAACTTATTATTTCCAACCCTCACTAGTTTCATTAAGTAAAAAATATTAAACAAGGTGCATAAGAGTCGCCCCTAAATACATAGAAACAGTTGCTTCTCATTACTATAGTAATATCGTCTAAGGTGTACTGATAACATTCTGTTAAGTGAAAAATGAGCCTATTCCCAAGTCAATATCTCCCTCTAGTGGAGCAATGGGCAAAATGCATATACAAAGTCCACAGGGGAGAGAGTTTTGGCATCAATGATTAAACAAAACAACAAGTGATAATCATGTTTCACACATTACGATCGATCCTTGTATCAACAGAATCACTAGACACACATTTTTCAGTCATTAAGACTAAAAAAAAACAAAACAAAAGATTTGCATGGAGTGGTTCCACCCCATCTCAACTTTCCCACTCCTTCCAGCAAAGATACTCATCTGAGCACTCCACGGTACCAGCATCTGTCTGAAAACATCCAGTCACAGCGATCCCATAAGTAACCACAGGTCCTGGAAGGGTTAATGCAGTCTTCCCAAATGACTGGGTTTATCATTGACTTCTCAAGGTACCAGAATTAAATGTAAGCGCCGTTACTGCTCGACCTTCGGTGTGCTGGTGATCAAACTTTTACCGGGACAGGGGCGTAGAAGGTGATGATCAAATCAGAACTGTTGTCTAGTCCTTAATCACCCTGTCTACTTCCTCTATTTCCCGACGTGGTTGCCGACAGCTTCAGGCAATACATTTCCAACAGGAACTCTGGGGGATCGGACCTCTGTCTCTCTGAAATTGCAGCCATGTAACAGACCCCATCTCCATGAGAATCCAAAATGTCCAGAGATCACTTCGCAGAGAGCTGAAACCAATTTGGAGGTGTTCCCAGACAAGAGGATCAGAGTCACACTAGCCCCTGCTGCCTGTAGTATCATGCTTTCCCACCAGACTGCAGCTTACCAAGACTTGTCTGTGCAGGCCATCACACTCTGTCAACTAGTTTGACGAGCTCTTCTAACTTAAGTTCTATGCGCTCTCCCATAACAACGGTCACATTAAAAGATCACTGCACTGGCATAGTTAGTCAACAACCAGATGTAAGATAAATATTCGAGAGGCAAGATTGCTGTATCTTAAGGCTTCAGTAATCTTTATTATTTCGGATTTCTAGCTCAGTCTGATTATGTAAAATTGCAGGGGCACCTGAATGAATGTAATACAGGATTCAAATAAAGCTCTATTTGGTATTGGGAAATCAAAAACTGTAGAAGCTCACCAGCTAAACTGTCAGATACCCTGAATACTTGGCTGTACACTCATAATTTTACTTGAACAACTCTGGCAATAATCTTTTGAGTTCTGCTTGTGCCATCTCTGCTGATTCATATGTGTGCCATTGCTCTTTTATTTTTACTTGGAGTGAGGCAGGGTACCGAACCCTGAATTGCAAGCCAACAGCAATTAGTTTGGAGACAATGGGATGCAGGTCTTGCCGCTTGAAGCGCACTGAATGAGGCAGATCATGGGTGATTCTAATCGTTTTGCCTTCCCAAGCGATTTCTTGCACTGCTTTGACTTTACTCATTATATACTGTTTATCCAGGTAATTTAAAAGCTTGAAAATAATCGGTCTAGGTGGAGCACCCGGTAGAGGAGGGGGGCGAAGCGACCTATGTGCCCTTTCCACCATGTAACTACCATTTGGGGGTGGAACTGAGATCTTGTCAAAAAGTTTCTGCACAAATTGTATAGCCGATGTACCTTCCTCTTTCTCAGGAATTCCGATTATAACTAAGTTATTTCTTCTGCTCCGTCCCTCCAAGTCTTCAAGCTTGTCCTATATTTTCTTAATTTGTTTAGTAAGGGAGGCCCATTCCAGGTCATATTTGTCGACTCTCACTTCCATGGATTTTATTTTAATCTCATTGTCTCCTACTCTTGTGTTCAGGGTTTCCAGCACTGTTTTAAAACATTGGATCTCAGACAAAATCTCCTCTATCGATGATTGCAGTGGAGCAAAAATCTCTAAGAATCTTTCTTCCGTTAATGCTGAAGACGAGGTTGATTTGCTGGTTCCCTCGCGAGGGCTCTTAGTGGCCTGTTATTTCTCCGGAGAAGGAGGCGGCGTATGTTTTGCCGGTTGTTTTTTAATAAAGGCTTCCATCTCAATAATGTATTTGATGCAGACTGCGACTCCAGCACTTTACAGATATCTACAATTCAAGAAAGCTCAATTTTGTTCAAGCTGAGGGTTGTTAATCCAGGCTGAGAACAGAGCTGATTAAATGAGCTGCTCTTCCTAGGCTGCCATCACGTTACCCTTGAGCATTTATTTATTTATGGTCTAGGAATTACAACCCTTTGAGTCAGAGACTCATTTGCAAAGGCTCCATGTCATACATGAATGAGGACAGGTACATAGTTTAACACAGTACAGAAATACAGTCTACTGCTCTGCTACAGAAATACAACACTAAATTACAGATGGTATCCTAATTTCTATATTTTTATTTTTAAAGACAAAATTTAAAAGATTTAACACACTGCGAACAGAACCAGGAAGTAGGGGGCAGGTGAGTGAGCAACCATTCGTTGATTCACCCATGTGACCTCGAAGCATAAAAGCCTGGTGGATTGTGAGCTGAGAGATCATTAGATTTGCAACTTCTGCAGAGTGTGTTTGTATCGATCTGCTTCATAGTACTTTGACAACACACGCCAAGATCACAACAGTTAGAATAATTTAAGGGCCGGAGGACTATTGCCTTTTGACTCGGCATTCTCGGCATTAAGTGAATGGTTGGTTGAGAAAAGGAAAGAGTAGACCAAGTGTTACCAGACCCTGTTTTTTAAAAGTTTTTTGGCTTGAATTTCTATCACCTGTATTTCCAAGCAAATAACGATGTTTGCTGACATTGCCGTCACAAAAAGAAAGAAAGTTAAATTGATTTTAGAACACAAATGTGTCTTGGCTATTTTATGCTTTTTATGTTTTAAGGATTGGTTTATCAATATAAGTAGCAATAAAAAGCAACAAGGGGGGAGCAATTTTAAAATAGTTGTAATAATCTGCTATAAAAGAATAAGAATGTATTGGTTCTAGATATTTTTATTAGTGTGTTCTCTCTTAATAGTGGTACTCAGGAAAAATAAACTGTGGGGAGAGAAGCAAACCAAGAAACATGACTGGAACTACAGGAGGCTTATTTTGACCAGAAAAACCCTTGAAGTTGGCTTTTGAACTATTGGCATTTTGAGAGTATCCTCGAGCATTTGACCTTAATTGCGATCTTCATGGGATTTGTTCTACGTAACTTTTTTTCAACAAGAGGAAGAAAGGAATAAAGACTTAAAAGAAGCTACAGAGGTTTACTTTTCTTTTCATTTTGGGATTATTGCTGAAAAAGCATATTTTGTACATCTTGTAGAGCATTCATCTAAGATTACTCTTTCTGCTTGGACTCATTGCTTTGGATTATAGGATGGAATAATAACCACTATTAAACTGGTCGAACTAGTTAGGTTTTGTGTCTACTGAAAGAACGTCTTTAATATTACTTTGTAGAAATTATTGCCTGGTGTTTAATTACTTTTTGAGAATTTCGTAATTGTATTACAAGTAATTAAAAAGAAACTACAAGTATTGAATGATGCAAAAGAATATTTAAGATATATTATAATAGATTATAAGAACTGAAAAACCTTCATGGCACCAAGTCATTAATTGGGCAGTACTAGTATCAGATTGTGTTAATTGTGTCAATGTGATAGTGTGTTATTGTAAAATAATAGAATCAATAGGCTCATAATTAGTGTTGGAGTAGAGAATAAGAGAGCTATAACTTAGCGGTTCCCCAAATAGTGTGACCCTGTTAGAATGTCAGTGACATCTAGAAGAGGAAAAAAAAGAATGGAATGGACTAAAACATTTGGAAATGTTAGTAATGTATTTAAAATAAATGAATCAAGAGATAAAAATGTAAAAATAGTTTTAGGAAAATAGAAACTAGAAATAAAGAAAGACAAGTGGAAATAGATGGAATAAAAGAGATGGAAAGGATGGTAATGAGGGAAGGGTATAGAAATTACATCAACACCAACAATAACTATGAGTAAGAAAAACTTGAAATAATTGTCATTAGAGTCTATTTTCTGCCCTAAAAAAACAGAGAAGGATTCATTGATAGATTTAAGTGGGACAGACATTCTGGAAATAAATAAAGAAGTGAGTAAAAAAGTGGAGGACATCAGAGAAACTAGGGAAACAAACAATAGGATCAAGCAGAAAATTAAAGACCTCAGTCTAAGTATGATTCAAACAGAAGTGGGGGTGAAAGATCTAAATGAAAATAAAGAAACTGAACATGAGGAATTAATTAACGAAGAACCAGTAGAGGATGTAAAAGAGGTGGAGTTGTGATGGAGGTGATGGGACTCAGTTTATGAGTCCCATATTGATGGATTCGTTTTCTTTTAATAATCTGTCTAGGGAAGTATATAAGGCCTTGTGTGACCCACTCCAGGCTAATATTTTGATATACGAATAGCTGACCCTAATTAAACATGACTTACATTTTTTAAATGGGGTATGTCTAGAAAATAGAAATTTCATCTTACAAAATAGAAGAATAAATCACAATTTGAGAGAGAGAGTGGTAAGTGATATGTGGGAGAATGAAGAGGAACCAAATAAGTCATTATATGTGAATGTGGAAAAAGATCTATCTAAGCCAAATATTAGGGAAAGTACAGATTATGGGAATAGGGATAGGGAAGATGAGAGAGTTGACATAATAGAAAGGGATTTAGAACTGACTGCAATAGAGGAGGGATCTGAATTTATTATGCTACCACAGGAAGAATGGAGGGAAGCAAGTATTGTGAGAGAAATACAAAAAGGTAATGAAACTATATGGCAAAAAGTATTAGAGCAAGAAAAGAACAAGGAAAAGGACAAAAAAAAAAACAATAACAGGACCTATTACTGAACAGAAAAAAGATAAATCAATAATGATAGTGGAAATAAGCAAGCAAGGGAGGGGCAGTGGGGGAACTACAAAATTAAAGGACTCACAAGATACGGACAACAGAGCAAGGAATAAAAAAGAAAGGAAAAAACAGACGTGGGTAAGATAAAAAAAAAGAAGGGGAATAATAAGACAGAAGAAAAGGGAAAAACAGAATGTTCCAAAGAGGGGGATGGTGGTAGAAAAAAACAAAAGATCTAGAAGGGAAAGAATCTAGTCACTTAGAAAAAAGTTAAAGAGAGTTGGAAGACAAGATAAGTACAGAGAGAGAGGCAGAACATGAAGCTGGATAAAATGTTGAGAAGAACATTAGAAACTGATTATGTGCTGCTTATTCATAAGGTAGGCATTATCCCTAATGAGACTGAGGAACAACTAGAGATTCACATGAAATCTTGCCTACAAATGATTTTACAAGAACAAAACCATCAGCTTTCAATGCTGGAACATATGAGTGTTATTTGACCATTAGAAGACAAAGAAATTATTCTATTAATATCTGATCAGTATTTTGCACTGAAAGTTATTGAAAACCAAAGGTGTAACTTTAGGAATTTAGGGGTTTTAGTTGAAAGCATTGTTAATATAAAGTTGTTATTTCCAGATTATTATGAAAAAATGAATAAAGACAAAGAACAACATTTCCTAATATCCGTCTTTCATATAAATAACTTTCTTAATGAAAAAAAAAGGAATGTGAGGGGAAAAGTGATTGAACTATTACAGACTATATTAAAATGGGATGACCTGAATAATAAGATAAAAAAAGTAATAAGATGGGAAGATAATGGACAGCTGACACTGTGGGTAAATAATAGACGGGACTACGATTCAATCCTCTCTAAAGTGGAAATTTTGGATAATATAGATATTAATATGAAGGGAGAAACAATCTTGGATGAAGTCAAGACATTAAAGTTCAAAACAGAGCACTGGTTAAATTTAATTCAGGTGACAAATCATTTCCATGTATTACAAGACCTAAATAATGATTAAAGGTCAAGGGGTAATATAGTTGCAGATAAAGCTAACATTAAGAAAGTGAAGGTTAAAAAAGACAAACCTGGGAAAATGATTTCCTGGAATGTGTCAGGAATTAGAGACAAGATAGTTGATTCTACATTTAAGAAATATGTAATGGCTTTTGATATCATATGTCTGCAAGAGACTTGGAGTGCAGATGAGATCAATCTTAATGGATATAGGTCATTTAGGAAACAGGTCAAAAAGGAGTCAAGATATTGGAGATTAATAAGGCGATTGGTAAATTGGATAAGAATTGCTAAAAAGATTAGAATAGATGAAATCATTATGGACTTGGATTATATTTTGGAAGTAACAATTGAAAGCAAAGATGATATATGGTTATTGTTAAATGTATATCTGCCACCAACAAATACAAAATATAATAATACTAATACCTCAACTTTGCTGGTTAAAATAATAGATAGTTGGGAGAAAGAAAACCTCATAGTGGAATAGTAGTTGTAGGAGATTTAAATGATGGGGTAGGCCATAATGTTAATATGCCAGAAAATATGAGAGAACTATGTTCAGCTATGAATAAACAAGACATAAAGGAGACTAGATCAATGAAGGACAAGAAAGTGTCTGCTCGGGGAAGGAAATATGTAGAGAGTTGCATCAAAGGAATTTTACAATAATTAACGGTCGGACTAAAGGAGCTATAAAAGGAGAATATACTTATATGGGAAAAAGAGAGTAATCAATAATAGATCTATGTTGGGCAAATATAAATGCTATAATGCAAATAAGAGATATACAAGTGGGTTGAAGAGCAGAGGGTGAACATAGCCCACTAGAGATCAAGTTTGATTTATTAGATAAACTAGAACCATCCAAAGTGCAAAAAGAGTTAATTAGGATGAGAACTGAAATACAATGGGATTTGACTGACAATTTAAAGTCAAATAATTTAATAACAGAAAGTGGTATAAGAGAAAATATGTTAGCGATACTTGGGGAAATTGAAGGGATAGATGTCATTAGGAAATATGAGGAAGCTATGAAACATCTAGCACATTTAATAAAGAAAGCTGTATTTGTGAAAAAAGAGGAGGAAGTCAGTGGTATGACAAAGACTGCAAAGAGATAAAAAAAGAATTAATAGACTTGCAATATTATTTAGGAAAACAAATGATCAAAAACATAGGATACAACTAGTTAAAGCTGGGAAAGAGAGAGAAATATAGAACTAAGCTATGGAACGAACTAGAAGATGCAGTTAGACAAAAATACCAGAAAAAAATGTGGAGAATGGTGGTAAGAGGTTGTAGTTCTTTTAGTGAAGAAATAGAGTATCATATTGAACCCCATAAGAGGGAAAAGTATTATAGATCACTTTTTTTATCCCTTTATACATGTGCAAACAAGGAAAGAGAGTAAATTGAATATTTTAAAACAAGAAATACTGGTATATGAAATTTACAATGATTTGATGGAAGCAAAAAGGCATAAAGCACATGGGCCAGATGGTATACCAGTGGATATTATTTTAAGTGATGTACATCTATGGATTCCAGTATTGAAAAAGTTGCTTGATTATATAGTAAAAACCGGTGAAATAATTAACACTTGGAAAAAAAATATAGTAATACCTATTTTCCAGAGGTGGGATAAAAACAACCCAAAAGACTATAGACCAATAAGTCTGTTAGACAATTCCCAAAAGATTTTTACTAAGATAATACAAAAAAAGGATTATGTTATGGATAAAAGAGTTTAAAATAATAGATGAGGCCCAGGCAGGATTTATGGTAGGCCACTCAACAGTCGACCAATGCTTTGTTCTATCCCATATTATTAATAAGTATATTAATATAAAAAAACAAAAGTTATACTGTGTTTTTGTTGACCTGAGAGGAGCTTTCAATAAATTAAAAGAAATATGTTGTGGATAGTGTTGAAGGAATATGGGACGGAACAGACTTTGATCAACTTGATAAAAAGACTCTATACGGATAATTGGACATGTATAAGATATAATAATGATGGAGATAAGACAAAAAAATGTAGCACAGATATGGGATTCAGGCAAGGGTGTGTGCTCTCCCCTATATTGTTTAACTTGTATTTAAATAAAATTCTTATGAGATTGTATGATAAGAAATTACACATGCCAAAAATAGGAGAATGGTGTTGTCCATACTTGACGTTTGCAGATGAAGTTGTTTTAATATCTATGAGTTACCTGGGAATAAAAAGAAGCATGGATAAATTTGGGAATGAGTGTAAGGCAATGGCATTGGAGATAAATTATGCAAAAACAAAATATGTGGGTGGGATATTCAGAAATGCTCCAGAGGGAGGAGCAAGAGGGCTGCAGCACAACTCCACTGCACCATGGCACAATGAACGCGATATTCAAAGGATGCGCATGACAAGATGTGCCTGTGCAACATGACTGAATATCACACAGATGCGCCACAGCACAACCAGGGATGCACCAGGGAGCAAGTCAGGAAGTACAACAGCGCAACCAGGGATGTACAAGGTGCAGTGGTGCATGCTCCAAGACACAGATGGAATGGCAACAGGCACAGCAAGGAGCAAGCCACAGGGTTGGGAGGGCCTGCCACCAGGGTGCAGTGTGTGCCAGGAAAGAGAGAGAGAGGCATGGTAGGCACACAAAAGTACACCAAATATGCATGGGGCAGCAGCATGCCTCAGACCACATGCACTACAGTGACACACAGAGGCAGGGTGGCAACAATGACCACTGGCACACAGGCACCAGCAACCCCCCACAGGGAGGCATGAGACATGCCACCTGGACCACAACCAACAACACATAGGCAAGCAGCACACAAGGCACATGCCACATGACCCATACAGAGAGCCCACAGCCACTACAGCCTTCCAATGGAGGAACACCACCAGGTACAACCCCCAGTCCACCCCAGTCAAACCACACAGCAGCCAAGCACACCACGGCAGCATGGCTCCACATGCCAGCTGCAAAGCAGACACAGACACAAATGGATAACCATATAAAATTGTATTGCAACAGGCATAAAACAACTATGTACAAATATACAGATAGCAGGGTAATGGGAACAGGAAATGGGGAGGCCACAAACAAACAGGAAGACCTGGGAAGGGAGGCAGGGGGACAGGGGTAATGGTAAAATAAGGGGACAAGAGATGGCAAGGGAGGGGGTCAGGGAAGGGGAACTGAAGCAGGCCGACAGGCCCTATGACCATCCATGCCCCACCGGAGCCTGACGCTGGTGTCAGTGCTGCCACCTGTGCAGCGACCGTTCCATCATCTGTGCCACCTGCAGCATGGCAGTGGTGACCAGCAGGATCTGGTGAAGGAGCCTGGTGTTAACATCAGGGCATTGGACACCTAGGACAAAGGAGAGAACACGGTATGAGTGCAGGTCCGGAACACTGTAGCCCACCCAGTGTGAGCAGCGGACATCGGTGACATGCGCCCCTGGGATGTCACCCAGCCACCCGCAGTGTGTAACCGGCGATCCACAGCTGTGCAGAACACTGCACACCAACACCACCCATGCACCGTACACCACTGCCATGGCATGCAGGCGACATGGCAAAGCAGCAGGATGGCAGTGGCACAGCCTGGGCCCAGGTGCACCCACAGCCCACCTGCAGCAGCCACACATATGTGCGATAGCCACAGCATGGTGCAAGGGTCACCATGGGCAGTGCACAGCTGGAGTGGCCATGCGCACAGAGGGCCGTGTCCTACCCCCAACCCCACTGCCCACCCTGCACAACAATGTAGCATGAAATTGTGCCTACTTGCATGCTGTAGTGCACCTTGCGCCTGTCCAGCAGCACCGCCCATGTGGTCTGTATCCTGTACATGGGCCCCTGCAGTGGCCCACCCTGGTCTGGCCACAGCACCAGCCAGATGCGCCCTCCTCTGATCTTCGGGGCCTAGGAAGGAAACATGTATAAAGATGCATCAGTACCCGGCAACACCACATGCCCCCCACCCCAGCACAGTGTGCCACCCTGCCCAGCATGGCATCAGTGCGGTGGCACAGGGTGCCCACAGTGCACCACCATGGCCAACAGGACATGCACCCCCAGCCACCCCAAGCAGCATGGCATGGCAACATGACTGCCCCATGGACCACTGGTTGGGCATGGACACGGGCATAGTGCACTTACCTGGCCATGGCACAGCACCCTTCCGGACACGGGCCTGTAGAGACTGCAGCTACTCAGGGTCCCTCCACTGCAGGTCCCCATAGCAGTGCCTTTATTGCTCACCACTGCACCATGCACTCATGGCCTCCTCTAGGCCATCAGTGACCTCCTGCCACACCTCCATCCTTGGCCTGTGCAGGGGTACCTGGCCAAGCAAACACTCAGCATGTGGATCCAAAAGGGCCACTAGATTCACCAACTTCACTTGTGTCCATTTTGGAGCCCTGGCACTGCTACGGCGTGGCATGGCTGTATCTCAGTCAGGAAATCAAAAATGGCACCCAGTAGCACACGTGCCACAAGTGCTGTGGATGTGCGCCTCGCATGGCGATGCACTGCCAACGTGAATCGTGCCACCACGGGAATGCGTGATATGAAACACAGCACTGGCAAGTGCTGCAGAGCTGCAAAGGGCCACTGTGGGGTCAAAGGTCAGCACACATACCCTGCGCGACAGCACCATTGGGCCTGCCATGCATGGTGCATGGTAAAGACATGTGGGCACCTCAGTGCATGGCTTAATAGCACATGGGCACCATGGCACCCATAGCACAGGAGTGCCATCAGTAACATGGGGCCACAGAACCATGGGAACTATGGTGCTTGGCACCCTAGGCCATACAGTGCATGAGCACTACTTATACAACAGCGGCTGTGTGCTGTAATGCCTGCTGTGCATTGTGCATAGGGTGCACTGGAGGCGTAGGCGATGCGACAGCAGTGCGCACATGCATACTGCAGGGCCTGTTGCGAACGTCACAATGTTGCGCCATGACTTGAGCATGTGCAACTCCATTGCACAATGCGTAACTTTGTGATATTCAGCCAGCATATTCAGATTAGCCTATTAGCATATCCGTGGCACATTGCAGGCATTTGCATGTCATTACAGTTGCGAAAGCCCTCATTTGCATGCAATGCGCTAGAAAGGTGCCATGGGACTGCACAGGGCATGGACCAGTATTGCATCCTACAGGGGTAAGAGACACGGTGTGGGCCTGTCGGGACGGTGGAATGGGAAGGTGGTGTGGGTATCAGTAGACATTTAACACATGTCTCTCTCCAGAGGACTGAGAATGACTGATCATGAAGAGGTTGAGGAGCGTGGGCCTGCATGCAAGCGCAGGCCCTACTTCACCAAGGCAGAGACGGATGCCCTATTCGAGGCATAGCTGGAACAGGAACCTCTACTGAGTGGCTTGATGGGCACTTCCACAGGCTCGGGCAACAGCATGGGAGGGTGTGGCCCATGCTGTGAACCCTCAGGGCACCCATCAAAGGTCTGTGCAGGAGTGCAAGAAAAAGGTCAGCACACACAGGAGGAGGATTAAAGAGAAGGTGGCGGCCATCCAGGCAGCGCATGCAGCCACAGGTGGTGGACAGCCTGTTGTGCCCCAACTGATGCTGCAGAAGAAGTTTGTGGTGGCTACCACACAGAACAGTGCCCTCGATGGCATGCTCAGTGGAGGCTTCCAGACAGAAGGCAGCCCATCACTGCATAGTAGATATGGCAGAGATGGGAGCAGAGAGACAGGGGTGGGTGACAGTGGCACTAATGAGACTGTGTTCCCTTTCATCTCCTGAGTGCTTGCATGCAGTGGCTGAGGTGGGGGTGTCCACAGTGGGGGTGATCCTGGACCCGGAGGACCGTCCGTCCACCTCCACCTCCACTGGTGTCCAAGGGCTGGATCACATGCAGCCCAGCACCGCTGTTGATCCGGATGCCTGTGGAGAGGTTGCGGATGAGGCCTGGCTGTGTTTCAGCATGACACCAGGCATGGTGTCCAGTGTGCCGAGACACAGATCAGGGCCGGGCCTGGAACGATGATGACAAGACCATCATCTCGGACAGCGCTGTTGTGGTTGCAGGGAAAGCACCCATACCACACAACTGCCACAGCAGCGCAGGCGGTGCCCTAGAGGTGGTTGTCTGCCCACTGGCCACCACCACCAGCATCACTGTGTGTGCCACTGGTGCAGCATGGGCTGATGGTGGTGGCGGTGGTGGTGCAGCCGCACTGGTGCTGCACTATGCACAGTGGCTGGAGGGGCAGCAGCAGTGGTTGGACGGTGTCGAAGGGGGGCTAGTTGCAGCACCCGCCGATGGTGCACCACATAATGAGCAGCCCCAAGAGGGCCCACTGTGCAGCATCCACCATCATGGGGGGCTAGGCCACGGGGTCAGGCACCACCTGTGGGTCAGCACACTGCCCATGCACCCCAGGGCACCAATCCCTTGGCTGAGCACATCCATCTGCTATGGGCCTCCATTGAGCAACAGGCACTGGTGGTGGCAGGAGTGCGAGCACTCCATGCAGAGCTGCACCAGGCAGCAGAGTGGCACGACAGGGACTTTGCCCAGTTCTTGGCAGAGAATACACAAATGTGGGTGGACATGGCTGCAGCCATGGATCGGCTCACCACTGCGATCACAGCAGGCCTGGTCCCACTGGCCTTCCTGGTGCATGGCCATCCGCTGCATACCCCGTGGAGTGGATTATCCAACCCTCGGTCACGACATCGAGCGACCCCCTCTGTGTCGATGCCAGGATCCGCTGTGGGCATTCCAAGCACGCCTGGAGCGGGTGTGCGCAGGAGCCTGCAGACACCTGCGAGGACCCGGTCGCATTCCCACAGTGAGACCCCGGGGGAAGGTCACAGACACCCCCTGTGGCTGTCGCACAGCCACAGTCCACTGGGCAGCCATGACAGGGCTGTTCACATGTCCATGGTGGCCGTGCAACTGTGCGCCATTCCTGAACCACCCACCTCCCCATCCGCTGTCTGCTGCTGCCCTATGTGCACATTGGTGTGGCGTCTGCGTCCCTTGGATGTGGCAGCCATGGTCAATGCTGCACATGAGCCTTGTGCATACCCACCCAGCTGCTGGCCACTGTGGTGTGTTGATGATGATGATGCCAGCAAAGCACTGACTGCCACTGTGCACTGGTGCTCAGAGTCTGACACATGCCTGGTGCCCACCTCTGGGCAGGGGCACGATGGGTCCTGTGTGCATATATATGTGTGTGTGTGTGTGTGTGCGTGTGGGGGGGTGTGTGGGTGGTGTGTGTGGGGCTGTGCTGCATGCTTCCATGGTGTCCAGTCCCATGCCTGTCTGTGCTCCCCTCCTGCCATCCCTGTCACGGGGCCTGCCCATGCATGCCTGTATGCTGTGCCATTGACCCCGGGACATGCATGTGGACATGGTCACCTACCTGCATGCTCCTTAGTGCTGCTCTGTAATTGTGTCCCGGTGCTGTTGGGCCATCCTGGTCAGCCACTGCTCCCCTCATCCAGGGGGGCTGCCCACCACCACCAGGCCCAGCCACCATGTTGTCCCCACTGCTGTTCCCCTCATCAACCTCGACAGCTATCCCACAGTCGGTTGCCATGTTGTGTAGTATACAGCAGGCCAGGAATAGGCCACAGGCCCTTGAGGGGCTGTACTGTAGGGCACCACCAGACCTGTCCAGGCAATGAAACCATGCCTTCAGCAGCCCAAACACCTGCTCAGTGATATTCTGTGTGCTGGCATGTGCCTCATTGTATTGCTCCTGCGCTGGGGTCGATGGGTGCCAGTATGGGGTGAACAGCCAGGGCTGGAGTGGGTAGCCACTGTTACCTGTGTGTAAAGATGTCAGGTTAGCATGGTGGCCTGTGCCGCTGCACCCCCCCGCCATCCTGCCCACACACCCTGGCACCCCTACCCTAGCATCCCCCACACCCTGCCCTGTTGTGCCCAGCTGTCTGCTTCCACAGCATATCCACCTACTAGGTGGCCAGTGGGGATGTCCCCACTCTCAAACCTGTGGTACATTGCTGACTGGTGCCAGATGAAGGCATCGTGTGCTCCACCAGGGTATGTGGCACAGACATTGATTATGCGCCCCCTGGCATTGCACACCACCTGGCAGTTGACACTGGGGTAGACCTTCTTGTTGATGTATGCCACCCCCTCTGGGCCAGGTGGTGTGCGGATGCCGAAGTGGGTGCAGTCGATAGCCCCCAGCACGCCGGGCATACATGCTACCCTGTGGAACTCCTGCATGTTTGCTGTATGCTCTGCCTATGTGCTGGGGAAACTAATGTATTCCACAGCATGTGGCAGCAGTGCACTGAGGAACTGTGTGAGGAGCCATGATGCGGCCAACTGGGTTATGCCTGTGGTGTCCCCTGTTGGTCTCTGGAAGGAACCCATGGCGAGCAGGCACATGACAGTCGTGACTTTTGTCTCCACCGAGAGGGCATGGCTCCGTCTTGTGGGTGCCTGCATCTCCTCACTGCACAGCTCACAGAGCTGCCTCAGAATTGCCCAGTTCAGGTGGTACCAGCCCACAATCTCTGTGTCACTGTACTGTTTGACGATGGTGCGGGTATGGTACCACCTGTTCCGGGTGTACCGCTGACGGACCCTTCCATGGCTGCACTGGTCTGCAAGCTGCCTCCTCACACCCCTCATTACTGCCTCCATTTGGAAGATGGCACTGGCCATGGCCTGGGTTGTTCTTCTGCCCTGGGCGGCAGTCTCCCCAGGACCCCCCTGCTGTGTGCTGCTGACTATGCCCCTGTACTGGGCACACACCTGTGTTCTGGCTTCTTGGCCAGCGGACTGAGGGCTGTGGTCTCCACCTCCCACTTGTCTTGGCCCCTGTGCAGCCCCTCCTGTGCTGGGTGTCACAGGCACCCAATGTGGATGTTGCCTCTGACCCTGTCTCATGCCCCCGAAAACACACACACACACACACACACTCCTGCTCACACTCACAGCCTCTGTCAGTGTCACACACCCTGGCCCACATTGTGTGCCACTCCCAGCCTGCTTCTGTCTCTCTGTGGTTCCCCTCCTGCTGTATAGCCTGCCCACTTGCTCTCCCTCTATCTGGCTCCCCTCTGGCACAAGCCTCCTTCCCTCGCTTGCTCCCTCTTTTTATGGGCTCAAGTCTGATCTGCACAAGTCCCATTTGCTCATCACTGGCACCATCTGGTTGCTGTTGAATATTGCGCTGTGCCACATATTCATGGCTACACCCCCTGCACTTATGCATGCATTCATTACCATTGCACATTGGCACATTGAAACTTGCACTGTGCAACTACTGCTGCTGAATATTGCTTTTTGGCACATTGGTACAGTTGTGCCGGCATATCCCTGTTGCGCATTGCGCAACTGCTTTGAATATCCAGGCCATGGTCTATAACAGAACTTTAACTAAAAAAGGGAGACTTGAGTTTAAAACATGATTCTAATACTACAGAAAATGTATTAAGTTTTTGCTATTTGGGTGTAACCCTCACAAGTAATCTAAAATGGAAACTGCATAAAAGATACATAATAGACAAAATGAAAAGGTTTGTGCCGATGGTGGAAAAATCTGCTTATCGTTATGCAGGCCAGTCTGTTAAAGGATTTCTAAAGGTTCTAAATGCAAAATTAAGAAGTCAAATTTTATATGGGGCAGAAATTTGGGGAGGTGATGAGAAGGAATCGAAGGGTCTGGAAGTGATATTAAAAAAGATGTATAAGCATATTCTGGGACCACCAATGGGAGCATCTTCTGTTCTGACTAGATTAAAGCTGGGGCAATTGCCTGTTAGGTGTAATATTGTACAGAGACTAGCATGTTATTGGACAAAGGTATATGGAATGAATGAATGAAGAGAGACTCCCCAGAATATGCTTAGAAGAATCCTTAGTTTATAGAAATAGAGGGTTTGTTTGCCCAGGATTATATGCTCTAGAAAAAATTATAAAGCCGTATGGCCTTCTGGATTGTTTGGCTAATAGCCTTATATTTTCCGTATATTGGCCGTAGTAGAGGCTTTGGCGACCATTCCCTTGATTTCGAAGGCCTTTTTTAACATGTCTTCCACTCTCTTGTCTGTTGGATCCTTTAATGATATGGTTCTGCATGGTAGGATGGTTTTCTTACTGGGTGCCGCCACCTGAGGATCAATGGTCGGGGCTGTGCACCAGTTGCTGGCCTTGTCCTCCTGAACCGGATACATGTGGTCCAAGTTTCTCTTGTTTGACATTCTGCTAGGCTCTGTGGATTGCCACTCCTTGTTGAAAATATCCTCGATCACTGGGCGTACTGGGAATGTCTTCTTGATAGTCGCCTTTTGTTGAATCATGGGGTCTAATTTTGACACTGGTTTTCCCTCTTAGATGTCAAACCCCATAGTGGCCTTGACTATTTTCATAAGGCCTGGAACCATGTTGAAAGAGCAGAGTTTAGATGTGAGGGATGGCATGGAGTGTGGTTCTATGTCCTCGTCATTGGTCTCCACCCCATCCTCCTCATCTGGCATTTCCTTGTCGTCTCTGGAGTCGGGCTTATGGTTGTCTGGTACTGGTTCTACAGAATCTGGACACTCTTCATTGGCCCCCCCCCTGCATTATCTGGCTCCGGAGGTGGCGCAGTAGTTGCCCTATGCTGGGTAAGGGATTCTAACTTTTCCATTATCTTCAGCATAACATTCTGTTGGCTCTCCATCATCACTACCGTGGCCTGCTGGTTCTGAAGTAGGATAGTTCCAGGATCCATCCAAGTAGAGCTGCTGGGCCCTGGATTATTGGAACCCATGACAGAAGTTTGCTCCAGTGATAAGTCATCGTCATCATGAAGACAGGTGAGGCATAGGGGGCCCGGGGCGTGGGGCAGGAGGGTAGCACTGCAAGAAGTGCATTTCTTGGCCTTGACCATCTGGTGGAGAGAGGAAGAAAAAAGGGAGGCATATTGTTAGGGCTGGGTGACAATAGGCCTCTAACTTAGTGGATGCCCCATAGCTGTTAATACAGTCTTAGAAGTACAGCACATCCTAGGAGAGAAATCCCTAGGGTGCTGCTGAAAATGCTGACCTTAGAGAGTGTCAGTGGAGGGTGTATAAAGAATTACAGGTGAGGTTCAGCATGGGGGGTCACTATAGTGAGGGACCCTGCATGAAGAAGGCCACTGTGGAGGTTGCTATGGGGAGGGACCACCAGGTTTTTAGTAAGACATATAGGGTCGCTATGGATGGGGACCCCATATGAACTAGAAGGAGGTACCACTTGGTTATTTCTAGATAATATAGGGTCGCTAAAGGGAGGGACCCCATATGGAGATAGAGGAGGAGCTTGGGTTGAGAAAGATGGGCCAGGAGGAATCATAGGGCTGCCAGGAGTGTTATCTTAATTCAGGGGTCCTGTTTGCAGTTCCCTTTTCTTCAGGTTTTGTTTTATAGCCCCCACTCTGGTGCAGTATGCCAGTACCTTGCTCATTGTCCAGAAACAGTATATTATCCCTCACTCCCAAAATTCCTCTAGAGGAATCAGCGTTATAATTATCTCCGCTTGTGAAGGGACCTTCGAGAAGAAAATGAGCGCTCGGTTTGCCAGGGTCATGCAGTGAAGCAGAAGTGACTGCACTTAGGAAGGAGGGCATTCAACCCCCCATGCTAGGCCAGGAGACCAGCAAAGGCCGTTCGTAAGTAGGCCGGCCGCGCGAACTATGTGGCAGAAAATAGCGTGGGGATGAGGAACAAAACTCTTACTGAATAGATCTATCCCTTGAATTGGGATTTAGTTTCAAGAAGGGGCTGGTGCTGAGAGGAGATGCTATCCCATGGTGTGAAGACCGGAAGTAGGCTGCGTAAACCATGCAGCCAAAAGGGAGCGTGGGGTGAACAAACAAAGAACCCTCAGTGAGCTAAAAATCCGCTGAATGGGGATTCTGTGTCAGAAAGAGCTGGTGTTCAGGGGAATGCTCTCCCGATGGTGAAGCAGGGGGTTGACAAGACGCCAACCATGCGCTAGGGGGAGGGGGAGAAGTGCCATGCGACGCTGAGCAGTAGGCCAGAGGCCTAATACAGGTACATGGTCCCCGGTCTTAAAAGGCAAACTGGATGGGTTCACAAGGGTAAAGTTCCCTTTTTCTTCTAGACTTGACCGGTGATTGCTTTGTCACTCTCTCGCGAGGCTACCGAGTGAGTGCAGGGTTATGGTGGTGGCCTGCCTGTGCGCTGCGCTACCACGCAAGGTATAATAGGTGCAGGCAGATGCCAGGACCCACGAACAAACGTGGGTATAAATTCTTATGCCTTTACCAAATCACAATGCAGAAAGACGTAATAACACCAAGGAAAATCCCCCTTTTCATGATAAGGTTGCAGAATAACTTTGCTTGATTAAATAAAGCCAAATTGAAAGCCAACAGCTTTCAAATAGGCCAGATAGGCCAAAGCAGAGATGATTTTAAAAACAACACCTCGGGAAAAATTGTAATACAACCTTGCTGGCTTTAAGTTATAGCTCAAAAATGAGAGAAATATATATCAATGACAGAAAACAACAAAACACAACAAAAACTGGCCTCATCATTTATAGCCAAATTATACAATGCTGCAGGACTCACTTCCCTTTTGGGAGCCACACAAAAAACTGCATCACATAAGGTAATAATATGATTTATTGCTCTTGCCTTTGCCATTATAGCAATTTAAGGGTTATAAATGAGAGGCCTACCTTTCTGGAGTAGAACAACAGGGATCCTGGTGTGCTAGTAGCCTGATCAGATGCACGATTTGAACTGGAGAACAGGGGTTTCTGGGACCTGGATATACAAGAAATATGATCCTAGAGTCATGTGCATCACTAGCCTATAAGGTGGGCTAAAACCCATGATGTAATGTCTAGAGTGCCATGGATGGTCAACTAATCACAATAATCTCATTTTTTTTTTCAAACATCCATTAAAGTGTGGCTAGCAGCCAGAAGAAACACCTACCCCTGTTTAGGGGTTGCCAAAGGCATACTACTGTATTAACCTTAATGCAAAAGCATTTTTGAAATCAGTGCTAACCTCTGACAGAGACTGCCATCTGCAAAGATGGCCCTTTGTGTCATTTGTTTCTTTCTTTCTTTCTCTTAGAAAGAGGAGGGCTCCTTGTAGTAATACACGGGGATACTAATCTTGAAGAGCCTACTTACTGGTCTCCATCTTCTGGTAAAGTATAAACCTCAAAACTAGTAGGCTAATTGCAATGTAATGTTGTTATTTTTTTTTTTTTTAATTTAAATGCCCTTATTTCTAGTGGCAGTTGGGCCACACCCATTACCACATATCCAGTGTAAACCTTTTTACAATGCTAATTTACTGGCTACTAAAATTGCCAGAGCATTTGTGATTCAACATCCATACCACTACCCACAGCACAACCATTGCATTGCTACAGTGCTTGAGCTGCCTCTTTCACCACAGTAGGAGCTAGAGGAGGGGTATAGACCACACCCTTTCCCATTCCACTGCAATGTCTGGTGGCTGTATACAACAGAAATAAAAGTCCCTCTGGACCTGACTGAGCCATAGCTGTAGATTCAAAAATTAAAGAAGTATACCAACCTCTCCCCAAGTTATAAAAATAAAAAAAAAACATAATAATGTGTGTTTGCAAATACCATATTTGGTGCTCAAAGTCTGGAAAGGCCCTGTGCACTCTAGCGCTTTAAACCAGCTCAGCCCTTCTGTTTGTCAAACACAGTAACCAAACTAAACAAAACCTGTTAACGGCTAGCTTTATGCCAACCAGTATCAGCTGGTACAAGAGCCATAAGCCCTTAGTAAGTAATCAGCTGAGCTGGGGGGTTGTGCCTTCACCTGTTACTTTGTTTTTATAGGACAGTGCAACATACTTCCACTGGACAACAAGAGATATCCACCTTTCCAAACATAGAAGAACTTTACCTAATTTATTTATAGTTCTAGATAGCATAACCTAAAAAGGCCATGGCAATCCCAACCACACTGCCTGGCAAGCCAGGCCCCCTTTTTGTCTTTCTCAAACCCACAAACACAGAGAAGTGGGATACCAAAAATAATTCTCTTTCAACACAAATAAACATGCAGCACCATGTGGATACACACAACTTAATGGTATATTCACCCTCTGCAATTCATCTCACCAGGTGCCCAACAAACTGCATGCACACACATTTCAACCACAGCCCTTCCAAGGCCCATATTAAACCCAGGCACATTCAGTGGTCTGACTATAATTTAACATTTTGTTTTAAAAATGCTCACTACCTTTGTGTCTCTGTATATTGTGGTGCACAGTGCCCAACATGGTCATTGTACCATTACAAATATGTTTATGTTTCATGATATTGTGTTTTTACATACAATTGCAGCTTATCAAGTATAAGCCCAAAATTCAGCTCCACATCTAGGAATGTTCCACTCAAGATGCCTCCTGCATAATCTGGGTGTAACAGGCCTGGTGGTGAGTGTATTACAGGATAGGTCCATCAATCGGACATTGGGAGGGAATACACAACAACTTCAGAAACAAATTAGTTGTTTCTTTTTACAAGCTAATAATATTCTAAAGCCTCCCAACAACAACCCAAATTCCAACTGTTGTTCCCCCAACAGTGCAATGCAGTAACCCAGACCAACTAGTGGTCTGCTTGCATCACCACTCCCAGGTACACTTTACATCTATCCAGTTACAATGTGACAGAATTTATATTCTGCTTCTGTACCAAAATTTCTAGGTTTCATAGTGTCATGTTACTAGATCTACTTAAAGCCTACTAGACAAATACTCAAGACCCAGTTGCAGGACTCCACACTGTTGTATATCTAAGAGTATTTTGTCGAAAACACAGGAAAGACCCCCAGAGAGCCCCCATTGTCAAACTTCACAAGTGCAACAGGCACTGTCACAGGTATAGGCCAACATGTGTTTACCCCAGTATTACATAATATAAATGGCATACAACCATAGGTTTAAAGTGCATGCTACTACACTCTTATTTCATAAGGTAGGCCTACACTAGGCCACAATTGCAACACATAGACAGGAAAATTGCTGTAGTATTATAGTATCATAGAAAAAAGCCAGCAAAATAGGCCCCATGGTCTATCGTATCTGCTCAGAAGCTAGCCCCCTACTGGGAGCTCACTCCTCCACCACCCCCTGCCCCAGAAGTGGTCTTCCCCAGCTTCAGTATCCCCCTGTACCTGTCCCAATCCTTCTTGAATCCTTCCACTGTGTTCTCTTCCACCAGACTCCTGGGCAGTGCATTCCATGGTTCCACCACCCTCTCGGTGAAGAAGTTTCTCCTGCGCTCCTCCCTGTACTCCCCCCTTCCAGCTTCCACTCATGCCCCCTGGTAGTTCCTCCCTTCTTAAGCCTGAACACTTCCCTGGCTCTGCCCTTATTTATCCCCTTTGCATGCTTGAAAACCTCTATCATGTCCCCCCTGTCCCTCCTCTCCTCCAATGCGTACAGACTGAGTTCTTCTAGTCTCTCCTCATAGGGCATACCCTCCATGCCCTGAATCATCCTGGTCACCCTCTCCAGCAGTGCCATGTCCCTCTTAAGATGGGATCTCCAGAACTGCACACAGTACTCAAGATGCAGCCTAACCATGGCATTATACAGAGGGAGGATCACCTCCCTCCCTCCTCCTCCTCCTGGAGGTAAGCCCGCTGGTTATGCAGCCTAGTATCCTGTTTGCTTTTGCTGCAGCTCTTCAACAGTTCTCACTGTTATTCATTTTGCTGTCCACCACTACCTCTAGGTCCCTCTCTCCCGATGTGACTTGCAGTGTAACCCCCCCAGGGTGTATGCATGGCCTGGGTTTCTGACCCCCAGATGCAGCACCCTACATTTCCCTGCATTGAACTTCAATCCCCACTTCCTTGCCCACCCACCCAGGGTATCCAGATTCTCCTGGAGGGCCTCTCTCCCCTCCTGCCCATCTGCCAGTGCTCCCAGTTTTGAGTAATTCACAAAGAGAGGCAGCCTACTACTAACACCCCTCCCTATGTCCGAGACATAGGAATTTAACAGGACTGGCCCCAGGACTGAACCATGGGGGAACCCACTGATGACCCTCCTGGGGGAGGAGACTATCCCTCCAACTGCCACTCTCTGTATTCACCCCGTAAGCCAATTTTCCACCCACCTGAGCAACTGCCCCCCCACCCCATTCCCCCAGTTTTGCTAGTAGGCCATTATGGGTTACTGAATCAAACGCTTTACTGAAATCCAGATAGAGGACATCCAATTATTTTTTAATTTTTGTCACAACCTCTTCTAAGAATTGAAAACAGGCTGTCTTCACAGATGCCCAAATGGCATTTCCTCCTTATTGAACCTCAGCATGTTCCTTTGAGGGCATGGCTGACACCAATACCTTTTTTATTACAATTACCAGAAACTTGGGTTATGTCACACTACACAATAATGGGGATTGCCACTAAAAGGCAAGCCAGGTTGTCCAGTGATCCCCCACCAGGAAGATGTGCATAGGAGGGGGAGGGCATGGAGGGAGGGAGGGGGGAGAGGAATAGAGGGAGAGTGGCCTGATGACATCACCAGGCAGGAAAGGGTAAAATGACAAGGGCAAGCTGAGCCCCAGGGATTGGCTGGGTGTGGACCCCAAAGGGGGTCCTGACCAAGGGTCTATTATGGGTATATTAGACAGGTGTCAGGCAGAATGACCTCTTTTGTTGGGAATTTTTCCCATCCTCCCACCCTTATTAAGGAAGGTGTTGGGGTGGGCTGGTTGTGGCACATAGGAAAAAAAAAATGGAGTGCAGGCTGAGTGGCCTACTGGCCCTGGGCATAGGGCCAGGTGTGTCTATCACTGTGGGATGGCAGCATCGGGCTAGGGGGCTAGGGCCAAGTCCCCTGGCAGGGAAGGGTATGTATGCCCATAGGGGGAGAAAGAAAAAGGGGGAGAGGGGGATGAAAGGGGGAAGGGGAGGATACATTGGCTGGGGCCAAAGAACCCAGATGTGGAGGTAAAGCGGGGAAGGGGATAGGTCCAGGTGCAAGATTCAGAAGTGTCCGGGTCTGGAGGATGAAAGCCCTGGTAAGATGAACCGGCCTGGTTCTGGTGTGGAAGAGGGGGCTGGATTCACAGTGTCCGGGCCCTGAAAGCAAGATGGAAGAAATAACCAGAAGAAGGACAGAGGCCAGAGAAAGTTGGAAATAAAAATTGGAATGTAAAATTGAATTGTGAATTCTAAAGTATATGAGTTGTAAATATAGTCTTTTGTGCCATGAATAAATTTGCCAATGAGCAACCAACAAGTAAAAAAGGTGTGGTGTCCATCATTCCTCGGGGGGGAATCAGGGGACAATCAAAGGCATTGCTAATAACCATGTCATTTTTCAATGCAAAATAGCTATGGTTGTTTTACAACTAGGTTTATAATAGCATGTTTACTAGTTTGCAGGTTTCAACAGTGTGGCACACATAACATCTTCATGCAGACAGGCAGTAACACTTTCATATAAGCTGCAAAAACATTCATCTTTTCCCTGAAAAGAAAACAGCTGCCATAACTTCAATGTCATCACCTTCTTCATGCCTGAGTGTCTCCATATATGGACTACTACATAAAACAGGCTATTATTACCTCTGCAAGTATAATGTTTTCAGCACAATTACACCTAGGTACAGTATTTTAAAATATTTAAATGAACTGAAGAAGGTTCAGCCAATTCAGACTCTACAATCAAGCTTATTGTTTCCGCTTACTATAAAGCCAAGTCTGGGGTGAGGGCAATCCCCTGACTTCAGCAAAAATACCCTTCTTCAGTTGATCTTCAAGAAAGACCTCCATTTTCTTCACTGCTGGTGTATCTCAAGCCTGGCTGGCACCTCATACAAACTGATTGTTCTTTATGGACTGTCACTTATAAACCATTATTCTTTTTGCCAGGTTGTGATCAACTTCCACAACACAAATGCTACGCCAGTGTGTATGGCTGCTCCATTAAAAGACTCAGTTTAATGCCAAGGCCTCTGCAAATCCAGCCATCCAGCAGCCAGCAATATAAACATTGACTTTCTTACTGCTGGTGATTCATCGTTAAATCAATGTCTGCATAGCCCCATGTGCCTTGTGGGGTTACCACCTTTCTGCAAGTGACATTTAGCCTGTAACTACATCAATTTGTGGTTACTCATATAAACTTTATTGACTGTTACCCATATTAACTTTATAGACTGGTCATATATGTTTTATAATGACCTGTCAAGAGACATTATCAAGACATTCTTCAATCAAGCAAAACGTACGCCGCCGCCACATGCCTTATCCACTCTCAAAGTACAACCTTCATCATCAGTGGACAATGGCGAATCCTTTTTATGTTCAACAATGCATTCAATACTGTTTTTACAAATTATGTTATGTGGCTGTAAACATCAATACTTTTTATACACATATCACTTGTGATGTTGACATACCTAGTTTCTGTTTTGTCATTTATAAGCAAACTATTCCATTTTTGCTCAGTCTATGATTACCCCTGTACCAAATCAAACTTAGACTCCTTTCAAGGTTTCCTTGCTATCTATTATAAACCAGTTTTAACAAGGTATTTCACGCAATCGATAATACTGTACTGTGTTGTATTTAATTATAAAACAAAACTTTTGCTTTGTCACATATAAACACACTGTTATTTACTATGCTTCTTTTCTTACCACACTAGTATGAAAATGTTATCAATGCACTTTCCAATATTTGGTTATGATTATCTTTTAAAGGTTTTGTTATTAAACAACTGTTTAAATTATCTTTTTAATACTAACACTTTACTGTCTATGGTGCACTCTATAATGACACCATTATAGACTAAAATTCCTTTACAAGGCTCGCATGTCAGGCCTGTAAATGATACTGCTGCCCACACAACAAAACCAATACTGTGTTGCCTATTCAGTAAGGCAACAAGTGGGGGGAATGTTACATGCAGTCCCTACACCCTAATTATCCTCCCACTGTGAACCTTAGACAAACCTTATGTTATATATATTATGGCAAATCGCTACTAACTTGTAGGACATTGGCACTTACCGTACAATTGTAAGTAGCCAGGAAGACATTATAGCCCTGATTTTAGAAAGGTTACACCTGGCATAACAGCAGTTGCGCCAAGTAGAATGGTGCAAGTAGCAACTTACGCCAGCAGTTGCGACATGCGCTATTCTACAAAATGGCATACGACATAGTGCAAGCCACTTGTGCCGAACAGCTGTTACGCTGGCAGTTGCACCATAAACCCCCTGTGACATGGTGCTACGGGGTTTATGGCAGCAGTTGCACCCCATTCCAGAAGGCAGCAACAAACTTCCCAAAGTCAGGATTCTAAAAAAAAAACACAAAGGAGAACCGGCAACGTAAGTTACACCTGCATTTAGCTGGTGTAACTTACATCCGTCCTCCTAGGGTCCTGTAGAACCCAGTCCATGTGCCCTCCCCCCAAGCCCAGACCAGCTCCAGTGTTGCCCAAATGGGCATCACACACCCTCGCCCCAACCCCCGTTCTGTACATGCCCCCCATACCGACAGTAACACTGCAGGGCTGCCCACACCAACTGCCCCCATATCCTTGAGCATTCAATGCCCCACAGGGCTGCCCACACCCCATCCCCCAATCCATCATTCCGATAAACCTCGCAGGGCAGTGCACTCAACCCCCCCTCACCCGTGCCCCACCCTCGAGTCGCCGGCCTCAAATGCAGCAAATACCCTGCCCTGGTAGTCTAGTGGACCCCCCACCCAGCCATGCTATCCCACCCAGCACCCCCCACCAGTCCCCAGCCAGTGACTGGCACAGCCCACCTCTCACCTCCACGGCCAGCTGCCGACTGAGTCCAGTTGAAGCACAATCAGAAAAGACGTGCTCAGAAATTAACTTCTGAGCAAGTCTGTTCTGTACGTGCTCCTACTGAACCCAGTCAGTGATGGGATGCCTAGCCCAAAAGTTTTCTTTTTTATCATTTTTTGTTTGCAAATCGTGTTCCTCTGATTAAAAAGAACAAAGTGATAGGGGTAGGTTGGGTGGTTCCCTCACTAACAAGGATTCATCAGGAAGGGCTTCTCATGAGTTTATGCATAAAACTAAAAGAGTTCATAAACTGAACCCCACATGGACATATATTTTTGATTATATTAATAATGGGATCTCACACACCTTGGTGTTAGTACAATGTCATGCAAAAAACCATACGGGGTTATATAACAAATCTAATTTGTGGCATTTCCTTTTACACAGTACCCAAAGGCTGAACAGGATTTGATTTGTTCCTTATTAACTGAGCACAGACGTCCCCCCGGAATGTGGGATATCATATGGTTGGGAGTTCATGGAAAGAGAAATACCAAAGGGAACCATAAACATATGGAGTTATAAGATAGGTTGTGTCCCAGAGAAACATGTACTATAGTGGTTGAATCAATGGATCTCTTATATTTAATGTATCCATGTATTTCTGACTTCTGGATATTACTTCAATCCAGATGGCACATGGCTTTATTCCAGAATTTTACTCCTGCAAATTTATTTTTAGGCATTTCCCTCCCAACCTGGTGCACACATCCAGTCGGTAGTATGAGAATTGTGATGGCACTGTTTCATACTGGATTTGGCAAACTAGCTGTAGATTTGTTGTACAACAGTATATTACCTTGCTTGAATTGTTTTATGTTATTTTAAATGAATTGCAACAGATTCAGGCAAATGAACGTAAATCGAGGGGACATATGAAGTGCATTGAAGTTTTCAAGGCTTTCACTTGGATCAAATAACGTTTAGTTCTGTTAGAAACTGATTTTTGGTTTTGTTGTGTCACCTTGACAAACTGTATGCTACGTACTTTACATGTTAGGTGTTACAATAGGCAAAAGTACTGTATATGTAATGGTGATTTTGTATAAGAATAGGTTTAGGGGCATGACGGTTAGATTCTTACATTTCTTTATATTATTTAGACACTGGGTTTCTTGTGTTTTACTTTTTTATCTCCCAATAACTTTCTTTTTGTGCAAACTTTGGTTTCTTCATTCGTTTCCCTTCTTTCTCCTTTAGAAATGTTTATATCACTGTAACCGGAATGGTGTCATTACTATGACTGATTGTTTTATCCCATATGTATTTTTGTTTCAGACATTCTGTATTATTGTGTTTTGAATCTTATAATACAAATATCTCCTACTCTTTCCAGTAGAGGGTACTGCTAGCCAACTGACAGGATGGTCAGCCTGGGTGTTCCTGTGCATGGACGATCACAGCAGCCTGCTACCTTCCCCATGGCAAACAACTTGATGAATCAGAACAACATACGAACATACAAAATTTGCCAGCAGATAAAGGCCTAGAGGTCTATCAAGCCTGCTCGAATATGCAGCTAGCTCCCCTTATTCTGCAGCTGCCCCTCCCTTCCACCCTTCCCCTTCATTAACCCTCCCCCTTGTCCTGTCCCATCCTTGTTTGAAGCAGTCCACTGTTCTACTGCATACCACTTCTGCAGGTAACGCATTCCACCCAGCCACCACCCTCTCTGTAAAAAAGTGTCTCCTCATTTCCCTCCTGAACCTTCCTCGCTCCAGTCTCATATCATGGCCCCTGGTGGCCTCCCTCCCTTACTTTGAACAGCCCCTCTGTACCTGTCTTGTTTATTCCTTTCATGTATTTAAAGGTTTCAATCATGTCCCCCCTGTCTCTCCTCTCCTCCAGTGAGTACATGTTCAACTCCTTCAACCTCCTCTCATATGATAAGTCCCCCAGACCCTTGATCATCTTTGTCGCCCTGCGCTGCACTCCCTCCAGTAACTTAATGTCCCTCTTCAGATACAGACGCCAGTACTGCACGCAGTACTCCAGGTGTGGTCTAACTAATGACCTATACAGTGGCAGAATCACCTCCTCCCTCCTCGAGGATATACCCCTTGCAATACAACCCAGCATTTTGTTGGCCTTTGCAGCTGCCTTCCTACACTGTGCCGAGTTGTTCATTGACCCTGTGATGAGCACACCCAGATCCCTTTCCTCCTCTGTCTGGGCTAGCTGCACTCCCCCAAGCTGGTAAGTCCTCCTTGGGTTCTTCATCCCAAAATGCATCACCTTGCACTTTTTGGCATTAAAGCCCAGTTGCCAGGTGTCTGACCAGGTTTCAAGCTTTGCCAGATCATCCTGCAACCCCTGCCATCCCCCTAGGTCATCCACCACCGCGCCAACCTTGGTATCATCAGCAAACAGACTGATCTTGCTCTTGATGTCCCATGATATGTCTGCAATGAATATCCCAAACAACACTGGTCCCAACACCGAGCCCTGTGGGACACCATTCGTCACTGCCCTTGGGTGTGAGAGCTCCCCACCCACCAACACATCTACATTGGTTCCTGAACTCCAGTGTTTACCTGAAGATTTGGTTCCATCCCATATACTGGCTGCACCTCGTGACCATAGCTTTCTCTACCAGTCTGCTTGATGCTGTTACTCAGAACTCTGACCCTGACTCTGGAAGACCCCCTGCTTGGGACTTGCCTGATGGAACAATTAGCCTGTTTGCTTATTCTTATGAGTGATGGAGATCCCAGCTCGACTAAGGAGATTGATACACCCGCTGAAGAACTGCCTGGGACTCTTTCTCCCCCTTGACAGGATTTACTGATGCCTCACACCTGGTCACTTGAATTATAGTCCTACCTGCCCGACTGCTGTCAGACGCTACTCCTGCAGTCAGTCATCTTTCTCCTTTTATTTGACAACAGTTTTTATTGTTTAGATGTAAATCACGTTAGTTCTGTCATCCATATAATACTGAAATGGCATACATTCAATTGACTACTACATAAAAAAATACTCACACCCCACAACATCCCTCCCATAACAGAGCAAATACATGAAATTACTCACAGTGGAATAAAGTCTTCTTTTCAGTTTACAGGGTATTGTAATTTTTCTTCTCCCATATCCATTAAGTCACACCATAATTTGATTGCCTCTTGGTACCAGCCGAATATGAGTCGGGAACAGGGGTGCAGGCAGCCCTGTGAGGTGTGTGTGGCTTGCTGGATGAGGCGCACTGTGACCTGCGTTTTGTGGCTTACGACATGCTTGCCAGGTGCGCCAGCAGTTCGGTATACCTGGCTGCAAGTTGCAAGTTGCAGGACTTAGCTGCGGAGACCATGCCACTTCTAGAATAGGGCGCAGGGTCAATGTTGCAGTTGCGGATGATACAAGTTGTGTTTGGCCACGACCTGAGCCACCCTTCTAGTAAGGGCCCTATGATTCCATTTTATTCTGCTTAGTAACAGCATATAGTAAGCCAAGCCATTTGTCTTTGTCATAGTCTGATATCTTAGCCAGCACTGTCATCTTTTGGATCTGTGCAATACTGTACTTATTATGTAATACTGCATATGTTTCTTTGTGCTATGTATAAGCTCTTTGTTCATTTTCAGCTGACATTGTACTTTCAGTATAATGTTATCTATAACTGTGGAGCAGCTTCACTTTTGCCCAATAGGGCCTGCCTGTAACTCTAACAGTAATTATAATATATGTATGAACTGACTGTTACCATAGTCACTATCTTACTATAAAAACTGTTGTATTATGTATTCTCACTGAGAAGGTCATGGGGGGATTGATATACTCCGGCTCCCAGTATCAACTTGACTGAAGATACTGTTTAGGGTGTAAGTCTAATCTTTATAAGTAATAAACAAGTTATTACTGCTGTGATACTTGCTTGTCCTTTCTTCTGCTTGTTTATTACCACCCAGAATCTGAGGAGAGCTTAGTGTTTGATAACAGTTCTAAATTGCTCGACTATGCTTTTACAGAAAAAAAAACCACCCCTGAACACCACAGTGTATGAGGCCTCAACCACTAATGTATCAGCTGCCACCAAAATGAGTTATAGTTGGAAACATTTTCAAAAGTCAAGAAGATATCTGCATGAATCTCTGTCTTTTCATTTTATTTTTACAGATTCTGCATATTTCAGCTAAGTTGTTTGACTTTGCTTTGAGAGAACCACAATTCACCAGTGAACACCACAGTATATGAGGAATCTAGCACAATGGATCAGCTCCCACCAGAACAAGTTATAGTTGGAAACATTTCTAAATGTCATGAAGATACCTGCTTGAAACTAGATCAATTCACTTATTTTTACAGATTCTGCATCTTTGGGCTAGTTTGTGTGACTTTTCTTTGACAGAAACTAAAGCCAACATGGAAGTTTACAGTGTATTAGGAATCAACCACTTATGAATCAGCCTGCACAAACACATCATATAGTTGGAAACATTGGCAAACTGCATTACGATACCTGCATGAAACTGTGTATTTTCACTTATTTTTCCAGATTTTGAATCTTTGTTCTAAGTTTTTCAACTTTGCTTTGAAAGAAACTAGTCACCACTGAATAATAGATTGTATGAGGTCTCTACCACTAAGAAACCAGCTCCCACCAAAACAAGTTAGCTGAAAATATTTTCAAATAACATGAAGATACCTGCATGAAACTCTGTCTTTTCACTTATTTTTTCAAATTCTGCATTTTTGTTCTAAGTTTCTTAACATTATTTTGCCAAAAACTAAAGTCACCACTGAACACTACAGTGCATGTTATCTCTTCCACTAATCAATCAACTCCCTCTGAAACATGTTATAGTTGGAAGCATTTCCAAAAGTCGAGATGATACCTGCATGAAACTCATCTTTTCACTTTATTTTTTACATATTCTGCATCTTTGGGCTATGTTGCTCAACTTTGCTTTGACAGAAACTCAAATAACCAGTAAACACCACAGTGTATGATGCCTGTACCACTAATGAATCAGCTCCCACCAGAATAAGTTATAGTTTTAAACATTTCCAAAACTCATCAAAATACCTGCATGAAACTGTGTGTTTTCATTTATTTTTCCAAATTCTGTATCTTTGTTCTGAGTTGCTCGACTATGCTTCTACAGAAACTAAAGTCACCCTTAAACACCATGGTGTATGAGGCCTCTACCACAATTGAATCAGCTTCTATCAAAACAAAATATAGTTGTAAGCATTTCCAAAATTTGTGAAGATGCTTGCATGAATCTTTTTCTTTTCACTTGTTTTTACAGATTCTGCATCTTTGGGCTAAGTTGCTCAACTCTGCTTTGACAAAAAGTAATGTCACCACCACTGAACACTATAGGGTATGTGGCCTCTACCACCAAGGAATCAGCTCACACCAGAAGAAGATATAGTTGGAAACATTTCCAAAAGTTGTGAAAACGTTGCATGAAACTTTTTCTTTCCACTTCATTTTTACAGATTCAGCATATTTTGGCTAAGTTGTTTGACTTTTCTTTGAGAGAAACACAAGTTACCAGTGAACACAACAGTACATGAGGAATCTAGCACTAATGAGTCAGCTCCCACCAGAATAAGTTATAATTGGAAACATTTCCAAAAGTCATGAAGATACCTACATGAAACTATGTGTTTTCACTTATTTTTTGAGATTCTGCATCTTTGTTCTAAGTTGCTCGACTTTGCTGTTACAGACCCTAAACTCACCACTGAACACCACAGTATATGAGGCCTCTACCACTAATGAATCAGCTCCCACCAAAACAAGTTATAGTTGGAAACATTTCCAAAAGTCATGAAGATGCTTGCATGAATCTTTTTCTTTTCAATTGTTTTTATAGATTCCACATCACTGGGCTAAGTGCTTGACTTTGCTTTTACAGAAACTAGAATCACCACTGAACACCACAGTGTAAGAGTCTGCAACCACTAATGAATCAGCTCCCACTAAAACAAGTTATAATTGGAAACATTTCCAAAACTCAAGAAGGTACCTGAATAAAAAAGTTTGTCTTTTGACTTTATTTTCTATATTCTGCATCTTTGGGCTCAGTTACTCAACTTTGCTTTGACAGAAACACTTGTCCAGAGTAAACACCACTGTGCATGAGGCATCTAACACTAATGAATCAGCTACCACCTGAACAAGTTATAGTTGGAAACTTTTCTTAAAGTCACGAAGATACCTGCTTGACACTCCATCAATTCAGTTATTTTTACAGATTCTGCATCTCTGGGCTAAGTTGGGCAACTTTGCTTTGACAGAAACTAAAGCCAACACTGAACACTAGAGTGTATGAGGCCTCTACCACTAATGAATCAGCTCCCACAAACACAGCTTGGAGTTGGTAACATTTCCAAATGGTATCATGATACCTGCATGAAACACTGTCTTTTCACTTATTTTTACAGATTTGACATCTTTGTTCTAAGTTTTTTGACTTTGCTTTGAAAGAAACTAAAGTCAGTACTTAACACTACAGTATGAGAGGCCTCAACCACTAATGAATCAGCTCACACAAACACAACATATAGTTGGAAACATTTCCAAAAGTGATGAAGATACTGGCATGAAGTGCTGTCCTTTCACTTTATTTTTACAGATTCTGCATTGTTCGGCTAAATTGTTCAAATTTGCTTTGAGAAAAGCACATGTCACCAGTGAACACCACAGTATATGAGGAATCTACCACTAAGGAATAAGCTCCAACCAGAACACATTATAGTTGGAAACATTATGAAAAGTCATTAAGATACATGATGAATCTTCATTGATTCACCTGTTTATATAGATTCTGCATCTTCTCTAAGTTGCGAGACTTTGCTTAGAAAGACACTAAAGCCAACATGGAACTCTACTGTGTATGAGGATCAACCTCTACTGAATCAGCTTGCACAAACACAACATATAGTTGAAAACATTTCCAAATGTCATGAAGATACCTGCATGAAACTCTGTCTTTTCACTTATTTTTTCAAATTCCGCATCTTTTTTCTAAGTTTCTTGACTTTGTTTTGACAGAAACTAAAGTCATCACTGAACACTACAGTGTATAATGCCTCTTCCATTCATGAATCAGCTCCCACCAAAACAAGTTATAGTTGGAAATATTTCCGAAAGTCAAGAAGATACCTGCATAAAACTCCATTGATTCACTTATTTTTATAGATTCTGCATTTTTGGGCTAAGTTGTGTGACTTTGCTTTGACAGAAACTAAAGCCAGCACTGAACATCACAGTGTACGATGCCTCAACCACTAATGAATCAGCTCTCTCCAAAACAAGTTACAGTTGGAAACATTTCAAAAAGTTGGGAAGATGCTTGGATGAATCTTTTTCCTTTCACTTATTTTCACAGATTCTGCATCTTTGTTCTAAGTTGCTTGACTTTGGTTTGACAGAAACTAAAGTCAACACTGAACACTACAGTGTATGAGGCCACTTCCACTAATGAATCTGCTCTCGCCAAAACAAGATATAGTTATAAACATTTCCAAAAGTTGTGAAGATGCCAGCATGAAACTCTTACTTTTCACTTATTTTCACAGACACTGCATCCCTGGGCTAATATGCATGACTTTGCTTTTACAGAAAGCAAAGTCACCACTGAACAGTACATTGTAGGAAGCCACTACAACTAAGGAAAAAGCTTCCAGAAACACAAGTTGTAGTTGGAGACATTTTCAAAAATCGTGAAGATACCGGCATGAAACTCTCAGTTTTCACTTTATTTTACAGATTCTGCATCTTTGGGCTAAGTTGCTTGACTTTGCTTTGACAGAAACTCAAGTCACCAGTGAACACCACAGTGTATGAGGCATCTACCACTAATGAATCAGTTCCCACCACAACAAGTTATAGTTGGAAACATTTCCAAAAGTTGTGAAGATACCTACATGAAACTTTTTTTTTACTTTATTTTTATAGATACTGCATCTTTGGGCTATGTTGCTCAACTTTGCTTTGACAGAAACTCAAATCTTCAGTGAACATTGCAGTGCATGAGAGCTCTACCACTAAGGAATCAGCTCCCACCAGAACAAGTTATAGTTGAAAACATTTCCAAAGGTTGTGAAGATACCTGCACAGAACTCCATTGATTCACTTGTTTTTATAGATTCTGCATCTTTGGGCTAAGTTGTACGACATTGCTTTCACAGAAGCTAAAGTCAACATAGAACTCTACAGTGTATGAGGCCACTACTGCTAATGAATCTGCTCTCTCCAAAATAAGCTATAGTTCCAAACATTTCCAAAAGTTGTGAAGATGCCAGCATGAAACTTTTTCTTTTCGCTTATTTTTTCAGATACTGCATCTGGGGTTAATTTGCTTGAATTTGCTGTTACAGAAAGCAAAGTCACCACTGAACACTTCATTGTAGGAAGCCACTACAACTAAAGAATCAGCTTCCAAAAACACAAGTTGTAGTTGGAAACATTTCCAAAAATCATGAAGATACCTGAATGAAACTATGTGTTTTCACTCATTTTTTGAGATTCTGCATCTTTTGGTTAAGTTGCTCGACTTTGCTTTGACAGAAACTAATGTCACAACTGAACACTACAGGGTATGTAGCCTCTACCACTAAGGAATCAGCTCCCACCAGAACAAGTTATAGTTGGAAACATTTCCAAAGTTTGTGAAGATACCTGCATAAAACTCCATTGATTCACTTATTTTTATAGATTTTGCATCTTTGGGCTAAGTTGAGTGACTTTGCTTTGACAGAAACTAAAGCCAACATAGAACTCTACAGTGTATGAGGCATCAATCACTAATGAATCAGATTGCACAAATACAACATATAGTTGAAAACATTTACAAATGGCGTGAAGATACCTTCATGAAACTGTCTTTTCACTTATTTTTCAGATTCTGCATTTTTTATTCTAAGTTGCTCGACTTTGCTTTGTCAGAAACTAAAGTCACCACTGAACACCACAGTGTATGAGGCCTCTGCCACTAATGAATCAGCTCCCACCAAAACTAGTCATAGTTGGAAACGGTTCCAAAAGTCATGAAGATAGCTGCATGAAACTCTGTCTTTTGAATTACTTTTACAGATTCCGCATTACTGGGCTAAGTTGCTTGACTTTGCTTAAACAGAAACTAACATCACCACTGAACACCACAATGTATGAGACCGCAACCACTAAAGAACCAGCCCCCACTAAAACAAGTTATAACTGGAAACATTTCCAAAAGTCAAGAAGATACCTGCATGAAACTCTGTATTTTCACTTTATTTTTACAGATTCTACATCTTTGGGCTAATTTTCTTGACTTTGCTTTGACAGAATCTCTAGTTACCAGTAAACGCCACCGTGTATGAGGCCTCTACCACTAAGGAATCAGCTCCCACCAGAGCAAGTTATAGTTGGAAATATTTCCAAAAGTCATGAAGACCTAATGAAAGTGTGTTTTCACTTATTTTTCAAGAATCTGCATCTTTGTTCTAAGTTGCTTGACTTTGGTTTTACAGAACGTAAAATCACCACTGAACACTACAGTGTATGAGGCTTCTACCACTAATGAATCATCTTCCACCAGAACAAGTTATGGTTGGAAACATTTCCAAAAGTTGTAAAGATGCTTGCATGAATCTTTTTCTTTTCATTTATTTTTACAGATTCCGCATCACTGGGCCAAGCTACTAGATTTTGCTTTTACAGAAACTAAAGTCACCACTGAACACCACAGTGTGAGGCCTCTACTACTGATGAATCAGCTCCCACCAACACAAGTTGTAGTTGGAAACAGTTCTAAAAATCGTGACGATACCGGCATGAAACTCTTAATTTTCACTTTATTTTTTACAGATTCTGCATCTTTTGGCTAAGTTGCTTGACTTTACTTTGACAGAAACTAATGTCACCACTGAACAGTACAGGGTATGTTGCCTCTACCACTAATGAATCAACTCCCCCCAGAAGAAGTTATAGTTGGAAATATTTCCAAAAATCGTGAAAATACCTGCATAAAACTCCATTGATTCACTTATTTTTAAAGATTCTGCATATTTGGACTAAGTTGTGAGACCTTGACTTGACAGAAACTAAAGACAACGTGGAACACTATAATGTATGAGGCTTCTACCACTAATGAATCAGCTTGCACAAATACAACTTAGAGTTGAAAAAATTTCCAAACAGCATGCAGTTATCTTCATGAAACTGTGTCTTTTCCCTTATTTTTCAGATTCAGCATCTTTCAACTAAGTTGATCCACTTTGCTTTGACAGAAACTAAAGTCACCACTGAACACCACAGGGTATGAGGCATCTACCACTAATGAATCAGCTCCCACAAAAATATGTTATAGTTGTAATCATTTCTGAAAGTTTTGGAGATGCTTGCAGGACACTTTTTCTTTTCACTTCTTTTTGCAGATTCTGCATCTCTGGGCTATGTTGCTTGACATTTCTTCGACAGAAGCTAAAGTCACCACTGAACACTTCAGTGTAAGAGGCCTCTACCACTAACTAATGAGCTCCCACCAAAGCGTGTTATAGTTGGAAACATTTCCAAAAGTCGTGAAGATACCTGAATGAAACTCTGTCTTTTCAATTATTTTTACAGAGTCTGTATCTTTGGGCTATGTTGTTTGACTTTGCTTTGAAAGAAACTAAAGTCACCACTAAGCACTACCGTGCATATGCCCTCTATAACTAATGAATCATCTCCAACTAAAACACGTTATGTTTGGAAACAGTTCCAAAAGTCTTGAAGATGCTTGAATGAACTCTTAGTTTTCACTTTATTTTTCAGATTGTGCATCTTTCAGCTAAGTTACGAACATACGAATATACGAATGTGCCAGCAGAAACAGACCACTTGGTCTATCTAAGTCTGCTCGAGTGTCCAGCCAACACCCCTAGTTTGCAGCTGCCCCAACCCCCCTCCCTTTTGTCATCCCACTGCCACCCCCCACCCTCACTCTCCCCTGTTCCTTGTCCCATGATCTTTTGAAGCTGTTGACAGATTTACATGACACCACCTATTCTGGTAGGGTGTTCCATTTTGCTACCACCCTCTCTGTGAAATAGTGTCTCCTCATTTCCTTCCTAAATCTTCCCCCCTTCAATCTTAGCCCATGCCGCCTGGTGACCCTCTCCCTCCTTAACTTAAAACCCCATCTGCCTCATCCTTATTGATTCCCCTCAGATACTTGAATGTCTCTATCATGTCCCCCCTGTCCCTTCTATCCTCCAGGGTGTACCTACTGAAGTCTCCCAGCCTGCTGGCATTGCCTCTCCCCTCCATTCCACATATCATCTTTGTTGCCCTCCTCTGCACCCCCTCAAGCAGCCTGGTATCACGCTGTTGCTTGACTTTGCTTTGACAGAAACTAATATCACCACTTAACACTACAGTGTATGTGGCCTCTACCACTAATGAATCAGCTCCCACCATTATGAGTTATAGTTGGAAACATTTCCAAAAGTTGTGAAGATACCGGCATGAAACTCTGTCTTTTTACTTTTTTTATAGATTCTGCATTCTTTGACTAAGTTATTCTAATTTGCTTACAGAGAAACAAATAACATCAGTGAACACCACAATATACAAGGAATCTACCACTAAGAAATCAGCTCCTACCAGAACACATTATAGCTGGAAGCATTTCGGAAGGTCGTTAAGATATATGCATGAATCTCCATCGATTCACCTATTTTTACAGATTATGTTATCTTTGGCTAAGTTGCACAACTTTGCTTTGACAGAAACTCAAGTCACAACTGAACACCACAGTGTATGAGACATCTACCACTAGTGAATCAGCTCCCACCAGAACAAGTTATAGTTGGAAACATTTCTAAACGGCGTGAAGATACTTGCACAAACTGTCTTTTCACTTTTTTATACAGATTCTGCATCTTTGTTCAAAGTTGCTCTACTTTGCTTTGATAGAAACTAAAGTCACCACTGAACACAACAATGTATGAAGCCTCTATCACTTAGACCTGTCCACACTGCACTGAAAATCTGTAATGTTTTGAAACCATTACAGACTGAAAGGTCCTGTCTGCACTACCCTTGGAAATCCCCTCTATAACGTTACAGAGGGTCCAAGCAGTTACCGTAATGGTTTGCGTTTACACTGGTAACATTACAGAAAGAGTTTTCGTAACCATTACAGAAACCTGTTGTGAGATGGTTTCAACAGTGGATTCAGTAATAGTTTCAAAGCTCTGTTTAACCCAGTCCACACTACACAAATAAAATCCTGCATCATTTTCAAAACGTTTTCAGTGGTAGTGTGGATGCACGGAAGCGTTTTCAGTCTGTACTAGTCTCAAAATGTTACAGATTTTCAGTGCAGTGTAGACAGGGCCAAAACATTACAGTGCATCCACCCTACCACTGATAAAATTACAGGATTTTAGTTATATAACATAGACAGGCCCAAAATATCTGTTTTCAACAACGGTTTCGAAAACGCTTTCTGTGACATTACAAGTATAAATGCAAACTGTTACGGTAACAGTTTGGACCCTCTGTAATGTTACAGAGGGCTTTCTCTGGTGTAGTGTGGACAGGGCCTAAGGAATCGGCTCTCACCAGAACAAGTTTTAGTTGGAAATATTTCCAAAAGTCCAAAAGAGACCTGCATGAAACTCATCTTTTCACTTCAGTTTTACAGATTTTGCATCTTTGTTCTAAGACCCTGTCCACACTACACCACTAAAACACTGTGACGGTTTCAAACCATTACAGACGGTAAATATTACAGTGTGACCACACTGACAGTGAACCATCACAATAACAGTTCAGAATCGTTTACAGCCAGTCCACATTGTTGGTGATGGGTGACCGTTACGGTCGGCACCCTATTCCACAATGCAGTTCGTGCTGCACTGAGGGCAATGAAGGGGCTACACATTCACGCGTCCACACTACAGCTGGTAATGATACAGAGGCAGAACCATTTTCATAAGCGTTGTTGAAACCACCTCATAAGTGGTTTCAATAATAGTTACAGAAACACCTCCAGTAACGTTACAGGTGTAAAACGCAAACCATTGCAGTAATGGTTTGGACCCTCTGTAACGTTACAGAAGGAAGTTTTCAGTGTAGCGTGGACAGGGCCTAAGTTGCTTGACTTTGCTTTGACAGAAACTAAAGTCAACACTGAACACTACCATGTATAAGGCCACTACCACTAAGTAATCTGCTCTCACCAAAACAAGTTATACTTATAGGGCAGGATTCACAAAAGAGATGCGCCGAGAGCAAATGAGATGCACCTGCACAAAGCGAAAATGCACCAAGCAATTCACACAGAGGGCAAATGCACCAGTGCAGCCCAGATGCCCTGCACCAAAGAAGAAGCACCATAGGCACATCAAAATGACATGTGGTGCATTAACATGGGGCGTTCCCATGCATACATTACTCAACATGATTCACAGTGCAATCAAACAGCGCAACTACAGAGCAAATCCGAGCAAATGCCAAATGTGCCATAAAAAGATAAGTATAAAAGATGCAGACTGAAGGCCAAGTCACCTGTAGGCCATTGTCAGAACAGCAACACATGCACACTGTCAGAGAGAGGGGGGTGTGATTGAGACAGTGCAAAACAGATCAAGAAAATGAGACAGAGTGTGACACAAACAGCCGGAGAGCCAGGAACACCAAACACCCAGCACCAGTCACTATATTTGGCACACTATTGATGATGAGGAGACAGGAAGGTGGAAAGCACCGTAGGCTGCCTGCCCCACAGCGGTATCATGCCAAGCTGTCATTCAAGCAGCTGACAGATGTGGAGACAGCAGATACCACCTGAACAGGGCCATTCTGAGGCAGCTCTGTGAGCTGTGTCATGATGAAATGCAGGCCCCCACCGTATGAGGTCATGCCATCTCTGTGGAGACCAAGGTGACAACAGTCATGTGCCTGCTCACCACGGGTACCTTCCAGAGGCCTACAGAGGACACCATTGGCATACCACAGGCCTCCACATCCTGGTTCCTCAGACAGTTCCTCTCTGCACTGGTACTGCATGCCTCGGAATGCATTCATTTCCCCAGCATGCAGGTGGAGTGGACAGAAGCCATGCCAGGGTTCTACAGGGCAGCACACTTGCCAGGCATCAAAGCGGCCATTGACTGCACCCAAGTGGCAATCTGCACACCACCTGGTGAGGACACCAAAGTATACGTCAACTGGAAGAGCTACCACTCCATGAACTGCCAGGTGGTGTGCAATGCCTCGAGGTGCATCAGCAATGTCTGCACCACACACCCTGGGAGCACACATGATGCCTTCATCTGGCACCAATTGGCCCTCCACAGGAGGTTTGAGACAGGGGACATACTGAGTGGCCATCTCGTTGGTGCATGTGATACGGACACAACAGCACAGGAGGGCACCAATAGCAGGACATAGGGAGCAGGCAGTGTGCAGCAGGCATGTGGCAATGCACACCCATTGGCCATGGGACATCACATGTGTGCAAGGGCAGACACAGGCAAGCAGATGTGTGAACATGGTCAGTGCACGACACATGTGAGGCAATGACAGGTCAGTGCCAGTGTGTCACTGACATGGACACCACAGTCAATGAGGCAAGCAACCACAACCAGTGAAGGGATGCATGACTTCAGGGAAGGTGGAAGGGGGAAGAAGTGGTGGGGGAGCGTGACAGGTGCACACACCACTGAGGACAGAAGCAATGACAGGGTGCATGCCACACAAGCATACAATGTAGTAATGGACACCGTTTCCCCACCCACAAGTGACACAGTGTACCGGTGAGGCCCTGGCTCCTAACACCCTACCGATGACCCGGAACAGAGGCAGAGGAGCAGTACAACGAGGCACACATCGCTATGCACACTACCACAGAACGTGTCTTCAGCATGCTGAAGATGCGGTTCCAGTGTCTGAGTAGGTCAGGCGGTGCCCTACAGTATAGCCCTAAGAAGGCATATGGCATATTCCTGGTCTATAGTGTGCTACACAACATGGCTCTAGACTGTGGAATACCTGCTGAGGCCAGTAAGGGCGACAGTTCTGGGGAGGAGAAGAAGGTGCGTGGGGCCATAATTGTGCCACTGGGACATTACCCAGTAGCACTGGGACAGAGGGATCAGAGACTTGCAGCACAGGCCCATGAACACTGGTGCCAACTAGTGGAGGAGACCTACTGGAACTGCAGGTGAGTATGCAGGTATGTATGCAGGGTGTGCACCATGCCGTGGACGAAGGGATGTCATTGGCACAGTAGACATAGGACAATACACATATAGTGGTGCACACAGACACGCACACACACACAGACACATGCAGTGGCCATACAACACAACCATACCACCAGGGCCATGGCAGGGGATGTCATGGGTCAGTGTGCACTGCAGCCTGCACATGGGCACAGCAAACACAGGAACACACTCATCATACCCATGACGCATGGCACAATACACACATACACACAGGTGGGACTGCATGGGTAACACAGGTGGTGCCAAAACTGGATTGGGGTGGATGCCTGCCACACACACCACCCCAGGTACCATCAGCAGGATGTGCAGTACACAGTGGTGTGACATGCCTCCACCACAGGACTGGGGACCCAGGCATCACAGGGCAGCACTCTGGCCACGACGGACATGTGGGCAGCATCTACCACCACTGGTGGTTGCGTGTGTGCCTCCACCTGCCATAGGGGGGTTATCCACTGACTCTGCAGGGGTGCTGCACCAAGACAGTTAACATGCACTTAGTAGCATCACTGTCCCATGGCCAGTATCCATTCCATGGGCACTAGGCTTGGAGATGAGTGGCGACAGTGTCAGCAGCAAGGGGTTCACCTGGTGCCACCACTGGCGTGTGCAGGACATGCTCCTGGGTATCCGGCAGGACAACCATTGTCCACAGTGCACAGTAGAGGCAGCCACTGTCTCCACAGTGGCTGCTATCCACTCCAGTGCTGCGGTCATGTCCACCCGCAAGGAGGCGTGTCTCTGTCAGCTTCTGTGCATGTCACACAGCCACTGGCTAGTGCTCCTGGACCATTACAGTCCTATGGCTGCGGAACTCCACACGTAGGACTGCCTGGCCTTCCACAATGGCCTGCAGGAGGCTGAGAAATCCATCCACGTTGTCGATAGGTGATGCTTTACCGTGGCATCGCCAATGAGCAGGGGATGGAACAGCCCATCCAGGTGCATCCACAGATGGTGGTTGCACCACGTCAGACTGTGGCATGGGTGGGACCTGGCCATGCACAGCCACAGTATGCCCATGGCTGGTGTTTTTACAGCACCCTGCCCAGACACCACCGATGTCACCAAAACCACACATGACACAGTGGGCACAGTACCCACAGTGCAGGGGGCACAGTGCCCACAGCTGTGGTCAACTGAGTGGCACCCATACCTCACCCTGTGTCACTCAAAGTGGGGTCATCAGTGACATCTGGGGAGACATGCTCAGGCACCTATGTGCTGCCCATACCACTGCTGGCCATGTCCTTGATGGAGTGTGTGGCACCGATGCCCATCATGGGTCCACTGTCCCACTCCACTGCACCACTGTTGAGCATGAGGAGGGCATCTGCAATTCCCACCTCGTCATCATGGTCATCGTCAGAGAACCCTGTCAGGCACCCTAGTCATGCTGTTACCCCGCTGGCAGTCATGACAGCATCAGCCGAGATGCCTGAGGGCCCCCCGTCACAGGTGCCATGACAGGGATGTCAGGCACAGTGGAGGGTCCAAGGATGGCATCATCCACTGTGGTGCCATTAGCCCTGTGTCACTGGCCTGCATCATTTCCCTCTAGGGCATCACATGCAGCAGTGAGGCCTGATGGTGCTGTGGAAAGAAGAAGGGATAACATGGTTAATTCGCAGTGATCTTGGTGTACATCAGGATTGCACAATTGTACATGGCTGTCCACCAAGTGGCCACAGTTGCACATGCCTGTCCACTGCAATGCCATGCCACAACCTCAGCAACACACAGGCCATGCGCTCTGTGCGACTGTCACTATGGCATGCTGCACAGCATATGGCATGTGACGCACACATGCGCAGTGCAGCTAGCCCCACCCCACAATGGCATGGTGGCACCACTGGGCACATTTTGTATGGCCAAGGGCACTTGGAAACACACTGACAGTGCATAGCACATAGGCACAAGCATGGTGGCTGTGGTACGCCTGGGAATGGGCAGGCCAAGGACACACAGCTGCTTTTAGTGCTGTGACCGGCTACCGCTGGTCTAGAATCCCCCACCTGGGACACCCTGTATGGAGGTCTGTGTGACTGTGGTGGCCAGTAGCTCCTCATTGGGGTTGAGTGTGACCCCATGCTGGGCCACCCCTGGTTAGCATGAGAGAGGCCTGTATGTAGGCTACCTTCTCCATCCCTCTCCTGCACCCAACATTCCAATGCTTCCTGCACTCCTGTACTGTCCTGCTGTAGGACACAACAGTGTTCACATGTCAGGCAACCTCCTCCCATGCATCTGCCTGTGTGGTCCAGCTGCCACCCCTACCAGTGATGGCTTTTAGGCGCAGGTTGCACACCTCTGTCAGTGCCCTCTCCTTATCCTTTGTGAAGTTCGGCCTCTGTCTAGTGACGGTGTTGCAGCCTTCAGTCATAATGTTTTCTGTCGGGGTAAGCATATATATGTTAGCCATACCAGTAGGTTACCCCATCCCTCTGTGTGATGGGCCATTTGTGATATGTGTGTGCCACACATGCCTCCATCATATGTTGGCTGGACTTGCCTGTGCATGTATGTGCACAGTGACCAGTGCGCAATGTGACCGTGTCTGTTGTGTGCAGTGCAATCACCCATTATGGTAACTGTACCACCAATGATGCACCACTGCAGTCCTTAATGGGATGCTTGCAGTGCTGTGCACCATACCCATGCAGTAATAGCACAGCAGTGTGGGTGCAACTGTGTGTCCCCCCCACTACTATGGCACTCCCCCCCTCCAGGGCTCACCCACCACCTCTCTTCCAAGATGGGGCCCTTGTCATGCCAAAGTATCCAACAGGTGTTCAGGAACAGGGCATTCAGCCAGTGTGAATGGACCAGCATGCCACTGTCAATGGCCTGACAACAATGGCATACCTCTTGCACAGCAGCTGCCATGTGCCTCAGACTGTTCTGTTGCACATTGCAGCCTCCTGCTCCAGCAGTACTCCTTGCAATCATTTGTGTGTCCAATGACACCCAGGCACATGTGAAATCCCCATAATACCTGCTGTAGAGCAACTAAGAATAGCTGTATACTCACCTGCAAGGCTCTGTATCCTCTAAGTCGCCTCGTCTCAGCCTGCCGAATTGGGAGCATTTATGGCTCAGGGCTTGCAAATGAGGTCTGGGCCTCTGTTATGATATGCTAATTGGCTGTGATGCCCATGCATGTGGAATGAGGCTGTTTTAGGTGCATTATTTGTGAAATGCATAATTGCCCTCAGGCACCTTGGCTTATTGCACCCATCCCTGTATGGCTCATCCACAGGGCATGCGCTGTGTTGTTGGTGCATAAGCCATGTTCCTGGGCTTTCTACATGGCATATGCTCAGCTACCAGCGCTATGTCGCATAGTCCATTGTGCATGGCGGCCCTGTCTGTGTAATGCGTAACTGTGGACCTCCCACATGCGCTATACACATGCCGTTGGTGAGTGTCACAGGCCCATGAGCATGCATTCCCATGCTATGCGTGATCGATAGTTGCTGTACATTACAGGGGGTGCCACAAATTGTGCAGTGCATGCCATGCATATCATGGTGGTTGCATGAGCATCACATATGCACAACCCGGATGTGGCCCTACCACTCCTTAGTATTCTGCATTGCGCAGCCAGCCCATTGGCGCAGCAGTTGGAATTCCACTTGCGGTGCCAGTGACCCGGGTTTGGGAATGGACCTGGGTCCTCAGAGAGCCAGCCAGGGGGAGAAGGATAGAGCTCCCCATGGGCGGCTCTCCTTCTCTGGGGGGAGGGTGGGGCAGTGTCTGGTGTAATGAGAACTCCTGTAGGAGACTGGGAGTCACTCACACTACCAACGCTCGGCATCAGGGAGGTGGGGTGGATGCTGGCATCATTGCATGTCCCCGCCTCCAAGAAAACCAGGAAAAAGATGGAGGATGAGTCTGCTGTCTATGTGAAGCCCTCCCTGGGGCTTCAATTAGCTTCCATCGCCGCATCCCCAACCAGATACCAGTTCAGCGGCATGGATGAAGGGGACTGATGCTGCGGCCCTGCTCTCCGGGGGGTAAGCCGTGGATAACTGGGAATAGCTGCAGTACATGGCAGTGGAAGTCCCAGGGGCTGTGACCAGGGCTGATGGTGACAGCGGACCAGCCAGGATAAAGAAGAAAATAAAAAAAATAAAAAATTATTCTGCACTGCGCATGCGCATGCATGCACATGTATCATTTGGCCAATCGCACTTCACGCATCCGAGCACGGTATGCAGCACGTGCCCTACACTGTCACATGTGGCACATACTGCCAGTTTCACATCATGCATCACAGTCTACCACATTTGTACTGTACACCTACAGGATGCTTAAGGCAGGGAGGGAGGGTTGGACCATGGGCCATGAATTGGACCGAGGTTGAGCTGCTACACCTGATGGTGCTGGTGCTCCCTGTGGAGGGCCAGCACTTTGGGCAGGTGGATCTGTTTGTGCTCAGGGCAGAGGTATGAGCCTCCACTGCCAGTCAGCTGGTGAGACGAACAGGGATGCCGTGCACTGGGGAACAGTGCATGCATTGCTATAGTGACCCCCAGAGGTGGGACGGAGAAAGACTGCAGCTGCTGCAGAGACATGCACGCAGGGGTGCACTACCATAGCCAAGTAGGTTTTGTGGTTCAGCATACCTCACAACCAGAGGTGGGATGTGTGTGCTAATACCCACATGGGCCACACGCATGTGTCACACTCGTCACACACACATGGCTGTGGCAGCGAATGACCAGTGTTGCCCTAGCCTGTGTCCCACCTTGGGTGGGCAGTGTGCGGCGTCGTGTTTGCATGCAGGGCACCAGGGATCACACGGCTGGGTGCTGTGTACCAGGGATCACACGGCTGGGTGCTGCGTCTGTTGTATGCACTTGGATCAGTGACTGGGGGCACTGCGGTTGTTCAGGACAGTGACCTGGTGGCACTGCCCATGCTGTGGCATGGGATGCCTGTCACTGCATTGCATGTGCACACGGGTGTTGGGGTATGGTTTTGGCAACATTGTGTCGACTCATGGAACCCTATGTCTGTTGTGTCTTAGAGGCTGGAGTGCAGGCTGTGGGCTGCAGAGGCAGCTGAACTGAGGAGGAGGGGCATTCCATGTGCCAGGTGTGATGCACATGTGAGGGCAGGCAGGTGCTGCATTCTGTAGCTGCTGGCAGTCTGGTGCTGTTGGCTGTTGCTTGGTGGGGGCAGTGTCTGCAGTGTGGTCATTAGTGTGTGTTTCCTCTGTTGTTACTGCAGGTCTCCAGGATCGTGATGGTGTGGATAGGCATGGGGGTGATACTACAGCCATCCAGAACCTGAACAAGAGGTTTGGAGGGACCATCTAGCATGCACTAGTGGGCATCTAGTGTGCCCACTATACAGGACTGTGAGCTGTCTTACAGCTGCATTGTGGGGGATGATGTGCCTCCTACCTGCTCACGGTGTTGTGTGGGTGGTGCACAGGGGTGCGTGGCTGTTCTAGTGGCCCAAATGCCTGGAGTGCTTTGCACCCATTGTATATAGCCCCCTGGGTCTGTCCACTTCCTACATCCCTCATTGGTTCCCTGATATTCCCACCCTGCTCCCTGTTTTTTTTGTTCTTGTATATAGTTCTGCTTTGTTTTGTTGGTTTTGTACAGTTGTCGTTCCTCTATTTTTATACTTCTATAAATATTCTTACATCTGCTCCTGTGTCCATGTGGTTTCACTATTCTACCCTCCTGGGTGTGTGGTGTCACTGTTGTGTGTCTGTCACAGCTCATGTGTGTCATAGAACTGGTCTCTGCTGTTCCTGGTCCACTATCCTGGTCATGTGCACCTTGTGGCCACTATTGTGCACTTACCTTTCTGACAGGAGTTTGTCTGCTGGCTCTTTGTGCCTCCCTCCTGAGTATGGGTGCTCTGGCCTAGTTACTCCCTCTTGCATGGTTGGCTTCTGCCATTTGGTCTGTGTTGCTCCACTGTGTGGCTCAGTGCATTCTGGATGCGTCAACCACCTGCATGTGCAGGCACATCCTGAATGCGCTAGTGCATCTCACTGGGGTATCTCGATTTGCACCATGCTGTTTCACTGTGATTCACAGTGGGCTTGTGCAGGGCAGGTCCCATGGTGCATGCCTCTATGAATCGTTCTGTCTCTGGTGGGAGCATCTGATTTGCGATGGTGCATATCAGTTGTGCTGAGGGCATCTCTTTTGTGAATCCTGCCCATAAACGTTTTCAAAAGTTGTGAAGATGCCAGCATGAAACTCTTTCTTTTCACTTATTTTTACAGATACCTCATCAGTAGGCTAATTTGCTTGACTTAATTTTTTACAGAAACTAAAGTTACCACTGTACACTATATTGTATGAAGACTCTGCCACTAAGGAATCAACTCCCACCAACACAAGTTGTAGTTGGAAACATTTCCAAAAATTGTGAAGATATCTGCATGAAACTCTTAGTTTTCACTTTATTTTTAAAGATTCTGAATCTTTAGTTGCTTGACTTTGCTTTGACAGAAACAAATGTCACCACTTAACATCACAGTGTATGATGCCTCAACCACTAATGAATCAGCTCTCTCCAAAACAAGTTACAGTTGGAAATATTTCAAAAAGTTGGGAAGATGCTTGGATGAATATTTTTCTTTTCTCTTATTTTCACAGATTCTGCATCTTTGTTCTAAGTTGCTTGACTTTGGTTTGACAGAAACTAAAGTCAACACTGAACACTACAGTGTATGAGGCCACTACCACTAATTATTCTGCTCTCACCAAAACAAATTATTGTTGGAAACATTTCCAAAAGTTGTGACGATGCTTGCATGAATCTTTTTCTTTTCACTTGCTTTTACAGATTCTGCATATTTTGGCTAAGTTTTTCGACTTTGCTTTGAGAGAAACACAAGTCACCAACAAACACCACAGTATATGAGGAATCTAGCACTAATGAATCAGCTCTCACCAGAATAAGTTATAGTTGGAAACATTTCCAAATGTCGTGAAGATACTTGCATGAAACTCAATTGATTCACTTATTTTTATAGATTCTGCATCTTTGGCTAAGTTGTGTGACTGCTTTGACAGAAACTAAAGCCAACGTGGAACATTACAGTGCAAAGGCCTCAACTGCTAATGAATCAGTGTGCACAAACACAACACATAGTTGGAAACATTTCCAAAGAAGTGAAGATACCTGCATGAAACTGTCTTTTCACTTATTTTTTCAGATTCTGCATTTTTATTCTAAGTTGCTTGACTTTGCTTTGTCAGAAACTGAAGTCACCACTGAACAGTACAGTGTATGAGGCCTCTGCCACTATTGAATCAGCTCCCACCAAAACTAGTCATAGTTGGAAACCGTTCCAAAAGTCACAAAGATAGCTGCATGAAACTCTGTCTTTTCAATTATTTTTACTAATTCTGCATCACTGGGCTAAGTCGCATGGCTTTGCTTTTGCAGAAACTAAAGTCACCAGTGAACACTACAGTGTAGGAGGCTGCTGCCACTAATGAATCAGCTGCCGCTAAAATGAGTTATAATTGGAAACATTTCTAAAAGTCACAAAGATACCTGCTTGAAACTCCATCAATTCACTTATTTTTACAGATTCTGCATCTCTGGGCTAAGTTGCAGGACTTTGCTTTGACAAAAACTAAAGCCAACACTAAACATTACAGTGCATGAGGCCTCTACCTCTTATGAATCAGCTCCCACAAGCACAACTTACCGTTGGAAACATTTCCAAACGGTATGATGATAATACCTGCATGAAACAATGTCTTTTCACTTATTACAGATTCTTCATCTTTGTTCTAAGTTTTTTGACTTTGCTTTGAAGGAAACTAAAGTCACCACTTAACACTGCAGTGTATGAGGCATCAACCACAATGGAATCAGCTCCCAACAAAACAAGTTATAGCTGAAAATATTTCCAAATGTCATCAAGATACCCGCATAAAACTGTTTTCACTTATTTTTTTCAAATTCTGCATCTTTGTTCTAAGTTTCTAGACTTTATATTGACAGAAACTAAAGTCACCACTGAACACTAGTGTGTATGATGCTGCTTCCATTCATGAATCAGCTCCTACCAAAACAAGTTATAGTTGGAAATGTTTCCAAAAGTTGAGAAGATACCTGCATGAAACTCATCTTTTCACTTATGTTTCAGGTTCTGCATCTTTCAGCCAAGTTCCTTCACTTTACTTTGACAGAAACTAAAGTCACCACTGAACACTACAGTGTATAATGCTTATTTCACTAATGAATCAGCCCCCACCAAAACAAGTTATAGATGAAAACATTTCCAAAAGTCATGAAGATAGCTGCATGAAACTCTGTATTTTCTCTTATTTTCCAAATTCTGCATCCTTGTTCAAAGTTTCTTGACTTTGCTTTGACAGCAACTAAAGTCACCCCTGAAAACTACAGTGTATGTTACCTCTTCCACTAATGAATCAGCTCCCTCTGAAACATCTCATAGTTTGAAATATTTCCAAAAGTCTAAAAGATACCAGCATGAAACTTGTCTTTTCACTTTATTTTTACAGATTCTGCATCTTTGGGCTAAGTTGTTTGACTTTGCTTTGACAGAAACTCAAGTCACCAGTAAACGCCACCATGTATGAGGCCTCTACCACTAATGAATCAGCTCCCACCAGAACAAGTTATAGTTGGAAACATTTCAAAAAGTCATGAAGATACCTGCATGAAACTGTGTTTTCACTTATTTTTACAGATTCTGCATCTTTGGGCATAAATTGCTTAACTCTGCTTTGACAGAAACTAATGTTGTCTCTGAACACTACAGGGTATGTGGCCTCTACCACCAAGGAATCAGCTCCCACCAGAACAAGATATAGTTGGAAACATTTCCAAAATTCATAAAGCATGAAACTCTTAATTTTCATTTTATTTGTATATTCTGCATCTTTTGGTTATGTTGCTTGACTTTGCTTTGACAGAAACTAAACTCACCACTGAAATGTAATTTTGTCATGGACCAGGATTTGAAACCCTGTCCACAAATGCACCGCCTCCATTGCTGCCTGTGACTCATCCTGTCGAGCCACGTCAGCTGCTCGTTTGAACCCTCTTCCCAGCACAAGTGTCATCCTCTCCTAGGAAAAAGGGACAGGGTGCACAACTGAGCTTACACAATTTTGTGGTTTTGCACACTGTTGCTATATCTGCCCATGCTGTCTGTGTTGCTCAGTTTTGACCTGCGTTGTATTATATGCAGCATAATGACCCGGTATGGTCAGCTCTTACCACTTGCTGCAAAGTTTTCTGTGGAACACACTCATTTATACTGTATGGCAGCTAGGCAATTCACCTTAACTGCACTAGCATCATGGTCCTTTAATACATCGCCAATTCTGCTGCAACTTTTGGAGCAGAGTACTCTATGAAATCCATCATTATTACCTCTCTACCCAGTCTGTTGTTTTCTCCTCCCTGGCAGGTCAAATGTGTAACTGGACACAACTCACCAATACTGTAGGGCTTGCCCAAACCTACCACAGAATTCTACAAATTGCACAAAAGCCATGAGATCCAACTTTAAGTACTAATGATATATTGCAATTTATGGATGCTTATAAAATGGACACGCATGCATGCAAGCATGCACACACACACACACAACTTAAAATGGGCCAAATGTGGTGAAATGTAAATGAGTGGTTTTAAAACTGGACAAACTCTAACTGAAACATACAAGCTGGCAGAATTGTGCATGATTTTCTCAGCAACTGTGTGAAACTAAACAGAAGTGGAATCATAATTTTACATGGATTCCCCTGCATATGTTTGAAATTCACACAGCCCTACTTCAGAGCCAGGAGTGTATCAATTCTACAGAACCATGAAGTGCAGCTCCTTTCAACAGGCAAACGTTTATCAGGTTTATCAGTATTGTGAAACATTTCAGAGTAACTTACTGTATGGTGGTACCATTACTTTTACAGTGGTATTCAGTGTGATGTTCCTTCTTTCCTAGTCATTTTATGACACCATCGTTACGAAGCCCTGACTGATCCAAATACATAATTTTAGGAAAACAGCAACTGATCAATTCACAATGATTGCTCTGTCCTATCTTGCCAGTGTACTGTATGTCTGAAGATGCTGACTCACATGACTAAACAAGGAGGAACATGACTTGTGGTGCTCATCCCAGTCACTTGCACTAAGCCAATAAACCTCCCTGGACCAAGCTCTGGCCTACACAAGCAACTTAAGTATTTTCTCCTTAGGACCTCCTTTCTCTTGATACTTCTGTCTGGGAATGTCCACCCCAACCCTGGACCCCCTTTGCACATTTAGCTCTGCCTGTAATAAGTTTGCCCCCCTAACTAAGCATGTTGTAAAAGGCTCTAACACTCCCTGGATCTCACAAGCAATCCTTGACCAAATGCACCCTAGAGACACCCTCTGGCACTTAGCTCTTGAATCTGACAAGCTGACAGATAGACAGAACTATAGCGCTGTGAGGAATAAATGTACCTGGGATGTACATAAAGCCAAAGTTGACTATTACAAGGCATCCCTCACCTCCTCCTTGGGCTCAGGCCTCATGTTTTGGGATAATCTGAAAGAGCTCAATGGGAAAAATGTGTCATCCCTGACCTCCCAGCTCAATACCAATGGTGGTATTACAACTGACCCCCAACTGATCACTGACACCTTCAACTCCTCCATTTCTAATCTCAGTAGTGTGCTTCCACCTAATTTCTGTGATTCCCATGCCCCCCATCCCCTGTCTACACACACACCCATTTTGACTCAAGGCCCTCACCCCACATGATGCAAAACCATATCTCTTTAAAGCATTAGGCAAATCTCACCATAACAGAGATACTCTGGACCTCAGACTCCTGCACATGACCCTAGATGAAGTCCTCTCCCCCTAACTAAAATCCTTAATTGCTCCCTCTGCTTTGGTCAATTCCTTACCAAATGGAAAATTGCTGTCATTACCACCATCCTCAAAAATGGTGACTGTACCTCACTGGGGAACTATCGCCCCATCTCCACCCCCCCCACAGGCTCTGGAAAAAAATAATCTCAGACCAATTCATTGACCACCTCATTAAATACATGGATTTCATAAGGGGCGCAGCACTACTACCGTGCTCCTGGAATTTACCAATGCTATCCACACTGCCATTGACAGAGGGTGTCTGGCTGGGTCTGTCTATGTGGACCTGTCAAAAACCTTTGACACCATAAACCACTCCCTCCTCCTATCAGCCCTCTTCCAGACAGGCCTCTCAAAGGATGCCACTAACTGGTTTGCTGGCTATTTATGTTGTAGATTCCAGCAAGTCAAGATTAATGAAACACTCTCCTCCTGCCTCCTGGTCAAGTCTGGGGTGCCTCAAGGTTCCATCATGGAGCCCCTTCTCTTTAGTTTATTTCTGTACGCCCTACCTAAGGCCTGCTCTGGGCACCTGCTATTATACGCTCATGATGAAGTACTTTTTGCCACCCACTCTGATCCTTTCACTCTTCAACTGTCCCTCCAGAAATGCTTCACTGAGGCTGAAGCTTGGTTTGCTGAACTCAGCTACAAAAAAATCAAGGTCATAGTGTTTGCTTACAACAAGAACAAACACAAAAGCTTCCCACTGCAAATACTCAACTCCCAGCTGTTACCTCTTGAACAGGTTAACACATTCAAATACCTTGGGGTTACCCTAGACACTTCTCACCTTCCATGAGCATATCCACCTCCTCAGCACCACTGTTAACATCAGAATTTGTCAACTCTACCGGCACAAACAATGTCTCCCCCTGAGGCTCTCCGTCTAACTGTCACGTCATTCATCCTGTCTCTGATCAACTATGGGATCATGATTTATGGGACTGCTGATAACTCTTCCCTTTGCAGAATCAAAGTATCCCTAAATAAAGCCTGTTGCCTTATCACGGGCAGTGGCAGGAGGGCACATACCTGCTCACTGTATAGTCTCACGAACTGGCTCAACTTTGATGGGAGCTCAGTTACCAGACATGCCTCCTTGCCAAAAAGATCACTAATGGACTACCCCCGGTCTTATCAGCCTCCTTTAACCCGCCCCACTGATGAAAGCCAGCTGTATCTCCTCCAAAACCTCCCTCCTGATTCCCCACTGCCAAACAACTTTGGGTCAGAGATTCTTCTCTTATAGGGTCTTCCCTCTGGATGAATGCACTGACCAATGTCATCTCCTCTCAAAACAGGCTAGGTCCTTTCAAAACCAATCTTAGGGAACATATCCATTCCTCTGGTGCCTGTGACTGCTACTAGTCTCCCTCCCTCCCTCTTCATTCTTCTGGCACCCCTCTTTCTAGCACTCCTGTGGCATCATTTGAAATGTGTATGCCCATACCCACCACACCCTACTCTCCCAAGCTTGCTAACTGCCCCTGTTAATGGATTTCTATCCTCCTTACACCATGTAACGCTACTTAGTTTCTTGACAAGGGATCTTTAGCCTGCCTAACCTAGTTCTTTGCTCTCCCACTGCTCAATTTTTCCTATTACAACTATTAAAAAGCTCCCTTTTTAGAAATGTGGGACAGTTTCTTTTCTTTTCTTTTAATTATACTTGGGGCATTTAACTTAATCCATAAAACAAAAACTCTTAAAACCCCTGCAGCTGCAATCGCCATTGACTTTGAGAAAGCATTTGACTCTCTCAATTGGGAATATTTATACCAGGTCTTATCTCATTTTAGTATTACTAATAATTTTTGTGCATGGATTCAATTACTGTATACCTCCCCTTCAGCTTGAGTTCTCACCAGTTCCACTCTGTCCCCCTCCTTTTACTTAACAAGAGGCACCAGACAAGGATGCCCCTTATCACCTTCCTTGTTTATACTAGCCATGGAACCGCTTTCTGCATCCCTACATCAATCATGTACAATCAAAGGCATCCCTATTGGTAACTCGCACTACACCTCACTCTCATATGCAGATGATCTTCTCATTTTACTAGAAAATATCGAAAACTCCAGGCAACCTCTAGTTAAACTACTGAACGAATTCACCTCCCTCCCTGGACCAGCTCTAAATCTTAACAAATCTGAAACGCTACCACTGAATGCCCTTCGCAGACCCTTCATGAACAATTCACTGGGCTTTCGCTGTGCTCCCCAAGGTATATCTTATCTAGGTATTTGGATCACCTCAACATTAAATAAAGTATTGGCTGCTAATCTTTCCCCTCTGTTAACCAGCAATAAATCAACACTCGACAGATGGAAGCTGCTTAAACTCTCTTTTAACAGGAAAATTTCCGCTATTAAAATGTCAATAGCTCCTAAAATATTATACCTTTTTTCCAATATCCCTTTCATACTTCCCTCTAGTTTCTTTACCAAAATAGATAAAATAATTGACAACTTTATTTGGGAAGGCAAAATTTCTAGATTTAGCCACAACAAACTGCGATCCCATTGGTCAAAAGATGGTTTTGGTCTTCCTTGGTTTCAAGCCTACTTATGGGCCTTTCGTACATCTCAAACAATCAAATGGTTTAATAAACCCAACATCCAATCACCTTTATGGGTCTCTATGGAAGCATCCTTATGTCCTGGAAATGTGGCTACTTCCTTCCTTTATAATCCCCTTACCTCTACTTTAAAGTCTCACCCCACCATAGCTGCATCTATACTCTACTGGAAAACAATTCACAAGCACCTTAAATCCAACCCCAAACCCTTAGCTTATACCCCTATCTGGGGTAACCACCATATATCTCTCGATAATCACCCAATTTTCAGTTGTACCTGGAAAAACAGGGGTATTTTCTTCTTGCAAGATATACTTGAACCTCAGACATTAAAATTAAAATCTTATACTGACCTATATGTCTTATTGAATCTTTCACGTCAGGATTTGTGGAAATATCTACAGCTCCGTATGGCATGCAACTCTTACCTCACACCTTTTTCTACTAATTCTCTGTATGATAAATGCATTTCTAAATGGATAAAAACAGCAATCAATTTGAATAGCACTATTTACAAAGATGTTAGAGATATACTTCCTGACTATTCTATTAATGCAAAAAACAAATGGAGTATTTTGCTACAATACAATATAACCAATGCACAATGGTACAGGTGTTGGCTTTCCTGTCACAAATTTTTCATTGATAAATGTAGCTCTTATTCAAACCAAAATCTTGCATTTGTGGTACAGAACCCCTGCTGTATTACAAAAAATGGGCTTAACAAACAACAACAATTGCTGGCGCTGCAACTCCTCCAATGGTGATTTATTGCATATTTTATGGTATTGTCCCCTCATACAAAAGCTTTAGCACCATACTCACAGATTTGCAATGAAAGTGATTGGTCAACCTTTTGCATCAGACCCTAAACATTGCATTCTTGGTATTTTTAATTACTGTTCCTACAAAATCTCCTATTCAGAGAACAGATGGTTAAACATACTTTTCCTTCAAGTTAAAAGCATAATACTTATGCATTGGAGATCTAATATAATCTCCACCCTTCCCAATATCCTCAAACAATTATCTCAATATGCCTTACTTGACCGTATGACATAAATTTTGTCTGACCGTCTCATGATATGTAACAATTGTTGGCAGGACTTTTCAATTTTCTGGAATCATCTAAATCTTCAGACACCAATGTATGGACTTAATATATATGGCTTTTTTTCTCCTTCTACTAACTCCCCACAGATATCTCATTGTAGTCTCACTTTCCTGCCCCTTTTGTCTATTGCTCCCTTCTTTTTTCTTCCCACTTCTCTCATAATCCCTCTTTTCTTGTATACTGTCTTTAGATGTTTCTTAGCTATTCCACAATCCTCTTATGTATGTTTTTTTTTGCAGCATCATATGTGATTATGTAACATCTTAATGTAAACCATGTCTATTCATACTACCTGCCTCAGGGCCACAATAACGTCAAGCCTACCTTAATCACATGACTTGTATTGTTTTGCTCTAATTCTAAATTATAAGCTATTTATATTAATATTGAGTAATGTACCAATTATATGCTGCCTTAACTTTTCTATAGCATCTTACATCGTATTGTATTGTAGGAGGTTTGTCTGTACAACTTATGAAAACCTTAATAAAAAGTTTAACTACAATAAACTTACTTGGGGGAACCCATTTTGTTTATTTATTTCAGTTTGGGGTTAACACCTTTGAGCCAATGGCTCATTTACAAAGGTTTCAAGTCAGACACAGTACAGAACAGAATAAACAGCAACAACAGATATACACAGAAATACAGTGTCATAAAAAGATAACTTGATTTCAAAGTTACATAAAAAACAATTGTGCTTAATTGTCAAGTTACACCTTAGTTACAGATTGTCTTGAAATTTACAATGAAATTCCACTGTCAGTCTTACATATATAGGCAAGCAGTTTAAGTCTGTTCCTAGAAGTAAGCTGGCCTATACTGAGTGCACAGGCCAGCAGATGGATTTCAGGAACTCATGCTTGGGTAGGATAGGGCCACTAGAATGAAAGACTTTGTTGAAGATGTGCTTGAGTGGCAGCCTAAGAGGGCTTTGTCATTGGAGGTGGAGGATTAGTGGTGAGGGATAGGGGATGGGGAGTAATAGGAAGGGGGAAGTCAAGGTGGTTGGCAGTGAAGGAGTAGGGGTAGTACAGGTGGGGTGGATAAGGTGAGGGCAGGATATGTGGGGGGTAGGTGTGGAAGAGGAAAGAGGATGGGACTGAAGTGGTAGGTGGGGGGTGAGGGCCGGAGGAGGATAAATCTATAGTAATTTTGCAGTGGGAGGTTGGAGGGGACATTTAGCAACATCCCAAGTGCTTGAATTAGAGCATTCAGGTGACTCTCAGTTGCTAGTATAGGAGTTAGGTTGTGTTGGAGCACTCACATGCACAAGCAAAAGCTAGGAGTACTTGGACACCTGCATTGAATTTGCTGACCTTGCTACTTTCAGTAAGGTCAGGAGGAGATCATTTACCCACTTGAGTCCTCTATAGGAGAAATAGATCTCTGGGCTATTGAGGTATGCTTAAAGGTACCACCAGCCCCCCCAATTAATTTTGTGTACTGACAATAGGTTGATCTAGTTTGAATAGACAAAAGGTGGATTCAGGAGCTAGCCTGAGCATAGCTTTCTTTGCCAGGAGACAGGCCTGGTATTGAGCCCTGAGGTGAAGGGGTAGTCATCCAGTTGCTTTATAGAGATCACAAGTGTGTGCCCAGTGATCTGCTCCCAGAACCAGCTGACATACTTTATTAAGAAGGGTTTTTACCCTTTTAAGGGATGTGTCAGTTCACACACTGTAGTTTATAAGGCTGTAGTCTACGGTAGACAGGACTATGCTGCTTGTGACCAGATTTAGGGCCTCAGGGGGCATGTAGAGACAGTGTCAATAGAGAACTCCTAGTTTTGCATTGGCAGTTTTGACTACATGGTCTACATGAGTTGTGAATGAGAGGGCATTATCCATGTGTACCCCAAGATATATAAAGGTGTCAATCTGCTCCAGTATATCCCCTTTGCTCTCTGTACCTGCAGTTTTCCAAATTTCTTTAGGTTCTGAGGAACCTTAAAAAGCATGCTCTTCATTTTTTTTTTATAGTCGACCAGCAATTTATTATTAGAGAACCATGTCTCAAGCCTGTGAAAATTTACTTCCAGTTAATAGGTGATCGGGTGCGTAATCTGGGTGTGGAGCTTGACACTGGCTTGACCCTTCGCTATCAGGTGTCTGCAGTAGTCAAGACTTCATTTTTTCATCTGAGAAACATCTCCAGGATTAAGCACCTGGTTCCACCAGGCGATTTGCCAGTTTTGGTCCACGCCTTTGTGACATCTCATCTTGATTATTGCAACTCCCTTTACCTAGGGCTTGCTGGGGTTGATATCTGCCGCTTGCAGCTTGTGCAGAATACTGCAGCACGTCTGTTGACTGGGGTGTCTAGGAGATCACATATCACCCCTGTGCTGCACACTCTGCACTGGCTGCCTATATAGTGGTGGATCACCTTGAAAGTGGGTCTTTTGACCTACAAAGCCCTACATGGGTTGGGTCCCGACTACCTGAAAGAGCTTCTGGTTCCTTACATCCCTCTGAGACAGCTTCGCTCAGCTGACGAGGGGTTGCTGGAGATTCCAAGGGTAAATTTGAAATCTTCCGGAGCCCATGCTTTTAGCTTTGTGGCGCCCACCCTTTGGAATTCTCTGCCATGCCAGCTCCGAGAAAGTGCAACGGTGGATAGTTTTATGAAGGCCTTAAAGTCTTTTTTATGGAATCAGGCATTCCCTGCAGTATTTTAAATTGTTTTATATTTTGTGGTTTTGTTGTTAATGTTTGTACTGTTATATGGAATGTCATGATGATTTGTACAGCGCCTTGAAATTTTGAAAGGCACTTAATCAAATAAATGTTATTATTATTATTATTATTATTATAGAGGATATATTTTTTCCACTTACTGAGATGACTGCATCATCAGCATATAGCATGATGCGCACAAGGCAAACTGAGGGCAGGAGGTTTGTGAAGAGGCTGAAAAGGAGTGGGAGTGATTTTGCAAGACCCGGGAAGCACTAATGGTGGTCTTATTTGACCATGTGCACATTACCAGAGAGTGATCACTGAGGGTGTCAGGAAGAACAGTGACCTCAGAGATGTGCTCTGGGCAGCTTGCAATGAGCCAATCAATTAATGTGCTTGTGCCTGTTTTGTAATTAAATCTGATAACTTGGGGGGGCGCTGTTGAGCCACTTGAGAGATATACGTGTTTGTGTGGAGCTCCGCATGTTGGATACTGAAAACTCACTTTAAAAATGCTTTAAACATGTTAAATAGTTAGTGTGTTTCTTTTCGAACTCTTGATTTTGTTTCTAGTGGCTTTCCAGTTAGAAATGGATACATTTGTTTCCCCGAAATTAGTTGAAAGAGGTGTCCCTGTCCGAGGGCCTACGGGTCAGCTTGGTGCAGATGGGGCAGGGAGCTCTCCTGCAACAGCGGTTCGCCCAGAAATGGATGTTAAATACAAAGCCCCTAAACCAACTTTGGCTTCTATACAGACCCTACTTTCAGACTTTCAATCTGAAGCCCGTCAATCTAACTCATGTATTGAAGTCAGTTTAAGCGAAATTTCTTCTCATTGTGCTATTGTTGAGAAGGGATTAGAAGGCACAGAAAAGGCAGTTCAGTTGAACGAAAAAGAAATAAAGACTGTAGCTGCAAGAACTCCTACCCTGGAAGATGCAGTTAACACAGCACTACACAAACAATTGGCCCAAGCAGCCAGGATGGAACGTTTAGAGAACAATAGTTTGAAATGTAATCTGAGGTTTATTGGCTTCCCTGGAATTGTGCAGAATCCTGAATCGAAGGAGGCAGTGGAAGTTGCACTCAGAGCAGTTTTTTTTATTGGATTCTACCTTTTCCTTGGAGTCAATATTTCTTCCTTCGTGCAATTTGAAAGTAAATGAGGAAAGAGAATCTGGGGCGAAGTACATTATTATTACTTTTCCATCTCTTTCGGAAAGAAACAAGATTCTACAAATGGCCAGGCAAAAGAAGTCTATTGTTTATGAGGGCACCCGGATACACCTCTATCCAGATTTCTGCTTACAGACAAAGACGGAAAAGGTTTTTACCAATCTTATCTGAATTTAAAGAGGCTGGAGTGCCAGCTGCGTTACTGGTGCCAGCTCGCTTGTGAATATAATTCCAAGGGAAAGTCGTATTTTTTGAGGATCAGAATGCTGCAAGATTATTTTTTTGAAGCAATATAAAATTGCTGGAAGATCTTGGATTGGATTTCGAGCAGGAGGAGACAGATGTCATGGAATATCATTCAATTTGAGACTAATTCTGAGTCAGTTGAGGACTGAACTGACAGGACTTAAAAAAATGAGTATTTTGAGTGCTTTGGATAACATTTTCTTTTTTTTGGTATATTGTTGGGATGTAAATGCTTGGAGCACACATTATTTTTTCTTTTCTTTTTTTCACTTGTTAAAGGCTCTGGATTAATTCTATATTATAGACTCTTGTTATACCCCCCAAAATTGGATGCTTTATTTAAGTTACAATTCTAAAGGACCTATTTCTAAATGTTTTTCTTTTGTATTTATGAATTTAAATGAACTTGTCTTTAAGAAAAAAGAATAAAACATAAAGGCCCAGATATTCAAAAGAGTTGCACCATGTGCAATAGGGTTGCGCCAGCGCAAGTCCGAAAATGCGCCATTCTGTGATATTCAGTGGGAGGCCGTTGTGCCCCCCTCAAATCACGCTGAGCAACAGCACAATGATAATGAATGTATGCGCAACTGAAGGGGGAGGAACCATGCATAAATGGCACAGTGCGATATTCAACAACATGCGCCATGCACAATAGGGGAACCAGTGGAAGTTGCGCCATAGTGGAAATGAGCCAAAATAAAAAGGAACAAGGGAGAGGTGCAAGAATGCTACAGGGAAGCCACATGTTGGTGAACTCTAGCAAGAGAAACTGGGCAGCAGGGACACACAGGGCAGGCCAGGGAAAGGGCACCTGGAACCCACAGGCTCAGGGGAAGTTGTGGGGAGCCACAGTGCAGAAGGAGGAAGTACTTACCACACAGCAGTGAGGCCAGCACAGTCAGGTGTTCCTGGTGCAGGGGAAGTAGCAGCCAGGACAGCGGGGGGAATACAGAAACAGCTGCCGAGGGGGTGAACACAAGCCAGGGACATGGCCAGTGCCACCATCCAGATGGAGGCAGTAATGAAGAGGGTGAGAAGGTGGGCAGCAGGGGGCTCGGCCGTGGAAGGGCCCCTTGGTGGTGTGCCCCCAACAGGCAGTACCGAGCCCACACCAGCTTTGAGCTGTATAGTGATACGGAGATTGTGGGCCAGTACCGCCTGAATCGGGCAATTCTGAGGTGGCTTTGTGAGCTGTGCAGTGTTGTGATACAGGCACCCACATGATGGAGCCATGCTCTGTCAGTGGAGTTGAAAGTGACAGCTTGCATGTGCTTGTTTGCCACGGGAACCTTCCAGAGACCAACTGGGGACACCACAGGCATAACCCAGTTGGCCACATCACACCACCACACCCAATTCCTCAGCACACTGCTGCCACATGCTGCAGAGTACATCATTTCCCCAGCACACCGGTGGAGCGCACAGAAAACATACAGGCATTCCATAGGGTAGCATGTATGCCTGGCATGCTAGGGGCAATAGACTGCACCCATGTGGCCATCCACACACCACCTGGCCCTGAGGGGGCCACATATATAAATCACAAGGGCTATGCCAACATCAACTGCTAGGCAGTGTGCAATGCCAGGGGGTGCATAATCAACGTCTGTGCCATGCACCCTGGGGGAGCACATGATGCCTTCATCTGGCACCAGTTAGCACTGTGCCACAGATTCAAGAGTGGGGATATCCCCACTGGCTACCTAGTGGGTGAGTATGCAAACCACATGGACAATCATAGGACCTGGGAGGGCATGGTCAGAGGTGACACAGGTAGTGGCCTACATGGCCTGGGGCAGGACGATGATGATCACCAAACTAACCTCCACCCTCTACACACAGGTGACAGTGGATACCCACTCTGTCCCTGGCTGCTCACACCCTACCGGGTGGCCCACGACCCCATCACAGCAACACTACAATGAGGCACACGCCACCACATGTAATGTCATCGAGCGGATGTTCAGGATGCTGAAGGCATGTTTCCATTGCCTGGACACCTCCAGCGGTGCCCTACAGTACAGCCCCTCAAAGGCCTGTGGGCTATTCCTGGCCTGTTGCATCCTGCACAACATGGCCAACGAATGTGGGATAGCTGTACAGGTCGAAGAGGGGGACAGCGATGGGGACGATGAGTATGCCAGAGACAATGGTGATGGGCAGGCTCAGCTGCACCAGGACACCGTCACGGAGGAGCACTTCAGCCAACCCAGGTAAGTCATGGGGCCATGTGCAACCATCAGTGGTTAAGGCACAACCCACAAACACGCATGGACACACACCAGGGGTGCATGCCGTCAAGGGGAAATGGCTGGGCATGGAACCATACACACCACCAGGGATGGGTGAGGTCTAACATGCCATGAGGACACACACACACACACACACGCACACAAAAACACACACACACAAAATGCACCAGACATGTACAAAGGGTAGGAGGCACACCGACCCAGAATGCCACCCCTAGCCACACACATGTCCACAGACCACCACACCCACTGCCTGTCATTGTGCGTGTGTCAGATGCTGAGCACCATTGCACATTGATGTACGGTGCAATGCAGGCATCATCATGCACATGCAGCTGCAGACAGCAGCAGGGAAGGTGTGCAGATGGACTGTGTGTCCACGTGCAGGGCCGGGTACCCACCCGTGCATTGCCCGCTGAATGACACAATGCACACAGGGCAGCACCAGACAGTAGCCACATTGGGAGACAGGTCATTCACGTGCCACAGTGCCCCAGCCACCACAGATGCATGGGCGGCCCCGCCGAGACCCACCAGCACTGATAGGCTGACCACTGGCCTCATGGGGTGGCACCAATGGTCCCCCAAGGGTTCCACTGCATGAACATGACTGTGCTCATGCAGGGGTCTGCAGCACACCAAACATGCCTGTGCCATGCATGCTCGGGATGCCCAGAGCTGAACCCGGTGTTGACAAGGATGGTGTTGCACGACACCGGGAAATGGGGGGTGGACAGTGAACTGTGTGGTGTCTGCGATGCATGGGCAAATAACTGTGTGCCCATTGTGGCCATGACAGCAGTGAATGCCTGTGTCTGCCTGTCAATGGCAGTGGTCACATCCTCCCACAACCGATCCATCTCTGCCAGGATCAGAGCAGTGTCTCTGCTGCGACGTTCCTCTGCCCACTCCAGAGCCACACGCAGTGCATCCACCGATGTTGCAAGCCACATCTGCTGGTTGACTGATGCTTGCAGTATGCGGGCGTGCTCATCCAAGAGGTCATCTGCCTCCTCAGCATCCTGTCCCTCAGGGTGTGCACGGCCATGATGCTCAGCACCCCTTGAGGGTGGGCGCTGCACACCAGGACCAGGTCTGGGCATGTCCACAGGCAGTGCACTGACGCCACCCCCTGACACTGTACCCCCAAGTCCATTGGCTGACTGCTGATGCTGCCCCTCTGGCTGCCATTCCACAGGGCTCACTGGTGCTGCCACAATGGTGGCAACAGTCCCACTGTCCTGTACACACTCCACTGCTGCCCCACTGGTGCTGACAGGCACAGGCTGGGATTGTGATGACATGCAGGCCTCCATGGCAGCACCACCCACAGCCATGGCTGCGATGTTACCTGCTGTGTGGCCATCCCATGGCACACACATGTCACAGCCCATGGCATTAGCGACATCATCATCGGTGATGGACCTGGCACCAGCCCAAGTCACAGCATGCTGGCATCTGTGGATGCTGGCACACTGGGAAATGGGCAGGGCCTCCTCCGCACCTGTTCCAACAACATCAGTCTGGACAGCCAGGCGGGCCCACTGTCGCACTGAGCCGCGCATACCTGTGGAGGTGGAGGTGGAGGTGGATGGGCCCTCCTCCATCTCCATCTGACTGGCCTCAGTGGACAGGCCCACCACCGCTGACCCATGCAGATGCTCAGGATCTGTAAGGGAAAACAAAGTTGCGTTACTGCATGTGACCTACACTGCCCCCCCAATAGACAGACCATGACCTACCATGCAGTCTGGAAGCCACCACCCGGAACACTCTCAATGGCACAATGCTGCATGCTGCCAGCATCCCTCTCCTCCTGTGGGGTCAGGTGTAGCACCTCCAGCTGTTCCCCACCTGTTACAGCCCATGCTGCCCTGATGGCAGCCACCTTCTCCTTTATACTCCTCTTGTCTATGCCCATCTTCTTCTTGCACTCTTGCACGGAGCGCTGGTGGCTGACATGCAGGTTCACTGCACGTGCCACTTCCTCCCATGCAGCAGCATGGGCCTGTGATGTTCCCTGCCATCTGCTGAGAAGCAGCTCCTGGTCCAGGTAGGCCTCAAACAGGGCATCCGTCTCAGCCTTGGTGAAATTAGGCCTCCTCCTCCTCCTCCCACCACTCTGTTCCTCCTCTCCTACAACTCGCCTGGTCATGATTTAGCCTGTGAGAATGAAAGTTGTTACCTGTGACTGTGCAGTCCCATGCATGTCCCAAAATCCACAGTCCACACTCCCAAACAGCATGCAACTCACCAATAGACTGCAGTAACTGACTATGGCCAGTACAGCACAATGTCACACTTTTATAGTGCAACCCATGCAAATGAGGCGAGGCACAACTTTAAGTGGATGCAAATTGCAGTGCTGTGCCATTGCATGACTGATTAGTTGATTTGCATATGATGGCTGAATATTGCGCTGTTGTGCTTTGCGCAATTGTGTTGAATGTGCTGAGCCAAGGCGCAGTTCTGTGACATGCGTAGTACACCCCTAACTGCGCATGCCCAGGTTGCTGACGCAGGTGCCTGCCATGCTGCTGATGTGCTATGTGCAGGAGGCAATGCAGAACACGGCCACCATTGTGCCAGTGGCACTACAGCGATGTTCACCTATATGGCGCTGTGGTATTGGGACATCTTAGGTGCACTGAGGCAACAGCATGGTAGGCCGCTACTGGAGGTAGCACACAGGCACCCAGTCGTGCTACATGCATTGGGTTCCAATGGCGCTGTGCCTGTCCATGCACCAGAGACCCTTGACCCTGTGCCAGACCTTTGCCCCCTAGGTGCCATGTGTCAGGCATGGGTGCACCACTATTGTGCAGTTCAGTGACATGGCGATAGGGAATGGCAGCGCTGTGCCACACAGCATCTGCACATGGTGGAATTGTGCTGCAGAGCACCATTTTGAACCTACTGAGCTAGAGAGATGGCACGGAGGAGAGCTGCCCAGTGGAACCAGATTGAAATGACAAGCCTGGTTGCCATTGTTGAGCCACTTTTTGGCCCACTGTTTAGGGAAGCACCCCTGGACAGGTCTAGGAGCCAGGTGTGGCAGGAGGTGGCCGACACCCTGGAGAATGCCACAGGAATGGGGCAGACGGCAGAGCAGTGCCGCCACAGGTATGGGGACATGAGGTGGAGGGACCAGGACCTGCTTTCCTGCCTGTGGGCATGTGCCAGGAGGGGCACGGTGCCATGGCCAGGTAGATGTAACATCCATACACTTTTATCTTCCATGTGGGTATCATGGTTGCATGTGTCCAGAACATGGGGGACCGTCCAGTGTTGGCTGTGGTGGTGTTATCAGGGTGTGGGGTGGGTGGGTCTGGCTGGGTGGGATTGCACATACATGGGGGCAGGGGGACTTCGCTACAGGATTGTACTGATGTTCCTCTCTCCATGTTTGCACCCTAGGGCCAGAAGAGAGATGGCTGGTGAGGGAGCAGAGGCACCAGCAGGAGGACTGGACCAATAGGAGGGGTGAAGGTCCACAGCACCAGAGGGACCAGTCTGATGATGGTGAATGCCATACCTCCATGATTACTATTGCATGCTGTGTAACAGGACAGGCAGTGGGGCATGGCCACCAGCCATTGACACCACTGCCATGCATGCAACTTGTTACAGTCAGCACTGTCCAATGGCACTACATGTCTGGGAGTGTGTCAATGGTGGTCCATGTGTGCACCGGGTACATGGCTGTGCCACTGCCTTTGCACCACATAGCCATGTCACTAAACAGCCATGGTGGTGCTGTGCAGGACTTGGCCGGTGGGTGTGTGCAGTGGTTCACATGGCTGTATGTGCCTGGGTGGGCAGGTCTTGTGGACGTGATCACTGTTGGTGGTCACACACCATCACAGAGGCATGTCCCATGGCCATATGCCATGCACAGTGGGTGGGCTGTATGGGACTGTGCATTCAAACCTATTGACTGTGCTCCCTTGTCCTAGGTGTCCGCCAGCTGCAGGCAATCATGGAAACACTGCAAGAAATACTCACCATGGCCAGGGCATCACTGGACATCCTGCGGAGGATTGAGCGGCTGGGGGTCTGGCAGAGACATGGGAGGTGGAGCAGCCAGAGCAGGGAGAGGGGCTCCCACTGACCATATATATGCCCCTGATTTCCACTACCCCCTGAACCCACCCTCACACCCCTCCTTTCCTGTACCATTTGTTCACCCCTGCCCCTTACCCACCCCACCTTGTTTGTGGCCCTCCCTCCACACATTTGTACATAATTGTAAATAGTTTCATTTGATGTTTCTGATTAAAATTATTTTGATATGAATACTGTGGTGGTCTCTGATTTGCAGTGGGCTATAGGTGCTCAGCTGCAGTGGTGTGCATGGTGTCAGGGGTGGTGCAGTCATGGGTATGTGTGTGTGTCAGTGGGGAAGTGACTTCGGTGTGGGAGTAGCTATCAGTCAGTGTCTGTGGTGTGTGTGTTGTTCCCTGTGCACTGGATGACTGTGTGCAGTGGTCCATGGTGCATGCTCTGTGTCCATGGCACACCCGTCAGCCCATCCATGGCCTGTGCAGCTGACACCCTTGCATGTCTGTGACCTGCATGGTCTGCTGGCATGTCAGTGGTGGCTGTCCATGCAGGGCAGACACTGTACCTGTCACAATGCTGGGTTGCCTCCTGTCACTGGTGAGGTACATGTCTGCCTTGGGTGACACTGTGACATCCACTGTTGTTGCCCCACCTCCATACTGTGGCTTGTGTATGTTGCAGGGGATGTGCACTACTGTCTGTGACTTGTGCTCTGGGCAAATGATGGTGGCGTACAGGTCCACAGTGCCTGCGCAGGGTGGCTGGCACTCCTGTGCCATGGAGGACTACTGGCCATGTGTACATGGTTTCCATGGGCCCACACTGGGGGCTTGGTTGCCCGCTATTGCGTCCCTGTGTTGGTGTGCCCTTGGGTATTGGTGGGTGTTTGTCCATGCACTGTGTTGCATCCAGTGTGGTGCATGCTTCCACGCACCACTGTGGGTGTCTGCGCTGGCTGTTGTGGCCAGTGCTGGGTCGGGGTGTGTCCTTGGGAGGGTGTGCAAGGTGTTGTACCACTGGTGGTGGGGTCCGGGGCATGCCCTGTCATGTGTGGGGTACCTCGTGTGCTGATGCATGGTCGGTCTCTCAGCTGTACCTCGGGGGGGCTGTGCATGGTGGCACTGTGTATGCCGTCATTTCATCACTGTGTGCTGCCACCCGCTGATGGGTGCTTATGGTGGGGCTGCCTTGCATGGTTCTGTGGTGCACAGGGTTGCATTGTCACAGTGGGGGTGTTGGCATGTATGGGGTATCCTGCACTGGTGGACGCTGCTCCTGGGCAGGGTGTCTGGGGGTCATGGTGCAGGGTGTGCTCTGCATTGGGGGGATGGTGTGGCACGGGGTGGTCAGCCCTCCTTGTGTGCCAGTCACAGGTTGCCAGGGGGTGTGATGGGGCACCATGGCCCAGCTGTGGGTTTGTTGCTTGTCTCTATGGGCCAGTGGTTATTCCAGTCCTCCACCAGTTGTGCAGTGCATGGGGTGTGGGGGGACGATGTCTGTTATGCTGTGTGTTCCTCTGCCCATCTGTGGCATGGGTGGTGGGCCTCTGCATCCCTGGTTGTGCTGTTGCATTGCTGCCCTGCTGCTGGGGGGCATCCCTGATTAGGCTATGGCACCTCTGGACTGCTCAGCTGAACATCCCTTGTTGCGCTATGGTGCATCAGATATGCTCAGCTTCCCCTTCCTAGTTGCGTTATGGCGCAGGTGCTGCGATACTCAGTCATCGGCTGTAGGTGCATCTTGGCCGACTCAGTTTTTGAATATCACGCCTCTTGTGCATGGGCACAATGGACTTGCACTTGCTCCTGCTGTTGCGCACTTTTTGGAAGCAGTTTGAATATCTGGGCCAAAGTATATAAATCTGATAGCTTGTGAGACCAGTTGGGTGAGGTTGAGACTGAATATCTGATCTTGAACTGTAAGGGTGTCATGGAACAGCCAATTGGTGTTAAAACCACCAATGATAATATGCTCTCAGTTGTGCTATTTTCCCTTTTTCTTTTTTCCCCGGCCGACCCCCGGTGCCCTGAGTCTGTTCCCGAACCCAGGTCACAGGTGTGGTGCGAGGTAAGGCACCAGTACCTCAGCCCTCTTTGCCACCGGGCTGGCTTCCAGTGGTGTATTAACTGTTTCAGGTTGCTTAGTACTTGCTGAATGCCCATTTTATGGGTGCCAGGGGTATGTACACAGTGGACAGTAATAACACTTTGTGTTGCTGGCCCTGAGTGAGCTTTAGGCTTGGGGTTTGCGCCTCCTTGGTTCTGAAAACTGCTAGTCCGTAGTTGGCATTTATCTTACTTTTCAGGTAAACTAAGCATCCTCCACTCTACTTGGTCAATCTTTCCTGATGGAACACTGTGTAGCCATGTAAGGCGATGGTAGCATAACTGACCTTAAGTGTGTTGCTGGTCCAGAGTGAACTTTAGGCTTGGAGTTTGCGCCTCCTTGGTTTTGAAAACTGCTAGGCCATAGTTGGCATTTATCTCACTTTTCAGGTAAACTAGCATCCTCCACTCCACTTGGTCAATCTTTCCTGATGGAACACTGTGTAGCTGTCTAAGGCGATGGTAGCATAACTGACCTTAAGTGAGAGCCAGGTTTCGGTAAAAGCTATTACATCTGGTTGAAGTAGCTCCACCCAGGCCTGAAACTGCAGTAGTTTGCTAAGGAGACTGTGAATGTTTAATGAGACTATCTTGAGGTGACCCAGTCTCATGTGTGGTCTGATAAGAGTTGGCTCTGTGTTCCGGTGGACATCTCCATAGATTAGTAACAATATTAGTAGCAACTTTCTTAGTACGTGAGACCAGTGTACCCAGCATAGCCTGTTTATTTTTACTCTGTGAGGCTTTAGAGTGTTAGCTGCAGCCACAGCAGTATGGCTGCATAATAAGGCAGCTATAAGGATTCTGTGAGGTACAGGGGGTTTGTATATATTGGGTGGTATTCTGAAGTCATGTTTTAGGCATAACTCAATTCGGGTACTTCTCGACTTAAACCCAACGTGGAAAGTGTAACCAGGACTGGAGACAGGGTTAGTTTTGGGTCCGGCAATTTTTAAGCCCACCTCCTGCACAAGATAGGAGATAAGGAGGGTCAGTAGTCCCATTCTTAGTGGTGTCATCATGTTTGTGTACATAATAGGTAGGGGCCTTTTTATTCAGATCAAGATTGCAGCACCAATATAGGGCTGTAGTAGGTTTAGAAGTGTATTAGTATGGCATGAGATGGTTGTGAGACAGAAACAGCACAAAAAACAAAATACGAGAGTGAACTCTTCATCCAATAGTAGCAGGGTAGCTGAGCTGTGGGTGGGGTATCTAACATCCAGCAGTGGCAGAGTAGTTGAGGAGAAGGATGAGCTTATGTGTGTTTAATAAGACATGGGGGCAGGGGTCGGCAGGAGGGCAGAAAATCTCCCCTAGACTTAGGAGGCTTAAGAGCGGAATTTAAAGCCACTTATTCTTGCTGAGATGCCTCCTCACTGCTTCAGTACTGATTGGTAGTCACTATACTGAAAAGCGAGGGCTGCAGTGCTGCTGAGGAGATCTGGGTGGGAGCTGCAATTCCTTGGCTACTGCACCATGGTTTCCCTATCCTGAATCCCCCCAACTAAAAGTCCAGAGTTTCACCTTGTAGGGCAGTAAGGGGAGCCAAAGAAAATGGCATTCTCCAGCAGTTACAGGCACAAGGGGCTTATACCCAATCACTGGCTGACTGCTGGAAGGATCATCCAATAGCCATGGAGGAGAAGTGAAGAGGCAGCCAACAGTATTGGGACTCTTCAATTCATTTTCATACCTCAGATGGAGGTGTCTTTAGCACTTCTCAGGTGCTAAAGGCACTTGGTGCAAGTTCCTTGTGTCTCATGACACACCTGGGGCATCCTCTTATCAGGCCATAACCCACTCAACATTGTGTTTTATTGCTTGCATATCATCACACCTCAGGTCGTTGACACCGGAGGATGCAGGCCACATATGTTTATCACCCTAGAAGTGACAGTATTATACAATAACACACTCTGGTGTGCTTTATTGCTATTATACAATGGATCATTTGTTAACAAAAAAGCAAACAAAAAGAAATATGCATTTTTTTCTTTAATATTTGTGTGAAAGTATGTTTTTTTTTTTTTTAAGTCCATAATATTTTTCTACCACTAGGTGGTGTGACACTTGGCCAGCTGGTTATGATTGTTCTATGATATCTGCAATATAAAAGTATAGTGTATGATTATCAGTGCCTCCATGAGTGCCCCCCCAACCCCAGTTTCAGTTATAGCCAAGTGACCTGAAACAACGCAGTAATTAAAAGACTAAAGAGACTTAATTAAGGGTATTCTGTAATTAGAACTGATCCAGCTGCCAGGATATAGGGATCGAAAACTTTTATGACATTTTAGAGGAAAAAAAACATTTTTATACCATGGTGTAAAAAGTCATAAAAATCCAAAGATGTGCCCTGGGAAGAGGAACTGCTCGAGATCAAAGAGGGGATATTAATTAAGGAGTCATATTGGGAAATATGTTTTTGCTGAAGTCACAGTATTTAAAATATCTCCTGACAGGAAGATCATTGTATAATTTTTTATATTCTAAAAGGAAGTGCTGGATGACCTCATAGAAGGGGTGGAAACACAACGTTTTAAACTGTATTCTCTATTTCAACTTGGTGACATAACTTTTTGGGCTCTTAAAAAACAAGATCCAACTTAAGCACTGTAAAGAGGTAAAACATTAGATAGAAAAGATCTAAATGTATTGTGGTAGGAGTTTGTCTGTAGTTTTTCTTGTTTTTCTTTATGCAATTGTGTGCTTTGTGATATAGTGTTCTGTGTTTACTTTTTACCTATTTTTATCCATTTTTAAGTAAACCTTTCATTTGAAAGCTACTGCCTGGGTCTTCCAAGTTCTTTCTTTTTCATGTGACATATGGAGGGTTAAGACTGAAAAAAACTGTTCATAAGCTTGATGGTGTTACCAAACTGGGAAAAGGTAAGAATTTGCATAAGGTCTATTATAGCATTTTAAGGGTTCCTTTTTGGATACCTGGTTAGGTGCCCTTTGGCAAAAAATATCTGGCATCCCCCCTGAAGAGCAGATTATCTGAGCCTGTACATTTGTGTGTGCTAGCATAAACTTCACAGTTTGAATCTCTCCAGAACTTGAGACTAAATATAATTTGGACCCACAAGCAGACAAGAGGGTTACCCTGTCTGTTACCTGTTCACAATACTGCACTCAGAGGTTGGCACTGTGGGAGCAAAGGGCCTGACCTGCCGAGTGCGTTTTTGACAGGTGAAGCTGTTGTTCAAGTGATCCTACCTGCCCAATCCTCCAGGGTTTTTACTTGATTCACTGCTGTGTCCTGCGTGCTTTGATCTTTGAAATCAATCCCAACCACAGCCATTTGCCCACCCTTTTAAACTGGCTGTATTTCACCTTCTTTCCTTCCTTCCTTCCTTCCTTCCTTCCTTCTTTCTTTCTTTCTTCTTTCTTTCTTTCTTTCTTTCTTTCTTTCTTTCTTTCCTTCCTTCTTTCCTTCTTTCTGTTGTTACCGAGTCACTCAGTGACTGCACAGTGCACTACAAAAGTATGCACAGGCTGACATGATTTTACATAGAAACATAGACTTTGATGGCAGATCAGGGCTGTTTGGCCCACCCAGTCTGCCCATTTCCCTAATTATTGGATAAGATGCAGATCCTAGTTAACCAACAGCCTACTTCCTCCTACCTCCCACTAGAATTGCCTTATGTCTGTCCTATGCATTCTTGAATTCCCCCACTGTTCTTGATCCCACGACCTCTTCAGGAAGGTTGTTCCCTGCATCTACCACCTTTTCCATGAAAAAACACTTCCTCATGTTGTCCCTGAGCCTCCTCGTCTTCAAATTCTGCTCCCTTGTTCTTGCACATCTCTTTTTCTGAAAGATGCTACCATCTTAGACTTTATTGATTCTCTTGAAGTACTTTAAACTTTCTATCATGTCCCCCTCCATCCTTTCCTCAAGGGTATACATATTAAGCTTCCTTAGTCTCTCTTCATAAGGTTTCTGTTGCAGACTGTGCACCATTTTAGTTGCCCTCCTCTGGACTGCTGCCATCCTATCTACGTCCTTGTGCAGATGGGGTCTCCAAAACTGAATGCAGTACTCCAGATGGGGTCTCACCAACTGTCTGTACAGAGGGATGACAACTTTTTGTTTTCTACTCGTGATGCCTCTCACTATGTATCCCAGAATACTCATAGCCCTCCTTACTGCCTTCTCACATTGCTTGCCTACCTTCAGGTCATCTGATAAGACTACTCCCAGGTCCATTTCCATTTTTGTTCTTGTTAGTGCCCCCCCCATTATGTACTCTTCCCCTGAGTTTTTGTTTCCCAGGTGCAGTGCATTACTTTGCATTTCTTTGCATTGACTCTAAGCTGCCATACTTTTGACCATTCCACCAGCCTTGCCAAGTCCATTCTTATCATTTCCACCACCCTTGTGTATTAACCCTATTGCTGATCTTTGTGTCATCTGCACACTTTTGCTTCCAGTCTTTCGGAAGTGTCACTTTTAAAGACATTAAAGAGAACTGGCCCCAATACTGAACACTGCAGTCCCCCGCTAGTAACACCTCCTTTCTTTGGAGTGGACTCCATTTACTTTTACCCTCTGAGTCCTGTTGTCCAGCCAATCTTTTACCCAGGCTACCATCCTGGTGCCCACCCCCAGGCTGGCTAACTTTTTTATTAATCTTTTGTGTGGAACTGTGTCAAATGCCTTGCTAACGTCTAGGTAGACCATGTCCACAGACCCTCCCTGGTCTACTACTTTGGTCACCCAATCAAAGAAATCTATTAGATTCATCTGACATGACCTTTCTGCTGTGAATCCATGCTGCTTTGGGTCCTGTGCTTTGCTGGCCTCTAGGTGATTAACAATTATTTATTTCACAAGAGATTCCATCATTTTTCCTATCACTGAAGTCAAACCAATAGGTCAGTAAATTCCTGCCTCTGCCTTACTCCCAGTTTTGTGAAAAGGAATCACATCCACCTTCCTCCAGTCCTCAGGTACCATACCATCCTTCCATGATTTGTTAAAAAAAGTAGTCAGTGGTGTCACTAGTTCTCCCCTTAGTTCTTTTAGATTTCTGTGGTGAATCCCATTAGGCCCCATTGACTTGTCCACCTTGAGTTTTAGGAGTTCTTTCAGGACCCTTTCTTCTGTGAATGGACTGATATCGACACCCCTATCCAGAGTGCTTCTACTGTTTGGTTTAGGTACATTCACCTACTCTTCCTTTGTGAATACTGAACAGAAGTATTTATTCAGTATCCTTGCCTTTTCACTGTCACCCTCTGCACACACCCTCTACCCTTTATTTCTTTATTTTATTTATTGAAATGTTTCACCAGGAATGCACATTGAACAACAAGTTGCTCATCTCCTGGTGCAATCTGGGGGGGGGGTACATGAGGATAAGAAAAAAATTACAAAAGTATACAGATAATATAGAGTGAGTACAGGTACTAGTACAATTACAGTAACAATGGAACATACAGTCAAAATAAAACACAATTGGTGGCTGGACAGCTGGCTCAGAGGCATGATCACTGTCTGCAGCAATGATGACCCGGGTTCAGGAATGGATCGGGGAATCAGAGGGCCGGCTCTGTGGAGTAGGATTGAGCATCCATTGAACTGTTCTCCTACTATGGGGCAAGGTGGGTTGAGTGTCCAATGCATGATGGACCCCTAGTGGTAGCCGAGAGCTCCACTGCAGTCAGCACCAGCATGTTCGGGGGCAGAGCAGACACTAGTTATCATTGCATGTTCCTGCCGCATGGGGTTTAGAGTACACAAAAATGCTGACTCCCGCTAAAGAGCCAGCTCTGTTGCCATCCCCTCTGGCTACCAGAGTTCACCTACTGGCAGCCCCACTGGGGTAAGCCCAAGTATGAGGAAGAGGCTGCCGGACCCTGGAGGGCCCACCTTGGGGATTGGGGAGCCAGCCCAACAAAATAAAAAATAAAAAAACATGATTGGTAAGCAATGCAGACTATGCAAGAAACAAATTAAATACAGCAGAGGGTAGTCAGAGATTATGATGCGATAATACCAACAGGTCAATAATGCAACAGTACAAAACATTAGTGCAATGATGTTTCAAGTGCTAATAAGACAGAGGGCAGTCATCCTAGAATGGAAAAGGGAGGGAGGCAGCTAAGGAGAGTTCTAGGAGTAGGAAGGGGAAGAGGAAGGGGAAGGGTGGAAGCCCACCTAGATCTAGTTCCCCTCCAGGATGCCAAGAACCCTGCGGGGGGGGGCAAGGAGCTGGTGAGCAAGAGCAGTGTACAAAGGGGGATCGATGATGAGAGCAGCCCTCCTACTTAGTACCCCTTCAGGATGCTGAGAACCCTGCAAGGGGGTCGGGGTGGCAGTTGAGCATGAATGATGTAGGATTTAAAGGAGGTGCAGCTAGGAGAGAGGAAAAATTGTGAGTTGCAGACCCTAGGACTAGTGAGCAAGAGCAAAGTACAAAGCAGGACGGGATATTGAGAGCAGCTCATCAAAACCTAGTATCTCTTCAGGATGCTGAGAATTCTGCAAGGGGATCGGGGTGCCGGTCGAGCCGGAATGAGGTAAAAGGAAATTAGGGACATTAAAAGCAGGTGCAACTGGCCTTTATTAAGCCTTACTTGGTCTTTCTTCACTCACTAAAGTACATATAAAAAAGGTTTTATCCCCCTTCTTAACTGAGTTGGGTATCTTTTCCTCAGTTTGGGCCTTTGCCATTCTGACTGCTTTCCCTGCATCCTTCTGCTTTAATGGATAGGGTTCTCTGTCCTTTTCCCGCTGTGATTCCTTATACTTTCTGAATGCTATCTTTTCTCCCTACTTTTCCCCACCACCACCTCTTTTGAGAACCATAGTGTTTTTTTCCTTCTTTTTGTTTATTTGCGTCACACAAAGGCATGATGCCTCTGTGATGGCAGTTCTGATTTTTCCCCCATTGTTCCTCCACCCCTCCTTCCTGCCCTTTTGCTAGTGCATTCCATAGGCACGTTCCCATTCTGCCAAAGTCAGCCATCCAAAAGTCCAGTACCCTTGCTTTTGTATGGCTTGACTCTATGGCTGTGTTTATAGTAAACCATACTGTCTGGTGGTCTACTGTTCCCAGATGGCTACCCACTTCTAAATCCAAGATCCACTCATCGTCCCCATTTGAGAGTACCAGGTCTAAGACTGTTCCCTTCCTAGTGGGTTCCAGCACTGGCTGCCTGAGGCATGCCCCCTGTAGGGTATTGAGAATGACTTTGCTCTTGGATGTGGCTGCAGAAATGTGCTCAAGTTAACATTTGGCATATTCAGGCCCCCAATCAACAATATCTCCGTTTTTTTCCATTCTAAAGATGCCTACTATAATTTCCTTGTCCATTTCCTCCCTCTGAGATGTGGGTCTCTATACAACCCTGTGTGGATTGTGGTGTCATTTCCTGTCTCCAAGGTGACACACAGTGCATCCTCTCCTCCCTGTTTACCCTTTAGTTTCATTGTTTTGATCCCTTCCCTTATGTAGAAAGTTAGTCCTCCTCCTCTTTTACCCTGTCTGTCCCTCCTGTAGATTATGTACCCTGGTATGTTAATATCCTAGTCACGTTTCTCTGTGTAGCAGATTTCTCTGACTGCCAAGATATCCAGGCATCGCTTTTCCATCAAGGCCACTAGTTCAGGAAGCTTGTTATCCAGACTATGGACATGTTGGTGTCATGCCTTAAACCTCTTTTTACTTACAGTTTCACCACTGGGTGCAGGAGGAGCAGGACAGGGATGGAGATGTGTGGCAGTGATTAGGAGTTGAAAACTGTACTCACATGATTGGCAGTTAAGGTCTGCATGCTTCACTGACGCTGCTCAGTTCAGGGGAAAAAGCTGGCATAAGAATTCAATTTATGTTGTATGTTGAAATAGGGTGTTTGATGTGATTGGAGGAATGAGGGACGGAACTGGTGTTTGGAGGATGGGGCTGAAACAATTACATTTTAGTGATATGGAAAAGGTTGACGTCTGTATTTTTTTGTGGAGGGGAGTGATTTCATAGTTGGTTATGCGATCATTTCTCTGTCTGCCCTAGGTACAGTGATATTATTGTCAAGTAACTTCACTGTCTCTAGGGCATGGCACCCAATCAGATTGCTGGGATTATCCTTGCTTTTGTATAACAAAGCAACAAAATTAAGGAAATGTGACATTAGGGATTTTTTTAACAATCGAGATTTCAATTATATGTTTTAATATCATCAATAAGTGTGTGTGTGTGTGTGTGTGTGTGTCTGAGTCTGTGTCTATGTCAGTCACAAAATACTTACATAATAACACAAATTGTACCAGTCCTGTGGCAGTCTTTATGAGTGGACATCACAAAGCAGCATCGGGGCCACACTAATCACATCAGATCTATAGCAGCCTTTACGAATGCACCTCTTTCTGGTCCAATCATAAAACAGCTATATCATCTCACAAACTGCACCAGACCTGGAACAGACTTTGCAAGTGACCATGAAGCAACTGCATGGTCACACAAATGTGTTAGACTTGTAGTGGACCTTGTGAGTAGACATCACACAGAACATGTATGGCCACATGAACTGCACCAGACCTGCAGAAGACTTTGTGTGTACCCCTGTTGAACCACTTATGAAGCAGCTGCATAGCCACATGAAGTGCAGCAGACCTATAGCCAACTTTGTGAGTGACACAAAGCAGCTGTATGGGCACACAGACTGCACCAGACTTATACTCAGTCTTCCTGAGTTGCCCTGTTGGCAGCTCCTGAAGCAGCTCTCACAAACTTCAGCTGTCACGAACATTCAGCTGTTGCAGACTTTGTGAGTTGCTTTCCAATTGCAAAGCAGCTGCACGGTCAAACAAACTGCACCAGACCTGGACCAGATTTTGCATGTAGCCAGGAAGCAGCTCCATGATCACACAAACTGCACTGAGTGCCCACAGCAGCAAGTGCAGCGTTCATAATGGGGTGTAACTGCATTCCTAATACTATGTTACTTACGATGTAAAAACATGTTTGAAATCTGGATTATGCTGTGGCATTCAGTTCTGTGGGATTTCTGGGATGGTGCATGAGGTGGCCGAAGTTAAGGGGTTAAACCTCCTAATGCATTTCCTCACTTTTGTTCCTAGTAATACAGTATATCCTGTATGTGTAACTTTTAAGGACCACAGCTACTTAATTTATTACATTATAAAAAGTAGTAAAGGCTGCAACTAAGTGAACAAGAACCTGCACACACACACACACACACACACACACACACACACACACACACAGGCACGCACACGCACACACACACACAAACACACACACACACACACACACTAAAAGTACAATAGTATGTAACTAAACTAAGTAAAACACACACACACACACACACACAAAAACACACACACACATATAGAACTATAGTGTGCAATTAAACTGAGTAAGACTGGGTTATGTATGCATGATTAAAAGCTCTACAGCATATACGAACATGACCTAGTGATGCCAATGTCAATTATTGACCTGCAGTGGCACTGAATTGTGCTAGTGAGGGGGAAAAAACAGAACCCCCCCCATACCTAGCGATTATACCAGAAGTGCATTTGTTTTTTTTAAGTACTGTACTTTCTTAACAGCAGCACTACAGAATGTGAGATACGTTATACTAACCACTTCCTTAGTGAACTAGTCATTCCATTCCTTCCGGCCTGTTACTTCTGTTCTATACTCGGCATTTCAGTACTCAGAACAGCAGATGCTTTTCTTTGTCAAACTTTCTTTCTCAGACCTGAAGATACAGTTTTTATCCAGAGCAATGGAATATCTCTGCTGCCAGAGGATGATTTTCAGTTTACTATTTCTAGCAGCCGGTAAAGTAAATTTTCTGTTACTTATCATTGAAATAATGTAGTAACTGGTATTGACTTGTTTAAGGTGACATGAAGGACATGATCTGCCCACGCCTCTGTGCAGAAGACTTGTTTTATATTGTTATTGATGATTAAGAAGATTAGAAACCATGGAATGGCACGTTCTGTATACACCATGGTTTATGATTCTTTAGGTAAATTACATTGAGAACAGTTTGAAATGTTTTTTTTTTCATTTTATTGTTCTATTTTTAAGTTGACTCTAAACTCTTCTGGCAGCCATTTTGGTAGTTTGGTTAACTGCATAAGCCATGGGAAAAAATCAGCAGAAATATGTTAGCTGTGTCATAATTTTGGCAATCTTTAAGGCACTATAACATGTATTAACATACCTTAATCAAGAAAAAAACTATTCCTCTTTGTATTATGAAACGTTATTGTTTGCTAATTATTGTAATGCAGAACCACATTTGCAGTGGTGAACACTGCCCATTAGAACACAATTCCATTACACTGACTTCATCAGCAAGGTAAAATTACTTTTCTAATTGCATCTTTAAGATTGCTTCAATGACAAACTATACTTGGCCTGTTCTTGCCATGAACACAGGAAACTTGGATATGTTAGCCCAAATTGTTCCATCAGATACCGTACATAAAGATATTTTTCCAACTCATGTCAACTCATTGTTGCCACTAAATAATTGGTCCACAAGTAGTGCATATAGATCTTGATAATGCTGGCTATTTCATGATGTCTAAAAATGTGAATTTTTTTTGTATTATGCTTTTTTACCCGTTCTCCACACCCCTGGTCAGCCACTCTTTTGGGTTTCCTCATGGTCTTTCATGTCTCCTCGCACATCCTTGCACTGGCTGCTAGCTTCATATCATGGCCCCCCAGGAATCCTGGCATATCCCTTCACCAGATGGGTCACCCTTCTCCAAGAGGAAAGGCAACAGTGGGGGACAGCCAGCACACTATTTTACATTAGCCCGGGTGCCACTGAGGGAGTGCTGACAACTGTGGCCTGACGGCAGCAGGGGACCGGAGGAACCTTCATCCGGTTGGCCAGGGCAGTTTCCTGGGTTTTTCTCCTGGGGAGTGGCATGTCACATGATGTCTCAGCTCAGGCTTCCGTGCAGTACTCCCAGCCTCCGCCAGGAGTCAGTAGGTGCCAAGATGCATCTCCACCCTCTCCCCTGAGAAGCCAAGCTGTCCAGGGATGCTCCTTTCCTTCTCCCCCAGCCAGCCCTCCAGTGACCCTAGTCCATTGCCAAACCCGGGTTGCCGGCATCGCAAGCGGAAATCCAACCGCTGCACCGATGGGCCAGACGTGAGATTTTTTTAAATTATATTTATAGTATCTAGAACATGACCCAAAGATTTAATAAATCCAAATATGATCATTAGTTAGCTAGGAGCATAAGGATCTTCCCTAAAACTGTGCAAATAAAATGTAAATTGTCTTTAGTTGATTGTATTGCTTACAGTTCTGCCACACTGATAAAACAGAGGCCAGGCTTAGAATTTTAAACATCATCTTTATGTGTTTTTTGTCAGCAAGGTAGCTAGAAAACCCATTTAGAGCCATATTAGAAAAAACCTGTACTTCTTGGTGTTCAAGTAACATTTTGTAATTTACTGTGTTAAATAAGTTCAGCATTAGTGGTGTGCAGAATGAGGAATTCTGCGTACAAAATTCCAGCAGAATGGTAATTGCATTAAGCTTGTCAGAATTTCCTTGTGAATTCTGAGGAATACTATCAAGTGATCTGTGATTTTAGAAAGTAAACTGCAGACTTTTTATTAGAACCATGTTATTTCTGTTTTTATTTAACTGTAGAAGTGTTCAATGAAAGAACTTTAGAAACTGTGGAAATGTATACTTTTTCATGGAATTCCACATTGAATGGCAGTATTCCAAATTTTCTATAAATTTTCTAGAGAAGTGGCAGATTTCATAGCAGATGGAATTCCATAAAGTTCTGCAGAATTCCACTGGAAGAGGAAATTCATAATTTCATTCAGCTCTAGTTCATAAGATCAAGAGAAATTATACCTCATCTGTTGTGATCAAATGCTGAGGCAATTTTATGATCTTTAAAAACTTGATAAATAGTTTCAAATAGCTTTAGTTTTTTTTTTGGGGGGGGGTTATCTAAAGTGTTTAGATTATGCTTCAGATAAATTCAGGATTAAATAACATTTTAACCAGATCTTTTGTATAGAAACATAGAAACATAGACTTTGATGGCAGATAAGGACCGCTAGGCCCATCTAGTCTGCCCATTTCCCTATCTACAGGATAGGCCGCAGATCCTAGTTAACCAACAGCCTATTTCTTCCTACCCCCCACAAGAATTGCCTTATGTCTGTCCCATGCATTCTTGAAATCTCCCACAGTTTTAGACCCCACAACCTCCTCAGGAAGGCTGTTCCATGCATCCACTACCCTCTCTGTGAAATAATACTTCCTCACATTGCCCCTGAACCGCCCTCCTTCTATCTTTAAATTGTGTCCCCTTGTTCTTGTAAGTCTCTTTTTCTGAAAGATGCTACCCTCTTGGACTTTGCTGATTCCACTGAGGTACTTAAAAGTTTCTATCATGTCCCCCCTCTCCCTTCTTTCCTCAAGGGTATACATATTAAGCTCCTTTAGTCTCTCTTCATACAGCTTCTCTTGCAGACCCTGCACCATTTTAGTTGCCCTTCTGGACTACCTCTATCCTGTCTATGTCCTTGCGGAGATGAGGTCTCCAGAACTGGACACAGTACTTCAGATGGGGTCTCACCAACTGTCTGTACAGAGGGATAACAACTTCCTGTTTTCTGCTGCTGATGCCTCTCCCTATACATCCCAGTATACCCCCAGCCCTCTCTACTGCCTTCTCACATTGATTGCTAACCTTAAGGTCATCTGATATGATTACCCCCAGGTCCCTTTCCTTTTTTGTTGTTGTTACTATCTCCCCACCCATTGTGTATTCTTCTCCTGGGTTCTTGTTTACCAGGTGCATTATTTTGCACTTCCTTGCATTGAATCCTAGCTGCCATACTTCTGAGCATTCCTCCAACCTTGCCAAGACCCTTTTCATCCTTTCCACGCCTCCTTGTGTATCAACCCTGTTGCAGATCTTGTGTCATCTGCAAAGGCATACTTTTCCTTCCAGTCCTCTGCAATGTCACTGATGAAGACATTAAAAGGACTGGGCCTCAACTGAACTCCTGCGGTACTCCCACTAGTAACCCTCTTTCTTCAGAGTAGACTCCATTTACAATTACCTTCGTGTCCTGTTGTGCAGCCAATGTTTTACTCAGCTACCACCCTGGACCCACTCCCAGGCTGGTTAATTTGACTATTAATCTTTTGTGTGGGACTGTGTCAAATGCCTTGCTAAAGTCTAGGTAGGCCATGTCCACAGCCCCTCCCTGGTCTACTACTTTGGTCATCCAGTCAAAGAAATCTATTAGATTCATCTGACATGACCTTCCCATGGTGAACCCGTGCTGCCTTGGGTCCTGTGCTCCACTGGCCTCTAGGTACTCAACTATTCTTTCCTTCTGAAGCGACTCCATCACTTTCCCTACCACAGAGGTCAGACTGACAGGTCTGTAGTTTTCTGCCTCTGTCTTGGTCCCACTTTTGTGAAGGGGAATCACATCCGCCTTCCTCCAGTCCTCGGGTACCACACCATCCTCCCATGATTTATTAAAAAGAGTAGCCAGTGGTTTCACTAGTTCCTCCCTTAATTCTTTTAGAATTCTGGGTGAATTCCATCAGGACCCATTGCTTTGTCCGCTTTTCAGTTTTAGGAGTTCTTGCAGAACCCTTTCTTCTGTGAAAGGACTGGGATCGACCCCCTATCAAGAGTGCTTCTGTTAATTGGATTAGGCACTTCCTCCTCTTTGTGAATACTGAGCAGAAATATTCCTTCAGTATCCCTGCTTTTTCACTGTCCCCTCTGCCCACCCACCATTCATTCTATTCAGCCTCACTATCCCTCCTTTGTCTTTCTACGCCGTGATGTACCTATAAAGGTTTTATCCCCTTCTTAACTGAGTTGGCTATCTTTTCCTCAGTTTGGGCCTTTGCTATTCTGACTTCCCTCCCTGCTTCCTTCTGCCTTAACTGGTACAGCTCTCTGTCCTGCTCCTTCTGTGTTTCCTTATACTTCCGGAATGCTATCTTTTTCTTCCTGACTTTCACAGCCACCTCTTTTGAGAACCATAGTGGCTTTTTCTTACATTTTGATTTGTTTATTTGCTTCACACAAAGGCTTGTTGCCTCTGTGATGGCAGTTTTGATGATTCCCCATTGTTGCTCCACACCTCCTTCTAGCCTGTTTGCTAGTGCTTTTCTGAGGCACTCTCCATCTTGCCAAAGTCAGCCCTCCTAAAGTCCAGTACCTCACTTTGTATGGCTTGACTCTGTAGCTGAGTTTAATGGAACCACACTGTTTGATGGTCACTTGTCCCCAGATGGCAACCCATTTCTAGATCAGAGATCCTCTCACTGCCCCAGTTTGAAAGTACGAGGTCTAAGATTGCTCCCTCACGAGTGGGTTCTGAAACTAGCTGTCTAATGCCTGCCACCTGTAGGGCATCAAGAATTGCCCTGCTCTTGGATGTGGCTGCAGCAAATGTGCTCCAGTTAACATCTGGCATATTCATGTCTCCCATCAACAGTATCTCCCCTTTCTCTGCCATTCTAAGAATGCCTTCTATCATATCCTTGTCCATTCCCCCTGACATGGGGGTCTGTACACAACCCTGTGTGGATTGTGGTGCCCTTTCCTGTCTCCAAGGTGACCCACAGTGCCTCCTCTCCTCCTGTTTACTCTTTTGTTCAGTTGCTTTATCCCTTCCTTTACATAGAGAGCTTACCTCCCTCTCTCTCTCCTGCCTGTCTCTCCATAGGTTATATACCTGGTATGTTAACATCCCAGTCATGGTTCTCTGTGTACCATGTTTGCGTGACTGCTACGATATCCAGGCATCCCTCTTCCATCAAGGCCACCAGCTCAGGGAGCTTGTTGCCCAGACTATAGGCATTGGTACTCATTACCCTCCACTTCCTGATGGCCTTACTCCCTTTTGCCCCATCCCTGTCCTTCTTGCCTTTGTCACTTTCTCCATTTACCCCTGCCCTTCTCCCTATCAACACCTCTATGGTGGTGTTTGCCGCACTTACTACCATGATTATTTGGGGGCTAGGATTTCCCTGCTCCTTTCCAGTGCCTCCCCCCTTGGCTAGTTTAAAAGCTTGCCAATGAAGCATTTAAACCTATCACCTAGGATCCTGGTTCCTCCCGGACAAATGCAGCCCATCATGCCAATATAGACTTGCATCACTCCAGGTGGACCCCAGTCCCCAATGAAGCCAAATCCCTGAGCTCCACACCAGTTTTTCAACCACTGATTGAATCCCATGGTGCGGAACACCCTAGCCTCTCCTATGCCATAGATGGGCAGCACCTACGAGAAGGTTACCGTGCGTGCTACTTGACTAAGGCCCCTCCCCAATTCCATAAACTCTGTCTGTATGTTAAAGATCTATAGTTTGACTGGTCAAGATGCCCAGTTACTGACTTCCCATTTCTGACCAAAAATGGTGCCTCCTCATCAAGGCCTTCTCTACTGGCACCATTTAAATACTCTCCCTGCAAATAAAAATATCTTTTACTGACTGTTAGTCTGTTGATCTCTTCCCCATCCCTTCTATGCTCTGCCTGTACTGGCCAGCTGCAGTTGCTTTCTAGTGTTTGTTTTCCTTTCTGAATATTCATGCTTCTCCAGCTGTTTCTTCCCCCTTCCCCATCTAATTGACTAATGGTAGTGGCACAGGAGCACTTTGTGTTCTTTTAGGTCTCCATCTCTGGGCCTTATTGCAAGCCAGAGGAAGTTATTTATTTATTTATGTATTTATTTATTTTATTGAGAATTGGAATTAAACCCTTTGAGTCACAGACTCGTTTGCAAAGGATCCTCGTCAGTTAGCACAGAAATAACAGTAACACAAGATGATGTGAACATACAAACAAGCAAGTGTCATCTTATAGGGCAGAGGCAGCCCAGCATCTGATGAAGAGCAGGTTGATACAGTGAAAAAAAATTTGTGCCACTTACAAGGTGACTCATAAAAACAGGGACCATAATTACAATATTCCAAGTAAGAGAAGATAACATCCTATGTTTTAGAGGTGGGAGGTGGGTGGAGGAGGCAGTAGCTAATTTAGTGAAGAGATACTAAGGGCAGTCACAAGTGGAGGTCTTGGCAAGGAATTCCTTGAGTGAGGTTTTGAAAGGGCCTATTTTAGTACCAGTAGAAAGAACAGCAGGTAGGACATTTAGCCAGCCAGGGGCCCTGGGATAAAAGGCCCTTTGACCCAAAGCAGTCCTGCATCATGGAATGAGAAGGAGGGCCTTTGAGGAACTTCTGGAGACTCTTTGGTGGAGAGAAAGTTGGATGACACAATGCAGATTAGCGGGAGTGAGTTTCCATTGAGTTTTTTTGGCGAGTAGACAAGTGTGATATTTAAGTCGTCATTCAAAGTTTAGCCAGTTAGAGTGACTGTAAAGGTCACAAGTGTGGGTCATTCTATCACCACCAATTACCAGATGACAGGCTTTATTTAAAGCTGTCTTGAAGCGACAGAGAGCAGAGTTGTCTGCAGAGCTGTAGAACACAATTATGCAGTCTAGAACGGAGAGGATCAAGGATGACACAGCGAGGTGAAGAGCATCCGTGGGAAGACAGTGTTTGAGCCGATAGAGGAGGCCAATTCTGGTGTTGATGGTTTTACAGAGGAGGTTGATATGTGCATGATAGGTAAGGGAGGAGTCAAGGGTGATGTCCTGGTATTTGAAGGAGGTAACCTGCTCAAGTGGGGAGCCCTGAGAGGTGTGCACAAGAAGAGAAGAGTCACCGTTGGGGTGCTGGCAGTGGCCGAAAATCATTGTCTTAGTTTTTTTGTAGTTTAATACTAGCCTGTGCTCCATGAACCAGGACTCCACTATGGCAAAGGACTTTTGAAGGGCATGCTGTAGGGGTAGAGGCTGAGGATTACTCCAGAAAATGACTGTATTGTCTGCATAAAGGAGTAAGCGACCAGAACAGGCATGGGGGAGGGAGTTTAGGAAAAGGCTGAAAAGGAGGGGACCCAGAATAGAACCTTGATGGACTCCATAGTGAACTGGGAGAAGGGCAGACTAGGTAGCATCAATTTTGACCTGCTGTAACCTGTTTGTGAGATAGCTTTCAAACCAGGTTGAGGTATCAGGAGTCAGCCCCTCAGCGGACAGAGATTTGAGGAGGAGGGCATGATGGACAGTATCAAAGGCCTTAGTTAGGTCGATGTAGACTGCCCCAGCTAAGTGTCCCTGATCCAGTGCCTTGTGGATGTAGGAAGTAAAATCAAGTAGGGCTGTGGAGGTGCTGTGGCCCCTATGAAAACCATGCTGCTCGGGACACAAGAGGTTATATTTTGATAAGTGTTTGGTGAGCTGGTCGGCTACAATTTTTTCAAGGGCCTTGGAGAGTGGGGGCAGGATGGAGATGGGCTGGTAGTTGAAGGAGGAGGTGCGATTGCCACCCTTTAACAGCAGGGTGACAGCAGCCCTTTTCCAAAGGGTGGGAAACTCACCCATACAGAGGGAGCGGTTAAGGATTTTAGTAAAGGGGACAAGGACAGCATCAAGAGCAAGTTGGAGGAGTTTTAAATCCAGGGAGTCACTGCTATGGCGGCTCTTACCTAGGACACTAGAGATGTAAGTGTTAGCCCATCTAAGAGATATTACTCAAAACCGGAAAGGCAGGGGAATAGTGTGGAAGGGCAGAGCATTTGTGGTGGGGAGGGGTTGGGGTTCGAAAAAGTTAGGAGAAAGCACACTGCTAAGGTCAGAAAATTAGGAGTTTAAGGCGTTGGCAATTTCCAGTGGATCCTGTGTAACGGTCCCATTTACTGTGAGATGATAGGGTGGGGGGGATACAGTTTTACCATTTTTGATGGTATCCCAGAGTTTATGGCCTGAGCCCCCTGCAGAGGAGAGGGCATTACGATAATAAGTGGAATTAGCCTGACACAGGGCATAAGTACATTTGTTTCTTGCTTTCCTATATCGTTGCTTGTCCTGAGGCAGACCTGAAGCAAGGGCTCTATGCCAGAGATTATCCCGATGGCACATCAGGTTGAGTAGTTTCTGTGATAGCCAGGGTGTAACACGGTTTTTTACAACCTGTTTTTAAACTGGGGCAAAGAGGTCACAAGCAGAGTTGAAGGATGCTATAAAATAGGCAAGGGTACTATCTGTGCTTCCAGCTGTATCTATGGGTGACCAGTCATAACTTGAGAGATGTTTTTTAAATCGGGCAAGGGCATCACGCTTTAGTCACCAGCAATCAATAGTTTTGGGTGGAGGCTTGCTGAGTGATCTCTGATAACATCAGGCAGCACTAAGACTTTTGAGATTCTTTTAGGGCGGTTTGAGAAGTTCTGGTCTAACAAAGTTCAAGTCCCAGTCTTTTGGTTATGTCTCGTGGGGTACTGGATGACTTGAGTCAGGTCCATGGCCAAAGTAACATCCTTATAAGGGGCGGCTGATGGCACAAGCCAGTTTATGTTAAAGTCGCCCAAGGCTAAGATCTCACAGTTAGGGGGGAGAGAAGAGAGACAATTTGTAACCACAGTGAAGGCAGATTTCTGATTACGTGGAGGAATATATACTAGCATGATGTAAAGGGTTTTAACAGGGTTTCCCAAAGACAGTTTTATGGTGAGAATTTGGGCCCCATCCATAGGAAGAAGGGTGGGGACAACCATGGCTTGGAGGGAGTTATGAATGTAAAGTGCGCACCCTCCCACCCCGTGTACTCAGGCGATCTGACCGAAAGATGGAGTACCCATTTAGGGCCACGTGGGAGTCCCTGGTGTTTGAGGAGAGCCATGTTTCTGTTAGAGCAAGGATGTCTGGTTTATGCTGTGTGATCCAACCTTGCAGGGAGTCACATTTTTTTAATAAGCTACAGATATTTAGGGAGGCAGAAAGAAGGCCCCTCTTTTTATCACCAAAAGAGGGCGTCTGTTGTGCTGGCCTTGGATTAGGGTGAACATTCCCAGATAATAGAAGGAGGAGGAGGAGGATGTGACAAGTTAGGGCTAATTTAAGGAGCTTGCATTCCCTGGCAATAGCTAGGGGGGAGGTTTTGGCACTGGGGCTGAGTACAGGGATAGGAGATGAGAGGATGATGGGTGCCATGAGGAGTGTGAGGGAGTGGCAGAAAGAGGAATGGTGTATGGCATTACAGGGAGGTTGATACAAGTGGGAGCACAGGGGCAAGGAGGTCCCACTGAGATGATGAAGGGTGATAGGATGGAGAGAGGGAGTAGAGGGACAGATGGGAGGGCTACGAGTGGGGGGAGATGTGATGGTAGGCAGGAATACGATAAGGAGAACATAGAGATGGGGCACCATCAAGGAAGTTAACAGAAATGTTTTAAAGTCTGGGACACCTGAAAGACCACTGTACTGAGAAACAATCGTAGCCAATAGCAGCTTCTAATGGTGAGAGAAAAAAAGATGATAATGGAAAAGTTGGCTGATTGGTGTTTATCCCCACGTGACAACGCTCGTATATCTAGTTGCTCACAAAGGGTGGTGGTGGGGGAAGCAGGGCAGTTGATGCTAAGCATCGATGGAGTAAATTCAAACAGAGGAGAAAAACGGAAGAAAAACGTCTCAGTACTGAAAGTTGCCTGAGAACACCGCCGTATCTTGCAAGGTGATTTTGGGGGAGGGCTGCTTTAGCAGGAGTCCTCACAACCTCCTCGTCAGCTTTGGCTTCAGGCTGTGGAGAGAACAGAAAGAGTATTCTGCTAAAAAATCCAGGTAAGGGGGAGGAGAGATCAGGTCAGCCACTGAGAATGGTGTAGGGACTGGGGCGGGAAACCGTTTAGCCTGGATTAATTCAGATTTCAGACTGGTTTGCCCTTATGGACCCGATCGTTGCACTCCCTGACAGGACATAATTCTAAGCTTAGAGGGGGCACTCTAGTGTACAGGACTTAAATTCTATGCTTAAGCGGGGCACCTGAGTGTGGCAGAGCAGGCTGCTGTAGAAATCAGGCTGCTGTAGAAATTAAATAGCTGGCCAAGGGGCACAAATTAGGGCTGAGAAACAGATTGTTAAAAAATTAAAAACATAAAACAAGTCCCTTGCCCAAGTAAAGAGCATGACTGCTATGATTTTAGTGATACCTGCACTCAGTCCAAAATACATAAGGTGTCCTACAAGCAGCAAAGGTACATTGCATCATGAACTAAGGACACACAACTGGTTAGACATTGAGTACAGCAGAACTCAAATCACTAGATGTCCCTTTAAGGCACCCCGCTAAATAAGCAAGAAATGTACAGGTTTAAGCAAATTAAATTCCTCAGAGCATTCCCTTCATGGTCTTGAAAAAGACACCAATTTCAAATTTGAACAGAAAAGAAAAACGGAAGAAAAAGTCTCAGTACTGAAAGCCGCCTGAGAACACCGCCGTACCTTGCAAGATGATTCTGAAGGAGGGCTGCTTTAGCAGGGGCCCTCATGACCTCCTCGTTGGCTCTGGCTTCAGGCTTTCAAGGTGATTTTGGGGGAGGGCTGCTTTAGCAGGGGCCCTCACGATCTCCTCATTGGCTCTGGCTTCGGGCCTGCAAGGTGCTTTTGGGGGAGTGCTGCTTTAGCAGGGGCCCTCATGACCTCCTTGTCAGCCCTGATTTTGGGCTTGCAATGTGATTTTGGGGGAGGGCTGCTTTAGCAGGGGCCCTCATGACCTCCTCATCGGCTCTGGATTTGGGCTGTGGGAATGTGACACTTGTAGCCAGTTTACAGCCACAACTGTATCCCCTTAGATACATCGAACCCCCTGAGGTATAATTTCAAAGCCATTGGAGGTTTACCATGCTGGCAAGATATGTGACAGCTTGGGACAAACAAATGGCACATGCATTACTTTTTTAATAGATGCACCATTGTTAAGTGCCAGAAATTTTGGAAACTGTGCCCAAACATGAACTCACTTCGTAAATGGTCTCAGATCTCGGCATAAACATTAGACATGCTGTCAGATTGCACTGCAACTTGCTGTGGGCAGGGGGCTTTGAAGCTCTAGTACCATAGCTATATTTCAACCCCTCCACCCAAAAAGTGAACAGCTAAAAGGGGACAGAGTGCATGTTATTTTCTTATTCAGGAGAAAAAAGAAAAGTGCCCTGCTTAGTGTAATCAATTATTCCAAAATGCATGGATGGTTCAACAAAGAGTTTGAAGACTTTGGGTGATGTCTACATTTGGATGGCTACTTGATCCCTGAGTTCCATCTCAAAGGTATCAGTCATACTTAATCTCCAGCTCCAAAACTCCCCAACTGAGTCCAGAATGTAAGATCATTTCAACTTGCCAACATTTAAAAAATTTTGCAGTAACTTCCTCTAAGCTGGGAAATCCACCTCCTGTTGAGAACAGTAGATGCACAGTGAAAGTTATAGTCACTTCTCATCCTGCAGCCATGCCACGTCTGTGTCTGTCAGTAGTTCTAAAAAAACATGAAACCTACACCATTATATTCAAGAAATGTTGCCAATCTTTAAAAAACAACAGCAACTCACTCATTCACATAGAGCTCAGTCACCAACAATTGTAGAGATCTCAGAATTGTAGGGTAACTGACCTCTGTTCTTGAGGCCTGTATCTCTGATTACACAACTACTGTAGATAGTCGCAATTCCACTACCCTCTTGCTTCATGATTGGTAATAGGCCATAGAGGAACGCTTGAAGGAGTTGGAAAATAGATCCTGCAGGAATAACATTTGCCTATGCAGGTTGCCAGAAAAAAATTAATATGAGTACTCCAACAAATTTATGGACAGCTTTCTTAGAGAAATCTTGCCCTACCTCCCAACAAGGAGATACTTCATCTGAGCACACCATGCTTTGGGACCTACACCTAAAGACCCTAAAGCCCACCCTAGGTCATACATTCAACATTACATTTTTGATTTCTGAGTTAGGGAAGAGATATTATGATTTGCCTGGACTGAAAAAGAACTGGTATTTAGAGATCATTGTCTTTTTAAAAAAAAACCTTGCAGCACAAACTGTAGCCCAGTGTCAACCTCAAGAGAAGAAGACAGCACTCACCTCCTATATTGACAGGACTGAGGTAATAAAGATGCACAAGTGAAAGGAACATAGATGGCAGATGGAGTCCAAGGGTCCGTCTAGTCTGCCCATGTGTTCCTTCGACCTTCTCAGATTCTAGGACCTGTCCCCCTTCTGTCTAATGCCTCCTACTGCTACTGTTGCTTTAGATCGCACTTTATCCTTGTCCCACCCCAGCTTGAATGATGTCATAGACTTTCCTTCCACTACCTCAACTGGCAGTTTGTTCCATGGCTCCATGACTCTTTCTGTAAAACAGTGTTTCCTAAGTTCCCTCTTGAAGTCCATCCCCCAACTTCCACTTGTGCCCTCTAGTGTTAGAGTCTGAGACTCTGTTGAACAGGTCCAAGGATGGCACCTTATTTATTATTCTCAGGAACCTGTATGTTTCAGCCATGTCTCCCCCCTCTCTCTCTCCTTGTCTCCAGTGAGAACATCTTTAATGCTTCCAGATGCTACTCATGTGAGTGCCCTTGAAGGCCCTGGATCATTTTTGTAGCTCTTTTCTGGACAGCCTCCATCCTGCTTATATTCTTTTTCACATGTGGACTCCAAAACAGGACACAGTACTCCAGATGGGGCTTCAACAGGGACCAGTAGATTGTCAGCATTACCTCTTTCCTTCTGCTGTTGAATCACCTCAATTTGCACCCCAGCATTTTGTTTGCTTTGCTATCAGTTTTGTTGCTTTGGTTTGTCTGTTTAAGGGCGCTGCTTATCATGACGCTTAGTTTCCATTCTTCCTGTCTGGCATTGAGTTGGACTTCATAGAGGTGATACTCTGTCCTTTGGTTCCCATTAACCAAATGCATCAGATTACATTGTTTTGCATTGAACTTCAGTTGCCAGATGTTGGACCATTTTTCCAGTGGCTCTACGATGCCGGTTCGACAATCCTTTTGTCGAACGACATCTGACCAACAGGAATCAAGCTGATCACAAGTTGCAGTTAACATGATTCACATGAGTGTCTCCCAGTCCATTTATTTTACCACCCCCCCCCCTTTAGGATTATCAACTCCAATTGGAGTTCATTTGGGATGGGGGTGCAGGAAAATAGACCCTGTCTTGAGCACACCAATGCAGTGACCTGTTGGCAAAGTGTTGATTTTGTTGATAGGGTTGTAGTTCACTGTGTTGGCGTTGCTATACAGGGGGCATACCCTTTCCAGCCTCTGTAAGTCTTTTTATAAGTCCTTAACTACCTCCTCACTGTCAATCCTTCCTCCTAGCTTGGTATCATCCATGAATAGGGCAATTTTACTATGAATACCTATACCAGTATCACTGATAAAGGCGTTAAACAGGACTGGCCCCAACACTGAGCCTTGGGGGCACACCACTAGTGAATGGGCCTTCATCAGACTGCACCCCATTGACCACTATTCTCTGTTTTCTGTTCCTAAGACAATTACCTACTTAACTGACTATGCAGCTGACTGCACCCTGGTCCTCCAACGTTTTCTGCAGGTGGTTGTGCATATCAAATTAAATGCCTTACTGAAATTGAAGTAAAGGAGGTCCAGTGGGTGGCCTCTGTCTAGTTCCCTAGTGATGCAGTCAAAAAAAGTGATTAGGTTTGTTTGGCACAACCTTCCCACCACAAACCCATATTACCAGTCATCCTGCAGATCATTCTTATCTAGATACTCTACCAAGTCTTGTTTTATTAAGTCTTCCATCAGTTTCCTCACTAACGATGTAAGGCTTACTGGTTAATAGTTGCCTGCTTCCTCCCAACTAATCCCTTGTGGAGAAGTACCACAACAGCTCTTCTTCTGTCTTCCGGCACTACCCCCATCCAAAGTGATCTGTTAAATAAATGTGCAAAGGGACCTGACAATTCACTTGCTAGCTCCTTTAGCACCCTTGGCTGTACTCCATCAGGCCCTGGTAACTTGTCTTCCCTGAGTTCATCCTGGGCCTCTCTAATCCTACTGTTGGTAATTTATGGTGCTTCAATTTGTGGAACACCTTTGTCAGCAGCCTTGATGCCATTGTCTGGCACTGGGTCTTTGTGTTCCTCGGTGAACACTGAGCAAAAAACGTTCAGGACAGCGGCCTTCTGCCTATTCTCCTCTACTGCTCTGTCACCATCTTTGAGTCTAAATATTCCTGCCCTTTTCTTTCTTTTTTCTTGTATACAATGTATCAAAAAAAGTGTTTGCTCTCCTTTTTTACACCTTCTGTATGCCAAAGCTCCATTACAGTGTTAGCTGATTTCACCATACACTTTGTTTCTTTGTTCTTCTGAACATAGACTTCCCATGCGCTGCCTTCCTGAGTTCTTTTATAGTTCCTATAGGCTTCCCTTTTGGTTCTGATTGTGGTCCTTACCTGGTTACTGAATCATATTAGTTTTTTGTGTTTGTTCTTTTTGGCCACTGTACTTTGCTCTTAGCTAGAAAATTTCATAGTGGTTGACTTAATTTCTTTTTATTGTGCAAATAAGCAAATGTGCAACAACAGCTTTAGCTTCCAAAACACATCCTGGGTTACGCTGGCATGGTGTCTACACATAAACATAGAAACACAGAATTTCACAGCAGATAAGGACTGCTTGGCTCACCTAGTCTGCCTGTTTTCCCTCCTCCTACTGCTGCATCACTGCAGACCCTACTTGATCTCTAACATATCCCCTCCTTGTCTTATCACTAAAGTTCTCTTATGGCTATCCCATGCATTCTTAAACCCTATTAAAGTTTTACCCTGCCACCTGGCTGTTCCAGGCATCTACCAAACTGCTCCATGAAGAAGTACTTCCTGACATCCCTCTTGTGTCTACCCTCCTCCAACTTCATAGCATGACCCCTTGTCTGTGAGCATCTTTTTTTCTGAAAAATGCTTCTGTCTTGAACCTTAATTATACCTGTAAGGTATCTGAAAGTTTCTATCATATCCCACTCTCCTTCCTTTCCTTCAGGGTTTACATATTGAGGTCCTTTAGTCTTTCCTCATAGGGCTTTTGATGCAGACCCTGTACCATTTTGGTTGCCGTCTGGTGGACCGCCTCCATTCTTTCTATGTCCTTCCAATGATGAGGTCTCTAGAACTGAACATGATACTCAAGGTGTTGTCTAACCAGTGATCTATACAGCAGTAACAGCACCTCCCTCTTTCTACTGGTAATGCCCCCTCCCTATGCACCCTAGCATCCCGCTAGTTCTCCTGACTACCATGTCACACTGCCTAGTCACCTTTAGGTAATCAGATATGATAACCCCCGTGTCTCTTTCCTGTTTAGTGGTCATCAGTACTGCTCTTCCCAATTTGTACTCTGTCCCTGGGTTTGTGTGTTCCAGGTGCATGATTTTGCACTACCTTACACTGAAGCCCAGCTGCCATACACTTGACCACTCATCTAAATTTTTTAGATCTCCTCTCATTCTTTCCATACATTCTGGAGTGTCCACCCTGTTGCAGATATCAGTGTCATCCGCAAACAGGCAGACTTTTCATTAAGCCCTTTTGCAATGTCACTAATATTTATTTATTGAAACATTTCAGCAGAAAAGTACACTGAGCAATCAAAATTGCTTGTCTTACGGTACATCCTGGGGGAAGGGGTACATGTGGGGAAAGGATACATACACAATTGCCATAACAAGTACAAAATACATTTATGAATGCTGGATATTTAATATTGATAAAATAGGTTACAGAGCCAATACAACAGTTAATCACACATACATAATACAGTTAAAATTAGGGTACAGTAAGTTGATACAGCAGATTTGTCACAGATACAGTCAAAGAAAGCAAGTGACTGTATAATCAGTTCATCAGAAGAGCTAATACATAAGGAGACATTAATTGCTTTCGAGTTGTTGACTGGGTGGTGGCAGGATAGAGAGTAGGGATGGAGGGGTTATGTTCAAGTGCAGTTAGTGGAGTAGAAATTAAGTAGGGTGGATGAAATGGATGCAGGCAATGAGGAATGGTGAATTTGGGGGGGGCACATTCCAGATTTTAGGAAGTGGTGCAAGAACCCTGATTGACCTATGGTTGTTGATTGCTGAGGGATTGATAGGGTGTGAGCATTAGTAGATCTGTGTGAGTGGTGGGACGTTGGAGGTAGTGTTAAGGAGGAAGAAAGGTAAGAAGGGAGAGAGTGGAACCAGAATTTAGAGATGAATTTAGCACAGTGAGAGAGAGAAGGCAGTTGCCCAGAGAAGGGAGGGCAAGTGAGCGACAGAGGTGGTAGTAATGAGTGACAGGGTGGGCATCCAGAGGAAAGCAACAGAAAAAGCTGAAGCGAGTATCCAGTTTTGCTAGGGAGGACTTGGAGGCAACACTGTAGACTACATCATAGTAGTCAAAAATAGGTAGGATCATCTTCTGGATCAGTTCACACCTAGCTGTAGGTGAAGGACAATTATGGTTCCTGTACAGTGCACCTAGCTTGGGGCACAGTTTTGACAGGATGGTGTCAATGTACTGTAACCAGAAAAATTGAGGAGCTGATCAAGCAAGACCCCAAGATACCTAAAGAAGGATGTGTCCTCGAGAAAAGTCCCTTCAATGGTGTGATAGGAAGGAGAGGAGTTAAGCCTAGAGAGTCTCTGCCTTGTGCAAAAGGTCATGGAGATGGTCTTCTTGGCATTAAGGAAGAGTTGGTGTGAGCAAAGCTAGAACAGAACTTTGTCAAAGTCCTGCTGGAGCCTGGCTTCTACGTCAGTGGAGCTGTGGCCAGAGGTATGCATGACTGTGTCATCCAGATATATATGTATGGACACAGATGAGCAGATTGTAGAAATGTCATTGAGAAAAATGGACAAAAGTAGTGGGCCTAGAACAAAGCCTTGTGGCACACCAGTGTGGATTTGGAGAGGGGGGCAGAGCTTCAGCTATCCTGACCGATTGTGTTCTACCTGTGAGGTAGGCTCTGAATCAGTCAGTGGCAGAGATGGACAGGCCAACTGAAGTCAGATTCAGGAGGAGGAGGAGTGGATGAGAGACCTTGTCAAAAGCCTTGGCAAAGTCAACAAAAATGGGCAAGGTGATTCGCCTACTGTCCATAACTATGAGGATAGAGTCAGTGAGTCTAAGGAGAGACGTAGTAGTGGAGTGTTTTTCCCTTAAGTCAGACTAAAAAGGTTTGAAGAAGGAGGATTCAGAGAGGAAGGTAGAGAGTTGGACAAGGACACGGTGCTCTTGGAGTTTGGCCAGGACTGGTAGTTGCAAGATAGGCCTGTAACTGTTTGGTGAGGAGGAGTCACTGCCGTTAGGTAGGGGATAACAGTTTCGTGTTTCCATTCTGAGGGAATTTCTGTAAGAGTGAACTAGAGGTTCATAGGCAGGGGTTTCAAGTCAAGTAGCCACAAAACCATATAAGACTTGTCACTTTTTTAGTGGAGATACTCAGTAGTTCATTTTTCCATGAATTTATCTAATTGCTTTTTAAATACTCTCATAGTGGGTGCTTCCACCACTGCAAAGGGTAACATGTTCCATACATTTACTACCCGCTGATTAAACCAATGTCCACATTTAGTGGTTCTAAATTGTTCTCCTTTCATTAAGTTGTTATGTAACCTAGTTCCTCTTAAAGGTTAAGAAGGGCAGCTATGGGGAAGGAGATTGCAGGTGTAGAGAGGTGGAGTAAGTTTGGGTCCAGGTGGTCAGGGGACCCTCCTTTGGCTGGATTGAGGGCAAGGAGAGCTTCCTGAACTTCTGAAGGAGATACTAAGAGGAAGGAGAAACTCCCTGCAGTTGATTGAGTGGTTTGAGTAGGGGAGGTGAGGGTACCAGGAGGGAGGGATGAGAGAAGGGAGGACGCACAAGAGGTGAAGTATTTATTGAATTCAGCAGCGATGGAGGGGTGGTCAGAAATTAGGAATTTTTTTGTCTTTAGGAGCGGGGTTGGAGGTTTAGATGGTGTGGAGAAAATGGAGTGAACTACCTTCCAGATTCTAGAGGAGTTAGCTATGTTTGACTAGCATGAGGAGCTGAAATACTCTGCTTTAGCCAGTCTAATAGCTTTGGTGCAGGAATTTCATAAGGCCGGTTATTTGATGAGATCTTGAGATAGTTTGGAAATTTTATGTACTTTCCAATTGTGAAACATAGAAACATAGCAACATAGACTTTGACGGCAGATAAGGACTGCTAGGTCCATCTAGTCTGCCCATTTCCCTACCTACACGATAGGCCACAGATCCTAGTTAACCAACAGCCTATTTCTTCCTACCCCCACAAGAATTGCCTTATGTCTGTCCCATGCATTGTTGAATTCTCCCACAGTTTTAGACCCCCACAACCTCCTCAGGAAGGCTGTTCCATGTATCCACTACCCTCTCTGTGAAATAATACTTCCTCACATTGCCCCTGAACCGCCCTCCTTCTATCTTTAAATTGTGTCCCCTTGTTCTTGCACGTCTCTTTTTCTGAAAGATGCTACCCTCTTGGACTTTGTTGATTCCACTGAGGTACTTAAAAGTTTCTATCATTTCCCCCCTCTCCCTTCTTTTCTCAAGGGCATACATATTAAGCTCCTTCAGTCTCTCCTGATACAGTTTCTCTTGCAGACCCTGCACCATTTTAGTTGCCCTCCTCTGGACTACCTCTATCCTGTCTATGTCCTTGTGGAGATGGGGTCTCCAGAACTGGACACAGTACTCCAGATGGGGTCTCACCAACTGTCTGTACAGAGGGATAGCAACTTCCTGTTTTCTGCTGCTGATGCCTCTCCCTACATCCCAGTATACCCCCAGCCCTCCCTACTGCCTTCTCACATTGCTTGCTAACCTTAAGGTCATCTGATATGATTACCCCCAGGTCCCTTTCCTTTTGTTGTTATTTTCACCTCTCCACTAGTTGTGTATTCTTCCCTGGGTTCTTGTTTCCCAGGTGCATTATTTTACACTTCTTTGCATTGAATCCTAGCTGCCATACTTCTGACCATTCCTCCAACTATGCCAAGTCCCTTTTCATCATTTCCACGCCTCCTTGTGTATCAACCCTGTTGCAGATCTTTGTGCCATCTGCAAAAAGGCATACTTTTCCTTCCAGTCCCTCTGCAATGTCACTGATGAAGACATTAAAAAGGACTAGACCCAATACTGAACCCTGCAGTACCCCACTAGTAACCCCTCTTTCTTCAGAGTGGACTCCATTCACCATTACCTTCTGTGTCCTGTTGTGCAGCCATTGTTTTACCCAGACTACCACCCTGGGACCCATTCCCAGGCTGGTTAATTTGACTATTACTGTTTTGTGTGGGACTGTGTGAAATGCCTTGCTAAAGTCTAGGTGGGTCATGTCCACAGCCCCTTCCTGGTCTACTACTTTGGTCGCCCAGTCAAAGAAATCTATTAGATTAGTCTGACATGACCTTCCCGTTGTGAACCCATGCTGCCTTGGGTCATGTGCTCCACTGGCCTCTAGGTACTCAACTATTCTTTCCTTCAGAAGTGACTGCATCACTTTCCCTACCACAGAGATCAGACTGACAGGTCTGTAGTTTCCTGCCTCTGTCTTGGTCCCACTTTTGTGAAGGAGAATCACATCAGCCTTCCTCCAGTCCTCGGGTACCACACCATCCTCCCATGATTTATTAAAAAGAGTAGCCAGTGGTTTCACTAGTTCCTCCTTAATTCTTTTAGAATTCTGGGGTGAATTCCATCAGGACCCATTGCTTTGTCCGCCTTCAGTTTTAGGAGTTCTTGCAGAACCCTTTCTTCTGTGAAAGGACTGGGATCGAACCCCTATCAAGAGTGCTTCTGTTAATTGGATTAGGCACTTCTCCCTCCTCTTTTGTGAATACTGAGCAGAAATATTCCTTCAGTATCCCTGCTTTTTCACTGTCCCCCTCTGCCCACCTACCGTTCATTCTATTCAGCCTCCCTTTGTCTTTCTACGCTCGTTGATGTACCTATAAAAGGTTTTATCCCCCTTCTTAACTGAGTTGGCTATCTTTTCCTCAGTTTGGGCCTTTGCTATTCTGACTTCCCTCCCTGCTTCCTTCTGCCTTAACTGGTACAGCTCTCTGTTCTGCTCCTTCTGTGTTTCCTTATACTTCAGGAATGCTATCTTTTTCTTCTTGACTTTCACAGCCACCTTTTTTGAGAACCATAGTGGCTTTTTCTTTCATTTTGATTTGTTTATTTGCTTCACATAAAGGCTTGTTGCCTCTGTGATGGCAGTTTTGATAATTCCCCGTTGTTGCTGCACACCTCCTTCTAGCCTGTTTGCTAGTGCTTTTCTGAGGCACTCTCCCATCTTGCCAAAGTCAGCCCTCCTAAAGTCCAGTACCCTCACTTTTGTATAGCTTGACTCTGTAGCTGAGTTTAACGTAAACCACACTGTTTGATGGTCATCCCTCCCCCTGACATGGGGGTCTGTACACAACCACTGTGCAGATTGTGGTGCCCTTTCCAGTCTCCAAGGTGACCCACAGTGCCTCCTCTCCTCCCTGTTTACTATTTTGTTCAGTTGCTTTTATCCCTTCCTTTACATAGAGAGCTACTCCTCCCCCTCTTCTCCCCTGCCTGTCTCTCCTGTAGGTTATGTACCCTGGTATGTTAACATCCCAGTCATGATTCTCCGTGTACCATGTTTCTGTGACTGCTACGATATCCAGGCATCCCTCTTCCATCAAGCCACCAGCTCAGGGAGCATGTTGCCCAGACTACAGGCATTGGTACTCATTACCCTCCACCTCCTGATGACCTTACTCCCTTTTGCCCCATCCCTGTCCTTCTTGCCTTTGTCACTTTCTCCATTTACCCCTGCCCTTCTCCCTATCGACACCTCTATGTTGGTGTTTGCTGCACTTACTACCCTGCTTATTTGGGGGGGCTAGGATTTCCCTGCTCCTTTCCAGTGCCTCCCCCCTTGACTAGTTTAAATGCTTGCCAATGAAGCATTTAAACCTATCACCTAGGATCCTGATTCCCCTCCCAGACAGATGCAGCCCATCATGCCAGTATAGGCTTGCATCACTCCAGGTGGATCCCCAGTCCCCATGAAGCCAAATCCCTGAGCTCCACACCAGTTTTTCAACCACTGATTGAATCCCATGGTGTGAAACACCCTAGCCTCTCCTATGCCATAGATGGGCAGCACCTCCGAGAAGGTTACCGTGTATGCTACTTGACTAAGCCCCTCCCCAATTCCACAAACTCTTCCTGCACTTCTGTAATCCCTTTCTTAGCCAGGTCATTTGTCCCTAGGTGGACAATGACATCCAGCTCCCTCCCCTGTGCAGCTGCTCTGGCAATCCTGAGGATTCGCTCCCTGTCCCTCCAAGCCATGGCACCAGGCAGGCACCTTACCTCCCTCTCCCCTTCCTCCCCCAGTTCTACCTTCCTAACAATGAAGTCCCCCACCAGGAGTTGTTTCCTTCCCCTGCAGGGTCCCCTGCCACCCTCCTGTGGGTCTCCTTTGTGGAGGTTCCCAGCATCCTCCTTGGTCTCCATTGCTGGTGCCTCCATAGAGGAACCACACTTTGCCAGAATGGCATAGGAATTGTGGAGAGGTACAACTGGAGGGATGCACTCTGTTCCACCACCCTCACCCTCCCTGAGCCCACTGTGGTCCAACCACTGCTCTTTCTTGGCAACCTCTGAGGCAATGGCAGTGGCACTGGTGGTCCCTGGATGGAAGAGGAGGTCCCACAAATCCTGGCCAACTCAGCCTGGAGATGAGCAACCTCCTCCTCAGCCCAGAGAGGTGTCTGCAGATGGGACAACACCGCATCCTCCAGAATGTCTCCCGGAAGACTGCTGCCCACAGCCACTGCACTGCACCACTCCAATCATGTCTTATTTCTGGCCCCTCAACTGTTTGCAATCCTTACTCTTTCCTCTGTTTTTTCTCTCTCTCCTTACTTTCTACGTGTGCCCTTTAGCTCCTGATTGTCCTGTTCTGAGACAAGAATATCCTATATTTCACAGTAGACCACTTACTTGCTCAGAGGCAGACCTCCAGCAGCTAGAGGGGGCCAGACAGCTACTCTTGCCCTTCTAGGATGGTGGGTCTTTGGTGGTTCTGTGATGACTCACTCCCTGCTCCCAAACAGGAAGTTCCTGTTGTCAGTCAAATCCTGTGCCTATAAAAATAGAACTAGCTTTGGGTGGGGGGTGGAGGGAGGAAGGAGGCAATATAGTCCCAGTAGAGAAGTTCAGTCACACAGCAGTCCTTTCTCCTGGTGTCTTCTGCCAAGCTATTAGCAGAATCTTTCTAAGGCAGTCTTTAAATGTAACTTCCTTCTAGTTAAGCCACTCCCCCTACTTACTAGATCTTTCTACAAGTAATTTAAACCTCCAGCTATTAAGTCCTTTCAATCACCTGAGATTTACACCTAGATAACTGTTCAGATACCCATTCAGTTCAGTTAACTCAGACAAACACACACACTTTTTTTTGTTTTGTTTGTTAGTTTTTTTTTTACCCTAAATTAAAGGTTCAAGTACAAAAGTTCTTCTTCTTTAGTCACAGCAGAGAAGTCCAGTCACACAGCAATCCTTTCTCCCGGTGTCTTCTGCCAAGCTATTAGCAGAATCTTTCTAAGGCAGTCTTTAGATGTAGCTTCCTTCTAGCTAAGCCACTCTCCCTACTTACTAGATCTTTCTACAAGTAATTTAAACCTCCAGCTATTAAGTCATTTCACTCATCTGAGATTTACACCTAGATAACTGTTCAGATACCCATTCAGTTCAGTTAACTCAGACAAACACACACTTTTTTTTGTTCTGTTTGTTAGATTTTTTTACCCTAAGTTAAAGATCCAAGTACAAAAGTTCTTCTTCTTTAGTCCCAGCAGAGAAGTCCAGTCACACATCCATCCTTTCTCCTGGTGTCTTCTGCCAAGCTTGCTGGCATGGCATGAATTCAGGGGTGACCCATGGTAGGTGGCCACTATGAACTCAAGTTCTTTTTTAAGGAGCATGCCTATCTCAGACCACAAGGAAGTTGTCCTTAAAGTACAATAGAGCTTGGCCACTAGAATTAGCCGAGGATATTGGTGACCAGTCAACTTGGGCAAGTTCAAGGTGGAGTGGGGCTTGATCAAGGAATCTGAAAGACCATGTCATCAGTATTTTGTGGGGGGGGGTTACGTTGATGTACTTCATGCACAAGATAGATTGCATGGTGATCGCTTAGGGCATCGTGGAGTGTTCCTGATAGTACTATACGGTGAGGGTGGCTGGTGAGGGCCCAATCTATGAGAGTGTGATTTGGAGTTTTGTGGTTTGGGCATGATGACTCATTTATCAGCTGGATGAGATTGAGGGAAGTTAAGTCATTCTGGGTTTTACCAAGGAATGGGAACAAACATTAGTGATTTACATTTACCATTAGATATAATTCTCCATTTGTGATAAGGCTTGTAATGGAGGTAATAAGCTCAACAGTGGTTTTGGCATTCAGTCAGGGGCAACAGTAGATCCCACCTACATAAACAGAGACAGAGAAGAACACTGAGTGCCTTAGAACTACTGCCTCATAAGTAGATGGTATGGCTGAGGATGGGGTAGTAAGTACTTGGACAGTATAGGCATTGTAAATAAACACCTCTCCTCCATGGATCCCCTGGTCTTGGTGGGTGAGTAGCCCTGGATGGAGATGGCAGAGTTGGGAGTGTGCTTGATTAGCCATGTTTCCATCAAAATGAAGATGTCTGGAGTAAAAAAGAAACTATTACTGGTAGGAGTAGGTCACATTTTGGAAGAAGACTACATATGTTTAGATGTATTATCTTAGCCCATGTGGGAAAGGGATGGCTGAAGCAGAGGGGTCAGGCTGTAGGCCTGGTGGCTGGCGCCATGGCCTGTACTTTGGCAGGGGCCTGGATTTGGGCTAATATCACCAGCTAATAACTTTAGCAGAGCAATGATGATGAAGTGGAGTTTGGTGCTTTTGAACCAGGATTTCGAGTCCAGGCTGAAGGAAAAGGATAGGGTACCATGTTCAGGAGGCAACCAGACAGTTAGATGCAACAGGAGGAAGAGGGAGTTTGGTATTTGGGTAACCGAGGTAGATGGGCGGATGGTTGAATGCAACCGATGCTGATTACAGGGTGTTGGGATCACTGCTAATGGAAATTGGGGATCATAAAGGAGAGGGTGGTATCAGTTGAGGGGGCAGAGTGCAGTATGTGGTGGATGGGTTAGTTTAGGGAAATGGGGTAGGAGAACAACAAGCAGACAGGGGCAAGGATCAGTTCAAACAGTGCTATATAAAAATCAGCCAGAGAAAGAGCTGCAGTAATCCATTTCTTAACCCTGTTTAAGGATTTTTCCTAGGGCAATGACATAATAAGAGGAACAGTCCAAGGGCACTGCTCAGTTGGAGATGTAGTCTGTTAAGTTGGCTCCAGGTCCAGTAAAGCAATTTCAGTTTCAGCACCAATCAGAAGAAGGGCACCTTTCTTCAAATTGCACTGTTACCTCAACCTGTGGAGAGCAGGTGGGCGGTTGATGCCTGGAGGAAATACGAACCATGAGTGGATCGATGTGGAGGAGACAATAAAGAGGATCAGTTCCAGTACAGATCCCTGTGGTACTCTGATGGTCACCCTCCCTTCCTTTGAGTGAACTGCATTTACCACCACCCTCAGTCTCTTAACGCTCACCCAATTTCTTACCCAGTTTACTACCTTTCATCCCACTTCTAGGCTACCCAGAATGCTTACTAATCTCCTATGTGGCAAATCCAGCAAGATAGACTGCAACCCTTGGAACTGGACTTGTGCACACTAGCAATGGGTGGCCAGCCTGAAACACAGTCAAACAAACCAGCCAGGGTAGCAGCATACAATATAGATGTACTTAGATCCAGTAGTAATACAAAAGTCACTTTTATTCAAAATAACATGGTTGCTTACAGTAAGACCTGGACCCCTAAAGCTAGGAACCAAACAATTCTTCTTTTCTTTTTTAGACAATATGTTTTAATAAAATTTCCCAACACAGAATCATATCAAGTATCTATAGACTGTGATCATGGAAGAACTAACAAGACCATCTAGTCAAGTAAAATGGAACAATTGACAGAGTGCAAGTACATCAAGGAGCAGGAAACTCATGTCTGCCATGTATGGGGCAAACCTAAGGCAGCTTGTGGTTGAGCCCACCAGGGAGGGGGCTGTTCTGGACTTAGTGCTGACAAACAGGGACAGAATCATGGATGTTGAGGTGGGCAGTCCCTTTTTACCAGTGACCACAGAACTGAGTGGTTTAGAGTCAACACATTGGCAGAAGAAAGCCATTCAAAGATCAAGATCCTAGATTTCCGGAAGGCCAGCTTCATGGAGATGGGAAAACAGCTCAAAATTGCCCTGGCAGCAGAGGATACAGGGGGGAAGGGGGTAGAACAGTGGCTTAGGCTCAAGAGATCCATAGCAGGAGTGACAAGTCAATGTGTCAGATTGCTTAGCATAAGCAAAAGAAAGAAGAGGCAACTGTGGTTCTCTAAGTCAGTAGCCGAGAAAGTGCGAGAAAAAAGTACGGCATTCAGGAAATACAAAGAGACGCAGAAAGAAGAAGACAGAGTGAAATATCTGGAGAAGCAGAGAGAAGCTGAGAAAGCTATCAGATGGGCTAAGGCAAGAACAGAGGAAGGAATATCACAGGCTATTAAGAAGGGAGACAAGACCTTCTTCTGTTACATTAGTGAGAGTAAGACAGGGTTTTAAATAATTGATTAGCAGTTTTTTTCTTGGGGCAATACTAACTGCACAGAAAGCATTTATATAGGTTTTCTGGAAGTGTTATGTTTGTTAAACACAGTGAGGCAAGTGCTATGCATTTTCATAATGTTTTAGAACTTTTATGACCAAAACGCTAATCAATTTTTAGAGTTAAATAAAACCCTGTAAGAGAACCAGAAATGGTATTGTTAGGCTAAAGAAGGAAGAGGATGGGTGGTTAGAGGAGGACTTTGAAAAAGCTGTGATGGAACAAGTGTTTTTGCTCAGTATTTACCAAGGAAGAGGCAGGTGAGTGGACAAGACTCACAAGGAAGTGTGTACGGAGGAGAGGTGAACACCAGCCTATTTATGGTGGAGAAAGTCTTGGAGGAACTAGGGAAAGTAAAGACAGACAAGGCAATGGGACCAGATGGGATTCACTCTAGGGTGTTGAAGGAACTCATTTAAGTCCTAGCAGGTCCACTGACAACCCTCTTTAACCAATCACTAGAGATGGGGGAGGTACCTCAGGACTGGAGGAGGGCAGAGGTGCTTCCCCTGCGCAAGACTGGAAGTAGGGAGGAGGCAGGTAATTACAGACCCGTAAACTTGACCTTAGTGGTGGGGAAGCTGATGGAGTCCCTGCTTAAGGAGAGAATAGAGAAGTTCCTGGAGTCAAGTAGTGCAAAAGACCCAAGACAGCATGGATTCACTGAGGGTAAGTCCTGTCAGACTGATCTTATCAATTTCTTTGACTGGGTGACCAGACTGATGTATCAGGGAGGGGTGGTGGATGTGGCTTACCTGCATTTCAGTAAGGCCTTCAACACTGTTCTGCATAGATGATTCCTTAACAAATTGGGGAATCTGGGTGTGGGCTCTAAAGTAGTAAAATGGGTTGGAAACTGACTAAAAGGCAGGAGCCAGAGGGTGGTAGTAAATGGCATAAAATCAGAAGGGTGGGAGGTGAACAGCGGGGTTCCACAAGGATTGGTGTTGGGTCTAGTCCTATTAAATGTCTTCATAAGTGACATTGCAGAGGGACTGGAGGGGGATATATGCCTGTTCTCAGATGACACCAAGATGTGTAACAGAGTCAACACACAGGAGGGGCTAGATAAAATAAGAAACAACCTAAAACTACTTGTGGAATGGTCAAGGGTTTGGCAGTTGGATTTCAATGCTAAGAAGTGCAAGATAATGCATCTGGGACACAGAAACCCAAGAGAAGAATACAGGATGTGGGGGGCACAGTCTAGCCACCACAAGTCAGGAAAGAGACCTGAGGATTATTATATCCAATGACCTGAAGTCAGCCAAACATGCGTAAAAGCATTGGGGAAGCAAATAGAATGCTGGGGTGAATAGGAAGAAGCATAACCAGTTGGAGGAGTGAAGTGGTGATGCCACTGTATAGATCACTGGTGAGGCCTCATCTGGAATACTGTGCCCAGTTCTGGAGACTGCATCTTAGGAAGGACAAAGACAGAATGGAAGCAGTACAAAGAACAGCCACAAAAATGATACATGTACTGTACCACAAGCCTTATGAGGAAAGACTCAAGGAACTTAACATCTATTCACTGGAAGAGAGAAGGGAGAGAGGAGCTATGATAGAGACTTTCAAATACCTTAGAGAAATAAACAGGGGACAGGAGGGAGCATATTTCAGAGAAGAAAGTGCACAAGGACAAGGGGACATAGCATGAGGCTGGAGGGAGGGAGACTTAGGGGGAATGCTAGGAAGTATTTTTTTAATCTTCTTTATGTTTATTAATTTTCTGTGTAAGCAGACAATTCGATGTGCTTACGTAACTGGATGAGATAATATGAGATAATGGTTGTGTAACTTGATTTGCTTTGTGGCTTTCTGCCTCTCTATCCATGAGATATACCACCCTGTAGGGGTACAATGCAAGGAACCCTAGAGGAGGGGTTCCCCCCTACAGGTGCCTGGAATGAATGTGTTGGCTAAAGGTAGGTTAGGAAGAAGCCCAAAAAGAATACCTAAGATGTCACACTTTGAAAATGATTAATTAATTATGTGAAGAGTAGGGCTAACTTCCTAAGGACAGAGAAGAAAGCCGGGGCCACCATCTGCCTCCATCCAACAGAGGAACCTAACTAACTAATGTGAAGAAAGCACTAAATCTAACTAATATTATGTCCATTGGCATGAAAGAGAGGAAAAAACCCCTTTGAGGAGCAAATCTCTGGGAATCCAAGGCCTAGGTCGCCTTCCCTCCAGGTGGATGACGTTTGATGCGAGGGCATAAGTTGGTAAAGAGAATGGTTCATAGATGAGGGATCTAAGTAGTGAAAAGTAATGAAATAGACATGAGTAGGGAAGATGATGAAAATAGGGAAACTCCTTGAAAGAAAATACGATTAAATATGGAACATGAGGCTGCGCATGTCTTAAAGGAATGGAGGCAAGGATGAATACGGATGATGATGATTGCCACAAGAGGGTGGCAGGATGATGCGGTAGCGTGAGATCGAATGAGAGGTTCGCCTGATTGAGTGGTACACCTGATTGAGCAAAGTGAGGATGCAGACACCGAGGTTGATGAGGTATGAACATTCGATATGAACAATTAGCTTCTAATGTTGTGGGCGATGAATAACATAGGATTCAACAGAGTGATGCAGTAATGAGGGTCCTTGACAGGAGACATACTCCAAGGCCACTAAGGCATATCTGGAACCAGAGAGTATGCAAACTATATGGGCGATATGCTTGATTGAGTAATGTGACTAAGTAGACTCCTTGAAGGAGGTAGATTCTGAATGAATAGAGAGATGTGAATAAGGACGCTTCTTAAAAGGAGGTAGATTCAGAAAGGAATGAGAAAGGAACTTGAATGATGGTGGAGAGCCTTTAGCCTGCCTTTAACAAGGGGTGACAGACAGGAAGGCATGGTTCTTGAGTGGAGGTAGAATTGAATCGAAGTAACAGTGATGGATGAGGAATGAGGCCATGAGTGGAGTGAATCCTTGATGACTGGCACTAGAAAAGGCATGCCTGGAACTCGTTATGCTAAGAAAAGTAAAATAGGAATGGATGAGGTATGAAGATGGATTGAAGCCATGGAAGCTGGAGCAGAAAAGTGAAGTATGAAAGGCCGAAGGATGGTAAGGATGCAATGGGTTAGCAAAGGACCCCGCTGGTAGGAAGAAAACTGCAATACAGTGAGTCAGAGGAGGTCAGACGGAGTCACCAGAGCATAATGCTATGGAGGCTGGTAAGCAGACCAAGCTGAGTCAACCGAGGCATGGTAGGATAGGGAACTCCAAAAGAAAAGCACAGGAGAAGCGGAGGAGGCAAATGGAAGGACACGGATTGAGCATTTGAAGTGAAGGAGAAGACCCATATGGAGGCAGGATGATGGGAGAGGGAAAGAATTCCAAAGAAGGACAGAGTAAAGAAGGATTTAGAGGTAGCAGGGTCCCAAGGAGGGCATGCTCGAGGAGTTGATGAGAGATAGTAGATAAGAGGAGCAAGGATGGGAGGGAGGAAATCCATGTAGGAGTCAGAGGGACAAGGGGTATCCAGATGCGCTTACGGGGATATTCCAGAGTTGCTAATGAGGAGGCAAAGAATACGGCAGACTGGCTAGGTGGAGTGATGCTCTTGATTGAGCGATGCGAGTGAGCAGACACTGAGGTTGAAGAGGCATGCTTGATTATGCGATGTAAATGATTAGACCCTGAGGTTGTAGTCAATGAGGTAGTACGGAATTCAGTGATAGGAATGGTAGAGTAAGTGATGTAAATAGACAAGCTGTGAGGTAATGCTGAATGAATGAAGATTGGATTTATGAACTCGATATGACTGGAGTTATGAACTCTACACATACGGAAGGATGGCTGTGGTTGATAGGCAGTATAGGAGATATGGTAGGGACGCCCAAAAGAAATATGGACAGAAGGCCATGAATGGAGTGAATCTTGAAGAGCAGGTACAGGATCAGAATAAGAGGAGACAGAAATGAACATGAAAATAACTTGAACGAAGGTATCGTGCTCCATGGAGCGACACGAAACATGATCCACCTTGAAAAGATGCATACTGCGAGGCCAAGAAGGCGAGACAAGAACCAGAGGGTATGCGAATCAGAAGGGAAGCACAGGACGACGATCAATGGGAGATGAATCAGATGATGTATGATGAGGAGGGAAGCCATGAGTGGAAAGAATCCAAGATAGTTAGAACTAGAATGAGCGATAGGCTGAGGAAGGTAACAGGAACGGATGAGGCATGATGAGGGACTGACGTCATGAAGGCAGGTACTGGAAAGCGAGGTGTGAAAGGACGAAGGATGGTAGGGAGGTCAATATGGTAGCATAGGACCCAGCTGGTACAGGATGAGAACTGCACGGGGGGGCGAGTTGGATTAGGCGGTATATGATCCATGATAGGTATGGCCAGATGGAGCAAGGGAATAGCGCAGACATGGCAGTGAACCATGGCAAGGCATACTGAGAGAGAGACTGAATCAGATGAGCAGGTCAAGGCCAGGTATCATGGAGCTGAGGGGGCTAATGAGTCGAAGGATCTCCGATGAAGGGAGCGATGATGGACGACATGAAGCAAGTAGACTCCGTGAAGGAGGAAGGCTCCACAAGGGGGCAGGAAGGTGAGCCGGATGAGGTGGCACGTAGGCCCGGTTCGATGGAAGGTCAGATGGAGTCAGCCATGGACGGGCCCAAGGATAGGAATGGCAGAGCAAATGAATAGATAAATCATGGCACGATGGGATAGAAGCCATGACTGGACTGAATCCTGGATGACTGAGCTAGTTGAGAGAGCCGAGGAGAGGGAGCAGAACGAGGGCACGCCGAAGCAGGAGAAGTTAGTGGGGAAACTGAGGTAGGAAATAACAAAGCTCAGAGTCAAAAACCATAGCCTGATGGAGACAAACTGGCAGGCAAAAGATGGAAGAGGGTACAGAGACATGTGAGAAATGCAACGGAGGTAGGAGGCCAGACTGGGATGACAGTGTAGAAGCACCATCTAGAGGCGAAAAGAGGGAGCACACCATAATCAGGGTCCAAACAAAAGCACAGAAAAGGGGTGCGAATAGGGAGCTCATTCTAGGAACTGGGAACGAGCAATATAAACTGGCAAAAGTCACAAGGGACAGGGAACACAAACGGACCCCCCCCCAACTGCTAGGAATGCCATATAGCGGTAGGAATACCCCACACGAATAAGCCGCAGTCAGCACAGCATATCCCACATTCCCCATAATGGAGGAGCCAGGGTCAGACACAAAAACCAGGAAAGCACTGAACCAGAGGCTAGAAAGAGTCCCTATCACCAACCATGCAACAGAGGGAGGAACGATGCAGGAGACAAAGACAAACTTACAGTGCACAGTGGTGAGGGGACAATCCGGTCAGGTCACTGGGAAAGTCCGAGACCATACTGAACTGCGAGAGAGCAGGCTTCCAGGTGTGCGAGCATGGCCAGCAGCCAGATGGCAATGAACAAATGAGCGACGGGAAGAGGCAGAGATGAGCAGCCACAAGGGGTGGCAGGTAGAACATGTAGAAGTCAGGGGAGGAAGGGTATGCAGATTTGCCCATGATCCAGATGTGCTCATGAGGAGACTGAAGATAATGCGGACTGGCTCGATTGAAGAACTGCAGTAGGGTGAGCTGGAAGAAATATTGATAGCATGCCAAGCCACGGGTCGATGATGATGATGGAGTGAAGCCATGAGGAGATTGAATCCATGATGGCCGGTACGAGATAATTCAATGATAGAAATGGATGAGGAAGCGAGTAAAAGGCTCCTCGAAAGAAGGTAGACTCCAAGACCAAGAAGGCAGAGCTGGAACCAGAGGGCAGTTTGAGCGATCGATTGGAGCAAAATGGAAGATGATGGTGTGAAGCCATGAGTGGAGTGAATCCATGATGGCAGATACGAGGATAAAGCATAGTGAATGAGGACCGGAGTAAGGAGCTTGATACATGCAGCAGGAGGGCCTTGATAAGGTGGCATAGCAGTTAAGGAAGACCAGAGTGATGAACCTGATAGCTGGCCTCGGAGGGAATCCATGAAAACTGGCGAGAAGACAGGAGTCAGGAACTTGATCAAGCGATGTGAGAAAGTAGAGAGAAGTGAGGAAGCAGACATGGAGGCCAATAAGACAGGCTCAGAACTAGATGGGCGGAGTGAAGCCATGAGTGGACGGAATCATCGATGGCTGGTATGAGATAAGGTAAAAGAGGAACGGACGAAGTACGATGAGGCTGGGAAACCCGGAAGGCTGGAAGTGGCAAGGCTTATGAGATACAATACTGAAAACTAGGCAGGAAGTGTCCGAAGCTGATCGTGGATGGTCAAACGGCACCACCTGTGGGACAGGAGGAGAACCTGCCTGTGAGAGCAGAGGAATCCTCCAGAGTCAGGTTCCCAGGTACGTCTGGACTAATAGATATGATATAGAAGCCAGTAGAGTATGCCAGATAACTGTAGATGCCTCACAGATAAAGCTTCAAAGAGTAAACTTATGTAACAGAAGATGGCCATGCATCCAGACCGCCAGGGTAGGTACGTGAGAAGGTGAATGTGATGCAAGGATAAGCCGAACTGACATGGGTAAAAAACAGAAAATAGCACTGAGGTATGAATGTTGAGAAGGAAAAACGAGCCATAGGAACCGAAAGGATACCCACTGAGCAATAAATATGGGAGAAAGAATACTCAAATTAGGGGGAAGATACTACACTAGAATTAAATCCAGAAGTCCCTCAATCTGGACACATTCAGAAACAATTATCACAGTAGTTGAATTTAGAGCAAGATGAGGCAAAATAATGTGGGGAATGGAGCCTATAGGTAAAATGGTGGACTGGGCAGAAATGACCAGCAGGATGATAGAGGGCAGAGGAGAACTGCAGAAAGGCAATGCAAGGGGATCGAGAAATTAGCAGACCAGAGCGGAGGGTAGAGGAACCGAGAAACAGAGATGCTTTGGGAGACACAGCCACCAGGAATGGATTGCGGCCTAGGAATTGAGCATGGCCCGGATGCCATGGAATCGTACCCGAAAAACGGAATGAGTAGCAAGCAGAGAGGCAAAAGCCATGTCAAGGGAGAATGCAGGTCACCGGAAGGCGGGGTCATGGCCAGAGAGCCACACAGCAAAACGGGAGGGTGCCAGAGAGGATCCCAGGAGCAGCAGACCACGGAGAAGGTAGAGAGCCAGAGGCAGCCTTAGGAGAAACACCCGGCAGGGAGCACAAACGAGTGGTCCAAATCAGGCAGCTGCGGTCTCGTGGCATGAAGCCTCACAGGAGTGGCAGGAGCAATGGCCCCAAACAGTGGGAGCAGCACAAGAGAGGTACGGGGGTGGGGGGGAAGAACAGAGGCAAATGGATGGAACAAACACCAGATGGGAGGAGCGGGGGGGAGAGCCGGGAGCCGAGCACCTGTGGGTGGGGGGTTGAGAATGAGGAGCCAAGTGGGGTGGAGAAACGATGCGGTAGGAGCAAGCAAAGCAGACTGCTCGATGAGGGAACATGAGAGGAGTCCCAGGAGAAATACTGTAGCCGGTAAATCGAGCAAGAACAGCTGGTGGGAAAACAGAGCAACAAAAGGCACAGCCAATGTGGCCTCGTGCTGCCACGAGAAAGAATCCTGGCGAGGCCCAGGATGTTTGTAACATTTTAAACTCAATGGGGGAATGACATTGTTGCTCCGACCATTGAACCACGGGCTTAAAGCCCTCCCATTAACATCCACAAATCTCATACAGGGCCTAGGAAACAAATGTTCACATCCACAAATAGTTGATATAATCATTGCTTTACCCATGTATTCTGGTACAGTAGGAACAGGGAGGTAATACAGGACAAAGGGTCCTGTAATATCAAGTCCCAAAAGTCTCTCAGTAATTACCAGCCTCTTCAATGGTATAGGGTATGTCCATTAGTGAAATTTCAGTCAAAGATATTAACACAATCCTCAGATTGCTATTTAAACCTGTCGCATGACTAGGGAGTAAATCTGTATCAGTAATGACCCCTAGTGCAGTCATCCCCCCACAAGCATAGCAAAAGTGCTTACATACCATGGAAACTTTACTATGAGATAATACTAGTGAGTTAAGATTACACTAAGCACTTGTACAGCTCTGGAGCATCAGGATAAAACACTATCGGCTCAAAACATTGTGGCATATGGCGCATTATGAAGGGATTCAAACTGACGGTCCCACGACCACCTCGTGGCAATAATGCCACATACCTAAAATTCAGTTCTAGTTATACATTCCCTTTCATTGTGCTGTCTAAAGTGTTTAGCATGCTAATTAGGAGGTAAGCTTTTCACCTCCCCAGAAAAACCCAGAACCAGAACTAACATTTTAATCAATAAAGAACTTCAAGTAATATTAATTTTAAACTTTTAAACTTCATAGTCCAGACCTAGTCCCCAGTTTTGTGCAACTCACTGTTCAGGTTCCTGTTAAGTCAAAACACAGAGGCATGGTGAGGGCCCACTGAGCTGCAGACTCTCCACCACCAACTTGGAGCCCCACGAGTCACAAAAGGAAGTGGGAAATTCCGAGGCCAACAAGTGGCTGCTGCACTGCATCCAGTATCTTCCTTGCAGTGTGGTTCTGAGGAGAGAAAACGGGATGCCAATCAATGATTGCCCGCTGAGCTCCTAAAGATGTACTACTCTGGTGGCTGTAACAAGCTCCTCATGGGTCCCAAAGTCCTCGAATCCCCACCATTGCAGGGCACGACTGGTAGGTGCTCGATCATCAAACCAGCCGGCTGCTCTCAATCTTCAGGGCTGCTGAGTGTCCTCGTAGAAAGCTTTGTTCTGCTACAACAGTCGCTTCATGGGTCTGAAATCTCTCGGTCCCAGCCAATGCAGTGCATGACTGGAAAGCTCTCACCGGGCAGGCCCTCAGATCAGTCCCAATCTTCAAGGCCTCCTAGCATCCTCTCAGTGGGCTGTATTCTTCAGTCATGTAAGCCACGGTAGCTTGGCTCTCCAGTCTCTGAATCAGCTCCTGGATCTTTGAGTCCATCACCCACCTGAGCTCGAGCATAGCCTGCCAAGGTGTATCTGTCTGGACCTTTAGGTTATCAGGCCCATTATTACTTGTGAGGCCTATGTCCCCAGTGTAGTGTGCCATTAGATCATTCTGCGATCTCTGCAGTTTGCCTTTTGCTTTGACATAACAAATTTGGTATCGACGGATTCAGAAAAGTCTACTGCACCAAGACTTGCTATTGTTTTTCAAGTAAAGTACCATTTAGATTGTATTTTTTGTCGAATTTGCCATCTCAAGTGGGAGAGACTGCAGGAGTACATCCAACCTAGAAGATGGCTCTCTGGCACCCCCTAGGAAGTTTTTTTCATAGACGGGGTGGTGGATACATGGAACAGCCTACCAGCAGAGGTGGTGGAAGTGAAAACAGTACAGGGATTAAAAAGTGCATGGGATAAGCATAAAGGCACCCTTCTGTACAGCAGAGTGGGGGAAAGGCAGTCCAGGTAAGAATAGGGATCGCTAAACCAAGTAGGGAAATGGGCAGACTAGGTGAACTGTATGGTCTTTATCTGCTGACAGATTCTATGTTTCTAAGTCTCACCTTCCCCCTTCCCAGGTCCCCAAATGACCCAACAACCGAACCCCATCAACTAGCCCATAATGAGAAAGACCCTGCTACATCTACCCTGTCATCTAGAAAAGACACATGGTAGCCCTTTAGTAACTCCAGAATATTTAACCCCCCATTACCCATACTAATTCCCTGTAAACAGTCAGTAAGTTTAACAGTAAAAGAAGGCATGATCAAGCTGACAAAAACAAGTGAACATCACAGTAAGGAAACATTAAGCAGGTCAGAGAGGCAAACAACTGTAAAATGTCCACAACAACTAAAAATAGAAACATATATCTTCAGAAACCAGTATAGGCATGGGGCTAGGCAGTCAACATTCACAAGGCATCACTTCCATATGGCATACCACATCAGGCAAACTGGAATGAAAATGTTCAGATGGAAACCCAGTATGCCAAGTTCAGTCCCAAAATCAAGCCCTGCATTGGCATATGTTCTGCTGAAGTCCTAACCCAAATGAATGGCTCATTGCCAGCCCAGGTAACATAAAACAGAAACATAAAATCTGATGGCAGATAAGGACTGCTTGGTCCACCTAGTCTGCTCATTTCCCTACCTATTGGATAAGCTGCAGATCCTAGTTAACAGCCTACTTCCTCCTTCCCCCCACTAGAATTGCCTTATGTCTGTCCCATGCATTCTTGAATTCCCCCACTGTTTTTGACTCCACAACCTCCTCAGGAAGGGTGCTCCATGCATCCACAACCCTCTCCATGAAAAAATACTTCCTCACATTACCTCTGTAGCAGTGCTCTAGCACTGGACTAAGACAAAACCACCTCAGCCCTTTAGGCATCACTGGCTGATGACAGATCGAGTGGAAAACCCCCGGAAAATGCAATCAGACTCCTGAAGGATGCAGAGGAGCCATGCAGATCTCCAGCCCCAAGAGGTCCCTTCTCAGGTCAGCCAGGCAGCTGGGGTAAATCAAAGAATCATCCATTGCAGAGGGAGTGCGAACCCTTGCCTGGAACAGCAATTAAAAACAAAACAGAGTACCGCTTGGAAAAGCTAGCAAACTTCTAGGAAGCAAGCACTCCTTAAAGGGACAAATCCGGGGGATTAAAACCAGGCCCCCCCCACTGCAGATAAAGTCCTTAGCAGGCAAATCAACAATAATAGTCTATGAGGGGACAGAGAAAAGTAATGCTAACAGGGAATAAACTAGCAGAAAGAGGGTACCCATAGCAGCCAATGTCATAACCTGGGAAAAAGCCCCAAGTCCAAAAGTCACTTGAAAAGGTCTGATAGATTGATTTTAAGGTCAGTTGCTGCCTTCTCTGGCATCTCAAAGCTAATCCAGCTCCCATCCAGCAGCACTTGGAGTGTAGTGTGGTACTGCATCCGAAATTTAATATTGGCAGCTAGCAATTTGGAGACCGTTGGATGAAACACTGCTCCCTGATGGGGGAAATGACAGGTGCAAATCATGAACAATTCGGAAGTGCTGTCCCTCTCAGATTACTTCCTTGAGATCCTAAAACTTCCTTGAGATCCTTGACTTTAAATAAAACATGTTGTTTATCGAGGTAGTTTAAGAGGCAGCAAATGAGCTGTCACGGACAGGATCCAGGATCAGGCATGGGGTGTAACGAGCAGTGGGCCTGTTCTACCACACATGATGGGCCATTAGGTGAGGGTCCCACCATTTTCTGTAGTAGTTTCTGCATGAATACAAAAGTCTGGAGATCTTCTTCCCCTTCTGGAAGCCCCATTATTAGCAGATTATTCTGATGGGACTGACCCTCGAGATCCTCCATCCTCCACAACTGCTGCCTTTAGGAAACCACCTTAGGATCCAAACAATTTCTCCATTCCTCTAGAGATGAGGTAAGGGCCTCGACATTGTCAATCTATTGATTCAAGTAGTCCATGGAGGAGCACAGTTTTTGTAGCTCTTCCATGAGAAGCCACACCAAACTTTGTAAGGGACCCGTCTCCTTGAGGAATCTGTCCTCTGTCAGCACCACAGATGCGGATGAAGCACTGGAAGAGCCCACAGCCTGGTGCTTAGAATGCTTCCCCCATTCAGTAGTCAGCAGGGGAGTATGACAAGGGAGTAAATTTTTAATTTCCACTCTTATGTCATAGCTCAAAATGCAATCATCCAAAATGCACCACAGGTTAAGGTGAGACAGTCCTTACTACTGTTTTGGCAGGCACTGCGAAATAAAGGCAAATATTAAAGCTGAAAGATAGGGTAGGCAGGAGCTGTGAGCAGGCACGTCATATCTAGCTGCCATTATGTGACATCCCCCCAAAACGATTCTTCTAAGGAGGTGGGGTTGTAGGATGAAAGCAGCCATTTTAAGCTTGATACAGTAATTGAAAATCAAGTTCTTCAGACACTCGGTCAAAGAAATCTATTAGATTCATTTCAAAAGACCTCCCCCTGTGAATCTATGCTGTTTCAGGTCCCATAAGCCACAGGGTTCCAGGTATTCTGCTATCCTTTCCTTCACTAGTTTTTCCAATAATTCCCCCTACCCCACCGTGAAGTTAGGCTGACTGGCCTGTAGTTGCCAGCCTCCTCCCCACTACCACTTTTGTGAAGTTGGACTACATCTGCCCTCCTTCAGTCCTCTGGTGCCACTCCCTTCTCCAGTGAGAGACTGAACAAGACTGTCAGAGGTGCAGCCAGCACTTCCCTGAGTTCTCTCAGTATCCTTGGATGGAGCCCATATAGCCCCATTCTTATATCCACGTTCAGATTTGTGAGTTCCTTCAAGACTCTCTTCTCTGTAAATGGACTAATGTCAACCTCCCTTCCTTCGATGCTCCTGTTTCATATCTGTGGCCACTCGCCTTCCCCTTCCCCTTCTTCTGTGAACACTGAAAAAAAGTATTTGTTCAAGATGCCTGCATCTTCTTGCCCCCCCCCCCCCACACACACACACGCGATCCTCCCTTCCCTTCTTAGTCTTACAATCCCTCCCCGGTCCTTCTTGTTTTTCTTACTTACCTAAATAATGCCTCGCCCTCTTTTTTAATTTCCTAGATTATTTTCTCCTCTGGTTGTGCCTCCTGAATGCTAACGTTTTTGCCCTTAGCTTCCTAGCCACCTCCTTAGAGAAACATAGCGGCTTTTTTATTTCATCTTGCCTTTGCTTACTAGCCTGATGCAGAGAGTTGTTGCTTTTTTTATGTCCCCTTTTAGTTTCACCCCAAAGTTCCTCCACTCCACCCAAGTTCCCCCCCCCCCAGGCATCCATGAGGCATTCGCCCATTTTTTTAAAAATCGACTCTCCTGAGGTCCAGGAACCTTGTGTGGTATTCTGCCGCAGTATTGAACCACACAATATGGTGATCACTGATCCATAGATGGCCACCCACTGTGTCGTCTGCTATACTGTCCCCATTAGTACAATGTCCAGTATCACCCCCCCCATGAGTGGGCTCCCTAACTAGTTGCCTGAGAAATGCCCCCTGCAGGGAGTCCAGGATGTCCCTGCTCCTAGCTGAAGCTGCAGCTAAGATGTTTCAATCCACAGTACATCTGGCAGATTGAAGTCCCCACCAGCAGCACCTCCCCCTTTTTTGCCATCTTTTGGATGGCTTCCCCAGCACCTTATCCAACCCCACCCCCCAGTGCTGGAGGTCTGTAGATCACACCAGTGTGAACAGTGGCTCCATTCTCCATCTCAAGGATGATGCAGAGTACCTCTGCCCCTCCCTGTACCTCTGTTGCTTTTATGTTAGCTCTCACATAAAGAGCAGCTCCTCCGACTTTTTTCCCCACCCTGTCCTTTCTGAACAGAGTGTAGCATGGTATGGCTATATCCCAGTCATGTTTCTCTGTGCACCATGACTCTGTAATAGGTACAATGTACATGTTTCCCTCTACAATAATGACCTCTAAGTCTGGAGTTTTATGGCACATATGGCCTTCCATCTTCTTTTACCACCCTGCTTGCCAACACCCCATTTTCCCCATTTGCTTTCTCTCCTTACTGCCTCTGTTCTAATTCCCAACTTTCTTCAATACTACTAATTTCTTTTTCATTCTATTAGGTGCCCTTGGGTATTTTTCTCCTTTAAAGTAATCCCTGCTGCCTACTCCAGTTTTTTTCTTTGGGGTGGCAATAGTTTATGTCTACCTGCTTTCTTCTGCCACCACCATCAGTTAGTTTAAATGCGTGCCAATGTAACATTTAAACTGTGCCCTGAGGACTACAGGCCCTTCCCAGACAATACAAGCCATTTCCCCTGTACAGGCCTTTATCCATCCATGTGTGACTCTAGTCCCCAATGTAGCCGAACCCCTCCTCCCAGCACCATTTCCTCAACCTCTGGCTGAAGCTCCAGGTATGGAGTACCCTATCCTCGCCACCCTGTTGTAGACAGGTAGCACTTCAGAAAAGGTCACCAAGCTTGCTACATGTCTAAGACCCCTTCCCACACTGCCTGAACTCTTTCTGTACTATCCACCCCATCCCTACACTGGTCATTTGTCCCCAGATGGACAGATACATCCAGCCCTCCCTCCCTTCCGTCCCACTGCTCAAGCGATCCTGAAGATGCTTTCTTCTTCCCTCCAGACTATAGTGCTGGGTAGGTACTTAACTTCTGTCTCCCCCTCCACCTCCCTTACTGTCTCCAAATCTATCCCACTCATGATGGGGTCTCCCCAAAAGAGTTGCTTTCTTCTCCTCTGGGATCCTCTGCCACCCTCCTTTGGGTATCCACTACAGAGGATCCCCACATTCTTCCAAGACACTACCTCTGATGCCTCCATGGGATGGTCCTACACTGCCAGAGTAGTGTAGGAGTTGCGTAATATAAATATATGTGGGATAAGCCCCTGAATCACCACCCTCACCCTACACAAGCCCACCGTAGTCCAGACACTCTTCGTATCAGGCATCCTTTGGAGTAGTGGTGTCAGACTTGGTGGTCGCTGTGTGGGAAAGGAGGTTCCCCGAATCCTAGGCAACTCAGCCTGGAGTCTATCAACCTCTGTCCTTAAACCTGACAGGTGTACACAGATGGTGTAGCACTGCAGTCTCCAGAAGGTCTCCCTTAAAACTGCTCCCCCACTGTCATTGCACTGCCCCGCTTCCAGCATAATTTCTACCTGGAAATACTTTATCCCTTCTTCCATGCTTGGTCCCATGTCACCTGCTTGTCCCTTTTTACTTGCTTCCTGACCCCTTTTTCCCTGCTAGGGTTTACCCTCCTTAGCTAGTAGTATCCTGTAGTATTAATGTATCTCCCCCTATTCCTTTCTGCTTTACTAGCACTTATACCTTCCCTAGCCTTGCTTCCTGACCTGCATAGTTTTTTGTTATATATAACTCCATTTATAGCTCTATCCCATCTAGGACTAGTCACCTATTCCCAAATTTAATCAGATATAGTCTATCTCTGACTTTTTAATCATTTTGTATACTTTCTGTATCCCTACCCTAGAATGGGCTTTTCACCTATTCCCAAATTTATTCTACCTTTGACTTTCCCCTCACTCTTGCAGTATTGCTACAACAGGAGGGACCAGGATGCTGTCCTCTGTTGTGTGGCAGACTTCCTGCTTCCCTGCTTCCTTGTGATGCTGTCTGCTGATGCCAGACACCTATACCACTCCTGCACTGCTTCTGTCACTCACTGTCAAGGTGCAGAGTGTCTGGTTGCTGGCTCGCTCACTGAGCTGACTCTGGTGGTAGACTCCAATGTCCTTTGTGCTTTTGTCCTTCAGGCTTGATGGCCAGGGCATTAAAGAGTAGAGGGCTGTGCAAGACAGTTCCTGAGACTGGTGCTCTGGAGAGCAGGGAGGCCTGGTCTCTTAAGTGGGTCCCGCCCCCCAAATATGTTGCTTGTAAAAGCAGAAGCAAAATGGATCTGGGGCACACCTGACTGCTTTCACAGGTCACATGCCCCTCCCATTTAGCTGTCTCAGCTACAGTAGGAGTTAAATGATGTGAGGAAGGGGAGGGGAGCTGTAACTGCTTTCCTATGTTCCTCTCCCAAATATGCTGCTTCTAACAGCAGAAACAAAATGGACCTGGGGAACACCCAATTCTGCTTTCACAGGTCATAGATCCCTCCCATTTAGCTGTCTGAGCTAGCAGTTAAGGGTATCCCATGACCTGGGCGACTGCAATTTAATGCCTACAAAAACGGTGATTCAGTCACGGTGCATGTAAATGGGGCTACAAACCTGGGAGGGTGACCGGATGGGAGAGTTTGTGGATAAAGCAACAGGTGTTGCTACTTATATACGTGCATGGGGAGGGGGGTGAGCATGCTCAGCAAGGGGCGGGAGGGTTGTGAGGGGTGGTGCCACAGTGAGCTGCTGAGCTGACCCTATGGTATGGTGGGTGGGTTTAGGGCTACAGTTGTGAGGGTACTGGGTTCGGGTCCAGGCAGAGGTATGTTTTGTTGTGTCCGGCCAAAACTTATTTCTTTATTGTGGTTTTGCCCCCCGAGACACACACCCCCTGGAGTTGAGAATCCTTCAGTAGGGGTGTGGAGGATCAGCCCCACAGGAGGGGTGCTGGGGTTCAGCTCACCGCATAAAGTATTAAAGTCCAAGTCCCCAGCACAGTTTTGCTGTGCACCAGTGGGTACATCACTGACATTTGTTTGGGGTGATGTACGGTCTCCCTAACTGCGATCACCTTTCGACGCTCGCCATTATGACATAGAACCGCAGTTAAGAGATGGGAGAAAGGGAGCAGTAGCTGCTTTTCCCTGTTCCTCTCTGTCACTGACCCCCAGTTCATCTCTGTCACTCGCTCCACCTAGCATTTCCCTCCATCCCCAGAGCTACTATTTTTTTAAGCAAAATTTATTGCATATTTACACAATAAAAAGAAATAGAGGCACACACGATGTGGACTAGTGCATCTTTATTACCACAGTCCTGCGAATACAAGAGATCAGTCCTGTCTTCTTCACCTAAAAATGACTACAGTATTTAGTTTAGTTTAGTTTAGTTTAGTTTATTGTTCTAGGAATTACTACCTTTGAGCCAGAAGCTCTTTTACAAAGGTTCCACGTCAATTAGGTACAGTACAAAAGGTTACATAGATAACACAACACTTTGTGTTGTGTCAAGCGCAAGAAAACAGATACAAATACATATCAAATCACTTGTGCAAAAGGACATGAGATATCAATAATCACATTATTATTACAAGAAAGAGGTCATGCCAGATTAGGAGAAACAAATAGGGAAAAAGTCCAGAACAGAGAGGTTAAGTGAAAGGTGTGGGGAGCAGACAATAGCAGGAGAAAAGGTTTCCCAAACATGTCTTTGTCAAATAACAGAACAGGGTGGGTAGTGAGAAAATAGGAGGTTTAATCAGGGCAGTCACAGGAGCTGGAGGTGGCAAGGTGGAGAAAAGCCTTGATTTGAAAATACCTAGAGAGGTGGAGGCAGTAATATGAGTGCTGAGGGCATTTAGCCAGCTGGGGCACGATAGACAAATGATCTTTGTCCCTGAGAAGTCCGGCATCGGGGGACTTGGAGAGGCTGGTGTTCTGATCTTCTGGTAAAATGGGTGCTAGCGTTCGGGCATAACAGGTCTTGGATACAGGGTGGAGTGAGGCCCAGAGTGGATTTTTGCCATCAGGCAGGTAAGGTACTTTATCCAGTTTGAGAGTTGCAACCAACCTGAGTCAGCATAGAGTTCACATGTGTGGGTACGCCGATGTGCACCAGTGAGAGCAGTCGATAGTCTTTATTTAGATGTTGTAATGCTACTCATGCTGTAGTAGTGGCAGATCCGTATATACAATTCAAGCCATAGTCAACGACTGAGATGATAGAAGATTGATGGCAATCCTCAGTGCAGAATGGGTAAGAAGCTGTCGGTTCCGATACAGAATCCCAATTCGCTGATTAATAGTTTTTGCTGTACTATCAATGTGAGTTGCAAAGGTTAGGCCTTGATCAAAGTTGATTCCAAATAATTGAAAACTGGCACTTGTTCAAGGGTATTTCCCAGGTATGTATTAATGGTGAGTGGGACTTGCCGTTTCCTGTTTTGTGGGTTAGAGAAGAGCATGGATTTAGTTTTTTTGTGGTTTAGAACCAGCTTATGTTCAAGGAACCACATCTCAACTTTAGAAAAAGCATGCTGAAGGTTGAGGGAGTAAGAGGTTCGGATCTTTATGAGTGGCAAGAATCACGGCATCGTCGGCATAGAGGATTAATTGTTCAGGGCAGGATTTGGGGAGGGAGTTTAGGAAAAGGCTGAAAAGGAGGGGGCCCAGGATGGATCCCTGGGGAACTCCTGAGCGAACTGGTTTTGAGTCTGAGAGAACTCCAGCTACTTTTACAGATTGAGAGCGCTGAGCAAGGTAATTTTTCACCCAGTCACCAGGACCCTGCGAGAGCTCTAGGGATAGAAGTTGTTTGATAAGTAGGCCATGGTGAACTGTATCAAATGCCTTGTTAGTCAATGTAGACTGCTCCAGTTAGGTTTCCTTTGTCCATGGCATTGTGGATTGCTCCTGAGAATTCAAGTAGGGCAGTTGATGTGCTGTGCCTTTCCTAAATCCATGCTGCTGAGTGCATAGGATGTTGTGCTTTTCCAGGTAGTCTGAAAGTTGGTCCGCCACCAAGCGCTCAAGGGCCTTAGAGAGGTGGTAGTATTGATATCGGGCGATAGTTACCAGGCAGTGACTTATCACCACTTTTGTGCACTGGAGTGACAACTGCAGCCTTCCATTTCCTAGGGAATTGGCTGTAGCAGAGGGAGAGATTGAAAATTTTTGTGAGGGAGCAGTACTTCCTCCAGAGTGAGGGACAAGTTTAAGGTCAATAGTGCGCTGCTTGCTCGGGACTTAGAAATGGCCTTCTTTACATTTATAGACTTCATGTGCCTTTACTAGTTTGAAATGGAAGGTGGTTTGGTTGAGAGACAGTAGTAGAAGAAATTGGAGGGTCAGCATCAGTAAAGAAATCAGATGAGAGGACACCACTAAGGTCCGTGAAGGTATCATTTAGGTGTTTGCAATGATCTCTGGGTCTAATGTAGTGGTTCCATCCACATTCATTATTGTAGGAGAGGATTTGGACTGCTGACCCATGATATTCTTTATGTTGTCCCAGAAGGATTTCCCTTCACCCCAGGAGTTGGAGAGGGCATTCTTGAAGTAGGAGCTCTTCATCAAGCAGATCTGTTTAGTACAGTGGTTGCGAGCCTGTTTATACTTTTGAAAGTCCAACAGAGTGCCAGTAGCTCTTGCAGTGGCCCAGAGGCGATCCCTACTTTTGAGTTGTGCCAATAGCTTTGCCATGAGCCAGGGATTTGTGAGTGCTTTGATTTTGCACTTTTTCACTAGTGCATAGGTGTCACAGGCAGTGTTGAAAGTAGTAATAAAGTAATCAAGGGCTAGGTCAACATCTTGAGTTTTGTAAATCAAGGACCAGTCTATCTGCCTAAGACAGGTCTTGAGATGAATAAGGTTGCCATAAGGTAGGACTCTGCTATAGATGGTTTTTGGAGGCGGCTTACGAAACTTATTTGTCCAGGTACATATTATTAGAGAGTGATCACTGAGCGAGTCAGGGAGAACACTTACATTGGTTATACGGGAAGGGTGGCTGGTAAGGATCCAGTCAATGAGTGTGCTGGTCCCTGATTTGTAGTTTTTCCTGGTAGGGGAGTTTACCACTTGTGTTAAATTTGCTGCTAGGATGGCATCTTTGTTTGACCCTGCATCAGGAGCAAGCCAATTTATATTAAAGTCCCCAAGGAGAAGGAGTTCGATGTCAGAAGGTTGTGTACTTACGAACTCGAGGACAGCCTGTAGGCCGAATCAGGTTCTTTTGGTGGGATATAGACAACAGCAATCGTGGAGGATTTTATTTTGGGCACCAAGTAGTATCTTGATAGGGAGGAGTTGCACTGAGGTTTCTGTGGTGGGATAAGAACCAGGGAGACAGGTGAGGTAGTCCTTTATGTAGATTGCACATCCACCACCCTTTTTGAGGTCCTATCCAGCCTGAATATCTTGTAGCCTTGTATAGAGATGGCATGATCCAGAGTATTAGGTGTCAGCCAAGTTTCGATGATGGCAAGGATATCCGGGTTGTGTTGGCTGGCAAAGATTTGAAGGGAGGCCAGTTTTGGGAGGAGACTGCAGATGTTTAAGGTAGCAATTTTGAGCCCCCCCTCCATTTTGACAGGCTTTGTTGTACTGTAGGAGACAGGGCCAGGATTTGAGTGGACACTTCCTCATATCAAGAGGAGGAGGAGGAGGAGTTTAAGAGACAGTTGCTGTATTTTGTAGTCAATAGAATTACACTTCTGAGGCTTACGCGGCTTAGACCAGAGCAGGCGTCTAGGGACCCAGAGCAAGGAGATTGTTAGCAATAGAGGATGATATGCCCATTTATCCTTGTTGTAGCTTGTCAGTTGCACCCAGTTGCTTGCAGATAGGTACCTGGTGGTTAAGTCAAAAGCCAAAAGAATGATCAACAGCTGAGGTCCAGAGTCACTGAAAAGTTAAAATTCCTGAAGGTGATTAACTTTGCCTGCACATATGCAGGATGTGAAATCCCTTTGTCTGTATGCTTCTTTGTCATTCAAACAGGTTGCTGAAAAGCCCACATACAGATCATGGAGCAGGTCAGACAAAAATGTGGATTCCAGCAGAACTCAGAGTCATCAAGTTTGTCAGATGTAGTTGCTTCACTTGTGTTTTGCTTGGGATAGCTTCCAAAAAGTTGATTTTAAAATGAAAATAAAGATCCCTGATGATGATTTTTTTTGCAGAAATCCAGTCCAGGAGACTTTCATGGATGTAGTGAGCAAGAATGGTATAGTTACCACAAGCAAAAAAACATGTAAATCCACAAAAACTAAGTTACAGACAGACAAACACAAGCAGCCACCACACAGACCCAGGGGGCATGGCTGTACTGTGGAGTATTTGGAGCAAAACACCACAGTACCTGGTGCAAGTTTCTTCCCTACAGTAGCCAAACATGACAAACTCTTCGTTGTGCAAAAAGAACTAAAACAGAAGTGGTCAAGCAGTACAAAGAATATCCAGCAAAACTCCAGATTATCATTCAGTAGTTCACAAAATGCTATAACGATGTGTAGGAAGCCTTGGACTATCTTCAATCCCTGGGACTTAATCAGCAGTACCTCCTGAAACATTTGCAGCAGAAGTATATTGCCGGGGTGGCAAAAGCAGCGATCCCCATAGATGAATGCAGGAGGACAAAAAACGTGCCCAAATCTGGAGCGCTATCCAATCCTTAGAATGCAGTGGCAACAAAACCCTGGAGCCTCATCCATCACCTCAGCATTTCCCCCGGTGCGGCAGCTTTGGAGGGGTGAAGCATTATTGCTTACACACTGCAGAGTGTTTTCTGTCTCTGCAGTAAGGGTGTTTTCCCTTTCTAATTGCACATTTGGTGCTTTAGATTTAAAGGTTATTATTGTTAACTAGCTGAGCAGACTTTCTGGATGTTTTAGCTGGATTCACCAGGTCACGGTAGATGCAGTTAGTGGTAGTTGTGGGAAGTAAATGTTGTCTTTTCCTGACATTCAACATGGTTTTATCATGTCTTTAAACTTACTGCCTGATCAGGTACTATTATTTATGTAAATTCCACCTGTAATCATGGCCTGCACCTGACATCCTGTATATGTGCTGTATATTTATTTCTGTATATATACCTGTACTTTTGTACAATGCTGTCTTTGCTCACTATGCTTGGAATGTGTTTATTCTCTGGGTTGCCTCCGAAAAAGGGACTTGTGTGTCTCAGATATATAAAAAAAAAAAAAATAATAATTAAGGGTTGTGGTTTTGGGAGCTGGCCTGTAGGCCATGCACTGGGGTTGGTTCTGGCTCTTTGGGGGTCTCCCTGGCCAGGTACTGTGTGATGAATTCTTAGACTCTCCGAAATGAAGGAGTTTTGCTCAACTTCCTTAAACAATTGCACACTATTGCTTAGTCTAAAATGGTGGATGCTGTGGCAGTCCTGCAGGGAGTGGCCACACTCAACCACCTCATCTGTTCCCAGGCCTTTCTTTGCAATACTTTAGGACTAATCCTTTTCCTTACGCTGATATGCTATATACCAATCTCCCTAGGTGGCTTTTAAAGGCAGGATGTGTCTGGATCTGGGCAGCAGAAGGGAAAAGTGGTAATATTTGAATGGTGTTGCACTGTATCTGTTCATAAACCAACTAAGTCTCTGTATATTATTAATGCAGGGTGCTACCTGTGTTAAACCTCTAGTTGGCATTAGCCTTATCATTTCTCATGGTCCTTCCATAGCCTTCTAATTTCAGGAAGAGAGCTCCACGTGGGTCATTTTAAGACAGCATTCAAGCAGTGGTTTGCAAAGTTGGCAAAACAAATTCCACACCTTGAAAATCTCTCTCTCGCTGGTGCCTATTATTGGGCACAACACCTGTCCAATCCCTGCCCCATGTAAAACTTTTATTACTTAATGAAATCCCTGGTGTCTAGAGGTCCACTCCCCACCGATCGCCATCTAATATGTCATATAATATAATTTAATCCCAGATATCTAGTGGCTTCCTCCCTTCAGCAATCACCAGCCAAAATGTAATTAAACATGTTTTATATCCTGGCGTCAAGTGCCCTCCATAAATCATGACAGCTGCAATGTAAAATAAAATCCTCAATGAAATCCCTGGTGTCTAGTGGACCCCCATCCCATCAGGTAGTGCACCACACCCGATTCCCCCCACCCGCCCCTGAGTAGGTGACCAGCATAGCCCCTCCACCATGGCTGAACTAGAATGAATCAGAGCGTACTTGTAAGTACATACTCATTCATTCCAGATCAGTCAGGTGGCCAGCTATGGTGAAGAATAAAGGGCTGTGCTGGTTACCCACTTGGGGCTGGGGTGGGAGGAAGCGGGTGGTGCACTGCCTGATGGGATGGGGGGTCCATTAGACACCAAGGATTTCATTGAGAATTCAATGTGCCTGGCACAACTGGGGGGGGGGAGACCACTAGACACCAGGGATTTGAAACATTTAATTACATTTTGGCTGGTGATCTCGGGGGGGGGGCACTAGACTCTGGGGATTGAAACTATATTTTATAGCATATTGGCTATCAGCAGGGGAGAGGGGGCCACTAAATGCCAAGGATTTATATTATATTTTATGATGTTTTAGCTGATGATCAGTGGGAGGGTGGGACACCAGGCACCAGGGATTTAAATTACATTTTATGACATTTTGGCTGGCAATTGGTGTGGGTGGGGGACCACTAGAAACCAGAGATTTGTAGGATCTGGAATTTTTTAACTTCTCCTTGTTTTTTTTTTGTTTTGTTTTTAAGTACAATTTGCCTTAAAAAAAAACAACGAAGCAAGGCGAAGTTACAAATTGGTGAACTGGCTTTTAATGGGACAACTTCGTAAACTGACACATGGAGGCAAATCTGGTGACTTTGCAGATAATTCATGGGTAAAGTAAAGCTTCACAGCATCTATACATTCATAGGCTGTCCCTTCTTGAGATTTATACTAGTTCTACCCTTGCTTCTTGGGTTAGTGCACTGGGACAGCCTTAGGGGTGCTGCCCCAGTGTGGGTTTGTGAGGTCATTTTCTGAGGGCATCCTCTTTCTTATAAGGTCTGTGTGACAAGGCACAACCTCGCCACGGGACTCAGGATCAGCTTTGTGGTGAGTAAGGAGTCTCAGGAAGACCAGTTTGTTAACATTAAACCAACCAGATATATTTTTATTTCCTCAATATGGTTGGTAACACAAGATTTTGGGCTTCTGCCCTTTTCTTTTTAAGCCCCAACGGGTAAAATGAAACAAAAACAGAAATAAAGAGGCCTAGTTGGGAGTGCTGTCTAAACAATCCCCAACCCTAACTAGAAACCCCCTTTTTCAGAAGGCTAGACCTTCTGGAAGAACACAATCAGTAAAATGGAAAACTCACAATGAAAATAAAGTTTTTTTTTTGGCCAAATTCAGGAGACCAATCTCCTGAGAGTTGCTTAAGGGACTCCTGATCCAGAACACATCCAAGCAGCTTGTCAGCCCTCTACCCCTGCAGCAACCCTTCTGCTGGCTTTTCCTTCCTGTTTTTAAAGCTCTTTTGTCTGAGCAGCTGCAGCCAATTAGCCGATCAGCTGCAGCTGTACTCTATCTTATTCAGGGAAACCCCCTCTCCTCCAGTACCTGAGTCCACCACAGTCTGATAGATGCTGAAAAAAGTTTATATGGCTTGCTTCATGCAGCTGTCACCTCATTGTGCCTCCCAGTACCGTGGGAAGGGTGGGGCGGGTGGGGCAGCGCCCGGGCGTAAGCCTCCTAGGAGGCGCATTTTCATCTGCAGCTCACTCTATTATTAACTTGAAAAAGTGAGCTCTGCAACTTAATTTTTTTTAACTTTCTTTAGGTAATTACTATTTTGCTGCAGCAAGAGGCGATCCATGGACCAGCAAATCGGTGGGGGTAGGGGATCACATGATATGTTGCTGCAGCAAGAACAATCACGTGATATACCGAGCAGACAGTTTGTCTGTGGGGGCAGGCTGGCTCAGTGAAGTATATAAGGTAAGCAGACTCCAAAGTGTTGTTAGAGTGGCAGAGCAGTTGAGCAGAGGCAGTTAGAGGAGAGCTGGAGTAAAGGAGAGAGCAACTAGTATTTTAGAGAGAGAGAGAAAGAGAGCGTGGACTGTTTACATTGATTTTGTGTCGCAGCATTTTTCAACAAGAGAACAAAACTTCCTTCCACGTCCGTGATCCATCTAATTAAATAAATGATGATGATCTGTGTATTTGGGGGTGGGGTGTTCAAAAAAAAAGTAAAAACAACTTATTGATCATCCCTCATTCGAAGAAGGCAAAGGGTTAGCCTAGGATATATAGGATTAGATTATTGGGCTCAGGGCTGGCTACTGTGTATATAATTTGTCCATTTTGCTTTGCTTTTGGAGTGGACCCTTGTGCTGACTGACTGGCCAGCGTGGCTTTGTTCTCCCCTCACCCCCTGATTCATTCATCCTCCCTCTGAGGCAGGCTGATTGATCATTTGTGAATGATGAGATCCCTTCTGGTCTGGCCCTGGGTCCCAGTCCCCTGCCCCTCTTGCCAACTCCCGAGGCAATTTTATATTTTTACAAGACAGTACAAAACAACATCTTGTTCTCCACATCCACGGTCCAGGACAACCACCTTGCAAAAGCTGATTCAATGATTCTTGATTCCCTGGTCTCGGGTCCCTGCCAGCCACCCCACCTATCTGTCTTGCCAACTCCTGCCAACTCCCCGACTAAGCCTGGGAGGCTGCTTGGCTGCACCTGCCAGCTGCCCACCCTCTGCTACTTTCCTAATTCCGTCCAGGTGTCCCAGCAGTAGTTACTTAGTTCGTGCTGCCGGCTGCCTTTGTAACCAAGTCTGCTGGCTGGGGCCTAGGCTGGCTGCATTTTTTAAAATAAATGTCCTGTGCCTCATGCCTCCCAAATCAGTCCTGAGTCCGACCCAGCCCCGACTATGAAATCAGCAGGCAGCAGTATTTACAGAAACAAAAATTATTCTGTATGTGTGTGGGGGATTAGCAGTAAAAAAAAAAAAAAAGATAAGAAAACAGTTGAAACTCAAGTCTCCTTTCTTGTATGTGTCAGTCTGGGGGTATTGCGTACTAAAAATAAAATAATTAATCTGCAGAGAGTCTGAAGGACTATGCTTAAAAGATCAAGGGACACAAGTGACACATGGGGTCCCTCTTTCGAAGGAGCTTTGCTATACATGCTTGGGCATCCTGTGGAAATGCAGGAAGGGACCGAAACTGTGATTTCTGTGTGCTGGTGCCAGCAAACAAAATAATCTGAGGGACAGGGTGGGATTAAAGTAGGGTAAGGAGATATCCAGAATAGTGGTAGAGCGGGTGAAGATTATGGGTTTTTAAGTGACTACTAGAGAAATCCTGTCTGGGATACCCCCAGATAAAAGGGTCTCTGCCCATGAAACAACTTCAGCAGCGCTAGTGAAGCACTAGGGATGGGGACCCTATGTCAACAGGTAAAGCAGGGGCATAAGGGAGTCATCTGAGATGGATGTGGAGAGCTATGGGGGGACCAAGGTAGGAAGGAGGCATCACAGACCGCAGCACCCGTGGTGCAGTCATCTTCAGAAAAGTCCTCAGGAGGCAGCAATGTTGCCTGGTGTGCAGCAGGTTTGCAGCACTCACTGTGGAGCTGGGTGCAGTAAAGGAAGAACTTGACCTTCTTACAGTTATTCCCAGTGGACACTGGTGCAAGCAACCACCACTCCTTTCCACTGCACACCATGCCACACCTACTGTAGGTAGGGGAGTTGGGGAAGAAGGGTCTATACAGGCTGAGACCCTGAAGTGGCAACAGCAAACAGATTCACCCCCTCATGTTCAATTTGGTTCATCTAGTCCCCCAAGTGAAAATGCCATACCCTGCAGGCATGCAAGAGACCAGGTCTATGCTTACGAGTACACCTTACATACATTTGGAGTCCAAGAGGCAAGACAGTGCTAGGAAAGAGCTTGTGAAATGTGATTCCATCATAAAGAGGACAGAGGGGGTAGTGGGTGCAGAAAAGCATGGGACATGAAGGTTAAATGCCTTCTGGGGCTTTGGTTGGATGGGATGTAAGCAGGGTAGAAAGAATTGTCAATAGAGTGGAAAGCAGCCCTACTGGGCACCGATAACCTGGTTTGCAGACTCCTAGAGGAGGTTAAGAATAGCTTTAGAAATTTTGTGGGGGACATCCAAGCTGGCAGCTGCCTCACTGACTTCTGAGTTTTTTCTGCCAGTTTGAGCAGAAGGAGAACTAGAAGAGGTTCATCCAATTGCTCACTTCAACTCATGGCTGATGGAGTGGGTACAGGCAGGAGGATGGGGTGCCTGGGATATTGGAGTCACTCTTGGATGGATTGAAAGCTATTCAAGCTGGATGGCCCTCAACCCTCTGAGGAGGGTATCAGGATACCAGGAGCAAATTTAAAGAATTATTTAAAAATTAGGCAGTTTTAAAGCAGCAGAGAGAGATGCTGTGCAGATGCGGACAACAAATGCACCTACTAAACTGAAAGAAGCCTAAATGGCCTCTCACCACTGCTAAAAAACATGGACAGAACAATATGGCAGAACAAATGTGGAGAAAGAGGGAGTCTAGAACAAGCTGGAGGAGAGGGGTCGCAATACTGGATCTGGGTATCTAGGAAGGAGGAGATAGGCAGGGCCAAGCCTTGAGAAGAGAATTCGATTTTAGTTTTTCCTTTGTTTACACACTTCTTAAATATTGTCTCTGTCTGCTCATGCTCAAAGATTTTATTTTTTAGATTTTACTTTTCTGTATTAAAAGTATGTTTTTCTTCAGAAAAGCCCCCAAACCCACCAAAGAGCATGTAAACCCCACAGAACTTCTACAGAGACGCCTCGACCCCCGACCCCCGACTCTTTTTGAAGGAGGGGCACAAATTGATCTCTGCCCAGAGCACCGAAATGCCTTCCTACGGCTCTGGTGCCTCCCTTTTTTCCTGCTATATTCACTGTACTCAACGCTGAGACATGGGGAAGGTTTATTTCCACTCAGTCTTTTTTCTAATTTGAATGCATCTGAAAGTTACCTAGCATTCCAGGTGCTCAATTGTCCAGCCCTATTTCTTTTGACACCATCTGAGAAACTCCCTTTCAGGAGGTCAGCATTATGGATATTCTCTGTACTTGAGAGATTAAGTTGCTCTGGGTCTCTGCCCACATCACACATATTACTTGAGCAGTGGGTGTGTCTGGAGGCTCATCTGGAAAACAAAAGGGTTGTATGCACTAATGAAATAATTGCCTACGTGCCATGTATCCGAGGTGCGTAGGCAACTTTAGGAGTGAATGCTGCACAGCAGGGGCCCCACGGACTCCCAGTGGCATTCACCAAGGGTGTGCAAGGCACTTATGAGCCCACCACCATAGCCCCATGGGTGACTCCATGCTGGGGGCATTTTGGCGGCATGCCTTCACTATGTGGCATTCAATTATTTGTGTAGTGCCAGGCACAGGGGGTGTGCTGGGTACACCATCTGAGACCAGGCATACCTCGATATGTGCCCACTTGTACTTCATCCACCGGGGTGGCAGTACTGGACTATGGACCTCCGTGATGCCCTAGCCCACTAGACTGCAGGGGAGGGCTGGGGTAGCAGCTCTGGCAAGTGCCCAGCAGTGGTCCACATGTTGCCACTTTTGGCAGCTTGCTCCTGCTCTGTGCACCTGCCTTATGGGCTCAGGGGATCCATTGAGAGACCCAATGCGGGCATCAATTGGATGCCCACAGGCCCGGGGCTCTACCCCAAATGCGTGCAACCCTAGCACTGAGGGGACATGGTCACAGATAGGAACTCCATGGGTGCATGCAGTCATGCATACTGTGCACCCTGTGACTGTAGGTATGCAGCAGGGTACATGCCCTACCTGTTAGTGCATAGGGACCAATATTTGTATTCTTATTATTTAGATGTACAGTTTATACTCATGTTTAAATGTCTGCTGTTTGCCAGATCTGGTTATTGATTTGTATGCACCAATACTTATTTAGGAACTATTATCTGTACCATGAAACCTTTTCTTTGACATCTTGAGCTAATGACAGACTAGAATTTAGTCATGTATAATGTTAAGAGCGTTAGTGGTATGAGGGTTCTGCTGAACTTGTAAAGGTGGTGGTGGCATTCCTGCTGGGGACTCATCTGACTGATACTGAACATAGAAACATAGACACATAGACTTTGATGGCAGATAAGGAATGCTTGGCCCACCTAGTTTGCCCATTTCCCTACCTAATGGATAAGCTGCATATCCTAGTTAACCAACAGCCTATTTCTTCCTAGCCCCCACAAGAATTGTCTTATGTCTGACCCATGCATTCTTGAATTCTCCCACAGTTTTAGACCCCACAACCTCCTCAGGATGATGATTCCATGCATCCACCATCCTCTCTGTGAAAAAATACTTCCCCACATTGCCCCTGAGCCGTCCCCCTTCTATCTTAAATTGTGTCCCTTTGTTCTTGCACATCTCTTTTTCTGAATGATGCTACCCTCTTGGACTTTGTTGATTCCACTGAGGTACTTGAAAGTTTCAATCATGCCCCCCACCCCCTTCCTCAAGGGTATACATATTAAGCTCCTTTTGTCTCTTCTTGTATGGCTTCTCTTGCACACCCTGCACCATTTTAGTTGCCCTTTTCTGGACTTCCTCCATCCTGTTTATGTCCTTGCAGAGATGGGGTCTCCAGAAATGGATGCAGTACTCCAGATGGGGTCTCATCAACTGTCTGCACAGAGGGATAACAATTTCCCATTTTCTGCTGGTGATGCCTCTCCCTATACATCCCACTGTCCCCCCAGCCCTCCCTACTGCCTTCTCACATTGCTTCCTAACCTTAAGGTCATCTGATATGATTACACCCAGCTCCCTTTCCAGTTTGTTGTTGTTACTACCTCCCCCCATTGTGTACTCTTCCCCTGGGTTTTTCTTTCCCAGGTGCATTATTTTGCACTTCTTTGAATTGAATCTAAGCTACCACACTTCTAACCATTCCTCCAACCTTGCCAAGTCCCTTCTCATCCTTTCCACCCCCGTTGTGTATCAACCTTGTTGCAGATCTCTACTAAACTCTGTAGGCCTTGGGAGAGGAAGATTTTTGCATTCCAGTTTGAGTCCCACCGCCATAGACATTAGCTATTTAGGTTTTTAAAAATGCTTTCTTGAAGGTTATCAAGGAAGATACTGATCCAGAGGTGAGCTTTGTTTGAATTTTAAGTGATTATAGGAGACATCCTGTAGGCTTTTGAATATATATATATATATATACTGTAAATGAAGAATGTGATTGAATGCCCTTCCTTAAGAAGGTAATATGGGAGATAGCAACAGATCCCCAGAGTTTGATAATTATAGGGGTCTGATTTTAACTCAGTCCTCAGCCCAGCCTTGGATTAATCTAGATTAGAAGATCTGGTCAGTATTGGTCCCGCATATGGCAACTCTTCACTGGCATGTCATCTGTGAAGAGACACAACCTGTCCTACATTCCCTCTCCAATGTCACTAATGAGCATGTTGAAGAGGACTGGATCCAGGACTTGTCCCTGTGGAACCCTTCTTGTAACCTCCATCTCTTCTGATTTGACCCCCTTAACCACAAGCTTCTGCTGCCTCCCCTTTAGCCAGTTACTGTACTAACCAACTTTACTATGGGTTTATCCTCACCTATATTCTCCATCTTCTTCTGCAGACGTTGAGAGATACTAAGTCAAAAGCCTTGATGAAGTCGAAGTACAGCAAATCTATGGCGTGGACCCTATCTAATTCCTTCATCATCCTGTCAAAGAAAATTATTAAGTTAGTCTGACAAGATCTTCCTGCCACAAAACTGTGCTGTTTACTATCCTGTAGCCCATTGCTCTAGAGATAGTTTATAATGTCCTCTTTGAATAGTGACTCCACCCCTATGATAGTGGTTAGACAGACAGTAGTTCCCTAGTTCTTCCTTGTTCCACCCACCCCTTTGTGAAGCAGAACCATGTATGCTGCCCTCAAATCCTTTGGAACTTCCTCCATTGGTGAGCTATTGAATAGACCTACTAGTGGTTCAACCAGTTCCACTGTTAATTCCTTGAGTATCTTCAGATGCAACCCCTCCAGTCCTGGGGTCTTATCTATTTTAAGGGTAACCAGCCCTTTCAAGACCTTTTCACTAGTAAATGTTGTCTGACTCATTTCAAGGACACCTATTGGGCATTTGGATGCCACTCTACAGCAAAGACCCACCATCCTCCCTACTGAAAACTGAGCAAAAATAGTCATTAAGGGTGATGGCCTTTTGCCCATCTTGCCCTATCACTCAAGCCCCCCCTCAACTAGTCTTATGATTCACCCAACTTTCTTCCTTCTTTCCCTACTATATGTCTGAAGAACTGTTTTCTCTGTTTTGGACCCCTTCTGCAATATGCTGGCAGTGTAGCCTAGAGATTAGAGGAACAAGGTGTGAACGAGCTTGGTACATCCAGCAGACCAGACCTGAGTTCTATTCTCACAAGCTCCACCTGCATACTGTGTAACTCTGAGCAAGTCACTTAACCACCCAGTGCTCCCGGGTTGCCCCTGAAAACAGGCACTTGTGCCTAGTGGGCCTTACCCAGTTACTAAAGACTAAAATAAAAAATAAAAAAATATGCAGCTCTGTGTCTACTTTCACCTCCCTAATAGTGCTCTTTGCCTCCCTGTTTCTCTGTATATAATCCTCCCATTCTACTTCCCCCTGTTTTTTATTTGTATTTATTAAAGGCCTCCTTCAAGGCCCTCACCATTTCCATGACCCTTGCCAAAAACCATAAGGGTCTCTTAAACCTGGTTTGTTTTTGTTACCATTCTAATGACTATGCAGTAAGGTTTCTTTCTTCTACCCCACCTATGTCCTCCACCCAAATTAACTTGTCCCAGATCAGCTCTTTCAGCCTATGCAAGTCTCAGTCAGTTCTGTGTTGTGGTTAGTCTGACCCAGGGGCCAGTACAAACCAGAGTTATAGTGGCTGTTCCCCAGCCGTTCCCCACTCCCATAGCTCCCACCATCACTAAGCTGGTGAGTAACACAACAAGGATTGTGGTATGCCTGGTGGGTCCCTTGACTAGCTGTACCACTAGACAGTCATGGAAGACATCCGGCAAGGCATGACGACTGGCACTCCTGGCCACTGGAATGTCCCAATCAATGTCCAGCAGGTTCTGGTCTCCTATCATCACTACTTCTCCCTTTGCTATCCCTCTTTCAAGTTCTTCCCTGTGCTTTCTGTCCCTTTCCACCCCTTGCCCTAGAGGCTAACACTGTGCGAATATCTTTTTCTGAATATTTGGCTGACTATTCAGTATTCACTTCCCAGATATTTGGTATTCAGCCAGTAAAGGTGCTATTTTTAAGAACTGTTCAAAAAGACCTTAAATGACACAATTAGACCTTCTCCAGATGTAATTTTTCATAAACACCTTGTAGTCAAGGCACAGGTCAAGAAGCATAGAAAAATTAGAAGCAGTTTCAAAATTCTCAATGGCATTTTATTTTTCTCAATAATAGCAAAATAAAAAATAAAAATTATTCAGTATAACTCTTTACAAAGGCAGTACAGACAGAGAAAACAAAGTCCTTCTGAGGGTATCTCTTAATTCCAAGTTTCAGTTTCTCAGTCTCTCATTCTCCTTGTCTCTCTAGAAAAACCATTGCTGCTCCTTAGTAAGTCTTTGCCCAGGAACCTCATTAAGAGATATCCTGCTTCTCACAGAATGTTGAAAAGGTGAAGTTAGACTACCCTTTGTTAAAAGACAAAGAACCTTAGTGTGCAAGCACTAAGGTGAGGGTTACCCCAAAGGGCATTGGCTGGGAAGCCGAGTTTCAAAGAAATACAAAATCACACATACTCCCAAAATGCAAATCATCATGGGCTGTATATGCAAATCACCACAAAATATTATGTTGGTTCAACTTTAAGCAGAACTGAATTATGGGGGTATGTGTAATTTTGTACCCTTTGCTGTGTACCACCTTCAAATTAATTTGTCTCCCCTCCCCTCTAAGCCTGTCTAACCTACTGACCCAGAATCCATTCACCAGATCCCTTAGAACATCTCACCAACCATTACTAAGTATACCTAAAACTCTTTTAGCAGTTGGAAAGAGATCATTCTCGTATGCAGCTACACATAATCGGAACAATCTTCCAGTAGGACTTCTATCCTGCTTATCCCTCTTGCATTAAAAAAAAACAATACAAGGATTTATTCCTTGCCAATGGCACCTGCAACTGTATATAACATATAACCCCCTGCCTAGCAGGCAGTGGTTAATCCTATGTCATGCTCTTAAGGTTTCTCTGAACCCTGTGTAACCATCAAGTCTGAAAGTTGTTTATGCCATAAAGTGTATGACATTTCTCTGTCTCATGTACTTACTGCATCAAATTGTTGAATATTTCTACCTATTAATGTTTCTTCTGTTTGTACCACTGTTGGTACTATGTTTAATGTCTATAATTTGTGGAATGCTTAGATTCCTGGGTCATCACTGAAAAAGGGACTGTCTTGTCTCAGTGGGCTTACCCGGTTATCAAAATTCAAATAAATAAATAAATACATGTTCTTATCAGTTTACAGAATGTTCTTGTCAGTTTCCTTACGGGTGCAACAAACAGAACATAGTGACCCAGAACTGGCCTCTTGTTCACAGCTCGGCAGAGAGTTTGCAAACTGCATCTCAGGTTAAGGTTAAGAGAGGCTGGGATAGGCATAGAGAGAAGTAAGGATCATGGGTAAGGAGAATGGGAGGAGTGGGGAGGAAGGGCAGGGCTATTAGCTCAACCTGTAGATCCTGTAATACGAGCATGCTTGATAGACCAAATGATCTTCTTTTGCTGGCTTCTTCGTGTGTTCATATGTTAACCCTATGCGTTCCAAACAGCTTTTTGCAATCATTTCAACAGAATAGCTTTATACAGTTTTAAACAAAGGGATCCCAGTATCAGTGACATTGCAATATACACATTCACATTTATTTTTATACCTGCAGATATGCGGGGGAGAAAAGACAGAAATAGCAAGGGAAGGCAGAAAGATAGCAAGAGGTGGACAATTGTGAAACCATCAGTGATCAGTCCCTAGGTCTCACAAGAAAATCTGGTTGCACAACCAGACAGAGAAGAGACAGAAAAGGAGAGAATAGAACAGACCCTTGCATTTAAACTCTTTCTGCATAACAAATGAGGCAGGGAGTTATTCAACCCTGTCACACACCTCAATGGCACCTCAACAATCCAGACAAAATTGTCATGACAAGCAGGAGAAATTGTTCTTTTGGGCATAATGGCACCAGCAGATCAAATATGTGAAGCATGCCTGCCTGGCATAGGAAGCAGGATAACTTTTTCTTAAGGAAATAATGCCACCACCACATTAAATATATCTGCAACTTAGGCCCTGTCAACACTGGCACATTTTCTGTGTCATAACATAGAAACATAGAATTTGACTGCAGATAAGGACTGCTTGGCCCACCTAGTCTGCCCATTTCCCCTACTTAATGGATAAGCTGCAGATCATAGTTAACCAACAGCCTACTTCCTCCTACCCCCCACTAGAATTGCCTTATGTCTGTCCCATGCATTCTTGAATTCCCCCACTGTTTTTGACTTTACGACCTCCTCAGAACGGCTGTTCCATGCATCTACAACCCTGTCTGTGAAGAAATACTTCCTCATATTACCTCTGAGCTGTCCCCCCTCTATCTTAAAATTGTGCCCCTTGTTCTTGCACATCTCTTTTTTTGAAAGATGCTACCATCTTGGACTTTGTTGATTCCATTGGGGTATTTGAAAGTTTCTATCATGTCCCTCTCTTCCTCCTTTCCTCAAGGCTATACATCTTAAGTTCCTTTAGTCTTTCTTCATATGTCTTCTGGTGCAGACCCTGCACCATTTTGGGTTGTCCTCTTCTGGACAGCCTCCACCCTGTCTATGTCTTTGCAGAGATGGGGTCTCCAGAACTGTACACAGCACTCCAGATGTGGTCTTACCAACTGTCTGTATGGAGGGCCAACAACTTCCTGTTTTTTACTGGTGATGCTTCTCCCTATGCATCCCAGTATCTGCCCAACCCTCCTTACTGCCTTCTCACTTTGCTGGCCCACCTTTAGGTCATATGATATGACCACCCCCAGGTCCCTTTCCATTTTTGTTCTTGTCAGTATCTCACCCCCCATTTTGTACTCTTCCCCTGGGTTTTTGTTTCCCAGGTGCATTACTTTGCACTTCTTTGCATTGATTATAAGCTGCCACACATTTGACCATTCCTCCAACCTTGCATATCAACCCTTTCATCTGCAAAGAGACATACTTTCCCTTCCAGTCCCTCTTCAATGTCACTTATAAAGACATTAAAAAGGACCAACCCCAGTACTGAACCCTGCAGTACCCCACTAGTAACCCCCCTTTCTTCACTGTTGACTCCATTTACTATTACCCACTGTGTTCTGTTGTCCAGCCAGTGTTTTACCCAGGTTATCACCCAGGCTGGCTAATTTGTTTATTAATTGTTTGTGTGGGATTGTGTCAAATGCCTTTCTAAAGTCTAGGTAGGCAGGTCAAGAAGCACAGGAAGACCAGGAGCAGGAATAAAATTTGCAAGTAGCCTTTTTTCCAATAACAGTAAAATAAAAAATAAAATTGTTCAGTACAACTATTTACAAAGATAGTACAAACACAGAAAACAAAGTCCTATATCTGAGGATTCCTCTAATTTCAAGTTTCAGTCTTGTGCTCTCTCTCTCTCTCTCTCTAGGAAAAGCATTGCTACTCTTTTTATAAGTCTCTGTCTGGGAATTTGTTAAGGAGAATATTCTGTTTCTGAGAAAATGTTTTTGTCATTTTCATTCCTAGCATGTGCAACAAAACAGTACATGGTGTCCCAGAACTGACCTCCCACTGACAGCTTATGTAAAAGAGCCAGTGTTGCATTCCAGATTAACTCCCTAGGTTCCAAACAGTGTTTTGCAAACATTTCAAGAATATAACTGTATACATTTTCAAACCATGGGATCCCACTTTCACATAAAGATTCACACATATTTTGTAGCTTCAGATATGCAAGGGGGAAGAAAAGATGGAAACAGCAAGTGAAAGCAGAGAGATAGTGGGAGAGGGGAATAGCGAGACCTTCGGAGTGGCCAGTTCCTAGGTCTCACAAGAAAATCTGACTGCTCAGTCAAAAAGACAAGAGACACAACAGAAGAGGATAAAACAGATCCTTGCATTCGCCTCTTTCTACATAACAAATCTTTCTACACAACAAATGGGACAGGGTCGTATTCAACCCCGTCACATACCCCCTCTTTAAGATGGAAACCTGTTTAAAAGAATACCGGATTTCCACAACTTTTTTTAAATTCTTAAAATCCTCTCTTAACAGTGACATGGGCTAGCAGAGATGTAGACTAGAGAGAAGGGAGGAAGTCAGGGGCAGACAAGGAAAGACAAAAGGAAAGGAACATACCTTGTTACTGCTGTTTATATATTGTGATATCAATAACAGTGCTTGATAACATTGTCCCATGTGTTTTCTTTGTCACGTCATTGTGCCAAGGTGGATTATGCTTTTGGGATGTAATTTGCAGGGTGGCAAGCCCTGGTCCCTCAGATGTGCCTTGTGGAAGTTTGGTCCAAAACATTCAATGGGCCCATAGCTACAGCATTCCGAAGTTGAGAAATGTCCCATAGGATAACACTGTGGTGCCTGCCCATATCTCAAAAAACAATTTGGGATACTGATTTTTCACTAAAAGCATGCATGAAGGTTTCAAAGTCATGATTAAACTGAAGTGGAATTTTTTCAATAGTTGCTATGGTTACTGAGAAATTGACAGATAAGTGTTACAAGGGTTCCTTTTCAGTACTAGGGGGCTGCTGTATGGCTCTGTATTTATGTGTAAGTAGGCCTGTGCACCCACATATGCATACCATTACGCAAAAAATGGGCAATGTAAAGGTAGCGCAGGGCCGGAGTGCCTGCACTCCCATAAACACATACCACTAACCACTAACTTTACACTTTATCAAAATGAAGGGAATTCATTGCAGATATCTTCATTAATGCATCAGTTAAGGTTGATGTCACAGCAACAAAAGTTTGGAAATTCAATGTTATGGTTGTCACCACTACCTCTCCACCTCCTGCCCCCACATTACAGGCACCAACAGGCATTGGGGTCATCAGACCTAACTCTCACACCATTCTCCTGTACTGTAGAGTGTCAGCTTGTTTACACATGGATTGGGGTTGAGAGTTGGGTATGATGATGACCCTATGGCATGCACCAATGCCTGTTGTTGCCTGTAACTTAGGGGGTAGGAGTGGTATGGGTGTTTACTCTAACATTGAATTTCCAAACATTGTTGCTGTGACATCAACCTAACTTTTGCATTAACAGAGTTTTTTGCAATCAATATATATTATACATTGCACTATAATAACTATGCAACCATTTTTGTCCAATTTGCCTGAAATTTTGCATGTGCAGCATCTAACTATATGTGTCTAGATCTGGAAAGTTTGATTCCAGTTGGATGTACAGTTGCAGAACTGTAGAGTGTCAAAAAAGTGAAAAATCCTCAACTTTAGTGCATTTTGTTGGTCAGGCTTAAAGGACTGAAGAATGCTTCTGATTGGATTCAAATCTGCATATCTATATGTGGCCTGGGTTAGACTGGTGCCTTTTGAAGATTTAGTGAAAAAATCTTAATCCATTTAAAAGTTATGCAAGTTTTTCATGTCCCATTTTAACCTATGGGAAAATTTATATGTGCACTGCGAATATTTTTGCAAACACTTTTTTGATGTTTATGCTCTTTGTTTTCCTGCTGCTGCCATCTTGTTTTCAGTTAGCGAGACACAAAAAACATTGCAAATTGAAAAATACTGCCTCTTGCTAAACACTAACACTTGTGATTACCTAATCAGGTCTTGAGGAACATAACCCAGCATCAGTTTCTGTGCAGGAAGCCTGGAGATATGCTTTTCGACATTCTTCCACCATTTGGCCATTTTGTTGCCATGAAAAAGGTTTTTCTGTGTGTCATAATAATCTTGCTAGAAAACATTCCTATTACAGGGATAGGAGTGCTGCAAACACATTAAAATTATTGTAAAAACACTGCCCAAGAAACATTGTCCCATATGTTGTTTTCTTTGTCACTTCATTGTGCCAAGGTGGATTGCGCTTTTGGGCTGAAATTTGCAGGGTGGCAAGCCCTGGTCCCACATATGTGCTTTTTGGTGGTTTTGTCCGAAACATTTAATGGGCCCATAGTTACAGCATTCTGAAGTTAAAAAATGTCCCATAGAATGACACTGCAACACCCGTATCTCGAAAATAATTCAAGATGCTGATTTTTTGCTTCCCGACGCTTAGTACTAAGTATGCATGGAGGTTTCAATGTCATGATTGCAACTGCAGTGGATTTTTTCCATAGTTGCTACGGTTACTGAGAAATTGCCAAATAAGTGTTACAAGGGTTCCTTTTCAGTACTATGGGGCTGCTGTATGGCACTGTATTTATGTGTAAGTGGAACCACTTATATTATACTTTCTCAAAAGGAAGGGAAATTGATTGCAAAAAAAAGGCTCTATTAATGCATCAGTTAGGGTTGATGTCACAGAGACAAAAATGTATTATTTATTTATTTATTAAATTTTGGTGACCGGGGTAGGCTCACTGAGCCCCGAAGGTCCCTTTTTTAGGGGCGACCTGGGATAACAATACAAGATAAAATGCAGTGGAGAAAAACTTTTGATTACATAGGTTGTTCAAGCATAAGGTGGTTACAGACATGGTTATTATCATGACACAGTTTTGCCTTGGTACTACTTGGCATAGTGATATACATGAGGTAGCATTGGTCCATAGGTGTCCAGATACTAGAGGGAGGTGCATGGTCTGCTCACCTTTGGGAAGGTTTGATGCAGAAAAAGGGGATACCTTAAGAGCCGTGGCAGTGGCATGCACTTGTGGCCAGTATATGGGACTTGAGCCTGGTGCAGTTTGGAAATTCAATGTTAGGATTACAACTTCTACCACCACACCCTCACACCCCACCCTACAGGCACCAACAGGCATTGGAGCATGCCATGGGGTCATCAGACCAAACTCTCACCCCATTCTCCTACACTGTAGAGTGTCAGCTTGTTTACACATGGAATGGGGGTGAGAGTTGGGCCTGACAACCCCATGGCATGTCCCAATGCCTGTTTCTGCCTCTAAGGTGGGGGTGGAGGTGAGGTGGTAAGGATGGTAACCCTAACATCGAATTTCCAAACTTTTGCTATTGTGATATTAACCCAAACTGATACATTAACAGAGTTTTTGCAATGAATATATGTGTGTGTGTATGTATACACATATATATACGATATGCATGTGTGTGTGCGCGCGCTCGTGCATGTGCATATGTGTGTGTGTGTGTGTATGTGTGTATATATATATATATATATATATATATATATATGTATGTATTAGTGTCATTGAGGCACAGGTCAGGAAGCATAGGAAAACCAGTAGCAGTTGTAAAATTCACAAGAGTTTTATTTGGGTGGCTTACTGCACTCTATTATTTTCCAGCCCTCCTTTGGTCCACTTCCTGGGCCTGTTTTTCACTTTCTCCTCCATAGCTCTATTGCCCCTGTCTCCAATACTTATTTTGTCTCCTCAGACTTGTCTTTACAATATTTGGTTACTCCCATGTCAATTGATAATGCTTCATTATTAGATAACTATTGTATAATTTTCTTTTTGTGTATAATTAATGTCATTGTTCATGACATCATGATGTCTGTAACACTTGGTTGCCACACTTTTACTGATGTGGAACTATTTGTAATAGTGCTTATTGTATTTTTTTTCTCTTTTTCTATAATTTACTGTCATTGTTTCATGATGCTTGTAACACTTGCCTGCCATACTTTGTACTGATGTGGAGCCTTTGAAAAAGAGTCCCTGACTCAAAGGGTTGTAATTCCTAGACCTCAATAAATTAAATTAAATAAATTAATAACAGTAAAATAAAAAAAAAATGTTCAGAATAACTATTTACAATGGCAGTAGAAACATAAAAAAACAGAGTCCTTTTGAGTTTTTCTTCTCAATTTCCAATCTCAGTATTTCAGTCTCTTTCTCTCTCTCTCTCTCTCTCTCTCTCTCTCTCTTTGCAAAACATTGCAGCTCCTTTTTATACGTCTGTGCAGGAGCTAATTAAGAAAGTAGCATACTTCACACACAGTGTTCTAGTAAGTTTCCAATGTTCTTGTCAGTTTTAGCAGGTGCAACAAAAAGAACATTATGACCCAGAACTGACATCTCATTTACATCTTCTGCAAAATGCTTAGCAATTAAATCTTGTGTTAACCCCTTGAGTTCCAAATAACTTTGCAATCATTCCAACAGTATAACTATATACAGTTTTAAGCAAAAATATTCTAGTATCAGTGATATTTCCACATAAAGTAGCCACATATATTTTTATAACTGCAGATATGCAAGGAGGAGAAAAGACAGAATCAGCAAGTGAAGGTAGAGAGATAGTGAGATGCAGAGAATTGCAAGACTATCGGGATGATCAAGTCTTAGGTATCACAAGAAAATTTTGTTGCACAACCAGACAGAGAAGAGACAGAAAAGAGAGACTAGAACAGATTCTTGCATTTAAACTCTTTCTCCATAACAATTGGAACAGAGCTTTGGTCAATTCTCCATAGCAACTGGGACAGGGCTTTGGTCAACCCTGTCATATATAATATAATGGGTAAAAGTAAATGCTGCAAATCCAATGTTCTGATTGTATAAAACACGCCACATGACCGTGCATATATCAGAGCATGACTGCACACCTGCACCTTTACCCCACTCCAAAACAATTTTGACATTTTACAAGATAGATAAAACACTCTTAGGTGTGCTGCCGAGCTCTGATACATGCAAGCCTTGGTGTGCGTCAACCCAAGACGTGCATATATCAGAGTGTGACCACACACCTAAGAGTGGATTATCCATCTTATAAATTGGCAAAATTGTTTTGAAGGGAGGTAAAAGTGCAGGTGTTTGGTCATGCTCTGTTATATGCACGGTCACGTGATATGGTTTATGTAATCAGAAAACTGGATTTGTTGGATTTTTTTTACCCATTATAGATATACACACACACACACACACAAAGACACACAAATACAGTGGTTGCTATGGAAGAGTTGCTTGGTACCTCAGCATATCACTTGTTAAAAAGGCGGTACCCCGGTATGATACTCATTACCAAGGCAGTGGAGCAGTAACATGGTATGAAATGCAGCATTTCTGATGGCGCTTAATGTACTTCCTTAGTTTCTCACTAGATGGCAGTCAGAACTTATGTCTGGAATGTCATTTGCATCCTTTTTGTAACTTAACAGAGTAATTGGCCAGCAGATGGCATTGTACTAAAAAAAGAAAAACACATTTCCCCTTGTTGTCAAGTGGTCCCTGCTCCCGATGTTGTCCCAACTTAAAAGGAAAAAAATCCCTGCAAGTTTTGTACCCCCGAACCCCGATATTGTCCCACTAGATAAAAATGAAATACTTTCCCTGTTAGTTTACCTTGGACCATTCCACTGGCAGTACTTTTTCTCCGGTCTCATTACTTTTTTTAACCTCTTTTCAACCCCCCCCCACCCCCACTGCCACATCGAATTTGTCAGAGCAGAGGGAACACTATGACTGCGGTGGCTTTATAAGTTTAATTTTATCTGTTCAAAATGAACTCTTTGCTGTTTTAAATTTTAAAAATTCAACATGTTCTCTCATGAAAATAAAGCTGCAGAGTGCATAGAGGAAGACCCACATGGTCATCATCAGAGCAAGTAACTCCGTGCCAGGTGTATGATTTTAAGAGGGTTCTCTTACTTTTATAAATCATATTTCTCTGTCTGCTAGAAGAGGGAATATTTATTTCATTTCATTGAGAAGCTGGGAAGCTTTGTGTCAATCTCAGGGCAGGCACAAATTACATCACAAGCTCATAATTATTGTTTTATCAGAGAATAAAGAGTCAAACCTGTAGTAAGCCCTGCTAGGTTTCCTGTTGTAGGCTTGCCTTTTTCATTGGAAGCCCACATTATAAATGTTACTAGATGGATTGTACCTGCTTCCTACCACCTCTCGGCAACTGTTCTTGTCAATAAATTGAAATGCATCAAATATCATGTCTGCCCTGTTTCCCCCTAGCCCCACTTTCTCCAGACGCATGTATTGTATTATGTACTGACACCCCCCCAACCCCAAGTTTGATTTATAGGTCCCTTTATCAGTTTTTGTCAAGCACTACTAAAATGAAAGGGACAGTATTTCATACTATTTCCATGTGGAACGGCTTGACCTGGAGGAGTAGCTGATCTCTGACAGACTACCAGCACTTGTCAAAGTTATTTGATCCTGTGCAATGTATGTAATGTATTCTTATTGTTCTGTATGAACTTGTCTGTTATTGTACTCTCCTGCATTGTGCCTGAAAATAGGCAGTTCTTTGTCTAGTGTACTTACCTGGCCAACAAAAGCTAATAAGTCAATAAATACTGAGCAAAGCATATGTTTAGCTTTTTTAATTCCTTAAAGAAGAGCTAGTAAAGATGGGATATAAACTCTGGTAAAAAAACATAAAATTACATACATTTCCTCTACAGGCATGGTAATATAGTATTTAGCTGTGAGGAGAGAAAGTGCTGCTGCTGAGCAAAGCATGAGTTTAGATTTTTCAATTCCTTCCAGAAGAGCTAGTAAAGACAGGATATATAGACTCTGGTTAAAAAACATTATATTAAATAAATTCCAGCTGCAGGCGCAGTACTATAATATTTATCTGTATGGAAGGAGAGTACTGCTGCTGAGCAAAGCATGAGTTTAGCTTTTTCAATTTCTTCCAGAAGACCGAGTAAATCAGTGAAGCTGATCAGATGCCTTATTACATATTTTTTTCAACTTATTCTCAGTAGCAGGACTTTGTATGTGGTGTCTTGCTAATCGGACAATACTAGCCCCACTACTTAACAAGCACCTGCAGTGAATCTTATGCTGACTATTGACACAATGAGGTTACAAACAAAGCAGATGAATAACAAAAAACGATGCAATTTAATGTAATAGAAGGCGATGCACTGCATGTATGAGAAGGATGTTTAGCACATTGGTAAATGCCATTTTTTTCTGCAAATTAATGTAATAGGATTCTGTGCACTGCATGTACTGTATGAGAAGGACATCTAGTCCCTTGGTAAATTACTTTTGTTCTGAGCAACTTGCATATTTACATACTGCTATTTAATAGGAATGCACTTTACAAACACAGACAGCATCTTACCCTGGATGCACTGAAGATTGCTGTACAGAGCTCTGTGGTCTAGGTCATCGACTATGGACTCATCATTTACAGCTCTGCCATGACAACAACCCTCAGACATATATCAATTGCCTTTAATAAGGCCTATTGACTTATTACTGGTGCCCACCATCTCACCCACACCTGTGACCTGTATGCTCAGACCAGTTGGCTCCAACTATCAAATCGCATCAAGTATCTCACTTGTACTATGGTGAAGAAAATTTACCTTGGACTTGCACCCTCAGGTGTCTTAGCCCTGTTATACTGAAACTCCAATTGTCAGAGCTCTAGGAGATCCAATAGGCAGCTCCTGAAAATCCCCCGCTGTTGCACTACCCAGAGTCAATGCTCTTTTGCCTATAAAGCCCCACTTTGGTTAAATGGCCTCAGCCCCACCTCTCCTCAGCCAAAACACTTGCATTGTTCAAAACCAGTCTCCAGCACCATCTCATTGCCGCCAGCTCCAGCGATTGTTTCACCTAAACTCAGAATCACTATCTCTGCCAGCTATTTGTGGCCCCTCACCTCTCACCAGCCATACCGGCCACACCTTGCATCTGTGTCCCCCTGTTGCACTTTTCCTTACCTTTGTATCCCCCACCACCACATCCCCTACCTGCTCTTCCTCCTATCTGTCCTATCCCCTCGCCTCCCCTCCCTCACCCCTCCCCAAAGAAAACACTGCACTTCTCAGCAAATTCTTTGTTTTGACAAATGCCTCTGGCTGCTTTGTTTTTTCTCCACCTCCCACCTCCCACCTCCCTTCCCCCCCATCTTCTTATGGCTATTCCCAATGTCTTAGTACACAGACTGTCTGTGATCACCACATTGCTGTTGTTGTTCTTTGAAATGTTGCCTCCTCATTTGTATCTTTGGAAGTAGAACCTTTATAAAAGAGCCTTGGCTCAAAGGTAATTGAAACCCTAGACCTTAAATAAAAAAAAACTATATTCATGTCACTCACAGTCCCTTCTTACCAGTCGGTATGCTTGCTCATCGTGGCATTCAATCAAAGAAAAAAAATACATTTCCGCATACGGCAGGTAATATTTAGTTACCAGCTACTGAGTCTGCATCATGTATACATGCTTTTTTTTCCCTTTGTGTGCCACCATGAGCAAAACTAAATTTGCAAATAGTACATTTCTGTAGCTAGGTGTTTTGGGACAGTAGTTGATGGGGTGTCTGTCAAGTCACAGAATGCTCATTTTCTACAGCACTGCCAATGCTGACCTGACCATCTGACCTCTACAGCCTTCCTGGCTATACAAAACTACTGTATCAGCAAAATGAACATTCTGTGACTTCACTGCTGCCCAATGTACTGTATAACATTCAGTGACATGTTTAATAAGATAAAGCCATAGTACAATAATCAAAAGGAACATGACACTAAAATAACACAAATTAGTAGGTGATTCAGCAATAAATCAAGTCAAGAAACAAAAAAGTAAAAAATGCACACACACCCTGAAAGCGAAGTATGGATACTTTACTAAATATACTGCAGAAAGCACAACAGCACAGTATGCCATAAAACTGTGTTACTTACAAATTCAGATTAGGAATCTATGCCTGCTCATCATGGCATACAAACTACAGTAAGAAAATGGAATTGGAAAGTGAATACTTTCCAAGTGCTAATGCTGAGTTAGAGTAAAAAATAGTTCAAACAGGACCTCCCCACCACCACCACCACATGTACAAACAACACACAACTCAGGCACACACATATTGCGTTGTTATATAGAATCATTTATTTAGTTTTAGCCAGCATGCTTTGCATGACTAAATAGTGATGGACAGAATGATGTGGAAAGTTAACAAAAGAAAAAAAGAGGAAGAAGCTAGCACCAATTGAACTAACAACACTAAAGCAGCTAACAGCAGGATGTGGGAGGAATATCAAATGTGAAAGCTTTGTTAATGAGAAGTAAATCTGCAGGGAGGAAACAGAAAACAGACAACTCATATGCCAAGTAACAACCTCAAACAACTGTCACAACACAGTAGCTGTGTTTTAGCCACTGCTTACTATGCTCTAAAATGATTAGCTACACCATACATATCAATCCCATGTTGTTCCAACCTGTCGCTATGTGATTGAATAAAAAAAAAAAACAACAACAAAATGATTCTGTATAACATATAATAACTTACAGGTGTGTGCCTGAGTTGTGTGTGTTTGTGTGTGGGGGGTGAGGGGGCAAGCATCTGATTAGCGCTGTGTATAACACACTGCAGATGAGTGTGTGTGTAGGGAGAAACTTGTCTCTTGGATGACTAAGAGCTGGTGCTGTGAATGAAAGAGGGGGCTAGAGGAACTACTTTATTTACATCAGCATGTACGCTCTAAATCGAGTGTGATGTGCTAATGGCTTTGCCCACTGTTTCAATAAGTGATGCAACATGCGAACAGATGAAGTTTGCCAGCAGATAAAGGCCTAGAGGTCTATTAAGTCTGCTCGAATGTGCAGTTAGCACCTCTTATTCTGCAGCTGCCCCTCCTTCCCACCGTTCCTCTCCATTTACCCTCCCCCTTGCCCTGTCTCAACATCTTTTGAAGCAGTCCACTGTTTTACTGGATACCACTTCTGCTAGTAATACATTCCACCCAGCTACCACCCTCTCTGTAATAAAATATCTCCTTATCTCCCTCCTGAACCTTCCTCCCTCCAGTCTCATGTCATGGCCCTGGGTGTCCCTCCCCTCCTTTACTTTAAACAGCCCCTCTGTACTTGTCTTGTTTATTCCTTTCATGTACTTAAAGGTTTCAGTTATGTCCCCCCGTCTCTTCTCTCCTCCAGTGAGTACATGTTAAGCTCCTTCAGCCTCCTCTCATATGGAAAGTCTTCCAGCCCCTTGATCATCTTTGACCCCCTCCAGTAACTTAATGTCCCTCTTCAGATACAGGCACCAGTACCAAATACAGTGCTCCAGGTGCGGTCTAACTAATGACCTACACAGTAGCAGTATCCCCTCTACCCCTCCTCGAGGAGATACCCCTTGCAAAACAACCCAGCATTTTGTTGGCCTTTGCAGCTGCCTTCCTACATTGTGCTAAGTTGTTCATTGACCCCGTAATGAGCACCTCAGAGCCTTCTCCTCCTCTGTCTTGGCTAGCTGCGCTGCCTCCAGCTGGTAAGTCCTGCTTGGGTTCTTCACCCCAAAATGCAGCACCTTGCACTTTTTGACATTAAACCCCAGTTGCCAGGTGTTTGACCTGGTTTCCAGCTTGTCTAAATCATCCTGCAACCCTTGCCATCCCCCTAGGTTGTCCACCACCGCTCCCATCTTGGTGTCATCAGCAAACAGACTGATCTTGCTCTTGCTGTCCAATGATGTGTCTGCAATGAATATCCCAAACAACACTGGTGCCAACACTGAGCCCTGTGGAATGCCGCTCATCACTACCCTTGGGGATTAGAGCACCCCACCCACCACTACCCCCTGTTGCCTTCCCTGAAGCTAGGTCCCTACCCAACTCACCAGCTTTGCACCTGCTCCTGTGCCTTCTAACTTACTACCCAGCCTCCCATGTGGCACTGAGTCGAATGCCTTACTAAAGTCCAGGTACAGGACATCCACTGCATGGTCCCTGTCCAATTACCTAGTTACTCAGTCATAGAAGTCCACCAGATTGGTTTGGCAGGATCTGCCATGTATGAAACCATGCTGTCTGTTGTCCTGTAGTCCTTTGGCTTCCAGGAGGGCCACCAGCCTTTCCTTCAGGATAATCTCCATCAGCTTACCCATGATGGATGTGAGGCTCACCTGTCTGTAGTTACTCAGTTCATCCTTGGGGACACACTTGTAGAGGGGCACTACCTGAGCCATCATCCAATCCTAGGGTACACACCCTGAGTGTTGTGAGGCATTAAATAGGTCTGCCAAAGGTCCCGCAAGGACATCTGCCAGCTCCTTCAGTACCCTCAGGTGAATGCCATCTGGGCCTGGTGCCTTGTCCACCCTCAGTGCCCTCAAACCCCCCAGAACTCTGCCCTCCATGATTTCCCATCTGTCACCCCCTCCCACCCGTGTCTGCTGTTCTCCCCTTGGGTATCACCCCCCTCTTCTCCTTAGTGAATACAGAGCAGAAGTAATCATTTAGCGCTTCTGCCTTATCGCCTCCTGCTTCCTTCCAACCCCCCCTCCTTCCTAATCCTTATTATGTGGTCCTTACAGTTCTTTCTCACCTTGATGTACCTAAAGAAGTCCTTCTCCTCCTTCTTAATGCCTTATACCAACCTGAGCTCCGTAGATGCCTTTGCTCCTCTTACTGCCCATGTCACCTCCTTTGATCCTTCAGGTATTCCTCCCTGTCCTCCTCCTCCCTGTGTTCTTGTACCTCCTAAAGGCAGCTCTTTTCCTCCTTACCTTTTCCATGACCTCCTTGCTCACCCAGCTCAGTTTCTTAGCCCTAGCCTTCTTGCTCTGGGCCTAGCTGCACATTCTGGTTGCCTCCGCTATCCTCAGCTTTACAAGCTCCCACCTCTGGTTAGTGCCCATACTAGGTTGAATTCTTGCCAGGTACCCTTTTACCACTTCCCCCATGCTACCAAAGTCTGCCCTCCTGAAGTCCATCACTTTTGTGCCAGATTCCTCTCCTTCCTTGCCCATATCCAGTGTGAGCCATATTGAGTGGTGGTCACTCCCTGACAGTGGTTCGTGCACCCCAAGTTCCCTCACAAACTCCCCATTTGCCAGCACAAGGTCAAGGGTATTCCCTAACCTGGTTGGTTCCCTGACCATTTGCATCAGGAAGCTGTCCTGGAAGGCATCCAGCAGTACCTGATCCCTTCTATTTATGGTTGTTGAGGTACTGCAGTCCACTCCTGGCATGTTGAAGTCCCCCACAATCACCACACTACCCCTCTTGCAGGTCCTCCTGATCTGTCCTGCTAGTTCTCTGTCTAACTCCTCCATCTGAGAGGGCAGCCTGTATACCACTCCCATTCTGAGAGTCCTATTCTTGGAATTCTGGATTTGCATCCAAAGTGACTCCATACTATCCTCCTCCCCTTCCTCCCTTACACACTTCAGTCCTTCCCTCACATACAGTGCCACCACCCCTCCTTTCCCAATCACCCTATCCCTACGAAAAAACCTGTACCTCAGTACAGACAGGTCCCAGTCATTGTATTGGGTGGCCCATGTTTCTGTGATGGCTGCAATGTCCACTTCTCCCTCTGCCATGAGTGCCTGCAGCTCTGCAGTTTTCTTCCCAAGGCTTCTAACATTAAGGGTGGCCACCTTCCACCTCTTCCCCCCTCCCATCCTGCCTCCTTTACTAGCATCACCAATAGTACTTGCCCTTTGTCCTTTGTCACTATTATGGAGGGTAAGCTCATGTGGCTTCTCAACCTGTGGTCTCTGCAAGTGTCCTGCCCACTTGCCACCCCCCTCTCCTAGTTTAAATTCCCAACTTCCTCTATGTACTCCTCCATCCTCTGTTTCAACACTTTCTTTCCCTCCTCACTCAAGTGTAGTCTGTCCTTGGCATAGAAACTACTGTCCTCCCAGGTCCCTCCCACCCTCCCAGTAGCCCATACCTTTAACATGACACCAGGTTCTTAACCATCCATTAAATTTCTCTATTCTCAACTATTTTGTTGTGCTTGCCTTGGGCACTGGAAGTATCTCTGAAAAAGTTACTGATCTTCCTGCTCCCTCACATAATTGTCCTAGTTCCTCACACTTCCTCTGGACTATATCTAACATCCTGTCAGCCAGAACATTCGTCCCCAGATGTATAATCAAATGAGGCTTGTCCCTACCCCTTCTAGCATATTTAAGAACAGATTGTCCCATCCTTTCTGCTGTCATTCCTGGCATAGCCTCCATCCAAATGCAACAACGCCTCTCCCCTTTGCTTCCCCACCTGACTCCTCTTAGTATTGAGTCCCCCAGCATTAAGAGTCCACCCCTCTTACTCCCTGTTTGCTTCCATTCCTCTCCATCTCTTAGTTCGGGCTCCTCTTCTTCCTTCTGCACAGTATTTCCTGATTCTGCCCCTATTGTAATTCCCTCAGCAGAGCATCCCCCCACTGTAGTTTTGTCCGGGCATTTACCAGTTACTCCTCCAATTTCATCACCCCCTCCTCCTCCTTCCCCTGTAGTACCACAATTCAATTTTCTGAAGACCCTTCACCAATGACTGCTTCCTCTCTGTTCATAGTAACTTGTTCCCTCCTTTCCACTTCAATGACTATTGCCACTTATCCTCCTCCCCTCACAAGTACTTATCTCCTCCTTCCATTTGTCTTTTGTCCCCTGACCTGGTTCCACTGCACACAGTTATTCTTGGCCTGGGCCCCTTTGTCTCTGCTTCCTTTCTTCTGACCCTCTCCTCACCACTGTTGGCTCAAATTGCCCTCCCTCTTCTCCTCTCTTCCCTCCCTCCCTCTGGTATTGGGCTATAACCTCCTCCAGTCTGCCTTGCCTGTTTTAGTTCCTTCTGTAGACCCTTGATCTCCTTTCTAAGTTTTTCTGTGTGGTTGCACACTAAACATCACCCCACCCTCCAGGCAATTTTTAGAAAGATTGGTGCACCGCAGTTGGTACAGCCTTCCACCCTACCCATTGCGCTTGTTGCCCATCAGTGACCCCCACCCTTCCAGATGAAGGATACCAAACACTCCCCTGAGTCTTCCCTCTATCAGTGCAAAACATTCTTTTCTGAATTTCCTTTACCTCCTTTGTCGTACACTTCTAGATTGATTGAGCAACTACTTTTTACATTTCTATCCCTCCTGTCCACACACAAAAGGAGAGTTTAAGATACTATTGAACAGCCTTCTTCAAACTCCTACCCCTCTTTTCCACAGTGCAAATACCAATGCAAACAGGTAACAATGAAAGCTCCTTGTTTTGTAGGTACTTCCCTTCTACAGAGATAGCGGTCACCTGTTCACTCACTGCTGTTCCTTTCCCAGATGTCTGCTTCTGCTATGACAGGTGCATGTCCTTTGCCCTACTAAGGAAGTGATGTGTATATACCCCCAGTATAAAGGACATCATGTACCGGGGGTAGGACCATCCTATGCCTTCCAAAAACATGTACGGGGAGGGGGGTGGGACCAGCCCATGCCTTCCAGAAATACTCAGACAGCTGAGGTCTCTGGTCAGACCATTAGCACCCTTCCCCCACTATGCACTAAACTGTACAGCTAGTGAAGCCCTACTGCCCTAAAAGCAACAGATTCAAAAAGAATTTAAAGCTTACCAGCAACTAAATCCTTTCCTCCTGCCTCTCCACAAACTTCTCAGCAACAGAAGGTTCAAACTACCTCAGCCAGATCAAGTCTGCTTCTGCACTACTGCTGTATGAGAAGCACTGGTATTTAAGCCCCAGTGAGCTGCAAATTGACCCTGGCTGAGGCTAGAGGACAGAATCTTCCAGAAAGCTGCTAACAATGCCTGTAGAAAAGACACATGAATCTCCAGCTCCCACTATAGATCCCCCCCACACACAAACACTGTATTAAACAAGCCAGCACAACTGCCCTAAAGACAACAGACTCAAAAATAATTTAAAGCTTACCCAGCAACTAAATCCTTCCCTCCTGCCCCTTCATGAACTTCTCAACAACAGAAGGTTCAGTCTACCTCAGCCAGACTAAGTCTGCTTCTGCAAGGTGCTGAGTGGCTAGGACTAGGGGTGGTGTGTGGAGCACACAAGTGAGTGAGCTGAGACAGCAGCTTTATCTTTCAGCATGGCTCTGTGTATATGTGGGTAGGGGAGGGGGGCACAAAGAAACTTAAATAACGGGATGAAGTTGGCAGCGCAAATAGTAAGAAACTTACTGCAGATACAATTGAATCAGAGTCTGTGTCTTGTCCCCTTGTTGTTTGTTTCCCCCAAATTAAAAGGTACTGGTAATGTTACCTCTACCCTTATTTTATTAATTGTATGCATTTTTGAAGATGATCACACATTTTGCCAAGAAGGTACATATCACACCAAGTGCTTATATTTCCTCTCTTAACTGAACCATATTCTCTTTTTATTTATTTAGCTTTTGTTGACCGGGTAAGTGCACTAGACAAATCCTGCCTATTTTCAGGCACGACCCGGGGGAGGGGGATACAAATGAATGCCAACTGACCATGAACCAGATTAAGCTGTTGGTGGTATTTTTAGTGAATGAGGGAAATTTGGCCAGGACACCGGGGAAATTCTTCTTTTGATAAGTGCCATGGGATCTTTAACATCCACCTGAACTACCACCAATCCAGGCAGATGGGACCTCGGTTTAACGTCTTATCCGAAAGACGGCACCTCAGAAGTGCAGCACCCCTCTTATGCTGCACTACAGTGTCAGTACTGGGATATTAACCCAAGTGCCAGATGTAGGAACTGAACCCACAGCCCTCTGATCTCCCAGCCTCAGAGGCGAGTGTGCTACCTACTGAGCCACTGACACTGCTGATTGATTTTGAATAAGTGGTGAAATATTGGGAAATAGGTGAAAGAGATAATGTTTAAAAGACAAAGCACCTTTACTGCAAGGGGCTGGAATTGCCACATCCCGATCAGTGTGTCAAAGGAGAAAGTTAGCATTGTAGTAGTCCTGATTGCTTCCAGTTCACAAGTTGAAAGTGATGTCGTTTGATGTGGATCATTACGTTCACTTGCACGCATGCGCAAGAAACGTCTTGGGAGAATGGGACACTTTGGAGGTGTGCCCCTCCTCTGCAATCCCCTGCTCCATTGAGCAGGCATGGCAGTCCTGCACCAATTGGACGTCATGCTGTGTATGACAGTGGTGGTCTTCTCTTCAAAGAAAACCACCGCTGTGTGCTTGCACCGCGCCACACCGCCCCCATGCACCGTCATGTCGCCTAACCTTGCTGTGCCACGCTGGGGAGCCCACCCCAGTGTGGCAAACGTCCCGTGTTGTCTGCCGACAGGTGCCCAACTCGCCATCTCCACGGGCCCCCCAGCCATCCTTCTGCCATGCTGGGAGCCCACCCCAGCATGGCAATGTCCCATTGTCTGCTGATGGGGTGCCCAACCTCTATTGGCCCACGGCCCCAGCCATCCTTCATGCTGGGAGCTCACCCCAGCGTGGCCAACGTCCCATCGCCATCTTTTTTTCTTTTAAAACCTGTAAATTAAAAATAGTCTCACGGCGCCTCTCCCAGCTCTCCCCCACAACCCGCACTCCACCCACTGTGCACCCTGCCTCCCCACCCCCCACCCCATACTTACCTCTGGAGCTCAGTGTGACGATCTTCGTGACCGGGAACACGCCTGCACTCTTCAAAGCCTATCGCTAACTGAGGAAATGCCGTAAACTGTATAATGGGCTGGGATAGAGGTTTGTCAACTTTATTGCATATCTCAGGCATTTTTTGGAATTTTTGCACCAAATTTTCAACATGGGGCTTTGGGGAACCCTTCTCATGAGCGATATCACTGTCATGGAGTTATTCGGGCCCGAAGGGTGATTTCACAGTCACTGCGCAGTCACTGTGTGAAATCACCCTTTGGGCCCATATAATGCCATGATTTTCAACTCCAGATTTTCAACGTTGCCATTTTACCACACCTCCTTATGAGCAGTATAGCTGTCATTTTTCATACCCTGTCTGAAATGTGTTTCCTACTGTAGCTATTAAATGGCGAGTCGGTGTGCTGTAAAATCAATGTATGGGACACATTAAGAAAATCACAGTGAAACTGTTCATGAGCAGAGGTCTTTAAATGGCTATGTTGAAATGTGGTGAAAAATTCCTAAAATGACTGTTTTACAGGCGGTGTTGCGTAGTTCCTATGCACGCCCGTAAGTTCGTAAATGTTCAATATTTGCACTCCAATGACTTCCAAATACCTAAACAGCACATAGAAGCAAGCAACATTTGGCATTGACAAATGCTTGTACTTCTTTGTCACTGATTTTTTTAAGCCATGTCCAAGTGTCAAATACCTCTGCAAATACCTGCAAGCGAACGTTTGGCATTGACAAATGCTTGTTTTCAGCTAGGGAGAGTTTGTATTTTATTAAGAAGCAACCCATAAAGCCATGAAATGAATGACAAGTTGACCTCAGGTGGTGGTTCAGAGCCTGCTCCAAGACATTTGCCACTAGATCCTTCAGATTCTGATACAAGGTATCCATTTTTGTATTTGTTATTTACAGCATCTTATACAGAAACATAAAAAGTACGATCCCTGTCAATGCCAGATAAATGAAATTGCTGTTACGGGGCATCAAATGTTGCAGTAAAGTTCCTATTTTGAGAATCACTTCTTTCAAATGTGGGAGCATTTATACAGTGGAAAGTGTTGCTTTTGTGGATAGTAGTAAATCTAATACCAGGAGAGTGGGAGAGATTTAATTACCTTTGGAATGAAAGAAACTACATCTTATCTTTAAGCTGCTTTACCCTTTATCAGCCAGTAGCCACCAGCGAAGAGGACACGTGAAACTATAAGGGAGTTGTGCATTCTTGTCAATTTCAGTTGCTCTCCTGAGGAGTGTGTAGTATAAAAAAAAGGATTTATAACAATCATGCAAAAATTACTGACTGATATTAAGCCAGGTTAAGCTGCTACTGCTGGCCTTGATTAGTTGCTTTTCCTATACTATACGACTGTGGGTGGCGCCTAAAGGAGTATTGCATGTACAAAATGAGTGATGTCATGTTTTCTGTCCTTGGAACTGACTGAAGGTTTAAATAGTCTCCTCCACCTTACCCTCCTCCAAGAAATATTTTCCTCCCTCAAATAAATATGCTTTCATGTTAGTCAATGGTTGCAGGGTACTATTTTCTTTCTTAAATGGATTGTACAAGAACTGGAACCTGAGTAGTGGGAGGCAGCATTGTTTTTTTGGAGAAAGTGAGCTCCACCCAAGAAACTCCAAAAGGTCCATCCCACCTTTTTTTTTATTCATGTGGGAGGGGCATGAGGTGGATCTACCATCCTGAAAAAAGACTCACATGTTTGGGATGTGAACCAAGGAACAGAACAAGTCTGACGGAAGATACTTAAAATGACTTCAAACTGACTTAAAAACCCTTGGAACAAATGATTATTAGAGTCACCTGGTGTCTCAAAAGGAAAGACTAAGAAATGTCTAAAACTAAGGAAAATAGACAGCTCTCAGGTATTTCTTAAACATTTATATACTAAAATCAAAGTTCAGCTTTTGGGATTAACAATATTTGTTTATCATATTCTATCTATCTATATATATAGTTTGCTTTTTAGTAGTTTCAAAATCTTGAGAGCATTGGTGTTACTAATGCATTTAGAAATACATTTGTTTAATTGTCTTTACAGGTAAATCATGCATGTTCATGTGAGGGCACATTTTTGGGGGGATGGGGTTCAAATTATTTTAATCATGGGCACAGTATTTGGTAAATACAGTCTGTGATGAAGTGTGTTTTTCTTTTTAAGTTTAAGAAGTAGAGTTGGCTTGCACAAATGGATAGTACAGGCACCATAGAAAGCTATTAGAAGTAGAATGGGTTAAACACTTCCTGGAACTTTCTGCATAACAAGTTCCCCATGGCACCTCACAGCATTTGACACCACTATCCTAAGAGCAGTCAGTGTGTTACTTTACAGGACATTGCATAGCAAGAGACCTAGCCTTCTCTTTTTCCAAATAATATACCAACTTCGTTCTCAGGCAGGCAGTTCTGGCCTGCTGTTATAGTCTACTGAATCTTCTTAAAGGAAAACTGCATGTTAAAATTAGGAATATATGTATTTCTATCAGTTTTGAGTTCTCACTTCAATCCAGTTTTTTGTTTCTGCCTAGGCAGTTAGAGGAGTTTTTGTAATTTTCCCTTGGTGTTTTATGATGTCTGGGGACTGTCATTCAAGTTTGTTTTATTGCATCTTCTCTAAGTTAGTTTTCACAGTGTACCCTTTGGTTTGATATCTAATAGTCCCTACAGCAGGCCAGTGTCTTGTTATAGTGTATTGCTTAGCCACAGCAGAGAAAAAACACTGCAGCCATGATTCACAGTGCTATACAATATACTATAGAAAGTTATTTGTTTAAACACATACACACACACACACACCAAGCAGAACACAGCTGGATAAGGTACCAGTATTTAGGAAACTTATACTTACCCAGAGTCTAGCAATGTGAATCCTGGCTGTGACTATAGGCAGTGATGTAAGTTTGTTATGGCAGTCATACACGTCATTGATTCCATGACATTTAATCTTTTTTCAGGACTTCCATGACTTTCACTAGTGTCATCAGAATGTAGCAATGATGACAGTGCACAACATTTACTACTGTTTACTAATGATTCCATGAACAATGAGTCATTAAAACCTCATCCATGACAAACTTACATCCCTAACTAACATACTAATTGCCAGCAAATGAGGCTTTACGGTCTGTCTAGTCAGCTTGAATCTCAGATCCCTAGTTGGGTGCCGATGCCCTCCCCCTTATATTCCAGAAACCCCTATCATCCATCCCCACCCCCCTTGGCCAGGCCATCATCTGGTACATCTGCTTTCTGTGTCTGTCCCACCCTCTCTTGAAGCCCTCCACTGTGGATCTCTGAACCAGTTCACCAGGCAGCACATTCCAAGGGTCCACCACCTTCTCAGTGAAAAACCTCCTCCTGTTTTCCCCCCTCACCCTTCCACCTTCCAACTTCAAACCATGCCCTCTGGTGATACCTCTCTACTTTAGTCTAAAGATTCCATCCATGTTTACCCTATTTATTCCCTTAAGGTACTTGAAGACCTCAATCATGTTCCCCCTGTCTCTCCTCTCCTCCAAAGAAAACAAGTAGAGCTCAAGTCTGTCCTCATACATCAAATCCCCTAGTCCTCGTATCATCTTAGTTGCCCTCCTCTGTACCCTCTCCAGGAGTTGTATGTCCCTTTTCAAGTGTGGTCTGCAGTACTGTACACAGTACTCAAGGTGTGGTCTAACCAGTCCATTGTACAGAGGCAGAATCATTTCCCTGCTCCTAGAGGTGATCTCCCTTACAATACATCCCAATATCCTGTTTGCCTTGCTAGCCACTCTTCTGCACTGCTTAGAGTTATTCAGACATGCATCCACCATGACCCCTATGTCTTTTTCCCTTGTTGAGGCCTCCAGCACCTCCCCTTCCAGGGTATACCTGTGTTTAGGGTTTCTCCGTTGAAGATGTAACACCTCGCACTTGGTGATTTAAAATTTAATTTCCATGTGTGAGCCCAGCTTTCCAGGGTGTCCAGGTCCCCTTGCAGGACCAACCTTCCCTCTTCCCCCTCAACTACTGCTCCCATCTTGGAGTCATTAGCTAAGAGACTCATTTCACACCCTATACCCTCCCTGATGTCTAATATGTATGCATTAAACAGGATCAGACCCAGGACCGAGCCCTGCGGTACCCCACTACCGACCTCTCTAGGGTTCGAGAGCTCCCCACCGACCACTACTCTCTGGGTGCATCCAACTAGCCATTTTTTAATCCATTTGACAATCAAAGGACCTACTCCCAACCCTGTCAGTTTCTCCACCGGACCATTGTGGGGGACAGAGTCAAATGCCTTGCTGAAGTCCAAGAATAATACATCCACAGGCTTTCCCCTGTCCAGTTCTGATGTTACCCATTCGTAGAACTTCACAAGATTGGTTTGACATGATCTACCTTGCACAAACCCATGTTGCTGACTATCCAGACTTCCCACCTCCTCCAAGTACACTCCCAATCGTTCCTTTAGTATACTCTCTATTAATTTTACCACCACCGAGGTCAAACTGATGGGTCTATAGTTACCTGGTACTTCCCTTGACCCCCATTTATGGATTGGCACCACATGTGCCTCTCACCAATCCCTAGGTACCCTCCCTGTCTCAAATGACCTGTTGAAGAGCTCTGCCAGGGATGCAGCCAGTATGTCTGCCAGTTCCCATAGTACTCTCGGATGAATGCCATCTGGTCCAGGAGATTAATCTTTCTTTAGGACCTTGAGGGCTAACCACACCCTTTCAGTGGAGATAGCGTCATCCATCCCCTCCTCCTTACTGGCCTTTTTATCCTTATCCTGATGTGACACCCCTGGGGTACCTCTCCCTCCCTCTTGCTCCATTTCTGTTGCTCCCCTGATCCCACTTACTACCGCTTCTATTCCCTTCATGCATTGCTTTGTAGATATCCCATCCCCCTCCCTAGTGAACACAGAGGTGAAGTACTCGTTTAATACCTCTGCCTGGTCCCTCGCCACTTTCACCCACCCTCCTTCTGATCTGAATCTGCTGAGATGGACGTTAGTTTTCTCCACTTCCCAATGTACCAGAAGAACCCCTTTTCCCCTCCATGTATCCACTGTGCCAGCCGTTGCTCTTTACTGGACTTTGCCCCCCTCACCATCTGGGTGACTTTTCTAGATGCAAGTTGGTACATTTCCTTTTCCCTAGCTCCTCTTGTTGTTTTATATTTTTTATAGGCCACCTTCTTTTCTCTGACTGCTACCTGAACCTCACTAGACCACCTGTATGGTTTATGTGACCTTGCTCCCTTACTTTTCACCTTAGCGCAAGTCCTGATTGCCTCATGAAGTCCCTGTGTTATGACCTCCCATCTCTTTTCCACATTTGTCATTGATGTAACCCCTTCAAGTGATCCTTGAGAATATTTCCCATGCCCACAAAGTCTGCCCCCCTGAAGTCCACTGCCAGTGCCCTAGATCTCCCCCCCTTCCCCATGCTTATTTGAAACCAGACAGTATTGTGGTCGCACCCAGTCAGGGGATCCTCTACAACCAGGTCCCTTACCAGATCCCCACCTGCCAGAGCCACATCCAGGACGTGCCCTCCCTTGTGGGCTCCATCACATGCTGTGTTAAGAACACATCCTTTAAGCTGTCCAGCAGCCTCTGCTTCTTGGACACCTTAGAGGACATGGTTCCTCAGTTTGTACCTGGCATATTAAGGTCCCCCATCAACACCACTCCTTCCCCTTTTGGTCCACACTGGGCAATGATGTTGTCCAGCAAACCATGCTCCAGAACATCACCCATCCCGGGGGGCCTATATACTACACCCAGCTTGATCTTACCTCCTGCTGGAGTTCGTAAGGTGACCCATAAGGCCTCCATGTTTCCCTCTGCCTCTTCTACCCTAGCAATTTCTATGTCATCTCTAATGAACATAGCCACTCCACCCCCTCTGCCCTCCTTTCTATCCTTCCTAAGCATAGTGTACCTCCACACGTTTAGGTCCCAGTCATGGTTTTTGTTGGCCCACATTTCCGTGACCGCTGCCACATCCATCCCCCTCGAACAGCATGGCCTGGAACTCTGGCAACTTGTTTCCCAAGCTCCTGGCATTTACTAACACCACCCCCCAACCCTTATCCCTGATCCCCTTTGTCGAACCCCACCCAGGTTCCTTATACTTCCATCCACCCTCTGCTGCTTCTGAAACCTCATCCCCAGTCTGTTTCCCCCTTCCCCATTGGGTATGAAGGCTACTCCCCTCATCTGGAGGAGAGGGCTTCTGGTCAGCCCCTCCCTTATCTCTCCCCCCTCACAAGTTTAAACCCCACCTTTCTTGAATGCAGTCAGCCACCCCCTGTTTAAGGACTTCCTTCCCTAATGGGGAAAGATGAAGCCTGTCCTTGGCATACAGTCCCTTATCCTCCCAAACTCCTTTCCAGATACCTAACACCCCCAACCCACTTTCTTCACCGCCACTTCCTGAGCCAGTCATTAACCTTTGTGATCTTAATTTTTTTCTCCACTGAGGCCTTTGGTACTGGCAATATCTCCAAAAAGGATATGTTGCATCCATTTTCCCGACAGACTCTGGCAAATTCTTGGAACCTTGCTTGGATTTCCAAAATGCTGTTTCCCTCTAGATCGTTAGTTCCCAAATGCACCAGGAAGTCCGGTTTCTCTCCACAATCCCTAACCAGTTCGTACACCATGAACTTTGCTCTGTGCACTGTCAGCCCACAGATACTCACTATCTTCACCTGGCTATGGCATCTACCCCCCGTCCCTCCAACTGGATACCCCTAATCATCGAGTCTCCCAATAACAGAACCTTAACACCACCACCATCATCCTTATGGCTACCTCCGCTACACGCTCTCAACCCCCCATCCATGGAAGTCTTCCTGCCTCATTAGATACCCCCATTGTCACCCTCCACTTTCTGCCTCACTTGTTATTTTGCCAACTTAACTCAGGACCTCCCCCCTGAATAGGTGTCCCCTTTAACCCTCTCTTATCCAAACCATTTATCCTGGCCCTGATGGTTTCCCCTTCCCCCACACCGCCATCCTCCCCCTTGTAATAGTACCCCTACCTCTAGAGGCACTCTGTGGGTTCCCTTTACCTAGGGCCCCATCCTTGGTACAGACCTCCCTGCTGAAGGGGGCCCCTCCCCTGCCTCCTTGTCTCCCAGTTTCTCTCCAGTCTTGCTCTCCTCCCTCATGTCTGCAATATGTGGCATCTCCCCCCATTTGTTTAACATTTATGTTTCTCCTTCTCCCTCTGGGACTATTTCTATCCTTTCCATTGCTGGTCTGTGATGCCCTATGGGTATCTGACTCCCTTCCCCCGGCCTCTATATCAGTTCCCTCATTTCCACCAACCCCTTCCTCCCCCTCTAGGTTGCTCTGTAGCTCAAATTTATTGTGACACTCTATGCCAGCCTCCATCAAGTAACCTGAGTTTCCCCTGACTGCCCTTCTAAACTTCCCCTCTTCCTCCCCTCTTGCTCTGTTCACCTTAGGAGCTCCTTTCTCACAGTCTGCTCTTTTAGGCTTGCCCACAACAGCCCCTCCCATCTCACTGTCTGCTCTTCTAGGTTTCCCCACAACAGCCCCTCCTGACTCTTCCCTCCTCCACTCTCTTTATATTCAGAATGTTTACCTCGTACGTCTTCCCCTTAACATCAACATCCCTATCTAAGGGTCCTCTGTCCCTAATATCCCCCCACCTGCTTGCTGTAACATAATGTCCTGTAATCTCCGAGCATTGCCCCAGCCTCCCCTCAGCCCCATCCTTCTACCACCCATATCCACACCCCTCATCCTTGGACACTCTCCCAACTCCTGCCATTTACTCCTTAACCAATATACTTCACTCCTGATACAAGATAGCTGTCTACAGAGTGGGAAGCCTCCCTCTCTCCAGGCCCAATTGAGAATTATTGCCATCCCACAGCCTGTGCAGCCTACAACCCTTCTGAAGATGCTTGCCACGGTGGAATGTGGCCACTCTGTTTGTCCCTCTCTGTTCATAATGGCACACACCCCTTTTCTCAGTCCCTTCCCACTGGAATGCTCTCTATACTGACTGCAGTTATTTATGAACCCAATTTCAACCCCACCAATAAAGTTCCCAAGTCTCACAAACACATACAGTCCAGTGTGTGTCCAGTCCCACTAACAGTGTGTGTATGCAGACATCAGGTACTATATGATGTCACAGGCCCACCAGTTCCTATTGCTTCAAATTTCAGTCACAAACAGAAATGCACTGCCCTTCAATCCCAACCTCCAGTGGCTTTTCAGTATTTAAGAAAGCCTACAAAACAGAATGAGTGGGAGGGCTCTACCACCACCAGGCAAACATCACATTTAAATTTCACTTTAATTATCACTGCTAAACAAGTGTTCTCATACCCAGCACACAAGCCCCAATAGTTACAATATCACAGCCCAAGTAACAGTTCCAACTCAAAGTAGTAACTTTTAACACACAGAACTAATTTGAAGTACTAAAAACTATTCAAATATTTCAGTTTAAAACAGAAGATAAAACCAAACCTCTTTCCTGAACAACCTCCTACCTCTGTTCCCAGTGGATAACTATAGGTGTTTACAACTGAATGATAATAACCACATTTGCTTCACTTGCAAATAGGTAGACATGTGTGTCTAATTTCTTTTGACTTACTGTAGGTTACACATAGAATCTGAAAAAATTCATAACATGCTGTATTGTGATTCAATGAACTGATAAATGGGGATTTTGGTTTCTTTTACAAATTCATTTTTCCTGACCATGGATATACTAAAACAAAAATTTCCCAACAGAATGTTTTTAAATAAACAGTTTAACTCACAGCAGCAGAAGAAGCATGTTGGCATTAAAAGCTTAGTGACATGGATATAGAGGCACCAGTATTTAAGCATGACTTTGGTAGAGGATTAATTGTGACTGGAGGGTGAGGGAGGGAGTGAGTCTTGATATTTGTAGCATAATGGTTTTATGAAACGTCAGCCTTCAATGGGTTAGACTCTGCAGCCATCTGCACAGTATATCACTAAGCCATATGCAGTTTGTCTTTTTACTAGTTTCAAAATCTTGAAACTACTAAAGCCAGCTAGAAGACATCCATTCCTGGATCTCGGCCCAGAATTAATTCAGTACTTCAACCACATCATGTGTCCAAACGCAAATGACAAATACAGCTGGGCATCATCTGAATAGCAGTGAAATCCTATGCTTTAACATCTAATGATCTTCCCATGGCATAGCAAGTACACTTTGAAAAGCATGGGTGACAGGATTGAGTACTGAAAAACTCCACAAGAGAGGATCTTAGAGAGAGAAAGAGAGAAAAAAATTCCCCAAGAGCACTGTCTGCATCCTGCCTAAGAGAAAGGACTCAAACCAGCTGATGAAAATTATTGCAAATCCACAGAGCTCCCTGAGGCAATCCAACAACACATCATGGTCCACAGTGTCAAACGCTGAGAAGATATTGAACAGAATGAGAACTGACTGTTCATATCTAGCTCTAGCCATGAGAAGATAATTTTGCATCCTAACATGATCTTTGTACTGTGCGTAGGCCACTGTCCCAACTGGAGAGGCTCATAAATATCAAAGGAAGAGAAATGTGCTTTGCACTGTAGTGCTATCATCTTCTCCATAAGCTTTCCTAGAAAGGGAAGGTTAGAGAGCAGTCTATAATTTGCTAAGCAGTTCAAATCCAAAGAAGGTTTCTTCAGAAGGGTCTTCACCAGCACCTGTTTAAAAATGCTAAGGACTATACTGAGAGCGATCACCAGACAGTCTCAGTGAACACTGGACCTACAGATTCCACAAAGCCCACTAAGACACATCCTGGTCCCAAATCCAGTTTACAACAGGGCCACAGCTTTGAGGTTACCTTTATTTATTTATTTATGACTTTGATAACTGGGTGAGTGCACTGATCCTAGGGACCATTTTCAGGCATGACCTGGGCCATAACACATGGCGTAGGGTGACAGTAGAGTACAAGGTAAGAGTAATACACATGAAAAAGATTTGATACAAGCAACAATAGTAGACACAGTATACAGGTTTGATGCATAGGTCCATCTGAGAACAGTGAATACAAGGTTTCAATATCAGACATGAGAAGACTTGGTATAAACAAACAAATCATAGGCACAGTGTACAATGTGAGACTGCATCGTCCAGTGAGCAAGTAATACACAGAATACTCAGTAAAAAATGTATATACAATACGTACAGGCAAGGAAGTCAAATATTACTGTGAAAAATGCAATATAACAGTTGTTAGCAAGATAGTTGACTAGCGTGGGTAGGTGGGTAATCCCTGGGCTGGGGAGTTGACTAGTGTGGGTAGGTGGGTAGCCCCTGGGCTGGGGAGTTGACTAGTGTTGGTAGGTGGGTAACCCCTGGGCTGGGGAGTTGACTAGTGTGGGTAGGTGGGTAACCCCTGGGCTGGGGAGTTGACTAGTGTGGGTGGGTGTGAGACCCCTGGGCTGGGGAGTTGACTAGTGTGGGTAGTTGGGTAACCCCTGGGCTGGTTAGTTGACTAGTGTGGGTAGGTGGGCAACCCCTGGGCTGGGGAGTTGCCTAGTGTGGGTTGGTGTGAGACCCCTGGGCTTGGGAGTTGACTAGTGTGGGTTGGTGTGAGACCCCTAGGAGCATCGGCAGGATGAGTTTTCCAGGAACCAGACTTTAAGGTGGGACTTGAAACTGGAGTGTGTGTCAATGGAACGGAGTTCAGCCAGTAGTTTGTTCCACTGCAAGGGGGTAGCTGCATATGAAGCTCTGCTACCCATGTTGGTGGATACCCTAGGAACAGCTAAAGGGCGGAGTACCATTAGAGTGGAGGTTGCGCAGGAGCATTCTGGTTTTCAGAAGGACAGTTAGGGGGGATTCTGGAGCCATGTGGATGACATTGTCCACCATGCAACAGAGGGCTAGGTCAAAGTGACCTTCCATTGGTAGCCATCCAAGGGTATTATAGAGGGTACAGTGGTGGGTGGAGAACTGGGCCAATAAAGTAAAGCGGCAGGCACTGTTGTAGGCAGTGGAGTGTTTAGCCATAGCAGTAGCTGAGATCCTGGCATAAATAGGGGAGCAGTAGATAAGAATAGGGAGAATATTACCCTGGACAATGGCTAGTCTAGCTTCAGGGGTAAGGTATTGCCTGAATCTATAGGCAGCACCTAATTTTTGATGGAACCTTCTGACAAGGGAATTTGCATGCTCAGTGAAGGTGAGGGAGGTGTCTAGCAGTACTCCTAAGTATTTGTAGGCGTTGACGTCCTCCAGGGCTGTACCATCTGGGGTGAGAATGTGTAAAGGGACGTGGCTTTTAGTTTTGGCCAGGAAGGGCTTAGATCCAAACAGCATGGATTTAGTTTTTTTGGCATTTAATAAGAGGAGGTTTTTTGAGAACCAGCTGTGGGCTGCAGCATAGTTATGTCAGAGAACTGAGGAAATTGCAGCTGTGGATTTGTCACTGTGGAAGAGGACAAGGTCATTGGCATACAGGAGAGAGTTACAGTTGAGGCAGTTTAAGGGAAGTGCATTAAAGAATAAGGAGAAAAGGAGGGGACCCAGGATTGAGCCTTGAGGGACCCCCACAGAGACAGGCAGGGTCGGGGAGCAGGTTTTACCAATACACACGAATTGTGAGCAATCAGTAAGGTAGCTAGTGAACCAGCTTGTGACTCTCTGAGAACAACCAAGGAGGTTAAGCTTGGAGATAAGGAGAGCATGGTTAACCATGTCAAAATCCTTTGAGAGGTTGATGAAGACAGCCCCGGTGGCTTTACCATTATCCATGTTAGAGAAGGTGTGGTCTGTTAGTAGAGTGAGGGCAGTGGCAGAGGAATGATTCTTGTGAAAGCCATGCTATTGGTTGCATAAGAGGATATATTTGCTTATATACTCAGTGAGCTGATTGTGGACTGCTCTCTTGAGTAATTTTCTGAGATGAGGGAGGATGGATATTGAACAGTAATTGTCGGAGGATTTGGGGTCACCAGATTTAAGAATAGGGATAACCTTAGCTATCTTCCATGGGTCAGGCATGGAGGAGGTGGAAAGGGCAAGGTTAAAGATGAAGGTGAGTGGCTTGGCAATCGTCGAAGAGATCAACTTAAGAAAGACTGGAGATAGGCCATTGGATCTGGAGGAGCCGTGGTTAGGTAGATGTTTGAGTAGCTTCACTGTAGCATGTATGGAGAGGGCTTTAAAATAGAATGGGGGTATTTGCAGGTGAGTGGCAGAGCTGGAGGAGGATGGCAGTGTGTTAGCTATTAGGGCCAGGCTTTGAGGTTGGGCAGTTGGCAGCTTATTTAGGTACATGGATAAGTTGGTGAACTTACAGTTGAAGACAATGGCCACATCATGAGGTTCAGTCAGCAGCTCATCGTGGGAGTTGAGATGTAGTGCAGTGTAGCTGGAGTGGGAGTTTAGGAAGGAGCTGATTGAGTCCCAAAATTTCCTAGCGTATCCAAGGTTGGCCTTTTGCAGGTTGCAGAAGTGGGTCTGTTTCAAAAATGTGGCCTGTTGTTTACATTTGTTCCTCATGTACCTGTAAGCATCCCAGAGGGCAGGGGAGGGGGTTGATTTGAAAGTGGAGCAGGCATGATCTCTGGCCTTCATAGGGGTTAGGAGGTCTTTAGAGACCCAGCTCGAGCACCCGCCTCTGACCCATCTGGTAGTGACAGGGAAAAAGCGGTCCTGGAGAGTTAGTAGAGTCTGGGTAAATGTGGAAACTGCCATGGCTACATTGGAAAGGGAAAAAAAGATGGACCAGTCCAAAGACTGGGCCTCCTCAAGGAGATTTGTGGAAACTGGGCAGCTGAAATTTCTTAGAGATAGGTATTTGGGTGAGGGGGCACTTTAGTTTGGAAGACCAGAGGAGATAGGTCAGTGAATGATCACTTACAGAGTCAGCCATGGTGCCAGCGTGTAATGTTCAGTCCTCCCTCTATATGAGGATCCAGTCTAGTAGAGTCTGGGTGGCTGAGCATGGATTAAGTCTGGTGGGAAGAGTGATCATGTGCACCAGGTTGTGCTGCTTTAATAGGGATACATAGACAGGCTGGTGGCAGCTCAGCCAGTTTAGATTAAAGTCACCGAGAAGGATAGATTCCCTATGAGGAGTTAGAGAGCTCAGGCCTTGGAGGAGGCTGGTGAGTCCTATGGTTCCGTTCACGAGGAGGGGATTGTAGCAGCAGCCAATACAGAGTTTCTTGCGGGATTCCAGGGTCTATTCAGAGAGTAGCCATTCACTAGGTGAGGAAGGGTTGGAGTATAGGACAATGCTAGCTGAGAGGGGTTCCCTTAGAAGCAGGGCCACACCGCCACCTTTTTTCCTGCCTGGTCTGTCAAGGCATAGGTAAAAGTAGCCAGGTACTTTGAAGGTGTTTTCAGTGTGGTGTGGCTTTAGCCATGTTTCAGTGAGGCGTAGAATATGGTGCTTGTGTTGCTCAATCCAAGCCTCAAGGTCAGTGAATTTAGATGGAAGGCTGCAGACATTGATATGTGCGATTTTAAGACCAGGGGCATTTGTCCAGATGCTGGAGGTGGGGGTGATATGGGAGTTTGTTGGGCCAGGGTTGCATTCAATGTCCCCAGCAAGGGATAGTAGTGATAGTAGGATAATGTATGGGCAGGAGAGAATAGAAGGAGACCAGGAGAGGTTAACCAGGTAATGGCCAAGGAGGCAGCGTTATCCTTTACTGAGTAGGATGAGAGAGATGTACCCCAGGGTGGACTTATCCCTAGTGGTGAGTGAAGAGGGTTGAGAGAGGGGAGAGGGGAAGAATGAGAGGAAGGAGAGGTGCTGTTGATCACAGGCCAGCACTGTTGCATGGAAGTCAGTCAATACCAGCGCAGTAGTTAGGGAGATGCACATAATATAGGTAGTGCCAGCTTCATCTTTCCGAGGGAGAGTAGGGATAATGGAAAGTAGTAGGAGGGAATTAGCTTGGTTTGCCTTATGAAGGGGGAGAGGAGGGGGTGGTGAGGCAAGGGGCAGTTAGAGATGTAGTTCTCTGGGGGTAGGAACACACTCTAGAAGGTGTTGTGTAGCTTTAAATGTGTGTATGGCAAGATGGCCAATGGAAGAAAGTGCACAGAAGGGAGTGGTTTAGGTGTATTTAACAAGTCATGGAGGAGGGGTGGAGGAGGAGGGGTGGGGTGGAGGAGGAGGTAGGGAGGGTGAAAAATCAGCTTCCATTGGTACCAAAATCCAAAAGTCAGGTCTAGTACCTTGCAGTATAGAGGATTTCTGAAAAACTGTTCAGGTTCCAGAAATTGAGGGGTCCGTGGCCTGGTCAAGGCATGCTGGATCCCTGAAATAAAGTAGAAAAACAGGATTTTTAAAGGCTGGAAGAGGAGGCTTTTTACATCAGAACAAAGAGAATAATAGAAGTGGGCAGGGCCAGAGAGCACAGCACACTGTTTGGGGGTTGGGGAGGAGACAGAGTGCAGGCCAGACAGCAGAAGGATTTATACTGTCAAGGCTCACAATTCACTTCTAATATCAACTCAGAACTTAAAATGACTGTAAGGATTGAACAAATTATTAAACCCTGGCACACAAATTCAACTAGAGAGACAGAGGGAGATAGAGTAGTTAGAGATGTGTTCAGCAAAAATCAGTTTCCACTGGTACCAAAATCCAAAAGTCAGGGCTAGTACCTTGCAGTATAGAGGATTTCTGAAAAACTCACTAACCACTTCCACCCCCACTGGCCTAAACTCATTCCAGACAGGTGGAGTGCTCTTAGTGCCAACCACCTCTCCAATGCAGGGTCACAAAAACCCTGTTGGGGTAATCCTGGACCTGATAGAGGACACTCTATCAAAGAAGAACAGAGTGAACTCTTCACGCCTGGTGGCTGAAACTGCTCTTACTGGCTGAAGAGAGGCAGGATGAGGTAGCCTGTCCACAGTCCAAAATACATGAGCCTGCCGGTTCCTCCCTGCAGCAATCTTATGGAAGATTGTTCTTTGACACTCACTGTAGGGAGTTCTCAAAGTCTTTCCATCCTACTCAGTTACAAACATTCATCAACAATACTCCAACCTCTAACCCCTGGTCTTTATCTTCCTGAGTTCTCAATCAAACCAGGGGGATCTCAAGCAAGAAGGCCTGGGTTGTATAACTACCAGTGCAACTAAGTCAAGAGCCAAGGTAACTTCCTTGTTATAAGCCATCACTGCTTCTTCCATGTCTGCTCCTCAAACAACCATCACACCTGAGAGGTCTATCACCACCTGTAATCCTACTGGGGACAACTTCTTAGAAAGGCGGTAGTATACGATCTCCACAGGGGAAGGACTACCGGGGGTGGTACCCCAAATAAGAACTTTAACATGCAGTGATCCAACCAGATGAATAGATCAGTCCTGAGGTTTTGTACCTCAGTCCCCCTGAGAATAATAAATTCAAGGTGTACAGGACACAGAAGGTAATAGTGAATGAAACGCATTCCGAAGAAAGGGGGGTTACTAGTGGAGTACCTCAGGGCTCAGTACTGGGTCCAGTCCTCTTTAACATCTTTATAGGTGACATTGTAGAGGGTCTGGAAGGAAAAATATGCCTCTTTGCAGATGACACAAAGATCTGTAACAGAGTTGATACACGAGAGAGGGTAGAAAAGATGAGAAGGGACTTGGCAAGGTTGGAAGAATGGTCAGACATATGGCAACTTAGATTCAATGCAAAGAAATGCAAAGTAATGCTCCTGGGAAACAAAAACCCAGGAGAAGAGTACACAATAGCAGGGGAGGTACTAACAACAACAAAAATGGAAGGGGACCTAGGGGTAGTCATATCAGATGATCTAAAGGTGGGTAATCAATGTGAGAAGTCAGTAAGGAGAGCCAGGGGGATACTGGGATGCATAAGAAGGGGCATCACAAGTAGAAAAAGGGAAGTGGTTATCCCTCTATACAGACAGTGGGTGAGACCCCATCTAGAGTACTGTGTGCAGTTTTGGAGACCTCATCCACGCATGGACATAGACAGGATGGAAGCAGTCCAGAGGAGGGCAACTAAAATGGTGCAGGGTCTGCAGCAGAAACCATATGAAGAGAGACTGAGATAGCTTAATATGTATACCCTTGATGAAAGGAGGGACAGGGGGGACATGATAGAAATTTTCAAGTACCTCAAGGGAATCAACAAAGTCCGGGAAGGTAGCATATTTCAGAAAAAGAGATGCGTAAGAAAAAGGGGCACAATTTAAAGATGGGTGGGGGATGGCTCAGGGGTAATGTGAGGAAATTTTTTTTCATGGAGAGAGTGGTGGATACATGGAACCACCTTCCTGGGGAGGTCGTTGGGTGTAAAACAGTGGGGGAATTCAAACGTACATGGGAGAGACATAAGGCAATTATAGTGGGGGGTTGCAGGAAGTAGGCTGTTGGTTAACTAGAATCTGCAGCTTATCCAGTAGGTAGGGAACTGGGCAGACTGGGTGGGCCAAGTGGTCCTTATCTGCTGTCAAAGTCCATGTTTCTGTTTCTCATTTCACTCACAGGTGCATCTGACAGCATCCAGGATAGATTATTTTCTTGTAAGCTCAAGCTTATTAACAGGGACCCTGGGTGGTGGATTAGAGGCAATTGTTTTGTCAGACCAAGCAGCAGTATTGCTCTATCTAGTCCCATCCATCACAATGCAAAAAGACACCACCTAGAAGCTGATCACTCAGCTCCTTAAAGACAAATCTATAGTCTCCAAAATCAGGACACTTATCAATCACTTTTTAGAAGATAATTTGAATTCTATACCCAGGATAGATCAGGTCTGGTGTACACTAAAGTGCTATCTAAGAGGGGAACTCATTGGATTGGCATCAAAACAAAAGAAAATTAGGGAGGCCAGGGCAAAAGACCTGTTAGAACAGATCCACACTCTGGAGCAAAATCTATCTCCCATCTCCACACAGAACTGCCTTAGCATGCTTCTGTCCCTCAGAAATGACTATTTGGATCTGCTTAAGGAGAATGCTGAGTTTGCCATCTTCAAAAGACAGACAACTTATCTAGATCAAGGGGGAGGTGGGTCACCTCTTAGCCCTTCATATGAGGCAATTGGAAAACTCAACAATTATCCAGGCCATCTCTGATACAGATGGGGCTCTTAAAACCCTCCCCAGTGACATATCAAAAGTCTTCCAAAACTTTTACTCCAGTCTCTATAGTAAATGACTTAACCCCTCTCAACACAGGAAATAGATGAATACTTAACGGAAACCCAACTACCCAAATTGCTGGAACCAAGTCGATCCCTTTTGTCTGCTCCCATTACACTCTCAGAGGTTTCCCAAGCAATAAACAGTCTTGCCTTGGATAAAGCCCCAGGCCCAGATGGTTTTCCTTCCAATTTCTTTAAACTTTTTACTAAGGAATTATCTCCCCTACTAATCAAACTCTATCATTACATATTCACTGCCGACCTTATAGACCCAAGTCTTTTGGAAGCCACGATTATACTGCTTCTCAAGCTCCTTGCCATCCCTTTAATTATCATCCTATTTCATTGCTGAGTTGTAGTCTTAAAATACTTACAAAAATCTTGGCCACACGGATTAAGAAAATATGGTCCCCATTGCTCAGCCCCGAACAAGTGGATTTTGTCCCAGGTAGGTCAGTGGCAGATCATCTCCGCAAATTGGCTCATATCTGTACCTTAGCCAAATCTGCACCTGGTTCCATGGCTCTGGTGTCTTTAGATGCTGAAAAAGCTTTTGACAGGGTGGACTGGGGGGTTCTCTGGTGCACCTTTAAGCATATAGGCTTCCCCCTTGGTTTTACTCATTGCCTCCAAAGGATCTACTCCGCTCCCACTGCATGGATCTATTGTAATGGGATCTTTTCTCCTTGATTCTCTCTTTACTCAGGCATGAAGCAGTGCTGCCCTCAATCCCCCTTTCTTTTCAACCTGTATCTCGAACCTTTGATCATGCAACTAAAAGCCTCCCCTCAGATTCACGGTATACCAGCAGGTGATTCCAGCTTGATACTCTCTGTATATGCAGATGACATTCTCCTCCATCTTTCGAACCCCACATCCTCCCTTGATTTGGTTCTATCTATTATCAATGAATCTGGCCAGTTTCTAATTACAGATTAAACCACAATAAAATGGAAATCCTTCCTCTTAATCATTAAACTTTCCATCAGGACTTTACAAGGTTTGGAATGAAATGGGCTCCCCAGTTGATTATGTACCTGGGTATACATCTTACCACAGACCTGCTTAGGGTTAAAAAACTAAATTTAGAAGATCTGATCCAGAAGATCCAGCAGGATCTATCTTGATGGAAAGCTTTGCCCACATCTCTTTGGGGTAGGGTAAACATTATTAAAATAATTATTCTCCCCAGATTATTCTACCTTCTTAATATGCTCAATATTTGGTTGCCTCTCTCCTTTTTCCATCATGTACATTCTATTATGTCAGAATTTTTATGGTTAGGTAAGGCACCCAGGCGAGCTTATAATAAACTTACCCTTCCCAAGGCCAGTGGGGGATGCAAACTTCCCAATATTCTGTATTACTACTGGGCTAGCCATCTCCAAAAATTTGGAAAGTGGCTATCTCTTCCTCTCAGTCAACAGGAACAAGATTATGTTCCTATATGGCTTAAACTTGAGTCAGATATTTTCTGTTCCACTAAGTTGTCTCCAATTGCTGTTATCCTTTCACTCCCAAAGTCACTACCAGACAACATCAAAAACTTGGTGCTGGGCACTTCCAACAAACTTTTCTCTCAGATATGCTCCTTCCTTTGAATATGCCCTACTAATGATACAATGCAACCTATCCTGGGTAACTCGGCCCTATGAATTGGAAACTCTTCTCTTTCAGTAGACTGTCTCCTTCAGCTACAAGGGATTCGGGTCTCAGATCTTTATCAACAGGTATGCCGTTTACATCTATCAACTGAGAGCCTAATATTACATCTGCTGTTTCTTTTTGCTGGACTGTGAGACTGAGACTTAAGAACGTATGCTGCTGCCTGCTGGAGGATTCGAACTGTGTGCCAGATATTTGTTAAAGCTATGAGCACTTTTTGTATAACGTTATTTTCTGTGCCTTTGCTCCCCTTTGACCCTGCATTCCTGTGCTCTAGCGAGAGGGGCCAGGTGTAACGGAGCATACTTCGTCAAAGGAGGAGTGGCAGTACAATGTAAAAGAACCGCGCTGCCTGCAGCGAGAGCGCGGCAGCGCGAGCATGAGTGGTGCAGCGCCACTCAGTATCAGAAATTTTATCAGCAATAATAGGAGGAAACCTGAGTTGTATCTCTGCTGAGATTTACTTAGAAGTCCAGAGTTAATCAAATTGGAAGCTGTTCATCTCCTTATGTGAGTCTGGGCAGGTTATTCTGTTTTAATTTATTTTTTAAGTAATTGAGGGGTGAGTTAAATTTATACTGATGTTTATTATTTGAATTATTTTGTATTGTCTATGTATTTTATTTAAAAAATATTTTGGTTGGGTTGCTTACATGAGCAAGTTTTATGTAGTTTTTATTAAGTAGACTAATTGGGATCTCCTCTACTTTAGAGGAGTATCCCTGATATTTTGAGGTAGTCACTTATTATTTTATTTAAATTAAAGTTTGATTAACAAAGTGGTTTAAATCTTTAACAATGTTGATGTTATCGTGGGGAATTTTCCTGGTAGGGTGCCAGTTTTTAGTATGTGAAAATTTTACTCAGAAGGAAAAAGATATTATAGAATGTCCATATTTGGTAATAGAATATAATGGAACTATGAAGGGAGAATGAATTGTTCTATTTGGGTGGAAAGGGGACATTCAGGCTTCTTTATTGAATACTCATATTGAGACTATTTTGATTAAATGGGTGTATATGGGTAGTGAACTTCTGTGTGGCTGGGGACATAATGTTGTTCTTGAAAGTGCCAAATCTAGAGATTATCTAATGAAGGGGAAACAATTAAATCTTAAATTGTATAGAGTGGGTAAATGGATTGTAATTATGGGGTTAATGCTAAGTGGGGGATGTTCAATTAAACCCTGGGCCTGTAGCTGATTTGAATCAGGATTACACATTAGAAATGTTGAATGAAAAAGGACTGAAAATTGTGCATATTAATATTTGTAGTTTGTTTAAGAAAATTGAGTATTTAAGAGAGTGGGTGGTGTGTTATAAACCTGACATTTTAATAATTACTGAATCATGACTACATATAAAAATTCAAGATAATGACATAGCCCTGGAAAATTTTCATATGTGGAAAAGAGATAGATCCAAAAGGGGGGTGGGGGAGTATTAATTTATGTTAAAAAATTGGATTGATGTTAGGGAATTGCAAGATTTGTATAATTGGACTGATTCAGAGTTGTTACCATTAGAATTAAAGCTACCTTATTCCAAACCCATATTATTGATTGGCATTTACCGTCCACCTAAAAGTAGTTTAATAGTTTTTTCTGAAATACAAGATGTACTGAAGAATTATCAAATTTCACATGAAATTTTGATAATTTGGGATTTAAATGTTGATTGGGGAAATATAATGCCCATCACAGTTTAATTGATATGGCTACTACATTGAATTTGGTGCAACTAATAAAAGATGTAACTAAGTTAAATGTAGTAAATCCTAGTAATTCAACTATATTAGATCTTATTTTTACTACAAACCCAGAAAAGTTTATTAAGAGTGGGGTGTTACCAGACTCAATGTCAGATCATCAGATAATTTTTTGTATTGGAAATCAGAAATCTAGAAAGACTCCTAAGAATATTGTACAAATTAGAGTTTTTAAACAGTTTGATTACATTCAGTTTATGCAGGAATTAGAAAAGTATAACTGGGAGAGATTAGAATTAATTCCCAGTGTGGGGGATGCATGGGATATGTTTCAAAAGGATTTAATACAAATCTGTAATAAACATGCTCCTATAAAAACTAGGTTGATAAGATCAAACAAAGCACCATGGTATGATTCTGGTTTGTTTAAAATTAAAAGGGCTAGAGATAAGGCATGGAAACAAGCTAAATTAGCAAAGGGAGACCAAGAATGGTGTAAGTATAGGCAATTAAGAAATTTATACCTGAAAGAAATTAGAAAGGCTAGACAGGCCTATTGTAATAAAAAATGGTCTAAAGAAATGATGGAAAACCCAAGAGTATTCTGGAACACAATAAATAAGTTGCATAAGGGTCCTAGCTTGGGATATCCTAATTACTTCTTAATCAATGGTAATAAAACAGATTTAGGAAATAAGGTAGTTAATGAGTTTAACACCTTTTTTTATAAAAATGGGTACTAATGAATTAAACTGGGTGGAGGAGATGTAAATCAGGTTTTACAGAGAAATTCCCAGGCAAATTGTACAGATAGAACTTATGTACAAACTGGTATACAAGCTGAGTTCAAATATACCTCTGTTACTAGAGGAGATGTTAGGAATTTATTACTTCAAATTAACACCAATAAAGCAGAAGGTATGGATGGTATCCCTAATATTGTATTAAAGTATGCAGCCCCTATCATTGATTTACCCTTAGCAAACTTATTTAATTTGTCTCTCCTCTCTGCGGAATTACCTCAAGCTTGGAAGACCGCCAAGATTGTGCCAATTCATAAGGCAGGATCCAGGTTGCTATTAGAAGATTATAGGCCAATTTCCCTTTTACCAATGATTTCTAAAATTTTGGAGAAAATAGTTGCAAAACAATTACAGATATTTTTGAAAGATAATGAAATTCTCAACGGTTATCAATCAGGCTTTAGACCTGAGCATGGAACAAGCACTGCCCTTATAAAGGTCACAGGAGATATTTTGGAGAGTATGGACAGGGGGATGCCAGTGGGAGCAATTTTTGTTGACCTTTCAAAGGCTTTTGATACGTTGGACCATAGCATCCTCCTGTCCAGACTAAAAACCTGTGGTATGTCTGAGTCGGTTGTAAACTGGTTTCGAAATTATCTTGATTCAAGATTGCAGCAAGTGATTATTAGAGAGTGGTCATCTGATCTGAAATTAATTGTGTCAGGAGTCCCACAAGGATCCATTTTGGGTCTCATACTATATAATTTATACATGAATGATTTGGGGTTTGAACAACCGGAGGTACAATACCATTTTTATGCTGATGACACAATTGTATATTCTGCTGATTCATCAGTGAGAACTATTCAATTAGTATTACAACAGGCTTTTGATCATTTACAGGAATTTTTGCTTAGATCTAAATTGGTTTTGAATGAAAAAAAACTCTTGTAATGGTATTCCATAGGGGTCACGGGTCTAAATTGAACAAGAGGGATTACAAATTAAAACATTTTCTGGAAGAATTTTGCAACAAGTTGTTAGATATAAATACCTGGGGGTGTATTTAGACACACAATTCAAATGGGACAGCCATATAGATAGCACCTTGACAAAAGTTGGTAAGTGCTTGGGTTCATTATATAGAGTAAGAAATAGCATGTCCTTGGAAATTAGAAAATTAGTTGCAACTGTTGTTGTACTACCCATACTGGAGTATGGTAACTTGATATATATGGGTGCATCTAAAGAGCAGCTATATAAGCTTAATGTAATGTACAATAAATTAACCAGATTTATACTGGGTGCAACAAAGAGGGCACATCGAGTAGATATGTGTAAAGAATTGGACTGGCATACCTTATCTCAAAGGTAGGTTTTTAGTGCAATTATGTTAATGCTAAAATGTATTTCAGGAAAAGTCCCAAATATATGGCTGAGACCGTTAATATAAAAGATCAATTGAGGGCCTGCGCCTGCAAATAGCTTGGATTGTTTTGTTCAAGTGCCAGAACGCCTGGGGGATAAGCATTTCTTAAATATTGGACCATCTATATGGAATAAATTGCCTGAGAAGCTTAGACCCCTTGAGAGAAATTTTCAGTTGCACCAAATTAATCGATGGCTTATTGAAAATATTAATTATGATGGGCACTAGATTGAATCTTAGGATGGTAGACTGTAAATTGTATTAAATGTATATTGTGAATTATATTATTGTTTTGTTGTATGTCTTTGTAGTGTTAGTTTGTGAATGATTTGGAATTGTGTTATATTTATTGATGTATAATTATAGTGTATTTGTGCCTTTGTCTGTTACATATTGTTAACTTATAAGAGTAACTGGAACTGACACCTGAATCTCACTGTAAAGGAGCTTCGGCTCAGAGGAGATATCCATATTCATTTTTTGTATGAATAAAAATTTTTTACTACTACTTACTACTTATCAGTCCAATGGACTCCACCCATCAACAGAAATACTCGCAAAATTCCATATCCCCCCATGCACATTTATAAGGTATATCAACTGAGACATCTTCTACTGCATAAATTCGGAGCGGCTCATGTCCCATCTGGGTTAACCACTTTCTTTTCCCAGATTCAGGATTTGGCTGTCCATCCACATGGTGTCTCACTAATATATAACTGCCTCTTTTCTGCCTTCTATTCCACCCCCTTGGCAGGATCTAAAATATGGTATTCTCTTATCCCAGACCATGGGGCTAATTGGTCTAATATATGGAAGGACCTGTATATTTACAATACACAAGCCTGGCCAAGACTAACCCAGTATCAGATACTCAATAATATGTATTATACCCCGGTCAAATTAGCAAAAATTGGATGTTTGCAGTCACCATCTTGTGTTAGATGTGGTAAAGTGGATGGGACATTACTACATGTCTTCTGGACTTATTAAAAGGTTTCCCCCTTGTGAGACACAATCAAGTCCCAAATGGATCATCTGTTAGGATTAGAGGATCTTTTTACTCTGAGTATCTGCATACTAGGGGATTTATCCCAAATCAATGTTAGAGAAAGGAGATTTCACATTTCCCTTGTCTCCATTACTGTGAAAAAACTTGTGCTTAAACATTGGTTAGATCTTTCCACCATGTCTTACACAGAATGGTTACATGAATTGTCTTTTTACTTCAGAATGGAAAAACTGATAGAAAGTATTAAGAATGGACCAGCTTCCTTTAACCATAAGTGGGGTAAACTGTATGATCTCTATCTGAACTAACATGGTCAGGTTCTATAGCTCCCTCTAGTTGCATTACCCTGTATTTACTGAACAAGTTGATGTTTGATTATATGAAGTTAGGCGGGTTGCTCCAGGGTGGATGGAGATGGAGGGTGGGGGAGGGAGGAGGAGGAGGTAGGTCATTACTGTGTTACTATCTCAACTACCTTGTATAAGACAGTGCTTTTTGGAAATATAATAAAGCTTTCTAAATTAAAAAAAAAAATATGTGGGCAATGGAATACTGTTTCCACAGCCCTGTGTTAAAGAAATAAAGTCCTGAGTGCACAAAAATGTTGTATACCAGGATTAGAAACCTGATCTCCACTGCGGCGGGCCAAGCTGCTCTCTGCCCTTGCCCTCCACACCACGGAAGCAGCTCAGCCAGCCTCCTGGATCCTGGTGCTCTTGTTTGTGGTGAGCACCACAGACAGTGACCTGGGAAGCGTTTACTGAAAGAGCTGTAGATCCCCTCTTGCTGTCTGTGCTAGTGCTACATGAACTAGCACTCTGTAGACTGGCGCTATTCGTGTAGCGCTATTCTAACTGGGTAGCCTCCTGGCTATAGCCACACATTCAAATTCCTAAGTAGAACCCACTAGGTGCAGCAAATAGTTCAGGTCAGATCTAAAATAGATGGCCACACCCCCTCCCCTGTGATCCCTCCTCAGGCAATGAACCACAGAGAATGCAGCCATGATAGCTGCATCTAAAACTAGGCTGGCATCATCACTTAGATAAGTCTGTGTGTTGCAAGCCAGATCAACCAAGGAAATCAGACTGGCAATAATTGCAGTTTTGCTCCTGATTGATCTAGCATTGAAGATCACCTCCAAAGGGGGATAGGCATAGGTTGCCAGCCTAACAGCAGCCTGCCAGCTTAGTCCAGTGGGAGCCCTAGATATGTGAAGCAGTATGGGAACCAGACGTGTCTGGCCTCTAACTAGGGCCCTTTTCACCCTAGGGTGCCCCCTGGTGCTCACCACCCTCATTCTGACCTCCCCATAAGCAATTCCCATACCCTATCACCTACCATCCTGCCTCCTAATAATGTTCATCTCCCTGCAGTGCCTGTATATGCAATTGGCAGGGGTTCCATGTCATAAGAGTGAATATTTTACAGTGACTAACACAAAAGCAGGTACATTTTGAAGAAAGCAAAACTGGCTCCTCAACGACATTGCAACTGGCGGAACAGCGATGGCACTACACTGTGTAATAGTGGGATGATATACGCTAACGTTTATTGCAGGAGGCTGTGCCCCCTGAACCTCCCATATTAAAATAATGAACTTCAGTAGGGCAGACACTAGGGCACAGAGGAATATATGGGAGGGGGGCTACAGTATGCAGGGGGTTACCGCTTCTGGGGGCAACACGGTTTGGTGAACCTGAGGACACAGAACAGAAATAAAAATAATTGTAACAGCTACAACAGTTTGAAAAACATTTACCTATAGGCAGTACTGAACCTAGGACCATGACCATTTTAGCTGGTGACCAAATCCACCCCTCCAGGCTGTCATCTTAGCAACAGCAGTCTGCATTGCTCCATTTAGCCCGCATGACTATACCCTGTCCTGTCATTTGCCCTCGCTATTCTGTCACTCCACACTCACTATTCACTCCCCTCACTATTCTATCATGGCAGCTATTCCTTCAGGCACGCAAACTGAGTCACTCAATTTGGAGTTGCTCAATTTGCTTTGCCCATATTACGGGATACCGTTGGTAGGGGTGGTCATTGAAGGGGTGGAAGTGCAGCAGCTGTGATGGAGAAAAGCTAAGCCAAAGGGGCCAAAAAAACACACACACAGCTACACTGTCTGATCCAGTCACCTCAGAACATAACCCCACTTCATCCACATATTCACTTCTATGCTTAGAACTACTACACCTTAACCTCACTCACCCTATGCCCTATACACACACTGTCCTAATACAGTAAAATGACAATTCAAGTACACCAACCATCCAAACACTAACCTAACATACAGTCAACCAGCCCTCTTTCCATACTCCCCAACCTCCTCTAGTAAAACATCAGTTTAAAATAAAAGTAACAATAACAATAAAATAATGCAAACCCAATAGATAGTCATCAGAATCAAGATTTTGAGCCATCAGAGGAGAAAATAACTGCAGTAAATATTCAGTCTCAGTCCATGAGTATAGTTTGGTCCTACTGACCAGACATGTCCAAATGTAATATTAATAAAAGATACTCCCCCAAGCAATACTCTCACCACTGCTGGGGAAACTGAAAGGCAAATGAGAAAAGAAGAAGAAGAAGACAATCTGCTGTCTACCAAGTCCTCGTGACACTTTATTTTACTCCATTTCCACTGGGATTACAGATAATAAATAGAGCTTGCTTTTAAATCATCATGAGCACAGATCACCAACAGGGCTCACCAACACCACAAACCCCAAAGTGCCTTCAGATAAATCTTGTAAACAAGGGTCTCAGTGTTCAAAACAAAAGCCATGATGCAAGGCTCCTACACCAAATGGCCGTGATGCAAGCGGCACCTGGGACCCAATTCTAAGACAAATGCCTGCAACTCACTGGTGTATATGAGTTGTGACTTTCACCGCTACATCAGGGACCCTGCACTGTATTCCAGAACAGGCAGGGTCCCTGGCACTTATGCCCTGTAACTTGCAGCAGCTCCAGGGTTGTGCCACAGGAAGGGCACACCTAACCTGGGTGCCACAAGCCCTGTGGGGTGCAAGCAACACAAGGCATGGCCTCCCCAAAGCCTCATGTCCCAACACCATGGCAGTGCCCCACAGGGTGTGGTGGGTGGGCAACAGGACTACTGCGGGGACCTGGCAGGTGAGGGATGGGTATTGCCCCGTGGGGACACAGCTCTGGGATGGGGTGGGGGGTGCCAGTGGCTCACAGAGGGTGACTCTACCAGGGGGGTTGTGTGGGCACCCACCGGAGACCATGGGGGGGCAGCTGTAGGGGTGCCAGGCATAGTGGTGCAACCCTGGTGGACGTAGGTACCACTGTATTTACACCAGTGTCTGCTGGGTCCTACTTGGAATTGCGATTTGCAATTCCACTAGCCGCCCTCCAGAAATACTGGTGTAATCAATGCTGGAAACCCCCTTGTGCCATATTGCAGGGTGTTGCCAGTGTAGCCAGTGGCATAACCCCATTTGGCAAAGGCAGCCTGCGCCATGTTGCAGGCCACCTGTTGGAATAGCAAATGGCATAACGCATGTCGCAAAGTGCGATTTTCATCATAGTATTCGGCACTAGTCACCTTGTGACATGCATAAGCTGTCTTAGAATCGGGCCCCTTGTGTCATAGTTTGGGGCAATCCTGATTTTCTAATGCAGGCTGTATTGCAATCAGGATGCCATGTGCCAAAGTCACCCTCACCACCCCTTCCGCAGAAGCACTCATGCACCGGGTTGCAAAAGGGCTTGTGCCATGGCAGTGCTCCACCATCCCCTTTGGAGTTATGAAGCCCCACCATGTCACAACAGGGGGCTCTGTTTAGACCAGCCAGGAGGTTGTCTTAGGGACATGCATCATCGCCAGGCAGGGTGGCGAGTGGGGGTGGGGCCTGCAAGGAGGGGGACTGGGGCATAGGTAGCAGGCTGGGGTGGCCTAGGGAATGAAGAGGGCATGCCAGCAACTTTAGAGTGCTGAGGTGGCACCCTGCAGGGGTGCCATTGGCAAGAGCAAAGAGGGGATCAGCCCAGGTACATAAGGGTTGGTAGGGGTGTAACAGGATCCTGCCGCTGGTGGACACAACCCTAGCACCTGCCCCATAGGTGCCACTAACCCCAACACTTCAGGTGGGCAAGAGCCTGCCTCCATGAGGGGGGCTGAGTATCAGGTGACTGCCACTATACCAAGGGAACACTTGCACTCTGCACCCTGTGGCCATTCCTGCAGTTCTGCTAATTCCACCAATGTGCTGCAGACTTTGGTGGCCCCTCCTCATCCGCACTGCCACCAAAACAATACTGATACTTTTAAACAAACCAGTAGGCATATTCAGTGCCATCTCCAACAGAAAATTTTTATAAGTGAAGCAAAATGGCACTCTCTGTAGTGGGGGGGTAGTGTCATGACAACCAGTTCAGTAAATCTTCAAGTACAGTGGCCACAGTAGGACAAAAGTCCTTAACTCAAGAAAAAATGCATCACTTTCGATATCCCTAGGATCAAAACTCGGTATGGTACATCTTCCTTAAGATATGCCCTCCTTTCCATTTGGTACAGCATCCCAAAGTCCTTAAAACATTCATAAATTGTCACCATGACAACCTTTAAAATGTTACTTTTTCACATATTGAAAGAAACCCGTGAATGCTTCAAGCACTAGCACTCTTTCCTGATACCCTCTATTACTGAGTATTTTATTACTCCTCTAAGGTTCGGACAAACCACCTCCCTCCTATTTACTTGGTAGGTTTGAGACCTTTGAGACTTCTTTTCTCTTTTCTTTACCCCTCCCCCTCCCCATTTGCTACCTTTCATTTCTGTTTATCTTACCGCTTGACACCTACATCATCCCTTTTCCTCCTCACAGACTGCTCCTTCCCTTTTATAATTTTTACCCCCTTTATTCTATACCCTCCTGACCAGTATAAATTGTATACACTGGGCTGGATATTCAAACTGCACCCAAAAAGTGTGCAATAGCAGAAGCAAGCACAAGTCCATTGTGCCCATGCGCAACAGACGTGATATTCAAAAAAGGAGCAAGCCAAATTGCGCCAACAGCTAACGTCTGAATATCGCACCACCTGCGCCATAGTGCAACTAGGGAAGGGAAGCTGAGCAGATACAATGTGCTATAGCACAACAAGAGATGTCCAGCTGAGCAGTCCAGAGGCACCATAGCGCAAGCAGGGAGCCCCCCAGCAGCAGAGCAATGTAACTGCACAACCAGGGAGGTAGGGGCCCACCACCCATGCCACAGATGGGCACAGGAACACACAGCAGAACTGGCATCGTGACCCCACACCCCAAGCACAGCACAACTGGGGGAGGGCTGGAATAACTACCGGCCAATGGAGACAAGCAAACAACCCACTACCGGGCCAAGGTGCCCCATCGCACCCACTGGCAAGCTGAGACTGCCACACAAGGAGGGTGGACCACCCTGTGCCACACCATTCCCCCCAGTGCACAGCACACCCTGCACTGTGCTCCCCATACACCCCCCCATGAGCAGTGACCACCATTGCAGGAAACCCCATGCATACCACCACCCCCACTGTGACACTGCAACCTTGTGCACCTCAGAACCATACAAGGCAGCCCCACCATGAGCACCCAGCAGTGGGTGGCATCACATGGCAATGCAACAATGGCAGACACGATGCCACCATGCACAATCCCCCCGAGACACAGCTGAGAGACCAACCATGCGTCAGCACAAGAGGTACCCCACATGGGACAGGGCATGCCCCTGACACCACCATCAGTGATACAGCACCCTGCACAGTAGTCCAGTGACACACCCCGACCTACCACTGGCCACAACAGCCAGCACAGACACCCACAGTGGTGTGTGGAAGCATGCACCACACCGGATACAACACAGTGCAGGGACAAACACCCACCCATACCCAAGGGGACAATAACACAGGGACACAGTAGCATGGCAACCAAGCCCCCAGTGTGGGCCCATGGAAACCTCGTACACACAGCCTGCAGTCCTCCCTGGCACAGGAGTGCCAGCCACCCTGCACAGGCACAGTGGACCCATATGACACCAGCATATGCATGGAGTAGAAGTCACAGACAGTGGCACACATCCCCTGCAACACAAACAAGGCACAGCATGGAGGTGGGACAACAACCGCGGAGGCCACAGTGTCACCTGAGGCAAACATACACCACACCAGTGACAGGAGGCAACTCAGCATTGTGATGGGTACAGTGGCTGCCCTGCATGGACAGCCACCACTAACATGGCAGCAGACCTCGCAGGTCACAGACATGCAAGGGTGTCAGCTGCACAGTCCATGGATGGGTTGATAGGGGCACCATGGACGCAGAGCATGCACCATGGACCACTGCACACAGTCATCCATTGCACAGGGAACAACGCACACACCACAGACACCGACTGATAGCTACTCCCACACCATAGTCACTGCCCACCGACATACATACAAACCCATGACTGCACTATAGCCCGCTGCAAATCAGAGACCACCACAGTATTCATATCAAAATAATTATATTGAAACACATAAACAAAACTGTTTACAGAACTATGTACATATGGGGGGAGGGACACAAACAAGGTGGGGTGGGTAGGGCAGGGTGAACATATAGGAGAGGGAAGAAGGGGTGTGAGGGTGGGTCCAGGAGAGGAAGGTGTTTCCATGGGCCTGGATGGCCCATCATCTGCCCTGCTCATCTGCCATGTTTTGCTGATGTGACCTCCGCCTCCTGACCCCGTGTCGGTCCATCCTTTGGAGGATCTCCAGGGATGCCCTCGCCACCTGCAACAGCTTCTGCAGTCCCCTCTCAATGGCCCGAAGTCACTGTACACCTAGGATGAGGGAGCAGAGTCATTACATGTGACTGTCCATCCCCCTGCAGCCCACCCATGGTGCATGGCATACAGCAATGTGCCACGCCCCTATGATGGTGTGTGACCACCCTTAGTGACCGTGTCCACAAGACCTGCCCACCCAGGCAGCCACAGCCATGTGGACCACTGCACACACCAACCACCCATGTCCTGCACAGCACCACCTTGGGCGTACAGTAACATGGCTATGCGGTGTGAAGGCAGTGCTACAGCCATGTGCCCAGTGCATGCATGGACCACCACTGACACACTCCCAGACATGCAGTGCCACTGGACAGTGCTGACTGTCACAAGTCGCGTGCATGGCAGTGGTGTCCATGGATGGTGGCCATGCCCCGCTACCCACCCTGTTACACAGCATGCAACAGTAATCATGGAGTTATTGCACTCACCCTCATCGGGCCTGTCAGGTCGGCGGTGACGGTCCTCATCCTGCCTGGATGCTCTGTCCACTTCCCTCCGGTGCTCCTCCCTCAGCTGGCACCGCTTGTCCACGCCTGTGGGGGAAACAAGCAGAGAAGAACATCAGTTCAATCCCGAAGCAAAGTCCCCCTGCCCCAATGTATGTGTCCACCCACCCAGTCAGACCCACCTACCCCACACTCTGTGAACACCACCACAGCCAACCCTAGATTAGCCCTCCCCTATGTACTGGACACATACAACACTGTTACCCATATGGACAATACAAGTGCATAGACAGAACCCCCACCTGGATGTGGCACCATGCCCCTCCTGTCACGCGACCGCAGATGGGCTAGTAGGTCTGGCTCCCTCCTCCTGAGGTCCCCATAGTGGTGCCTGCTTTGCTCTGAGGTCCTCCTGCGTCCAGTGGCTGCCTCCAGGTCAGTGGCCACCTCCTGCCAGACATGGGTCCTGGCCCTGTCTAGTTCCTCATCACCCAACAGTGGGCCATAGTTTGGCTCTACAATGGCCACAAGGTTGGCCAACTCAATGGCACTCCACTGTGGGGCTCTCCTGCGTGCCATCTCAACAACTATAGTAGGCAATATGGTGCTCTGAAGCACGGTACCCCACGTGCAAATGCTGCACGTTACAGCGCCGCCATTCCCTAGCGCGCTGTTACAGAACAGTGTGATAGAGTTGCAGCCATGCCGGATGCAAGGCACCAAGGGGGTAAAGGTCGGGCACAGGGTCAAGGGTCTCGGGTGCAAGGCCATGCACAGCGCCATGGGATGACTATGCGTATAGCGCGATTGGTTGCCTGTTTGACAGCGCCACAGTGGACTATTGCACAGTTGTGCCATTGCGCCTATGGAGGCCCACTGTCACAGCACCATGTAGTGACCCTCACCATAGCGCCACTGGCACAATGGTGGCCATTCCCTGCATTGACCATCGTGCACAGCACGCCATCAGTGCTGCAGATGCCAGCGTCAGCAGCCTGGACATGCGCAGTGAGGTGTACTACGCATGACATGGAACTGCTCCATTGGCTCAGCTTGTTCAACACTATTGCACAAAGCGCAAAAGCGCGATATTCAGCCATCATATGCTAATCATCCGATCAGCCATTCAATGATGCAGCACCATGATTTGCATCTAATTAAAGTTGTTCCTCACCTAATTTGCATGGATTGCGCTATTAAAGTGCGACAGAGTTCTGCAGTGGCCATATTCGGTTACTGCAGTTTATTGGTGAGTTGCATGCTGTGTGGGAGTGTGGACTGTGGATTCAGGGACATGCTTTGGAATGCACAGTCACAGGTAACCACTGCCATTCCTACAGACTGAATAATGACCGAGCAAGGTCTGGGTGAGGATGACAATGATGGGCAGAAGAGGAGGCCCAATTTCATGAAGGCCGAGACTGAGGCACTTTTCGAGGCCTACCTGGAGCAGGAGCCACTGCTCAGTGGACGGCGGGGCACCCCTCTGGCCCGTGTGGCTGCATGGGAGGAGGTGGCACGTGCCATCAACCTGTATGGCAGCCACCAGTGCTCCATGCAGGAGTGTAAGAAGAAGATGAGTACTAACAGGAGGAGGGTGAAGGAGAAGGCAGCTGCCATCAGGGCGGCACGTGCTGCAACAGGCGGTGGACAGCCAGAGGTGGTGCAGCTCACACCAGCAGAGGACAGGCTTGCTGCAAGCATGCACAGCAGTGCCATAGAGGGAGTTACAGGCGGTGGCTTCCAGATGGGTAGTGGCCCATCACTGCATGGTAAGTCATGGTCGGTCTATGGGGGGGTAGGATAGGTCACACGCAGTAACGCGACTTTGATTTCCCTTACAGATCCTGCGCATCTGCATGGGTTAGCGGTGGTGAGCCTGTCCACTGTGGGTAGTCAGCTGGAGTTGGAGAAGGGACTATCCACCTCCACAGGTATACATGGAGCATTGCAACAGTGGGGCCGCCTTGCTGTCCACACTGATGTCGTTGAGACAGGTGTGGGGGAAGCCCTTGCTGTGTCTCAGCATTTTGGCATCCAAGGATGCCAGCACACCATGGCTGTGGCTGGGGCAGGGACCTACACCAGTGATGATGACATGGGCAGTGACATGTGTGTGCCACGGAATGGACACACAGTAGGTCAGCTCGCACTCATGACTCTGGCTGGTGCTGCCATGTGGGCCAGCATGTCAGCACAGTCCCAGGCTGTGCCTGTCAGCACCAGTGGGGCATCAACGGTGGCTGGTCAGGACAGTGGGACTGTTGTGGCCACAGCAGCGGCACCACTGAGCCCTTGGGTGTAGCGGCCAGAGGGGTGGCAGCAGCAGTCTCCCACCGGGACTGGGGGTTCAGTGTTCAGCGGTGACGTCTGTGCAATGCCTGTGGACTTGCCCATACCTGGTCCTGGTGTGCAGCACCCACCCTCAAGGGGTGTTGAACATCAGGCCCGTGCACACCCTGAGAGACAGGATGCCAAGGAGGCAGTTGACCTCTTTGATGAGCACACCCGCCTACTGCTGGCATCGGTCCAGCAGCAGATGTGGCTTGAGACATCTGTGGAGACACTGTGTGTGGCTCTGGAGTGGACAGAGGAGCAGCGCAGCAGGGACACCGATAGGATCCTGTCACGGATGGACCATTTGCAGGAGGATGTGATGCTGCCATTGACAGGCATGCATGGGTGTTCACTGCTGTCATGGCCACAATGGGCACACAGTCAGGTGCCCATGCATCGCTCACACCACGCAGTGTGCTATCCACTCCCCATTCCTGGCATCGTGCGACACCCACCCTGTTGATGCCAGGTTCGGCTGTGGGCATCCCGAGCACTCCTGGTGCAGGCATGTTCGGTGTCATGCAGATTCCTGCATGGGCATGGTCGCATTCAAGCAGTGGAACCCCTGGGGGACCATCGGTGCCACCCCATGAGGCCTGTGGTCAGCCTGCCAGTGCTGGCGGGTCTCGGTGGGGCCACCCACGCATGCAAGGTGACCGTGGCACTGTGCCAGGTGAATGACCTGTCTCCCAGTGAGGGCACTGTCTGATGCTGCCATGTGTGCATTGTGTGTTTTGGTGGCCAGTGCACGGGTGGGTGTCCAGCCATGCACGCAGAAACACGGTCCACCTGCACACCCTCCCAGCTGCTGTCCGCAGGTACATGTGGATGATGATGCCTGCATTACACTGTACACCAAAGTGCGATGGTGCCCAGCATCTGATACACGCACATGGACAGACAGTGGACATGGTGGCCCGTGGACATGTGTGTTGCTAGTGTTTGCATTCCAGCTCAGTTTTGCACCTGACCCCTGTGCACTTTGTGCCTATTGTGTGTGCATGTGTGTGTGTCCGTCCATGTGGCGCATTGCTGTTCACCCATCCCTGGTTGTGTGCATGTGCTTCTGTGCCCTGCCACATTCCTTGCCAGCATGCACCTCTGGTGTGTTTCCATGCGTGTTTGTGGGTTGTGCCTTGGCCACTGATGGTTGTGCATGGCACCATGACTTACCTGGGTTGGCTGAAGTGCTCCCCTGTGATGGTGTCCTGGTGCAGCTGTGCCAGCTGGATCAGTTTGGGGTCCCGTCACCCAAGGGGGGGCTGTCCATCACCATCATCACCGGCGTCCCCCTCGTCCCCATCACTGTCCCCATCTTTGACCTATACGGCTATCCCACATTCTTTGGCCATGTTGTGCAGGATGTAACAGGCCAGGAATATCCTACAGGCCTTTGAGGGGCTGTATTGTAGGGCACTGCCAGAGGAGTCCAGGCAACGTAAATGTGTCTTCAGCATCCTGAACACCCGCTCAATGACATTGCATGTGGTGGCATGTGCTTCATTGTAGCGTTGCTGCGATGGGGTCGTGGGCTGCTGGTAGAGTGTGAGCAGCCAGGGATGAAGTGGGTATCCACTGTCACCTGTGTGCAGAGAGTGGAGGTTAGTTTCGTGTTCAGCTTCAGACTGCCCCAAGCCCTGTGGGCCACACCCATGTCACCTCTGGCCATGCCCCCCCAGGCCCACGATATGTCCATTTGATTTGCATACTCACCCACTAGATGTCCTGTGGGGATGTTCCCACTCTCAAATCGGTGGTTCAGTGCCGACTGGCACCAGATGTATGAATCATGTGCTCCCCTGGGTGCGTGGCATAGACATTGATGATGCGCCCACTGGCATCACACAGCACCTGGCAGTTGACACTGGAATAGCCCTTGTGGTTCATGTATGTGGCCCCCTCCTTGCCAGGTGGTGTGTGTATGGCCACATGGGTGCAGTCTACGTTCCCTAGCATACCAGGCATACGTACACCTGAAGAACTCCTGATGTTTGCTAGCACCGCAGTGCTGGGAAAATGGATATACTCCACAGCATGTGGCAGCAGTGCGCTGAGGAATTGGGTGAGGATGCATGATGTGGCCGACTGTGTTATGCCTGTGGTGTCCCCGGTTGGTCTCTGGGAGGTACCCGTGGTGAGAAAGCACATGCAGGCTGTTACCTTTGTCTCCACTGACAGAGCATGACTCCGTCGTGTGGGTGCCTGCATCACATCACTACACAGCTCACAGAGCCACCTCAGCATTGCCCTGTTCAGGCGGTACCGGCCCACAATCTCGATATCTGTATACAGCTCTAAGCTGGTGCGGGCTTGGTACTGCCTTTTGGGGGCATACTGCTGATGGGCCATTCCACGGCCATGTCCCCCTGCGACATGCCTTCTCACCTCCCTCATTATGGCCTCCATGTGGAAGGTGGCACTGGCCATGTCCCTGGCTTGCATTCCCCCCTCCATCGGCTGTTGCTTTGTTCCCTCCGCTGTTCTGACTGGTACCTCCCCTGCACCGGGTACACCTGTCTGTGCTGGCCTCTGGTATGTGTGTCACCACACACCTTCCCTGTCCCTCTCTTCTGCAGGATGGTTTCCCTGGCCTGCCCTCTTTCTCCCAGTTTCCCTGTGCCTGTCTCTCCCCCTGCCTCATGTGACTACCCTGTAGTGTTCTTGCGCCTCTTCCTTGCTCCTTTTTATTTTGGCTCATTTCGCTGTAGGCGCAACTTCCGCTTGCTCCACTGTTGCGCATTGGCGCAAGTCTTTGAACATCGCATCCGCGCCTTTATGCATGGTTCCCCTTCGCTGGGCGCATGCCTTCATTATCATTGCGCTTGTTGCTCAGCATGTTTTTGGTGGCGCAACTGCCTCCTGCTGAATATTGCAGAATGGCACATTTTCAGACTTGCGCTGGCGCAACCCTATTGCGCATGGCGCAACCCTTTTGAATATCCAGCCCACTGTATATATTGTAAATATTATGTGTGTGTATATATATATATATATATATATATACATACAGTGTATATGTATATATATATATATACAGTATATATGTAAAGCTTGCATACCCTGCCTGCACCCCTGCGCACTGCAGACAGGTACACTCATGCTGGCATTCATGAATGCCAGACACCTGTCTATGGCTCCTCCCCCCCAGTGTCCAGGACTCCACAGGGTGGCTGGGGGAGGAGTCATCTACATGGGTGGACATCCAGTGGGATGCCCCCCTGAGACCATTAGTGGGTTCCACAGCTTAGAGAGGCACAGGTCTAGGGCTGTGCATGCCAATTGCAGGCACCCAGACCCACATGGCATCATCGTCTCCCAGTGCCACTGCACCCTACCTCATCAGGTGCTCATCCATCCAGCTGACCCTGCTGCCTCCTGCTGCCCAGTGGTCAAGGGCAACATGGTGTGTCCAGTCCCAGTCCTCTCGTGACCGACAGCCTGTGTCTGTGGGTGCATGCAGTGGGTTACAACAGGGTCAGCCCTTGCATAATCTGCACCACCCACCGCACCCATGGGGCCAGCACTAGTGGGTTAGTGAATCCCACGTAGTGCTGGCATGCCCTCATACTGCCCCCTATGTGGAGCTGTCTGTGAATGAGGGAGATCAGGTGCAGTGGGTCTGCATGCCTCCTCTTCCTGAAAGCTGTGTGGGGGGCACAGTGGGTGCAGAGTATCTTCGCACCCCAGATAAGCGTGTGCAGCACTCCACCCCATTAGTGCATAGCACCCATTGTAATTATTGTAAATATTGTTTAGTCATGAATTCTGTATGTAACTATATGCATTTATCTGTGTGTGTTTCAATTACAATATCTCCTACCCAGGACCACTTTGTAAATGAGTTCTCTCAACAGTGTTTCTCCTGGTAAAATAAAGATTGAATGATTGATTATATGGGGATTGTGATAAAGGAGAGACAGGGTGGGACACTACACTATGGAAAAGGTTTTTTATGTGGGGATTGGTGATTGGGAAGGAGGGTGGATTGGGGAGGGGGTTGACACTACACTATTGAAAAGGACTGTTTATATGGGGATTTATGGAAAAGAGTTTCGTATACAGGATCAGTGATCCGGAGCGGGGAGGTATGGCTATACTATGAAAAGGGTTTTATTTCATTAAGAGGTCAGCAAACTGGGAGGGGCTGCAGTTTCTCTGCCAACCACTAGGGTTAAGACGATTACCATCAGATTTTGATTGGCAGTAATTTCTCTATGCAAGGGCCTCCACAAAACACCCTGACATGGAGCAAAACCTTTATGAGTTGCTCTGTGGGATATGTAGGTCACCTCCCCTCATTTGCATTGTTGCTCCCCTCCCAACTTTGCCCTGGCACAAATTCAGTTTCAATGGGAAATCTGAACTTTGTGAATACTAACTCTGGGCAAGTTTGGTTTGCACCCAGGCAACATTTTGTGAATCTGGCCCCTGATATAGTCAATGGGCCAGATTCTACAAGATACATACAGCATTAACAGCACTTGTGCCAAGTAGAATGTATGAGTAACTTACTCCAGAAGTTGCGACTTGCGTTATTCTAAAGTGGCCTGCAACATGTAGCAGGCTGCTTGCGCTGAACAGCAGTTATGCCGGCAGTTGCACCTTAAACCCCCTGCGACATGGAGCTAGGGGGTTTACGGCAGCAGTTGCACCCCATTCCAGAAGGACAGCAACAAAGACCCCAATGTTGGGATTCTACAAGAACCTCCGGAGGAGAACTGGCATCATAAGTTACACCTGCAATTAGCTGGTGTAACTTCTTCCATCCTCCGAGGGGGTCTGTAGAACCCAGATCATGTCCCCCCCATGCCCTGACCACCCCCGTTGTTGTCCCAATGGGCACCTCCCTGAACCAGCTCTAGACTTGGTGGCATGATCTGCCCACACCCCCAGTCCCCTGAATCCTCCATTGTAAAATGCCCCACAGGCGTGCTGTCATCATCCCCACCTGTGCCCGCCCAGTAGTCGACTTCAAATGTGGCAAAATCCTGCCCTGGTAGCTCAGTGGCCCCCACCCAGCCAATTTCTGAACATGTCTTGACAGTACGCACTCAGACTGAACTCAGTCGGTGGCTGGCCATGAGTGGTGAGAGGTGGGATGTGCCAGACGCCGGCTGGGGATGGGTGGGGGCATGCTAGGTGGGCTGGCACGGCTGGGTGAGGGACCACTAGACTACCAGGGCAGGATTTCTGCTGCATTTGTGGCAGGCGACTCAGGGGTTTGGGCACAGGTGGGGGGATGACAGTACCACCCTGTGGGGTATTTATCAATGGGGATTTCCGGGGGCTGGGAGTGTGGGCAGCCCTGTGGAACATATCTATGGGGGTTTCTGGGGCCACTTGGTGTGGTCAGCCCTGCAGGGTTCATAATTGCAGTTTAGGGGACCAGTTGTGGCCAGTCCTGTGGGGCTCATAATTGCAGTTTCAGGGGCCAGTTGTTGTGGGCAGCCCTGCAGGGCTCATAGTTGAGGTATCGGCGGCAGCAGGTTGCGACATGCTGACCTGGTAAGCCCTCTGTGCGGCGTACCTAGGCACATGTTGCAAGTCGCAGGACTTTGCTGCAGAGACCCTGCCACTTCTAGAATAGGGCGCAGGGTCAATGTCACAGTTGAGGGTGGCACAAGTTGCGTTCAGTGGCAACTTCTGCCACCCTTCTGGAATCGGGCCCAATGTTCTTGGCCTATCATTAAAAGAGACAGCATCAAGGTGATCATTTAAAGAGCAGGGTTTTCTTTTAAAAAATCAACAACTGGTTATTTTATATATTGTATTTTGATATAATAGTAATTACTTTCTACTCTTTTTAATAAAACATTTGTAAGTATAGTGAAACAAGTGAGTTTTCACTTTTGGTTTTCACACTGTTAGTAAAAAGACTTAAGTAGAATTCTGCTATTTTGATGTCAAAACTGCCAACAACATAGGAGTTCAATGTATTTCAATGAGAAACTAAATATATTTTCCTATTTTTTTTAAAAGACATGCATGCTTCTTTCAGTAGCAAACATTGGGCCAGACATTCAAAACATTGCGCTGGATGCAAACCATTTGTACAGGTTTAGCGCCGGGTCAGCACAGGTCCGCTATATTCAAAAGTTCAAATAACACATGCAAATGCATTAGTGCTGAGCAAAATTATAATATATGCAAGGGACAAACTGAGGGGCATGTCAGTGCAATGATATATTCAGGGAATAGTGCCGTGCAAACTGGTTTTACCCGACATAGCGCAAGACTTTGCATGGTGCAAATTACTGCCCAGGTAAAGGTAGTCTTAACTCTGGGCAAACCAGCTTTGTGTGACTTTGTGGCTTTGTGTGACTTTGCGTGACTTTTGCGCAGCTTTGCATGACACTAATCAAAAGGTATGATGCATAGAAATAAGCCAGACATAGAAGATACATGCTGCTCACTGATGGCATCCATATGATGCCATCATCTGCCACCAGTCCCAGCCATGCCAGGCAGTAAGTAGTGGCCAGGCTCCCAGTGGGCACCATGGCAGTGCAACAATACAGCACGCACCTGCAGACCGCCCTTTTGTGGACACCAACAGATACCAGCACACACATGTAGCACTGTGGTCATGGAGGGTGTTGAGGGGAGGGTGTACAAGTGGCCAGTCTGCGCCACAGACTGTATGTGGCCATAAGGCTGGGACAAGCCACGCAGTGCACATGGGCCAGTGTTGGGAATATCCCAATACCAGTGTGCCTGTCTGATGGTACGTGCCCCCCAAAGTCACATACTTCATATCTGTACAGGCACCACAGCATACACAGCCAGCCATGTCTATATCACTATGCACATCCCATGCCAGTGGCATATGTGGGTTGCACAACAGCATAACAGTAATGTATTGTCCACTGTCAGTAAACACCTGCAAGATGGGCCTATCACTTTGTACAGTGCAGTGGTCATTACTGCCCTACACACTGTAGACATTGCTGTGTCCCTCACACTACTGGCCCTCTTGCTACTGTAGTGTCTGCTGTGCACTGTAGCATGACCTAGAGTTTGACAGTTGCATGCAGCACCACCACCTTTGCCTGTGCTGTGTAGTCCCTGGGGGAACAATATGCTATGCTGTACTGTACAAATGAAGCTTGCAGCTACCACCATGCACTCCCAGAATGACCTTCAGGTGAAGCTGTGGCAGACCCAGCTAGCCCCTATATTTCCAGACTGACCTACTGGTGGAGCTGTGGGACCCTGCAATAGTGCTGGGCAAACTGCATGTAAATTAGGTCATAATGAGATGCTAATCTGGATGTTTGCCAACAGAGTTCCTAAGTAGGCTCATTTGCATGTTACTTTTGAATATAGCAAAGTTTTGCCTCAGGCAAATGTGTTTGCACTGGGCAAATGGCTTAGCTCTGCACTAAACCTATGCCAATGTGTTTGCGCTAAGCAAACATTTTGTAAATATTGTACATTTTTGCACAACATAATTTCACATGTGCTGTTGCTTGCAACTTTACTGACTCCAAACCTTTGCTAGCACACACACATTGGCCACATAGTTCACCTCTACCATCCTTCACATTGCTGTGAAATGGGATGCTGTTGTGGTGTGCACTTCCTGGTTGCCATATTCAGAGCTGTCTTATTCCTGGGCTATTTTTGCACTGCACTCCCAGCCCAGTTTGCCTGGCTTCCTTAGTATGTTATATTCAGCAGGTTTAGCACCGGGGCTATCCCTTTTAAATATAATGGGCTACTGAGTCCAGGCTAATTTAGCATGACAGGCAGTGTTAATTTAGCCCCAGGGCAAAGTTTTGAATATCAAGCCCATTGCCTTTTCTACTGAGGGTGGAATATTCAGACATGTGCCAGAGGCAGGTGCAGTAGCAGCACAGTGCAAGTCCACTGGGCCATGGCGCACTGAACATGATATTCAAAGGTTTCACATGACTGCAAGCACCAGTGCAAAACAGCTAAATATCACAGGGAAGCACCATAGCGCAACCAGGGCTGTGCCGGAGCAGAGGTGCATGCGCCAGGACACAGGACAACAGGTACAGCAAGGCGCATGCCACCAGGGTGGGATAGACCACCACCAGGGAGCAGAGGATGCCAGGAGGGAGGCATGGCAGGCACACGGCAGCAGGCCCCCGACCATGAGCAACACAATGGTGCATGGAGGCAGGGTGGCACCAATGACCATTAGCAAAAAGCCACTGGCAACCCCCACAAGAAGGCATGTGACACTCCACCTGGACCACAGGTGGCAACACACAGGCCAACAGCACACAACACACATGCCACACAGCATGAACAGACAGCCCACAGCTGCCCCAGGGTACAGTCACCAGCCACTGAGTGGAGACCACCAGGCACAACCCCCAGTCCACCCCAGGCATACCACTCAGCCACCATGCACACCACTGCAGCATGGATCAACACGCCAGCCGCAAAGCAGACACAGACACAGATGAACCATAGAAATGTGTATTAAAACAGGCATAAAACAACTATATACATATTAACAAGTAACTGAGTACAGGGAGCAAGGAATGGGGAGGCCACATACAAACTGGGAGGTCGGAGAAGGGAGGGAGGCAGGGGGACAGGGAACATGGCTAGACAAGGGTACAAGGGAGGGCAAGGGGGGGACAGGGAAGGGAAACAGTTGCAGGCCAATGGGCCCTATGGGTGTCCACACCCCACTGGTTCCTGACGCCGACGTCTGTGCTGAGGCCTGCACAGTGCCTGTTGTAGCAACTGTGCCACCTGGAGCATGGCAGTGGTGACCCAAAGGATCCACCTCAGGAGTCTGGTGTTGACATCAGGGTGATGGACACCTAGGACAAAGGAGGAGACATGGTATGAGTGCATGGCCATATGACTGTAGCCCACCCACCCTGTGCAGTGGACAGCGGTGGCATGCCCCTCCTGAGATGGCACTCAGCCTTCCACAAAATGTATGCCCACATGAGCCGCCAACCTGACTATCCACAGTCACGCAGAACACTGCACACCAACACCACCCATGTGCTGCACACCACAACCATGGCAGCCAGGTGACAGGGCTAAGGGACAGGATGCCAGTGGCACAGCTGTAATCTGGGTGCACCCACAGCCCATCTGCAGCAGCCACACACACATGTGCGATAGCCACAGCTTGGTGCAATGGACACCACGGGTGGTGCACAGCTGGAATGGCCATGTGCACAGGGGGCTGTGGCCTACCCCCACCCTGCACAACATCATATCTTGGAACAGTGCCTACCTGCTGGCTGTGCCACATATTGCGCCTGTCCAGCAGCACCACCCATGCAGCCTGCATCCGGCACCCGAGTCTCTGCAGTGGCCTGCCCTGGCCCACCTGCAGTGCCATCCAGCTGTGCCCTCCTTCTATTCTCAGGGCCTAGTAGGGAAACATGGAGAAAGACACATCAGTACCTGGCAACACCACATGCCCCCCAGCACAGCATGCCCCCCGGCCCAGCGCAGCTGCAGTGCAGTGGCACAGCACACCCATGGTGCACTGCCATGGCCAACAGAACATGCAGCCCCAGCCCCCCCGCAGCATGGTGTTCCACCTGCTGGCACCCACAGAACACTGGATGGGCATGGACATGGGCATAGTGCACTTACCTGGACATGGCACTGCGCCCCTCTGGACATGTGCCAGTAGTGCTCGTTAGCCTCTCAGGGTCCCTCTGCTGTAGGTCCCCATAGCAGTGGCAGCACTGCTCACTGCTGCACTGTGCCCCTGTGGCCTCCTCCAGCCCTTCGGCCACCTCCTGCCACACCTCCATCAGTGGCCGATTCAGGGGCACCTGGCCAAACAGACGGCTTGCATGTGGCTCCACATGGGCCACAAGATTAACCAGCTCCACTTGTGACCAGTTAGCTGCCCTGGCATTGCTGTGGTGTAGCATGGTTGTTTCTGCAGTAGCTCAACCAAAATGGCTCCCCCAGTAGCACACAAGTTACACATGCTGTGGGTGCACAACTCACTTGGTGATGTGCTGCCATCACCAATTGCGCAGCCACGAGGCCTGTGTGACACAGCTGGTGCAGCACTGGCACATGCTGCAGGTGACCCGGAGGGTCAAAGGGCAATCATGGGGTCAAAGGTTGGCACATGCACCATGTGCGACAGCGCGATTGGGCACGACATGCATGGGGCACAATAGGGACATGTGGGCCCCAGTCCATGGGCCAGCACCGGTGCCACAGGGCATACAGACATTTTATTTATTTATTTATTGCATATATTCGAATTACAAACCTTTGAGTCGCAGACTATTTGCAAAGGCTCCACGTCGTTACAGTGGTGGAGGGAGACGGAGTACAAAGATACATACATGTAAGGCAGTATACCGGAGAACATACACACTCAAAATAATACACAAACAGTTCTGAACAGTGCAGTCCAGGCTTTATCTTAGTACAGCAGTGACTGTGGCAGGGACATTCAGGGTATCATTTGTTAGACTAGGGGGGAGGCGTATTCGTGGGATCCAGGAGACCCTGTGTCAGTTTTTCGATGGGGTAAGATAGCATACTTAGGAGAAGAGAGCTAGCCTCAGGCACAGGTTTGGGATTCAGCTAGGTGGGCTTTGAGGCCTGCTTTGAATAGGGAGATGCTGTGTGTCTGAGTGAGCCGAGGAGGTAGTGCATTAAGCCAACGAGGAGCACGGTACCGAAACGATCTTTGACCCAATGATGTCCTACAGTGGGGGACCAGGAATGAAAGATTAGAGGCGAGTCGGGTATTGCGCCTGACGGGGGCTGGTCTGATTATTGGGAGAAGGCCAAGTGGGGCGGTCTGAAGTTGTATTTTTTTAGCCAGGATACAGGTGTGGTAATGTAGTCTTTGTTGGAAGTTTAGCCAGCCCGTCAGGCATATAAGTCACATGTAGAGTGAGCGGTCACTGCCGTGACTAGTCGGCAGGCTTTATTCAGGGCGGTGTCGATAACGCGAGAGTACCGTGGGCTCAGCCGACCATATATCGATATCCCATAATCGATTAGGGAGAGGATGAGGCGAGACTGCCAGATGCAAGGCCTGTGGGGGTAAACAGTGTTTAACCCGATAGAGGATTCCCACTCTTGTGTTAACAGCGGTGGAAGAAGTTGAACATGTCTATGGTAGGAGAGGAGGTACCCAAAGTGATACCTAGGTATTTGAAGTTAGTGACGGTTCAAGGGGGTGCCTTGCTTTGTTTTTAATTTGTAGAGCCATTGGCTGTGTGGGCTTTGTCGGTGTGCAAATAACATGGATTTAGTTTTTATAGTTGATGATCAGGCGGTGTTCATCGAACCACAATTCTAGCTCCCCAAAGAAACCCTGTAGGGCTTGCTGCAGGGTGCAAGGTTGAGGGTGTTTCCAGAATAATACCGCATCATCTGCATAGAGAAGCATGTTTCCACTGCATGCCTTGGGAAGAGAGTTTAAAAAGAGGGAAAACAGAAGAGGGCCAAGGATAGACCCCTGCGGGACCCCAGAGCACACTGCTTTGCGAGAGGAGATGGTGGTATTAACCCTGACTTGCTGAGACCGGCCTGATAGGTAGTCCTTGAACCAGGCAGTTACCTCAGTGACCACATTTAGCTGTGGCATAACATGAAGCAACAGATCGTGACTGACTGTGTCAAACGCTTTGGTGAGGTCCACGAAGATTGCACCTGCAATTGCTCCTTGGTCTAATGCCTTGTGGATGAATGAGGTGAGCTCAGTCAGTGCGGTCACAGTGCTATGTCCTGTCCGGAAACCGTGCTGTGCATGGCTAAGGAGGTTGTATTTAGTCAGGTGTTCTGTAAATTGGTCAATGACTATTTTTTCCAGCGCTTTGGAGAGCGGAGGAAGTATGGAGATGGGTCTATAGTTGCTTGGTAAAGTGGGGTCTCCACTCTTCAAGATGGGAGTGATTAAAGCATTCTTCCAGGTTGAGGGGAACTGACCGAGGCAGAGAGAGATTGAGAATTTTAGTGAGGTGGGGAAGTGGACGTCCAGTGTCAGCCGAATGAGCTTTAGATCGAGTGAATCATTGCTGAAGCGGGGAATTGGAAATTGCCTTGGTAATGTAATGTTTTGCTTCCGCGAGGAGATGACTCTCAGCCTGAAAGGTAGCGAATCCGAGTTAGTGGGAGTGTGGGGGGACTGGGTGGAAGAAATTAGGGAGGATACTGAGAGGTCAGAGAAGGTGGAGTTAGGGCTTCAGCTACTCTGGAGGGGTCTTGTGTAACTTCTCCGTTTACAGAGAGTAGGGAGGGGAGAGGAGCGTGAATTCCCATTTAGTTCTTTTCGTTGCTTCAGAATTTCTTCCGTGCTTCCCATGCGGAGGTAAGGGTTTGCTGGTAGTAGGAAGCCTTTGCCTGCCCGTATAGCCCATGATACATTATTGCAGGCTGCTCGGTATAGTAGTCTATCATGTGTGTTTTGCGATTCAATGGCCTTATGCCAAAGGTTGTCCCGCCATTGGAGCATGTTTAGTAGTGAGGGTGTGAACCAAGGGGTGGATCTGGTTTTCAGTACTTGTTTGGTGAGGGGGGCCAAAATATCGCAGGCCTTGTTAAAAGTGGATATAAAGTGAGTGAGAGCAAAGTCTACCGACTGTGAGGTGTAAATTGGGAGCCAATCGCAAGTAGTTAGATGGGCTATGAGTTTACGTAAGCCTCCTCTTTTTAGCCGTCTCTGCAAGGAGATTAGCGGGGGGGTAAAGGTCAGTTTGCCAGACCACCAACTGGTCACTGGGGAGTGGTCACTAATTGAATCTGGAAGCACCGTGGCTTGGGAGAGAGGTTCAATGGTCTATTTGTGAAGATAAGGTCTAAAAGGGTGGAGGACCCAGTTCTGTTGTCCCTTCTGGTAGGGAGAGGTGACTATTTGGGTTAGGTCATATGCTAGAGCCAGCATCCTTAAAGCTGGACGAGGAGGGGATAGCAGTTGACATTGAAGTCACCCATTAGGATGAGTTCACTAGTATTAGGTAGGTTAGAGATTGTTTGGAGGATGGAATCAAAAGCAAGTTTTTGGTTTCTCGGGGGGGATGTAGGCAGAAACGAGGTATAGCGTTTTGGTGCCCAGACTGAGTTTGACAATTAGTGTCTGGGCGCCATATTGGGGTGTGGGGATGTTAACCTCAGTGGCTTGAAGAGGGGATTTTACATAAATTGCACAGCCGCCACCCCTCTTGCTGGCCCTATCGGTCCTGAAGAGAGAATAATTACCGAGGGGGACTGCCTTATTGGGTATTTTATCTGACAGCCAGGTCTCCGAGAGTGCTATGATGTTGGGTGTATGCTGTGCAACCCAGCCTTGAGAGGAGTGAGTTTTTGGTAGGCTGCATATATTTAGAGTTGCAAGGAGTAGTCGGCCCTGGAGTGGTTGGGGGGGCATTTGTGCGGGTGGTCCTGGGTTGGGGTGGATATTGCCCGATAGCAATAAGAGCAGGAGGGTGTGCGTAGGATGGCCAACCTGCAGTGCTTGGAGGAGTGTCGTTGGGAATGGTATGGTGAGGGGCTTTTAACACTGGAGGTCGGATAGGTAGACTGTGAAAAGCACAGGCTTGAAGGGCTATGGAGGAGTGGGAGGTGGTTACGGTGTAAGTCGTGGTGTTGGGGGGTTGTGGTCTTGGGAGGTGGTGTAGTGCTAAGGTGCAGTGAGTAGGATGTGTGGGTGTAATGGATAGAGAGAGAGCAAAAGGGTAAGGGCAATAAGGACCTGTTTGACTAGCATGGGAAGTGTTGCTGAGACTGGATAAGTAGTCATTATTGGTAAATAAGTTAGAAATGGAAATGTTGAGGTACTGTGACATTGGTGCCTCTAGAGGAGGTAGCTGATCATATTGTAGTATCCTGGAACCCAGGAGGGCTGTTAGTAGGAGCGATATCATAGTTAATTTTGATAGAGAAAGTTAAGTTTCAGTGGCCTCTAGTGGAAACCTAATATAACCTGCTGCTGGGAAAGTGAGCTGATAGGTTTTTGATCTCGCCACCTGACTAACTTCTCTATAAATTTGAGCCGACCAAGGGTGGTGGTGGGGCGGGGGGAGCCGAACCCATAGCTGCTCTGGGGGGCCTCCTGAGCCTCAAACTGCAGTGACTTTAGTCCGTAGGAGGCACAGGCAGCCGCTTAAAAAGGCGCAAAATCAGAGGAGGCAAGCAGTTTCTCCTGTGGTCGCGACTGCTGCGAGATCCCAGGTAAAATTACCTCGCTGTCGGTTTTTGGCTTGTCCGGTAGGAGGGCTTCCAGCACCGACCTCGCGACCTCCTCCTGGGGAGGGGTGAATCTGCAGAGAGGGAGAACAGGGTGATTAAATAGCAGCGGTGAAATGGCAGGGGGGTGGGGAGGGGCGATAGGTCCCTACTGCGTTAATGCTTTAGCGGGATCCAGGTTATGCAAAGCCACTTTGTAAAATGCCAAGAATTAAATACAGGTATCAGGAATGAACTTTCTAAATGAGCTTTAAATCTCCAGTGCAGTCCCCTTATAATGAGCACAGTCCACACCAACAACAATTGCCCCGACCTCACAGTGCTCTGGCTCAGTAGTAAAAACCCCAACACACTGAAAATAAAGAAATAATGTTCACTCCTGAGCCCTAAACTGCAGTGACTTTAGTCCGTGTGCGAGGGGCGCAGGCAGCCGTTTAAAAAAGGCGCCAAAATCAGAGGAGGCAAGCAGTTTCTCTCCTGTGGTCGCGACTGCTGCGAGATCCCAGGTAAAATTACCTCGCTGTCGGTTTTTGGCTTGTCCGGTAGCACATGCCCAATAGCTGCAGAGTGCTGTACTACATATAGCACAGTGTACGTAGGCTGCACCATTGACATACGTGACAGCACTGTGAACATGCACTCTGCCAGGCCTATTGCACACGTCACACTGTTGTGCTATGGCTTACGCATGCACAACACCTATGCGCCATGTGCAATTTCATGATATTCAGCCAGCATATGCAGATTAGCTAATCAGCATATCTGCGACACATCGGAGGCATTTGCATCTCATTACAATTGCTCATCCCCTCATTTGCATGCGATGTGCTATAAAGGTGCCATGGGACTGCACAGGCTCTAGACCAGTATTGCATCCTTCAGAGGCCTGTCAGAACAATGGAATGGGAGGGCAGTGTGGGTTGTAGCCATTACTGACCACATGTTTATTCCCACAGGACTAAGCATGACAGATTATGAGGAGGTTGAGGAGCGTAGGCCTGCATGGAAGCACAGGCCCAACTTCACGAGGGCAGAGAGATATGCCCTATTTGAGGCCTACCTGGGCCAGGAGCTTCTCCTGAGTGGCTCAACAGGCACCCACAGGCCTGGTCAACAGCATGGGAGGGTGTGGCCAAGGCTGTGAACCAGCAAGGCATCCATCAAAGGACTGCACAGGAGTGCAAGAAGAAGGTCAGCACAGACCGGAGGTGGATTAAGGAGAAAGTGGCTGCCATCCGGGCAGCACATGCTGCCATGGGTGGTGGACATCCTGACATGCCACAGCTGTCACTGCAGGAGGAGACTGGTGGCATCCATGTGGTGCAGTGTCATCGAGGAGGTGCCTGGTGGTGGGTTCCAGATGGGGGACAGCCCATCATTGCATGGTAGGTACGGCAGAGCCTGGGGCAGGGGTGCAGGGGTGTGTGCCAGCAGCACTAATGCGACTGTGTTCCCTTTCAGCTCTGCAGTGCCTGCATGCAGCGGCAGGGGTGGGGGTGTCCACCATGGGAGTGGTCCTGAACCTGGAGGACTGTCCATCCACCTCTACAGGTGCACGGGGGCTAGACCGCAGGCAGCCCAACACCACTGTCCATCTGGATGCCTGTGGCATGGTTGCAGACAATGCCCTGGCTGTGTTCCAGCATGACGCCAGCCTTGGCATCCAGTATGCCGAGAAACAGATTGGGACAGGGATGGGGACCGGGACCGATGACGATGTGGCCATTATCCTGGCTAGTGGTGTTGCCGTTCAGGGGAAGGTACCCATACCACACACCTGCCACGGCAGTGCAGACAGTGCCCTGTTGGTGGTTGTCCGCCCACCAGCCCCCACAACAGGCATTGCTGTGGGCGCCATCAGTGTGGGGCAGGCTGAAGGGGGTGGCAGTGGTGGTGCAGCCACACCGGCACTGATCAGCACACAATGGCCAGAGGGGCAGCAATGGCAGCTGGATGAGGTCGAAGGGGGGCCAGGAGCAGTGGCCGGCGATGGTGCACCACAGAATGAGCAGCCCCAAGGGGGCACACTGTGCAGCCCCCACCAGCGTGGGGGGCTGGGTGGTGGGGTTGAGCACCACTCATGGGTCGGCACAATGCCAGTGCCCCCCAGGGCACCGGCCCCTTGATTGAACACACCCATCTGCTATGGGCCTCCATGGAGCAACAGGTGCTGGTCATGGCAGGGGTGCGTGCACTCCAAGAAGAGCTGCACAAGGCCACAAGGAGGTGTGACAGGAACTATGAACAGCTCCTGGCCAAGACCACACGTATGCGGGAGGACACGACCGCAGTCCTGGATCAGCTAATCGCTGCAGTCATGGCCGGCCTAGCACCACTGGCCACCCTGGTGCATAGCAGTCCGCCGTAGACCCCGCAGAGTGCATTCTTCATCCCTCAGTCATGGCATCATGCGACCCCTTCTGTCAACACCGGGATCCGCTGTAGCCATTCTGGGCATGCCTGGAGCAGGCATGTTCGGGAGCCAGCAGACACCTGCGAGGGACCAGTCACATTCCCACAGTGACAAACCTGGGGGACTGTCAGAGACACCCCCTGTGGACATCGCACAGCCCGTGTCTGCTGGGCGGTCTTAGTGGAGCCATCCATGTGTATGCGGTGGCTGTGCAACTGCGTGGCAGTCCGGACCCGCCATCTTCCCTATCCGCTGTCTGCCACTGCCATATTTTCACATTGGTGTGGCATCTGTGTGTACATTCCAGGGATGTGGCATCCATAGTCGATGCTGCACACAGGCCTTGTGCACACACACCTGGTTGCTGGCCACTGTGGCGTGTGCATGATGATCCCAATGCAACCCCGGCCGCTACTGTGCACTGGTGTTCAGCATCTGACACACGCCAGTAGGCAGCCTTTGGGCATATGCATGTGGGTGCCCATGTGTGTGTGCGTGTGCGGGAGTGTGTGGGGGCATGTGGGTGGAGTGTGCAGTGCCCTAGGGGACGCTTCCATGGAGTCCAGTCCCACGCCTGTCCACACTACCCTCCAGCCATTACTGTCATGGGGCCCTCCCTTGCATGCCTGAATGCTGTGCCATGGTCCCTGTGACATGCATGTGGTCATGTTCACCTACCTGCATGCACCGTAGTGCTCCTCTGCAATTGTGTCCCTGTGCTGCTGGGCCATCCTGTTCAGCCAGGGTTCCCTTCGCCCATGGGGGCTCACCACCACCTGGCCCGGCGGCCGTGTTGTCCCCACTGCTGTTTCCCTCTTCAGCCTTGACAGCTATCCCACGGTCAGTGGCCATGTTATGTAGCATACAACAGGCCAGGAATAGGACACTGGCCTTTGAGGGGCTGAACTGTAGGGCACTGCCAGACCTGTCCAGAGAATGGAACCAGGCCTTCAGCAGCCCAAACAAACACTTGATGATGTTCTATGTGCTGGCGTGTGCCTCATTGTATCGCTCCTATGATGGGGTCGACGGACACCGGTATGGTGTGAGCAGCCAGGGCCAGAGTGGGTATCCGCTGTCACCTGTCTGTTGACATGTTTGGTTAACATGGTGGTCTGTGTAGCTGCACCCCCTACCTTCCTGGCCACATCCTCTGATGCCCCTGGCCTAGCATTCCCCACACCCTGCCCTGTAGTGCCAGACTGCCCATTCCAACAGCATACTCCCCTATTAGGTGGCCAGTGGGGATGTCCTCACTCTCAAATCTGTGGCACAGTGCTGACTGGTGCCAGATGAAGGCACTGTGGACTCCACCAGGGTATGTGGCACAGACATTGATTATGTACCCCCTGGCATCGCACACCACATGGCAGTTGATGCTGGGGTAGCCCTTCCTGTTGATGTAGGCTACCCCCTCCAGGCCAGGTGGTGTGTGGATGCCTATGTGGGTGCAGTTGATGGTCCCTAGCACACCAGACATACGTGCCACCCTGTGGAACTCCTGCATGTTTGCTGTATGCTCTGCCTGTGTGCTGGGGAAATGGATGTATTCCACAGCATATGGCAGCAGTGCATTGAGGAACTGTGTGAGGAGCCGTGACACAGCTGACTGAGCTATGCCTGTGGTGTTCCCTGTTGGTCTCTGGAAGGCACCTGAGGTGAGCAGGCACATGATAGCCGTGACCTTGGTCTCTACCGACAGGGCATGTCTCCGTCTTGTGGGTGCCTGCATCTCATCACTGCACAGCTCACAGAGCTGCTTCAGAATTGCCTGGTTCAGGCAGTACTGGCCCATAATTTCTGTATCACTGTACTGTTCAAAGGTGGTGTGGGCACGGTACCACCTGTTCCAGGCATATCGCCGACCGGCCCTTCCACGGCCCCGTTGCTCTGCTTCCTGCCTCTTCACACCCCTCACTACTGCCTCCATCTGGAAGGTGGCACTGGCCATGGCCTGGGCTGTCCTGCCCCCCCCGAGGCGGCTGTCTCCCCAGGGCCCCCCCAGCTTTGTGCCACAGCGTGTGTCCCTGCGCTGGGCACACACCTGTGTTTGTAGTTCCCAGCTGGTGGCCTGTTGGCTGTAGCCTCTGCCTCCCACCCATCTGTGTACTTTCACTGTCTCATCTATGCCTGGTATCACAGGTACATACTGCTGTTGTTGCCCCAGCACTTGTCTCACACACAGACACACACACACACACACACACATAAACACACACACAGTTGCTCACACACGCAGGCAGAATCAGTGTCACACTCCCAGTCCCACACTCTGTTGCACTTCCTCCCCACCTCTGTCTCTGTCTTGCACCCCTCCTGCTGTTCTGCCTGCCCACTCGCTATCCCTCTGTATTGCTCCCCTGTGGCACAAGTCTCCGTCCCTTGCTTGCTCCCTCTTTTTATAGGCTCACGTTTGCTCTGCTCATGTCCCTGTTGCTAAGCACTTGTGCCGTTTGCTTGCTGTTGAATATCGCACTGCGCCGCTTATTCATGGCTATGCCCCCTGCACTTGCGTATACATTCATTAGGGTTGTGCATTGGTGCACTGCGAATTGTGCAGCACAATGGCTCCTGCTGAATATCATTCTTCGGTGCATCTCCGCACTTGCGCAGGCACATCTCAGTTGCACCATGTGCAACTGCTTTGAATATCCCACCCTGTATGTTTACACTATTGTGGTATATTTGTATGATTTAAAACATTATTTGAATTGCAGTTGGCTTTTATTTTCTTCTTTTCAAGTAAAATCTGGTAATGAAGGAAATGTCACCTGCTAAGGTATAACAAGATCGCAGATTATCAAAAGTCACATATTAATATAAAAAATGCAACATTTTTGTTGTGGTAGAAAGTGCTATGTCTCCATAAAAATCTCAAAACAGGCATGCAGATTCCAAAGTTAAATACACTTCTAGCCTCTCCAGTAAAAGTCTACCATTTTATTTTATTTAATTATTTCTTGTTTTTTATTTATTTTTTATTTATTTAACAAATCAGAAAGACCTTTGAGACAAGGGCTCTTTTACAGAGGTTCCTTGTCAAGTCACAAGAGTAGCAAATTACTATGGTTTCAGTAAGCAGTACAACATGAGGAAAGTAATTTCATTAACAAAAGAACAACCTGGCAAGATAAATACTGTGTCAAGTGCAGCCAGTGGCCTTGTCTGAAGAGGGGTGAAAGGGATTACAAGGAGAGAAGGACAGGGGGTGAATTGAGGGGTAGAAGGAGCAAAAATGGTAGAAGGAGAGAACAACGTGAGAAAACAGAGGAGAGAGGAAGTAAATGGGAATGGATGGGTAAAGGAAGGGGGAGCAGGAATGGGAAAGGGATAAGGGAGGAAGTGCTGAGAGTGGAAAAGCGCAGCAATAGGATAGTGCTATACAGGGGCAAATGGTAAAAGAGGGAGGTCCCAGTGTATTTAGCTGTCAGCAGAGATTAGCTATAGCACTTCAACAATACAATACAATACATACATACATTTATATATACATAAATACAAACATTATAAGAACTCAGTTCCCAAAAAAAAATAGAAGGAAATACATTTTACAAAGGTAAGGGAATACTTCAGGCAACACCATGTACAGTCACTAATTACTTGAAATATAGCAAGTAAGGGATAATTCAACCATGGCAAAGTTCAGGCAATGAATTAGTTGACTTATAGCAGATGCCCAAGTTCAGAGTACCCCTGACACAATGAGTAAAGTTGGCAGATGTTCACTTTATTGTTCAACTGGTATAGTAAAACACATCACTCAGTTTTGAAAAACAAGTGCAAGGCAACCTGGTGGGTAGGCTCCATCGCAGGGGTGGCAGCCTAGCGGGTAGGCTCAGTCCAGTAGGTAGAGGGTTTAGATGAGTAGGAGGAGGAGGAGACTAGAGAGACAGACTAGTGGGAAAAGGAAGTGCAAAAAAAGGAAGAACCTACTTTGGTTCTCAAACACAGTAGCAGAAAAGGTCAGAGCCAAAAGGCTGGCCTTCAGGAAATATAAGAGAACGCATCAGGATGAAGATAGGGAGGCATACCAAACATCCCTAAAGGAAGCAGGGATGCCAGTAAGGCAGGCAAAGACCCAAACCAAGCAAACACTAGCACGAACAGTAAAAGAAGGTGACAAAACTTTCTATAGATAAATTAATGAAAGAAGAAAGTCCAGAGGGGGTATTGCTAAGATCAAAGGGGATAAGCAGGCATGTGAGGAGGAGGACCCTGTAAAAGCATCTATCCTAAATAGATGCTTCTGCTTAGTATTTACTAAAGAGAAGGTAGGGCAGGGCCCACAACTCAGCACCATGGACACAGGGGGAGGGAGGTGTGCACTAGTCCCTTCACTAAAGATAAGGTCCTGCAAGAGTTCGATAAGCTCAGGGTGGACAAGGCAATGGAACCTGATGGCATACATCCCAGGTTACTAAAGGAGCTAAGGGTGAAACTAGCAGAGCCATTATCATAACTGTTTAGTGCATCTCTGAGCACAGAAGAGGTCCCAGAAGTCTGGAGAAGGGCTCATGTGATCCTGCTCCACAAGAGCGGTAGCAGGGAGGAGGCAGGGAACTACAGACCAGTCAGTCAGTCTTACCTCAGTAGTGGGCAAGATTATGGAGACGCTCCTTAAAGAAAGGACAGTGCAACACCTGGAATCCATAGGAGTACAGGATCCAAGACAGCATGGGTTTACAAAAGGAAGGTCCTGTCAAACTAATCTCATAGATTTCTTTGACTGGGTAACCAGAGTAGTGGACCAAGGGGGAGCAGTTGATGTCACCTACCTCTACTTCAACAAAGTTTTTGATAGTGTTCCACATAGAAGATTGATTAATAAGCTGGGTAGGCTCGGGGTGGGTCAGACGTTGGTCAACTGGGTGACAAACTGGTTGATGGGCAGAAAACAGAGAGTGGTGGTAAATGGCATACAGTCAGAAGAGATGCAAGTCACAAGTGGGGTACCTCAGGGATCATTCCTGGGACCAGTCCTCTTCAATATCTTCATCAGTGACATTGCAGATGGACTGGAGGGTAAGGTTTGTCTGTTTGCAGAAGACATCAAGATCTGCAACAGAGTAAATGATCCAGATGGGGTGTTCAAAATGAGAAGAGATCTGGATAAACTAGCAAAATGGTCAGAAGAGTGGCAACTGGGGTTTAACACAAAGAAGTGCAAGATCATGCACATAGGGATGAAAAACCTTGAAGCCACCTATACGCTGGGAGGGGAGTTGCTGGCATTCACAAGGGTAGAAAGAGACTTGGGTGTCATCATCACCAATGACCTGAAATCACCCAAGCAGACCACTAAAGCAGTAGGTAAGGCTAGAGGGATGTTGAGGTGTATTAGTAGGGGTATAACAAGTTGGAAGAGGGAGGTAATAATCCCTCTTTACAAGACACTGGTTAGGCCCCATCTGGAGTACTGCATGCAGTACTGGAGGCCACACCTTCACAAGGACTTTAACCAGATTGAGGCAGTCCAGAGAAGGGCAACCAATGGTGCAGGGACTGCATCAGAAAACATATGAGGACAGATTACTGGAGCTCAATATGTATACCCTAGAGCAAAGGAGGGAGAGAGGTGATATGTTTGAAACATTTAAACACCTTAAGGGCATTAACAAGGTGAAAGAGTCTAACATGTTTTAGTATAAGAAAAATAGCAGGACAAGAAGACTCAGCATGAGATTAAAGGGAGGCCAATTAAGGGGTAATGTGAGGAAGTTTTCACAGAAAGGGTGGTGGTTGCATGGAATGGCCTACTTCAGGAAGTGGTGGATATGAATACAGTGAAGGGCTTCATACAGGCATGGGATAGGCATAAGGGAGCAATACAGATGAGTATGAATAGATAGGCCATTGACAGAGCAAAGGCCAATGGCACATTCTTAAGATAGAAAAAGAAATAGGCAGACTGGATGGGCCTTGTGGTCCTTATCTACCATCAGCTTCTATGCTTCTATGTTTCTAGGTCAAATTTAGGCAAGAAGCAGTGGGGGGGCAGGGATTGCAGGATAGAACAGTAATGTAAGTGTAAGCTTTGCAATAAAAGGGAGGAAGGTAGAATGGGTGAAGGCAGATGCAAAAAGGGTAAAGGTGGGAGACTGGTAGTAGCAAGAGCTCAGGGCATAGGAGAAGAAGAGAATTTTATTAAGTGCATCAAGACACCGAGAAGGGCTAGGCACCAGTTCAGTGGAGTCAGCTCATACTGGACATATGCACTGTCTATATCCTTAACCTTGTCAATGGTAGACCAATCAACTAAAGACAAAGCTTCTTTAAATGTTCCTAATTTCCCCCTCTTTAATACCCTGCTCCAGATGGTAAGTAAGGGGACTTTTTCCACCTGATTCACCCAATTGCATATAAAAGGAGAATGATTGCTGAGACAGTCGGAGAGCACCTCAATGTTCTTGATTCAAGTAGGGCAACTTGACAGGATCCAGTCTAGTAGGGTGCCCTTGCCAGATATGTAGTTTATTCTTGTATGTTCGGAGATCATTTGTGTGGGGTATACACTGGTGACCAGATCCTTAATAGGGTCAGAGTCCTTGGAGAGCCAGTTAATGTTGAGGTCACTGGTAATGATGACTTCAGTTTCCCTCTCAATGTTGGAGATGGCTTCCAGGACCAGGCCGAACCCCTGTTTGGTCTTAGCTGGAGGAAGGTATATGGACATGATGGCAAGCTGCTTGCTATGCCTGCAGGTGAGTAGTTTCACCACAAGCAGCTCATAGTCATTAGTAGTATCAGTGATAAGCAGCATACTTCCCTGGACCAATTCCTTAACATATATGAGACCCCCCCCCCATTTCCGGTTCTGTTCAATCTGAAGGTGTAGTACCCTGGGAGTGTTATCCTAGATGTTAGGGGTAAGCCAGGTCTCGGTAAGACATAGAATGTCAGGGCCATGTAGCTGCATCCAAGCTTATAGCTGGGTGAATTTGGATGCAGACTGCAGATGTTTATATCAGCTATTTGTAGACCATAGATGTTGTTCCCACCTCCTGTTCACTTAATTGGGGGACCTGGGTTGGGGTGCACATCACCAGAGAGTAGGAGCGACAAGGGTATTATGTAGCAGGCTGTGTGAAGCAGGGCCAGTGCATGTTTATGCCTTCTACAGTAGGTTTTGGGGTCAAGAAGGGTCCTTTATTCCTTATGGTAGGAGCAGACAGCTCAGCCAGAATGATGGTGCTACTACTGATCACAAACAGGGTGGCATAAGGAGTAAGTGGACTGAAGGGCATTTTGCAAGGTGCATAGGAGATGGTTCTGACCTGCAGCCCTCCAAAAGAAGAAAAAACATTGTTTAGTCCACTATTATAGTATGCTGAAAGGATAAAGTGCTGGCCAATGAGTGAAAGAAGGGTGTAGAGTAACACCCAGATAATTGGTGAGCTCCCTGATATGCTGGCAGACTAAACTAAATAAATGGCTGTTTAACATGGGTGAAAGATAGTGAGCAGGCTACAGAGCTTACTTTGTAATCAAAGATGTGTAGTTTTCCTCGGAGGTGCAGCTGGTGTAATAGACCAACACAGAGCGGTAACTACAGAGGTACACGGAGGGTAGGCAGCTGGTAGCTAGTAAAGTGGCTATGACTTTAAGAGGGCAGACCTTCCTTAAATAAAAGAACAAGGGGCTGGATTCACAAAGCTTTCTGAAGATGCAAAACCTTCCTTAAGTCCCCAAAACTGCCGTAGCTATGGAAAAAAGGGGAGATTGCTCAGAGTGGTATTTACAAAAACCTCTGCAGCTGCAGAAAAAAACACTATGGGCTGTGGAAAAAAGTGCAGCTGTGGAAGTCCCTGAGGAAAGAAAGATGAGAGATAAGTAAGGCTCAGCCCTCAAAGGCTATGCTCAGCCTGTTTTTTTCTAAAGTTGTGGAAAAAATGTTACACACATTGGAGTGAGGTGTAACTCTCCCTCAGCGAACTGCAGTAGGGCCCCAACAATTGAAAACAAGTATGGTGGAGGTGAGGCACTGGTAATAGCATCCCAGTGGGTATAGCAGTGGCTGATGTTGCAGCAACAATAGCACACACTGCCATTGAATGGCAACAAACAACCACCACCAGACCTAGTGCAGCCCATGATGGAGCCCCACAGGCAGTAGAGCCTGAACAGGCTGCAGGGACTGCTACTCCTGCGGGTAACAGGAACACTCCAGGGTGGGATGACCAGCAGTGAAAGACAGCCACTGTGGTGCCATGGTATTGCTAGTACCTGGGGTGCTTCAGTGGTCTCAGTTGAGGGACTGGTTGTTAGTCTCTTTGTGGGTGCTTCCAGCTTCACACTGTGGCTACAGTGTTAAAGTCTGCTGCTCCAGCTAATTAGGTTCACTGTTGCTGTGCCTCCTAAGCCATTTTCTGCAGCTGTGGATCCACAGTTGAAGATTCACAGCACTTGCTCAGTTTCCACAGCTGCAAGGATTTTTACGGAATTCCTCATGTGCATGACTTTTCTTTGAGAATATCCTGCAACTGCATTTCTGTAAAACTGCAGGCCTTTTTTCTGCAGCTGCAGGATTTTTGGCTTTCTTTGAGAATCCTGCCCCAGGTCCCCTCTAGCAGAGGGTCTGCATAATCTACTAATGGGAAACTGGACACTCAAAAAAAATATTCAGGCAGAGAGATCTGTCCTGGCATCAATTTCTTGGCATCAGTTTCTAGATGATCTCTGGGTTGTTGCTCTTAGTGCAAAGGGAAAACTCTCCTGGTGGACAGGAACAAGAGAGATTTCTCCTGCAGTAGGTGCCAAAATTCAAAAAGTTCCAGCCCATACTTTGCTTGTAGGGGCACTTCGAGCAGCTTCACCCTAGGCAGGTTTTCAAACTGCAGATGTAGTTTGTTTGAGAGGAGTAGCCCAAAAGGGCACAGCAATCCCATGAGGAAAGAAGTGGACAGGAGATTAAATTAATTAACAGGTTTGAAAGGGAGGGGAATCAGTAACACAAAAAATGAACAGGATGGGAAGGGTTGAAAATTAAACATGGAGAACAAGCATGGAAGTCCTGTAGCTAGTGTGTGTGTGTGTGTGTGGGGGATACCTGCAGAGCAATAGCCTCTACAGGATTAGTGGAAGCAGCTCTATTAAGCAGGGTGCATCAAGCTTAACACGCAGACCAGAGACTTACAACAAACTCTGAAAGCAGGGGCAAGAATTCCATTGGATTTTTTTACTAGTATTTGGCAAAAAAACAAATAAAATGATGGAAAGGTAATTAGAAACATAAGTGCAAGAAAGCAAGCAAAATGATTACTGAGGCATATAAATACCACAGACCTTTATTGTTTAAGCTATGCATTCTTACTAAGTACTTGATTTTTAAGTCATGTGGATAGAGTGCCCATAAGGTGAAGAACCACCTTGACTCATTCTGCAAAATACTCAGGTCCTTGCTCCCCCTGTTAAAGAAATACTACATCCAAATAAAATGTCTGAATTCCAATGTAACCATTCTATCAACACTGTACCCACTTCTGATGAACCTGACTCTTGCCATATCTTGGATGCTCCCGGTGATTCCACCAGCCTGTACTGGGGATCACCATTTCTCAGTGTTGGGGCATGTGTTTGCTCTCACACTGGTTGTTTTGCATGAGAAGATGACATCAAGGTGATTATCAGCATCTTCACACTGTCTCTTGCTAAAAATCTCTGCTCCTGTAACTTGGTCCCAACCCAGTTATTATTAACACTGGAGCTTAAATGAAAGACCTACATTTTTCATCTGCTTCATAAGTCTTCTCTTCTAAGTATCTTTGCAACTGGTTTCTCCGTGATAGCATAAACAATGGTGATGTACAGTCAGAGGTTTTTTTAACATTTGTCAATTGGCTCCGGTGGGATTGCATTCTTCCGATGTTAAGCTTTTGCTCACATCATGAGTCAAATGCCGATTGTCAGGGAAGCACCCCAAATCTTCTGATTTTTAAGTTTTAGGAGTAGTGACAGCATAATTCCTAGTAAAACTTTTAAATAAATAAATAATCCAAAGGACTGTAAAAAAAAAAAACTTGGCAGCATATAACGGTGTTCTCTTTCCTTAAATGCTACTTGTATCTAAAATGAGCATTGCAACTCTTAAAAAGAAGGATTGTAAACTTGAAAGATTGGATTTGGGCATGCACAGTTCCATTGGTGCAGTTGTGCATGTCCAAAGCAAAGGTTTTATTTGGAGTAGCTTCAAGTTTATAATCCTTTGTTTTAAAGGTTGCAGTGTTTGTTTTTAGATGCAAGTAGCAACTACAGTATCTGCACATTATAATGCTTTCTTTCAGAATATGCAGCAATACCATATTGCATAACTCATGAACGAGCATAGCAGTGCATGCAGTCCCCGACTAGTAATACTGATTGATGCTGCTATTTCATCACTGTAGTACAAAAATGACAAGTTCAAGGGATCACGTGATGCAGGGTACCGGGTAGAAGCTCCTCTGTACAGCTCCAGCCTCATAACTGTAAAGTTTTGTTATTTCAGGTTATTATATTTGCCTAAAACCCAGAAAAGCTGCTCAATACCGCCTTCTTAGAACCCCGTGCTCCTGCTGGCTTGATTTCAGTGAATATGGAGGTTTATATGAAAAAAGCTCCACAGAAGCACACCTCACCGGTCACTCCTGAGAAGGCCCCAAAGAAATCAAGGGCCTCAAGTGCAGCGGATAAGCCAGAGGCTTTGAACCGCTGCTAACCCTGAGTAGATTTTTGGAGGAGTTTAAACCGTTCCGTGAAGAAGTAAAAGAAATCTCAGCTGAAATCAAATCCCTTTCTAAAAAGCTTGAGGAGGTCTCAATAAAAACTTCAGATAATGCAGCTCGAATCTCCTCCCTTGAGAAGCAAGTGGAAAAAATTGATCCTGGTCTTGTGGCTATGCAGCAGAAATTTTCTCAATTGGAAGCCAAGCTAGAAAATTAGAGAGCTGCAGCAGAAAGAATAACATAGTTATTTTGGGGCTCCCAGAAGGAGAAGAGGGCCTGAACACAGTCATCTTTGTGCAGAAATTGGTGGAAAAGATCGCTGGTCCCTCTCCCTTCTGGGCCAAGTACATCATAGAGAGGGCGCATAGGTCTTTGTGACCCAAACCTTCCCCAGGAGCAACACCACGTCCCATTATATGCTGCTTTCTAAATTACTTAGAGCGGCAACATTTTCTGGCAAAAGTGAGAGAACTGCAAGAAGTCAAATGGGAGAGTGCCAGGCTCAGAATCACACAGGATTTACGGGGTTGGTCAGAATAAACATAGAAACATAGAAACATAGAAACACAGAATTTGACGGCAAATAAGGACCGCTTGGCCCACCCAGTCTGCCCATTTCCCTACCTACTGGATAAGCTGCAGATCCTAGTTAACCAGCAGCCTACTTCTTCCTACCCCCAACCCCCAGAATTGCCTTATGACTATCCCATGCATGCTTGAATTCCACCACTGATTTTGACTCCACAACCTCCTCCGAAGGCCATTCCATGCATCCACAACCCTCTCTGTGAAAAAATACTTCTCTAAATTACCTCTGAGAGCTCCCCCTCTATCTTCAAATTGTGCCCTCTTGTTCTTGCACACCTCTTTTTGAAAGATGCTACCCTCTTGGACTTTGTTGATTCCCTTGAGGTACTTGAAAGTTTCTATCATGTCCCCCCTCTCCCTCCTTTCCTCAAGGCTATACATATTAAGCTCCTTAAGTCTCTCTTCATATGTCCTCCGGTGCAGACCCTGCACCATTTTAGTTGCCCTCCTCTGGACAGCTTCCATCCTGTCTATGTCTTTGCCTGACCTGTTTTGGGACACCTGACCTGCTTTCTCAGTTTCAGTCAAACCAGCGATGGAAGGGAGAAGTTCTTCTTGAGCTACTATCCAAAATGGGAAAAGAATGCTTGTCTGATTTTGTGTGTTCCTGAGAAGCTACGGCTAAAGGGACTATTCTCATCGGGATGTTGTTATTCTCATTGCATACTTTATTGCTTAGTGTTACGGGGCAATTGTAAATCCCAGGAGACTGTTTCAATGGGGGTATTGTTTGCCTGGGGGGGGGATCCTCTCTTTGCATGGATCGTATTTTATTAATCATTTACAGGGTCACCAGAGTATCTCTTTTTGCTCAAATGTCAGAGTGAACGCCTTCAGACTTGTTGTTTTGGGCTGTTGCGACTGTGGTCAGGAGAGTGACCCCCTAGTTTCAATTCGGATGGTCATGCATCACCGAGTCTATATCACCAGAGGGCACCCTTGCTATTAACTTGGGAGATCAGCTCCATTACTTGTTTGGAGAGCCTGCTTTGCCTGATGGAGTTTCTTAGTGGGGGCCTGGGAACATACTGAGATTCTCTACTTGGTAGCATCTAGACCTACCGTTGGCTAGGAACAGTTTTAAAAGGTTTTTATTATTGCTGGTAGCAGTAGTTACGATAGCGAGCTCAGCTATCACATGTTATACTACCGCTTTCCCATTCCAACATTCGGGTTCTCTAGCTAACTCCCAAGTGGGGAATGCTCTCTCTTCTCTTTCTTGTCTCTTCTCTTCCCTTCTCTGGATTTCAGGAGCATAACGGCTGTGTGTTATTATTTACACCATTATTCGCTTTGCATAGATACTAACACATTAGTTTAATAGGAAGGTTTGCATATAGGGGTAGGGTTTTGGGGCACACGTTGGGGAGGCTGAGGAGGGAGGAAGAAAAACAGTATTGTGCTGAGCGTTGCTCGTGATAGTTGGGGTGAGGGGTGGGTAGGGATAAGGTTATACTCAAGTCCTTCAAGTTACTCAATTTACTAAATTTTTGGTTGTTGAGGGTACTTTAGTGAGGGGGGTTGTGGAGGATCAGAATTGGGGAGGGGGATGTTGGGTTGGGAGGGGGATACAGCAGTAATCAGGGGTTCTGGACACTTAATTTTTGTTGTAGTAACTTCCGAATGTTATACAGGAGACCTGTTTTTTCCTACTTAGATGGTCAGTAGTATCATTCTGGCTACTTGGAATGTGAAGGGGATAAGGAAAAGAGTTAAACAATTTAAAGCGTTAAAACATATAAACTTATTGTCTTCTCAGATTACGTTCTTGCAAGAATCTTATTTACTTCAGAGTGAAACTCTACAACTTAAGAGGCGACAGATTGGGCAGGTATTTAATGCCTCAGGGTCCACTAACAGTTGCGGGGTTATGGTTCTGGTCAATAGAGGCATTCCCTTTATCTCTAAGCAAGTCCTTAGGGACCCAGGTGGTAGATAGGTTCTGGTTCAGGGCAATCTTTGATCCATACCAATTTTACTGTGCAGTATATATGGGGCAAACGCAGATGATCCGGGCTTCTTTATTAAGCTTATTTCCATCATCCTTCCCATGCTTCCCATTGTTATAATTATGGGCAGAGAATTTAATCTGGTTTTGGATCCTGAAGTGGACAGGTCTGGTAGTGGGTCGAGGAGTTTGTCTCCCAGGCAGAGGGCATTCAGGGATTTACTGGATCAGTATGGACTGTGTGATGTGTGGCGTGTATTACATCCCAAGGATAGGGAGTATACCTTCAACTCGCCTGTGCACAGAACCCAGTCTTGCATCGACTATCTCTTAATTTCCCAGGCCCTCTTACCGGGGGTCTTAGCAGCCTCGATTCAGCCAGTTCCAGTGTCCGATCACTCTCTGGTGATTTGAAATTTGGCTTTTCTTAATATTCCCCAAAAAGAAACCCAATGGAAATTAAACTAACAATTATTGAAAGATGTTAAATATTGTAACCTAATAAAAGAACAGATCAATTTCTTTTTTTCTATCAACTCCTCGAAGGGTATGGCACCTGATATGTTATGGGGTGCCTTCAAGGCCTATATGAGAGGGATTATTATTAGCCTAGCCACAAAGAGGAAAAGGGCTCGAGAGGCTGAATTATTATCCTCATTATCACTAGTTAGGTCTCTGGAAGCCAATTTATCCCCCAGCACCTCGGAAGAGGATATGAGGAAACTCTTGGTGGCTAAAGACAAATATTTAGATTTGTTCAGGGAAAAGGCAGAGATATCTATTATCTGCACTAAAGTGAGTACACCGATCGGGGGAAAAAGCAGGTTGCTTGCTTGCTCAAAGATTAAAACAGCAGGAATCTGCTAGGTTTATTCCTCCAATCAGGGTCCAGGCAGATGGATCTCTGAAGGTATCCCCTTCAGAGATTGTGCAGAAATTTGCCTCATACTATGAGCACTTATATAGAGATATGGATAATCCTCCTCCTTCTTTGGAGGTGTTAGAGGCATACCTGAGGGATTCTTCTCTCCCTTCGCTGTCTGAGTCACAGAGGAAGTTATCTTCCCCAATATCTCTGGAGGAAATATCAGAGGTCATCGGGGCTTTGCCCTCGGACAAAGTCCCGGGAACGGACAGATTTTCTGCATTATTCTATAAAACGTTTCAAACACAACTATTACTGGTACTTCACCGGTTGTACTGTCACATTCTTTCTGGGGTAAGGGTAGATACACATTTGTTTGAAGCCCTGATTGTTCTTTTTCCAAAACCTGACAAAGACACAGAGTCAGTTCAGAGTTACAGGCCCATTTTCCTATTGAATCAGGATGTTAAAATTCTCTCGAAGATATTGGCTGACAGAATAACTCGGGTCCTCCCGGACCTGATTAATATGTCACAGGTGGGATTCATGAAGGGGCGTTCATCGTCAGACCATTTACGCACTCTTTTGCATGTCTTCTCGGTGTCCAAGGATGCCACCTTTCCTGTGGGATTGGTTTCCCTGGATGCCAAGAAGGCATTTGATCGGGTCAACTGGAATTTCCTGTTCCAGGTTCTAAGAGTATTCGATTTTCCTACCATGTTCATCAATTGGATTTGGGCCTTATATCAGACCCCCTCTGCCAGAGTTTCTGGCAATGGAGCATTTTCCAAACCCTTTTCTTTATTTTCCGGTACCAGGCAGGGTTGTCCCCTTTCCCCTCTTTTATTTAATTTATATTTAGAGCCCCTTATCTGAAATATTCGTAATAATCCAGAGATACGAGGCATACCGATAGGGAATAAGGTTGTGAAGATCCCGGCTTATGCTGATGATCGCCTCCTCCATCTCTCTCACCCAATAATATCTATCCCTGTTATGTTAGGAGAAATAGCCAAGTTCAGTACTTTCTCAAATTACAAACTGAATGTCAACAAATCTTCCATTTTCCCTCTTAACCACAAGGTTTTTAAGAGTGATGTTTCCCCTTTTGGTCTTGGTTGGTCTCCCCGCGTTCTTAGATACCTGGGTATCAACTTGACACGTAACCCCTCTTCCTGGTTCAAAGAGAACTTGGAGCCCCTTTCTCAAGCGATAGTTCAGGACCTCAATAGATGGTCTAAGCTTCCTGTCTCTCTTTGGGGTCGCATCAATATAATTAAAATGAATGTTTTTCCTCACTTGTTCTATCCTCTCTCGCTCCTTAATTCCTCTATCCTCTCTCGCTCCTTAATTCCTCTATCTTATCATGGTTTTAGAGAATGCACAAAATTTTTATCAACTTTATCTGGTCCAATAAGCATTCCATGTTGGCATATCATAAGCTGGCCACTCAGAAAATACATGGAGGATTGCGAATCCCACATCTGGCAATCTATTACTGAGCCAGTCACATTGCAATATACATACGCTGGGTGAGTCTGGGTCTTGAGCACCTAAGACCAATCTGACTTAAAATTGAGTTAGACTTTATCCAGTCTGAGAGCATGAATCCCTTGCCTATGCTCCATGTTAAAACTGCGTTCCTTCAAGACGCTTGCAGATGTCCCACCCTTCTGACGTCCTTAAAAGTTCACTCACAGCTTTGCTCTTTTTTGCGGTACACCTCACATCTGGATTTGTCTCAATCCATCTGGAACTCCCTATCCTTCACAATAAATAAATGGAGGATCTTTTGTACGTGGTTACCCCAAATTGGGGATGAGATCATTTCCACTTTTCTGGATGATGAAGGGGGAAGGACTCTCAGTTTCTAATATAATTCATAAATTTGACATTCCGGTAGTTCATTGTTTCAGGGTGGTCCAGTTAAAACACCTGCTTTCTACAGTGCTCGATAATACCCCTCCTCGCCCGCCTTTTCATTTGTATCCGAGCTCTCCTCCCTGATGGGTTTATCAGGTATAATTTCTAAAACATGCCAAGTTCTTTTTCACTGGAAAGACAGGAGACCTGAAGGTCCTACTAAGCTCTGGGTTTCTTTTGTTCCCCATTACACTCCCAATTGGTCAGTTTTATGGAAGTTCTGTTACAGATATGTCTCTTAGGACAGATTACGACTTATGCAATATCATAGTATGCACAATTTGTATTACATCCTAGTTAAGTTGAGGAAATGGGGCCTTATAGGGTCGGGGACTTGTACTAGAGGATGTCAGCAGGATGCCACACTTCTTCACATTTTTTGGTCATGCCCCAAGATAAGGTAATTGTGGGTGGCTATCCAGACTAATTTAGATCCTATTCTAGGTTTGCAGGATTGCTTCACCCCAGACATATGTTTGTTGGGAGATCTATCCTCTATCAAAGTTAAAATCAGGAGATTTCACATTTCCATGATTGCATTGTCTGTTAAAAAAATTGTACTTTGGCATTGGAAGGATGCGGTAAGTCCAACATATCAAGAATGGGTTAATGAAATCCTAGCTAACCTTCGTACAGAGAAAGCAACAGCGAGCCTCCACAATAAGATGCAGAGATACAAAAGTATTTGGGATCGCCTTCACACTGTAATTATGATTAGTATAGATAAATGAGTTACTGTAATAGTGAACCTTAATTTATGTCAGCATATTGTATTGCTTTAATACTACAACATGGATTTTTTACTGCTGTACAGTGTGGGAGAAGGGAAGGAGGATGGGGCAGATCATGTAACATTCTGTACATATGCAGGATATGTTGTAACTTTCTGCCTCCAGTATTGTGAAAATCTGTTAATAAAGTTTGAATTAAAAAAAATGGCAAGTTCAAGTTGACAGTATACAAGGGGGAAAATATAATCATATGCAGCAAAGTATTAATTTGGCACTTCCACTGAATTATGCTGTGACTAACCCATAACATTCTAAGCTGAATATTTTTTTTGTGCTTCCCTAAGACTCTGCATTTAACTCATGATGTGTGCAAGAGGGGAACATCTGAGGAATGCATCCATCAGGAGTTATTTGTAAGTGTTAATAGGGAGTAATTTTATATTTTTTTATTTTATTTTTTGAGATCTGAGATTACAAAATACCTTTGAACCAGTGGTTCATTTATAAAGGTTCCACCGTCAGTAGTATAAATCAATGCCAAATAACAGTAAAATGCAAGGTGCAGAGAGTTACAAAACATAAAGAGCAAAGGTAAGATTTGGCCAGGTTAGTTTCCAAACATAATAGGTCATTTAAAGGATAGAGGTAACATTGATATAAGGAGAATAAAGAGGTTATAGAGTCAGGGATTCAGAAAACAGAGGAAGTAGTCCTGAGGTAGACCTTGTCATAAATTTTATGTTGGCACCACTAGCTTTAAGGTTGTTAAAATAAGATACCGCACGGTTATCATTTAAAAATAGTCATAGAACAAGAACTAGCATTAGCATAAGGTAATGGGACATCACTACCAGAAGGATTCTGGGACATTTCTAAGGAAGGAGACATAATGAAGGAAGTCTTTGTGGTGACCCCAGTGGCCACAAAACAGAGAGGAAAATAAGAAAAAAAAAGCTTGAGGCAATATATATATATATATATATATATTGTCTGTACTACTTCTTTAAGGGGGGACATGATCAATACCCATGAAACACATGTGCCAAACATCCATATTGTAACTTTCTAAAAACGGATGTCCTAGAAGACTATCAGAGTGGTGTCTCACAGCAAATTGCACATGATATGGGACCCTTTCTTATATTTACAGTTAATAGTGTTGTCGGAATTTTCATCTTCCAGTGGAGCAAAACTTGGTAGGATTTTCAAAAATCTACTAAAATTTCAATTAATTTTGCTGTAATGAAATGACTGAAGTCAGAAAAATGCAGAATACATTTTTCTGCAATGTTTATTTACTTATTTTTTTATGTATTTATTTACTGAAGATTAGGATTTACACCATTCCATGGAATGTTATACTGCAGATCTCAGTATTTTCCACTGAAGCCTGGAAGGTTCACAAAGCATCAAAGCAGCCTTGTCACTTCCAGATCTAGCGGTCACTTCATAACTCCTGTACCAAGGCCACTTGGCTTCCTAAAGTAGAATATTTCAAATAAACTTTCCATATAAACATAAATCACCCCTTCAAATTCTGGATGGTTTTACACCCTCTACTCCTCGCCCCCACTTGAGCCCCCAATGCCTCTCCTGAAGTTAGACAACTGCACAATATCTGAACCCCCTACAGTCGCCTCTTAATTTAATTCCTACTTTGCCTCCTGTGCCTCTACCCTCCAATCCTCACTCCCTCCCCTTCCCTCTCCTTTTCAAATATCCCCTAACTTTAATGCTCACCTCTCAACTGCTATGAATTGCACAAAGCGCTATGATTTTCACACTCAAATTTACCCTTGCTCTGCACAGATTTACTGATGTTCCTCATGATGTTAGAGATATTTCTGGACACATAAACTATTAAATCATTGAACTAAGTTGATAGAAACATTTCTTATTGCTAACTATATAGGACCCACTATCTATAGATGTATTATTGCTTAAAATAAGAAAGTGCTACATATTTTGACCCTTTGCTATGATTTTTGAAGGCAAGTGCTATGATTTTTAATGCTGAAAGGTTGAGAGGTATACTCTAATGCTGATGACTCCTCTCAACAAGCCTCTTTCTCATTTTCCCCCAGTATCCCCCTCTGCCATACTGGAAGCTGTCATTGATCTAAACCCCTCCAGAAGTAGCCTGCCTGATGGGCTTGATCCCAAGCTACTCTATCAGCCCATGCAATATTATCTCCTCTGTCTACCCTCCTAAATCTCACCTTCTCGTTAGCTTCTGTCCCAACTGCCTGGAAGCATGCTACTGTTCTTCCACTTCCTAAGAGTGGTGACCTGTCCTCTCCAAATAACTACAAACCTATATATATATCCTCCCTGTCCTCTCTAAACTACAGGGGCATATTGTATTCTCATGCCTCTCTTCTTACCTCACTGACTCCTGGTTTCTTTACCCATTTCCAATCTGATTTCCTTAAGTACCACTCAACCACTACTTCCCTAGTTAGACTCACTGACTCCATCCTCACAGGGATGGATCGTGGCCTAATCATATCTCCTATTTATGCCAGCCTCTCTAAGGATTTTAACACTGTGTCCCATTCTCCTTCTTCTAAACAAACCATCCTCTGCTGGGCTATTGGTTTCAGCAACAGACTGGTTTAGGGTCTGCCTTGTAGGTATGACTCAATCCATCAGAATTGCTGACTCTACATCCACCCCCCTTCCAATTAACACTGGTGTGCTCCAGGGCTCAGTCTTAGGACCTTTCCTATTCTCCATTTTCCTAAATGACCTTCCATCAGTCTGAACCTCAACCTCCATCCACATGTATACAGATGACACTGTCCTGTATACTTCCGACCATTCCTCCCTCAGATGTAGCAACCAGACTCCAACATGACTTTGACAATGTTCAGCACTGGCTTTGCTCACATCAACTCTTTCTAAATGCTGAGAAGACTGTGTCCATGTCCTTTGGCACAAGATAGAGACTCTCTTGGCTCCCCTCCCTCCCAACATTCCATACACTTGACAGGACAGTCCTGGAGGATGTTCCCTCCTTTAGATACTTTGGGGTTTGGCTTGATCAACACCTCAACTTTTCTGGTCATGTGGACTCCCATCCTGAAAAAACTGCACCCTAAGCTAGGTGCACTGTACAGGATCCATAGTTGCATCCCACTATCGGCTAGACGTATACTTGTCCAGAAAATGTTACTTCCAATTTTTTTTTAATTTACCATCATTATTAGTTTTCCACACAAAGACAGACAAAACTACAAACACAGGCATTTGCTATACACTACAATACAACATGGTCACATACCATTCATGAAAAACCCTAAACCCCCCTCCTCACATACCCTCCCTCTCCCTCCCCTCCACCCATCCCAATCCTTCCACAGCATCCAGTAACTGAAGGTGCTATGATCACTTCAGAGGTGGCAATGAGGCATCTCACACAGTCTAACATACCTGGGACTGGTTCATATACCATACAAGGCATCAAGGCTATTCCATATCCTTTTATGTTTAGGGAGCTTATTGTGGATATTGGCAATAGTTATCTAAAACCTCAGGTTAACCAGAAGCTCTTGCAACCATTCCATATATGAAGTATCTATGGCATCTTCCTAATGCTGCAGCACAAGGGTTTTAAGTGATAGGGCAATCATAGCCATATGATGCTACCGTTGGGATGATACTACCAATTTTTGACTATGATGATGTAGTCTACAAGTCTGCTCCCAAGACTTCCCTATCCAGACTGGGCACTCTCTTGCACCCACCACTGGGATCTATATAAATCTCTTGCATTTCCTTCTCTTGGAAACAGGCAGCTTTCCCATTGCACTAAATGTATCTCAAAATTCTGGTCTGGCTCCCTTCACTCCTATCTCTCCTCCTCCTCCTCCTTTTCACTCTCTCCCACTTCCCACTCCCTAGCACTCCTTGAGATCCCATTACACCTGGACTATGGTAGTCCCTCACCGCTCTATTTCAACTGGTCGGGCTGCTTTCTCCCATCACTTCCCCAAACTGTGGAACTCCCCCCTTCAACAAATTAGACACTCCTCTTCCCTTTTGTCCATCTCTTTGGCTCGCCACAACTTTGTTTATCTTACTTGCAACTGCACTTAAATATTACTGCCTCCCTACCCACATACTAGTCCACAGCACTTGTCAGCTACTATTTATCCACTGACTTTCTACTTGCCCCCATATTCCCTAAGGCAGCTGAATTTTCTCTTTATATAACTGTTACTTAAGCACTGTTACTGTTAAGCTTATTTGTTGTAATATATTGCAGTTTTACTAAATATGTATCCCTAATGCTGACTGACATGCATGTGGTTCTCCCACTCCCTCCCTTTCCCTGATGCTGATTGTCACCCAGTATTTGTCAGTTGTTCTTAAGCACTTTAAAATACCCTCTTATGTATGTATTTTTATATATTGTTAATAAAATGGTGTATGCTAAGTTGTATGTAAGATGTTTGTTACTCCAACTCCCTTTTTGCCCAGGACACACCTGAAAATTAGCAAATATGTTTCTCTGTGTGCCTTTACTGGTGAAACTTTCAATAAATAAAAAATAAATAAAAGAACTGGTTGCAGAATGATTTCCTGCAGATCTCAATATTTTCTGCAGAAATTATCACAGACTAATTTTCAGCAGAAAAAATGCTGTTCTGTAGAACATTATTCCACAGATTGCAGCAAGTGGAATTCCATGGAAGAACCAGTGAAATTCAGCAGAAATTCCACCAGAAGTATGGTCATTTTATGCTAATTTTTCCAACAGAATTCCACATTCCACACAGCACTAGTAGCTAATCTTTTTATTAAATGTTTACTCACGATAGGCAACATATACATATGTAAAAACAAAATCAAGGTGCTGCATCAGCATGTGGTCTGAAAACAAAACAAAATTATTAATTAAATGCATGATGAAAATAGAAAATAGAGTTAAAAATTGAAGTTTCGACCATAGGTCTTCTTCAGGAAATATCTGAAAGAGAAAAAGCAAAATTAATGTAGAGGAGAGGTAAAATTGATGATTTGCATTGTGGGAGCATGTGTGATTTTGTATTTCTTTGAACCAGCCAAATGCCCTTTGGGGTTATCATTGCCTCAGTGTTTGCTCACCAAGGTTCTTTGTCTTTTAAATTGTTTTTTTTTTAATTGGATTCACCACAACATAATCCAAATAGACCATATTAGTGTAGCTCGTTCATTCCACTGGGGTGTCATACAGACGAGGCATACTGATGAGTCTTGGTAGGATGAAACACATGTCTATGTCTTCTGTTGGCACCCTTTGCAAACTATGTGAGAGGCCTTTTGGCACCTTGCATTTCTGCTTAAAGTTGAACCAGCATAATAGTTTGTGGTGATTTGCATATGCAGCCCATGATGCTTTGCATTATGGGGGCATGTGATTTTGTATTTCTTTGAAACTTGGCTTCCCACCCAAATGCCCTTTGGGGTAACCGTTGCCTCAGTGTTTTCGCACTGAGGTTCCTTGTCTTCAAAATAATATACATATATATATATATATATATATATAGTATATTCCTGGCAAAAAACTCTGTTTAATGCATCAGTTAGGGTTGTTCCACAGTGACAAAAGTGAAGAAATTTGGAGTTAGGGTTGAAAGGCAAATGCAAGTGCATATGGAAATGCAAAGCGTAACATGCACGGTCACGGTACCACAATTGCAATGCAAATGGTAACAGTAACAGCTATAATAATCCCAAAGGAAACAGAAATGAAAAAGCGAATGCAAGCACATACAGAAATGCAAATCATTACATGCATGGTCATGGTACCACAATTGTAAACAGAAGTGGTAATGGTAACAGTAACAATAACGGCAACGGAAACAGAAATGGAAATGCAAGCGCAAACGGAAATGCAAACCATAATGCACACGGTCATGGTGCCGCAATTTTAAATGCTAATGGTAATGATAACAGCAACAATAACACCAAAGGAAACAGAAATGCAAATGCAAGCGTGTACGGAAAGGCAAACCGTAACATGCATGGTCACGGTACTGCAACTGGAAACACAAATGGTAACGGTAACAGCAACAATAACGCCAAAGGAAACAGAAATGCAAACACAAGTGTGTATGGAAATGCAAACCATAACACGCAAGGGAACACAATTGAAAATGCAAATGGTAACGGTAACTACAACGATGATATAAAATGAAAGACAAACACAAGTGCAAACAGAAGAGTGGCCGCAAATGCAAATGGTAATGCGGACAGTGAAGCAAAGTGAAACACAAACAGAAACAGTACTGTAAACACAAATGGTAATAGTAACACAAACGCAAGTGCAAATGAAAATGCAAAGGGTAACGCACACGTAACGCAAACATGTACGGAACTGCAAGCAGAAGCGGTAAGGGTAACAGTAATGTAAGCATACACCCTGGTTTTCTCCAACAGCTGCATAGAGAAACACAGTCAGTACAAAGAATGTATGCATTATAATGGGCTCAGAGCAGAAAATGAGGAGTTGGAATACAAAATTGCTTATATTTCAGGAACTGTATGATGTAGGAAAAAAATAAACATTTTCATATGAATTATGACTTTCCTGGCTAGTTGTGTACTTAGCCCCTATCTGGGGGGCTAAGTGTTTTTCCAAAAAAAAGTCTGTATCTCACACCGTTTCCAAAATTCGGGCCCCGGAAGGCGCAGCGGATGCCATAATGTTATCCTATGGGAAAAAACATGACATTTGGAGTGCTGTAACTTTGCCGTCCTGTAATATTTTTTCACCAAACCATGAAAAGGCACATCTGTGGGATGTTGGCTTTCTTCCCTCCAAATTTCAGCCTAAAAGACCAAACCGTTATGTTGCAGCAGGGTGGCAAAGAATTCCTGTCATGTGGCCAACGCCACAATGTTAGTCTAGGGGAAAAAGCATCAACTTCAGAATGCCGTAACTTTGCATCCCTGCAATATTTTTCCACCAAACAAACAAAAAGCACATCTATGAGGTGTTGTCTTTCTTCCCTTCAAATTTCAGCCCAAAAGACCAAACTGTTCTTTTGCAGCAGGGTGGAAACAATTCCTGTCATTTTGGCCATAGTGTTGAAAAGAAGTGTCGTGATTTGCGACACCTTTGCAAAAATTTGCGACAGTGTCGTAAGTGCAGCACTACTTTGCAACACAACTTTTTCCAAAAATTTGAAAAACATATTTCTGGGGTGTTCAACCCCAAAATAAAAACATGGCTAGCATCCTCAGGGCTCGACTGGGTACACACAAAAATAATAATGCCCTAGATGGTCCCAATTTTAAATGCCAAACATTTCTGTGATCAAACACTGAAAACAAAATGGCAGATTTCCCACACTACTAGGGCCATTTGCGACACTAAAAAGTGCATTTATAACACTGTCGAACTTTTTGTTAACTTTTCCCTTTGACTATAATGGGAAACTTGCTTTTTGAATAACTTTTGAACCGTTCAATATTTTTTCATGAAATCTTCAAAAGGCACACTGGGGACCCTGGCCGCAAGTTCCCTGATGTTTTTGGATCAGTCGCGTAAACCATGTGACTTGTAGGTATGAGCAAAGAATGTGCAAAAAAACATAATTGCACACCGGAATGTCGCTTAATAACTCTGCAGCCGTATATCTGACCAATATGAAAGCTGGCAGATCCCAAGATCTATGGTTATGCCCCATACCTGCCAAATTTCAGGCAAATTCATTGAACTGTGTCAAAGTTATTAAGGTGCAAAGTTTCACCACTTAACCTTAAATGGGGTACTCAACCCTAACTATGGTAGCACTACTGTGCTACCATAATATATATATATATATATATATATATATATATATATATATATATATATATATACACACACATGAAAGGGAAAAGATATATACATCTGACATTTCATAAGTACCAAACAGGTGCATTTTACCATCCAGTTACAGGCGTTACAGTAACAGCAAAAAGTTTCAGCAATGCACACAAGGACCTCTGTAAATTAAGAAAACCACAAACCAAAAAGGTAGATTAAGTGATTTTACTGTGGCATATTCATGGACCACTGGCTAGAACCTTTAGCCCTTTAGTATATCTCTATAGTAACAGCAGCTTTACCTGCAAATCCAGGTCTGATCCAGTGTCATCACACTGCACTGCATTTCAAATAATAGCTACAACAGCAAAAATATACACTCATGGACAGCAGTGCTCACAATACAACAATATTACTTTTGCTAAACAGTTGGGCACTCATCACCTCATGAAAATTGATGAAACAGGAATCCTCAATTTCTTATTTAGAAAATATTTTATTAATAATTTAAAACCAGCATTTTAAAAATATTCATTAGAAATTCCCATACCCATAGATGCCTGACATGTTTCAGATCTTTTCAATCCTTTCTCAAAGGCCTTTAAGACAGGTATGGGAAGATCCGAAATGCATTAAGTATTTATGGGGCTAGGAATTTCTAATGAATAGATTTTAAGATGTTGGTTTTAAATTTGTAATAAAATATTTTCTGAATAAGTAATAGAAGATTCCTATGGCATCAACTTTCATGAGGTGGTGAGTGCCCAATTTTTCAGTAAATGCATTTCAGATATTGTTGTTATTAATTGGTTTAATTCTGATGGCCTTCTTCAGTTGCATGGGGAAGGGGTCACTTCTTGTCAGGGTTCCAGAAAGAACTTCATCTTTCTATGTTTCTAACACATAAACTGTCAAGAACCATATAAAGATGTACCCCCATGGTGGGGGCTTACCTTCCATGCCTCCCGCAGGTGTGCCACCAATTCCCAGTCCAGTGTGGCCCCTGAGTGCTCCTGCTGGCCCCAATATCCTGTGCTGCATTGGGGACTGGCATAGAAATGAAAAGTGGGGCCACCCACTTGGTGGGTCAGCCGATCGCTCTGCAGGTCAGTGTGCGAGCTGCTACAGTTGGCTCTCCTGATTCTCACTCCCTCTTGATCAAAATGAGTGCTGTGGCACTTGGGAGTGAAAGCTGCTCCATGCAGCTACTGTAGCTCTTTTGTGTGTTCCCAGGCACCCGAGTGCAAAGAAAGTGAAAGGGGGACTGGAGGTGCCTGAGAAAAATGAAATACAATGTTTTAAAGTACTCTTAAGAGCTATTCATTACAAGGGGCACCTGTAACTAAAAGTAACAGCTGGGCCCTCTCATAGAAATCTAGGGGTCTCCAGAACTGCATGCAGTACTTCAGATGGGGTCTCACCAGCTGTCTGTACAGAGGGATAACAACTTCCTGTTTTCTACTGGTGATGCCTCTTCCTATGCATCCCAGTATCCCCCCAGCCCTCCTTACTGCCCTCTCACATTGCTTGTCCACCTTTAGGTCATCTGAGATGACTACCCCCAGGTCCCTTTCCATTTTTGTTGTTAGTATCTCAGCCCCCATTGTGTACTCTTCCCCTGGGTTTTTGTTACCCAGGTGCATTACCTTGCACTTCTTAGCAGTGAATCTAAGCTGCCATACATTTGACCATTTCTCCAACCTTGCCAAGTCCCTTCTCATCCTTTCTACCCCACCTTGTGTATCAACTCTGTTGCAGATCTTTGTGTCATCTGCAAAGAGACATGCTTTTCCTTCCAGTCCCTCTGCATTGTCGATCATAAAGACATTGAAGAGGAGTGGTCCTAATACTGAACCCTGCGGTACCCCACTAGTAACCCCCCTTTCTTTAAAGTGGACTCCATTTACTATTACCCTCTGTGTCCTGTCCTCCAGCCAATTCTTTACCCAGGCTACCATCTTGGGACCCACTCCCAGACTGGCTAACTTGTATAATAATCTTTTGTGTGGGACTGTGCCAAATGCCTTGCTAAAGTCTAGGTAGGCCATGTCCACAGTCCCTCCTGATCTACTACTTTGGTCACCCAGTCAAATTAACCTATTAGATTTGACTGACATAACCTTCCCGCTGTGAATCCATGCTGCCTTGAGTCCTGTGCCCCTCTGGCCTCTAGGTACTCAACAATTCTTTCCTTCAGAAGTGATTCCATCATTTTCCCTATCACTGAGGTTAAACTAACAGGTCTGTAGTTTCCTGCTTCTGCCCTGCTCCTACTTCTGTGAAGTGGAATCGCATCTGCCCTCCTCCAGTCCTCAGGTACCACCCCATCCTCCAATGATTTGTTAAAAAGAGTAGTCAGTGGTGCCACTAGTTCTACCCTTAGTTCTTTAGAATTCTGGGATGAATCCCATCAGGGCCCCATTGCTTTGTCCACTTTCAGTTTTAAGAGTTCTTTCAGAACCCTTTCTTCTGTAAATGGACTGGTATCAACTCCTATATCCAGAGTGTTTATATTGTTTGGTTTATTTACCTCCCCCCCTCTTCATTTGTGAATACTGAACAAAAATATTTGTTTAGTATCTCTGCCTTTTCACAGTCACCCTCTACTAATCCCCCTTCCCCTTTATTAAGCCTCACTATCCCGCCCTTGGTCTTCCTTCACTCCCTGATGTACCTATAAAAGGTTTTATCCCCCTTCTTAACTGAGTTGGCTATCTTTTCCTTGGTTTGGGCCTTTGCTGTCCTGACTGCCTTCCCAGCTTCCTTTTGCTTTAACTGATACAAATTCTCTGTCCAGCTCCTTCTGTGATTCCTTGTACTTCCTGAATGCTTTCTTTTTCTCTCAAACCTTCCCTGCCACCTCCTTTGAGAACCATAGTGGTTTCTTACATTGTTTTGTTTTCTTTATTTGCTTCACACAAAGGCTCATGAATATTAATCTGCTGCTTGTGCCTTGGGGGATAACGCTATAGGGGATGCTCATTTATTTATCTATGTATGTATGTATGTATTGTTTTGGAAACAACCTTTGAGCAGGAGCTCTTTAATAAAGTTTCCATGTCAAGCAACATAATACAGGAAACAACTTAGTACACACAATACAGGCAGATTAGTTTACCACAAAACATTTGTAAAGGATTATTCTAGATGTCTACATAAAAGGAGAATCCTGAGGGGGAAGAGGGGGGGAGAGAGGAGAAAGCAACATCTATGTGAGACCTTGACATCAGTTAGCAAGAATGGGTGAGGAGTAAACATGGATGATGCAGAAGGGTGATGGGGGAGCAAGAGGGAGGGGAGGCAGAGTGGGGGGTGTGAAAGGGCAAGGAAAAAATGACAAGGAAAGGAGGTGGAGACGAGGAAGTGCTAATGGGTGGGAATGGAGCAATGTTGTGGATCAAGAAGTTTTGGGCAGTAAGGAATAAGGGTGGCAGGCAGGGGGGAATTTGAGCAGACTAGTGAGAACCAAGACAGTGGAAGAACAATCCAAGAGTCATATTTAAGGGGCAAGGCAGCTGCCGAGGGTGGACCTTCAATTGCCCACACTGCAATCACAAGAGCTTCTGGATAGTGGGTGATGTTTGAATTCGGATTTGAAGGCTGACATATTTGTTGTGTTCCGCAAGACCACCGTGATCTTTTTGAGCCAGAGAAGGACTGTGTTGTAAAAGGACTTTTGTCCAAGTGCTGTTCTCTGGAATGGGACAGAGAGGGCTCCTTGTGTACTACATCTGGTTTTGTACTTAGTGCTAGTTAAGGAGAAAAGTTCAGAGATGTTTGGGGGGGGGGGGCTTACCCAGTAATGCCTTCTTGCCAAGGAGTTTGGAACTTTATTCTGTTTTCAAGGGATAACCAGTTGGCCACAGTATATACAGAGCAGATATGGGTAAGGCAATCTGCTGCAGTGATGAGTCTGCATGCCTTGTTGAGGGTAGTAACTACTTGCTTTAGTGCTATGTCATCTACTGCTCCATAAACAAGGCCCCTGGAATTCTGCGGTTCTGCAGTTGCGGAATTTGCCGCAGAATTTGCATCATGCCGCAGAATATAAATAGTGCCACAGAATTCATTGTTTTTGGTGAATTTTCATATAAATATACTGTTTTTTCATAGTGTCAGGCTTTCTTTCCCACCTCGTTTATCCTGAAGCTCCTCCTCTATGCGCAGCATATGATGTCTTCAATGACATCACATCATATTTAGCCAATCAGAGGACTGCATTCTGCCAGATAAATGAATAAATCATGCTGCAGAAATCAGAAAATGCTGCCGCAGAAGTCAAGGAGCCCTGCTGCAGAAATCAGAAAATTCTGCCGCAGAACACCAGGGGCCCTGTCCATAAACTACTAGCCCATAGTGTATGACCTATAAGATTGAACTAGTGACTGAGAGACAGAGTGCCACGGGTATAAGATTTTTTCTATGCCTATGTAGTAACCCAAGCTTGGCATTTACAGCCTTAACTGCTAAGTTAATGTGTTGCCCAAATAATTGGATGTCAGCAACGGTAACCCCCAGATTCTTAAAGCTGTGGAACTGTTCCAATGGAACCTTGATGTTGTTAAAGATGTCAAGGATAGGGATCTTCTCTTAAGCTGTGGGCTAGATAGGAGCATGATCTTAATTTTTTTGTAATTCAGGAGGAGCTGACATGCACTGAACCAACTTTCCAACTGGTCAAAGGAGGACTGTAGCTCCGGTTGCAACGGATTTATGTGGGTGCTACTGCTGAGGATGACAGCATCATCAACATACAGGATTATTTTGCTGTCACAGGCCTTAGAGAGGGAATTAAGAAAAAGACTTACAATAACAGGCCCCAGTATGGATCCTTGAGGAACTTCCAGTGGCACCTCTTTGGATTCTGAGCTGACATGGCCAATTTGAACTTTCTGTGATCTGTGTGACAGGTAATCTTGGAACCAACATACAGCATTAGGGGACCACTCCCAGAGTCTGTAGTTGTGCTAGGATGGGGTGGTTGACTGTGTCGAAGGCCTTAGTTAAATCAATAAAAACAGAACCAATTTGTCTTCATCCATTACGCTGTTCACATAGTCTATGTATTTGATGAGGGCTGTGCCAGTACTGTGGTTCTTTCTTTCTAAAACCAAGCTGCTGGGGACACTACTGTTGGCAGTTATGGACATAATCATTGATTTGGTCCAGCACAATCATTTTCCAAGCTTTGGGCAATGGTGAGAGTATTGAAATAGGCCTATAGTTGGCAATGTTGGATCTGTCCCCATTCTTGTAAACTGGGGTCACCAGAGCTAGTTTCTAGACTGAGGGAAGAGGGCATGGGTGAGAGATTTATTGAACAATTTGGTTATAGGGACAAATATCTTGTCAAGGACTTGGGCTACCAGTCTCATGTCCATGCCATCACTACCCATTCTTGTTTTACCAAGAACTTTTCTTTTTATATAGGACAATGCCTCCTTAGTAGTTACCTGCTTGAAGTAGAAGGCTGGGTGGTTGACCATGCTAGGGTTGCTGCCTGGCTGCACTACTGACTTCTTCAGATATTCTGGAGGAAGGACATAGCTAAGGTCAGAGAAGGATGCATTAAATGACTTGGCTATAGTAAGAGGATCAGAGATAGCAGACCCATTAATGTTGAGCATCTGTGGGTGTTTCTTTTCATCCTTCCCTAGAAGATTTTCTGTTTTCCCAGAACCTCTTTCTGTCTCCCCAGCACTTTTGCAGTTGATCCTTTTGAAAGTTGGCTTTGGCTTGCCTGATGAGGTGTGTACACCTGTTTCAAAGAGCCCTGTAAATTTCAAGGTCTTTTTTTTTCTCCAGTGGCCCTAGCCTTAGCCTATAGGTTATCCCTTTCCCTCATAACCACTAGGAACTTGCCTGTGACCTACCCATTGTAGTAACCTCGTACTTTTCTCTTCAAGACCAAGGTGAATTTGTCACAAATCCTATTGAAATTATCAACAAAGAGTTTTAGTGCAAGGTCAAGGTCTGGCAGAGCATTAATTGGTGACCAATCCAGGTATGATAGGGCTGCTCTGAGAGAGCCCAGCCGCCCTCTTCTGAGGACCCTGCTTTTGACCATGACTGGAGTTTTTTTATGTCTGTTTGACCACCTCAGAGTAATCTGTGAGTGATCACTCAGGGTATCTGGCTGCACCATAACCTTTGAGATCCTGGAGGGTGAGCTAGAGAGTATCCAATCGATGAGAGCATTGTTTCCAGACTTGTAGTTAATCCTAGTGTGGTCAGTAACTAACTGCATAAGGTACAAGTTAGCCACAGCATCGCTCGGGGGGATTGACTCCTTACTTAGCCAGTTTATGTTGAAGTCCCCAGTGATGATCAGCTCGCTATCCCTGCTGATAGTAGCCAAAGCACCCAAGACTTTGTTAAGACCCTCACAGGCCTTTTTGTGTGGGAGGTATACAGAGGTGATTACTAGGGATTTACTACGCTGGCTAAGCAGAATTTTGACAACAAGCAGTTCTTGATCATCTGCTGTACTAGTTATGGGGAGGACGGTGCCCTTTGTGAGTCACTGATATATATGAGACAGCCACCGCATCTTTTGCCTTTCCTGTCATTATGAACGGATTGATATCCTGGAAGTGCAATCTCAGTATTCCTTACTTTATCAGTTATTTATTTTTATTTTATTTTATTAATAGCATCAGAATTATAAACCCTTTAGTCAGAGACTCTTTTACAAAGCCTCCACATCATGGTTAGACACAGGTACAATAAACAGTGAGATGTGACATTATGTATACAAAATTATGCTAAGGTAATGAAAATAGAAAGCAGACAAGAAACAGTGCAATTTATAGCATATACAAGCACCATCTGAGAGGTAAGGAGGCTGGACAGTGGTGCATTGTTGAAGGTGGATGATGTCAGGCAATAAGAGGTGATCTGGTAGGAAGACACTATGGGCAATTAAAGCAGCGGATGGTGCAGAGGTGGCTCTGGAGTGAGGATTGGAAGAGCCCAAGTTTGTTTTCTTATTTTTTTAATATCATTTTTATTGTTTTGTCAGTTCATCATAATATCCAAAATCCAAAAATCCAGGTGGATAACAACATAGTTTCAAAGTAATAAGACTCTAGCAAACTACTATAAATAACTTATAGAATATACACTGTACATAATTATGTTCTACTACACACAACTCTATTGGTATTTACAATTTCATTAATTCAGGTAACAAGTCCTTTAATTTTCTTCATGAGTTAACCTCAGTGTTTTGATTCTCCAAGTCTTCAATAACATATCCTAATTTTTTTGGATAATAATATCCAACATTCATTTTTGACCTCACTATTGGAAAGGAGTGTCTGGGAATTCCAATTTTTTAAAATGACTCTTTTTGATGCTGCAGCAGCTAAACTTATGGGTCAGGATTCACAAAGAAGATGCACCTGGCTCAACTCAGGTGCACCGGTGCAAGTCAGATGTGCTGAGTCCACGCATAGTCATTCACAGAGTCATGTGCCGTGCCAAGCGCCAAGTGTTACACCACTGTGAATCACCACAGGATACAACAGCACAACTGCAGATGTGCCAGTGCAACCAGTGATGTGCCAGGGCAGGCAGGATGCCCTGCAGCTGCACAGGGGAGCCAGCAGAACAACTGGAGCAAGACAGCAGGGCAGGAGGAGCAACCACAGAGCTGGAACAAACAGACTCACGGACACAAGTGTAGAGTAAAATATGTATATAAAATGTAATGGGCATATAAACTGTACAAACCAAATGCCAGAAAAGGAACAACATCCACAAATGAGGAAGAGGGGGGAGCAGGGATGGGAAGGAGGACAAGAAAGGGACAGAAACAGGAGAGAGGGTAGGTTAACTATCTACACGGGGTGTCCCCCAGAAAGTGGAAGAGGGACACTAGCGGTGCTGTGACCTGCCACACAACACCCTGGCATAGACCACAAGGCACAGCATGATGCCACGCAGGGCAGTTGACAGGCACTGAACAGTCCCTGAGAGAGGGTGTAGGGCTGCCTGGATGGCCACATGGATCCTCCAGTCCACATTTACTGGTGCAGCACCACCACCACCATCTGGAACAGCACGTTGAGCCAGAACACTTACAGCAAATGAGAGAAGGAACACACACACAGGGCCAGAACATGGAACACAACCCCACCCACCACCGACCACACAGAACCAGAAAGACTGCAATCATGGAAAGTGGTACTCACTGACAATGCTCCTCAGCTGTGTCCACGGCATGCTACTTGGCCCCTGGTCTTGCAAAATACAACAGACAGCACCATGAGCAAACCCTGCCACTATGCAGGATGCAGTGCCCCAGCCCCCCCCCACCTGCCAGTGCATGGCCATGCAGCAGACAGTGATGCCAAGCCATGAAGCACCCGATGTTAGCAGGCACAAGCAGCCATGCCCTGCCCCCCGGCACCAGGGCAATGCAGCATGGGAACACCATGAAGGCAGTCATAGACACACCTAGCATGTGCCACACAAGGATACAACCAAAGAACACCTACCTGGATGTGGCAGTGCACCCCTGCATGCACGGCGCTGCAGCCACACAAGCTGCTCTGGGTCCTGCCTCTGGAGGTCACCATAGTGATGCCTGCACTACTCCCCTGTGCATGGCATCCCAGCACAGTGCACAATCCATGATGAAATGGTAGCCCACACCTGGGCCCTGGGCACATGGAGGTCCTCCTGTCCAAACAGGTGTCCCTTCACAGCCATGTCCTATACTACAAGATGTCGCAGCTCCAACTGTGACCAGTTCATGGCCCTAGGCATCATTCTCCCAGCCCTAGGCATCCTACACTGTGATCAGACAGTGGCAAGGTGCAAACAGGAAATGCGCCATCTACTGAACATTTTGCACCGCGTGAAACAGTGAGGCACGTGCAGCACAGCACACACTGAAAATGAAGCACGAATGGCTGCTGGTGATGGGTCAGTGTATTTGCACACCACCACACAATGGTGCTGCATGGCCAGGACATGGTCGCACATGCATGGTGTACGTGCAGGTGTCATGTTGTGCACAGCATACCCCATGATGTGTACCACGCATAGTGCACAATATGTGGGGAAGGCCAGAACAGTGCTGCATTGGCAGCCCATTGTGGAACATGCTGCATGATACGGAATACGGCGCTATGATAATCAGGTGCACTATGGCGCACTAGACAGTGGTGGAATGGCACATCGTGGGAGATGCGCCGTATCACTTGGGCACCACGCATGCACGATAAATATGCCATGTAAAATGCCCCCAAGTCATGCAGATGTGCTACCCAGGCCACGCATGAGCTGGGAATGCGCTGTACGGTAACTGGCGCATCACACAGATGCTCCGTGCAAAGTGAGATGAGCTGAGAGCTATGCTATTTAGAGAGAATGAGCCCCAAACAGTCTGATCAACCATGCATGGGCAACTCATCCGATTAGCATTTCATTAACAGGCGCTCAGGCCTCATTTGCATGCCCTGAGCCATAAATGCTCCCAATTCAGCAGGCTGAGTCCAGGACACTGAGAGGAGTCAGTGCCCACAGGGTGAGTATACAGCCATGCTTACAGGGCTACAACATACAGTAGTGTGCCTGCATGTGGGACCAGACCTCCATTAGGTGGCACCCATGGCAAACCGTGTTGTACAACTGCAGGGATGTATCCATGGGGTGACAATGGACTGGTCCTTGCCAAGTCCATAACGGATGGCCGGGTCACTGGGACATGCACAGTACAGCATGTACGGTGCACCATTGCCAATCTGTGGTGTGGTTGGCAGTGCGCTGAGGTGGTGCAATGTGGGAAGGGGGGGAATGCGACGTGTACAGAGGACCACACAATGTACACAGGGACACAGGGATGGGACGTATGTCTGGGGGTGGACTGCACTGTGAGGTGCATGCAGTGCCATGCCACAGGTAGGTATGTGGCACAGTGCAACACCTGTGCAGGCACAGTGCACCACTGCCAGCATGCACACTGCTGCCACCCTAACAGTGCATGCCACCACATGGCAGTCCCCCTCCTCGCCTGCAGCCATAGCAGGGGTGGCACCCTGTGGCACCATAGTGACAGAACACACGCTGCTGGGGTATTGGGACATATCTACGGCAGATGGGTTGGTGTCACACACCCTGTGGCGGCTACACAGTACCCCAGCCATGGCCTGGGTGCCGTGTGTGGCACATACACCATCCCACATGGACCACAAACCATGATGCATGTCCACCTGTACTCGACTGTCCACACGCAGACCACGGCAAAGACCACCAGCAACACAGACCATGGTGAGGCTGCAGACAGTGGGAGATGGGTGTGGGTCCATGTGTACACACGGGTGGGTCTGACACCAGGTTGCTTCTCCCCACAGTGTTCGACATGTCTGAGAAGGCAGGTGCCGCCACCAGGAGGTGACCAAACATCACAAAGGATGAGGAGAGAGCACTCATTGAGGCATACCACCTATGCCTGAATGTACTCACTGGCAGGGGTGGCAGCAGGATGGCACGTGCGGAGGGCTGGGAGGAGGTGGCCTGGCATGTGAACGTGGTGGCACCATACAACCACATAGTGCAGGAGTGCCGTAAGCATTGTAATGTCGGCTGACAGAGAGCCATGGAGAGGGTGGCCAGCATCCAGGCATCACTGCGGCGGACAGGGGGAGGACCCAGCTCAGTGGCACAGCTCGGCCCCAACGAGGCCCTCCTGGCCGCCAGTATGTTGGGAACAGCCATGCATGGTGTCCTGGGGGTGGCTTCCAGACAGGGGCAGCCTGTCACAGCAAGGTGAGTAGATGTGCACCTTGTCCAGGCCCTGCCATGGACAGACGTGTGTACCTGGCAGTGTGTTGCTGACTGTGCTGTGTGTCATGTGCGTCCTGTGCATTAACCATGTTTTCCTTTCCTTCTCCCACAGCTCCATTATGACTCCAGGGCATGGCCATGTCCAACTGTGCAGCCCCTATGGCTGATGATACGGGCCCACCCCATGGGGCACTAGACACCAATGTGGGCATGTCCGCACCTGCAACGTCCATGCTCTGCACACCACCGGTCACAGTCCCTGCCATGGACAGGCGTGTGTACCTGGCAGTGTGTTGCTGACTGTGCTGTGTGTCATGTGCGTCCAGTGCATTAACCATGTTTTCCTTTCCTTCTCCCACAGCTCCATTATGACTCCAGGGCATGGCCATGTCCAACTGTGCAGCCCCTATGGCTGATGATACGGGCCCACCCCATGGGGCAGAAGACACCAATGTGGGCATGTCCGCACCTGCAACGTCCATGCTCTGCACACCACCGGTCACAGTCCCTGTGGCAGAGGGCCCTGTGGACCCCTCCACCAGCGCTGGTGGTACTGCAGGTGGGTACATTGCATGGTTGGGGGGCCTGGCTGGGTTGTCTGATGCTGACCCAGATGAGGTGGTGGACATAGCGAATGCACTCATCATGTTCGCCAGTGGCTTGCAGGGTGAGGGCATTGGCACTGACGCATGTTCCACCATCAGCATTGCCACTGCCATGTTTGACGGTGGTGCACACAGCGCAGGGATGCCTGTGTACAGGACACTGGGTGCCAATGGGGTTCCCACCATGCTGGACACCAGTGCAGCGGTAGCACAGCTGCCTGTGGCTGTGTGTGCCGTGCCCTCTGCACTGCTGCCCAGTATGCACGCACCCACTACAGTGGACCCAGTGGATGACATATATGGACAGCAAGTGGCTGTGCCCAGCCCAGACATGCACACAGCAGAGCCTGACAGGGTGCGTCCACCACCCGTGGATGACCCTGGTGAGACCGACCCATCCCCAGTACGTCAGCACCACCACCATGCCGCATCACCTGCCAGTGACATGAGTATTTACCTTGACCTGTTGCGGGCAACTGTGGACAGTCGGGAGGCACTCTGGGTGGAGTTCTTGAGCCACAGGGCTGTCATGGTCCAGGAGCATGGGTCTGTGGTGTTGTGGCATGCTCAGATGCTGGCTGAGACACGCCTCATGCGGGTGGGCATGACCGCAGCCATGGAGCGGATCATAGATACATAGATACATAGACAGTGTCGGCAGATAAGGGCCTATGGCCCACCTAGTCTGCCCATTTGAGCTTGTAAGTTCAGTTTGTTTTCCTAGAAGTCTATTTCCCCTTACCCCTGACCTCTAGAATTCCTTTATGTCTATCCCATGCATTCTTAAATCCCGTGATTGTTTCAGCCCCCACCACTTCCTCTGGCAGGGTGTTCCACTTGTCTACCACCCGTTCTGTGAAGAAATTCTTCCATGTTTCCTCTGAATCATCCTCCCTCCAACTTCATCCCATGCCCTCTAGTCCTGAAACATCTTTTCACTTAAAATAGTGTTTTCCTGCACCCTGTTCCTCCCTGTAAGATACTTGTATGTCTCTATCATATCCCTCTCTCCTCCTCTCCTCCAGGGAGTACATATTCAGTTCCTTCAACCTGTCTTCATAGGACTTGTGATGCAACCCATGCACCATCTTTGTTGCCCTCCTCTGAACCTTCTCTACCCTGTCTATGTCCTTACGTAGGTATGGTCTCCCAGAACTGTACACTGTACTCCAGGTGGGGCCTCACTAGTGTCTTGTATAGCAGAATTATAACCTCCTTTTCCTGCTGGTGATGCCCCTGCCTATACATCCCAGCATCCTATTTGCTTTACCTGATGCCTTGTCACACTGTTTCCTCATTTTGAGGTCATCAGAGATGACAACCCCAAGATCTCTTTCCTGCTTGGTGCATGCTATATCCTCACCCCCAACTGATATATTGTGCCAGGGTTTTTGTGCCCCATATGCATTATCTTGCACTTCTTTGCATTGAATTTCAACTGCCAAACCCTTGACCATTCTTCAAGTTTCTGCAGGTCCCTTCTCATTCTGTCTACACCCTCTGGTGTGTCTACTCTGTTACAGAGCTTTGTGTCATCAGCGAACAGTGAAATTCTGCCTTCTATATCCTGTGCAATGTCACTGATGAAGATGTTGAATAGGACCGGTTCCAGCACTGATCCCTGTGGTACCCCACTGGTCACTCTTCCTCTGTGGAGTGACAGCCATTTACCACTCACCCTCTGTGTCCTGCCACCCAGCCAGTTACCTACCCACCACACTACTGTCCTGCCCCACACCCATATTCCCAGTTTGTGTAATAGTCTTCTATGTGGCACAGTGTCAAAGGCCTTGCTTGAAGTCCAGATAGGCCATGTCCACTGCCCTCCCTGATCCACTCCCTAGTCACCCAGTCAAAAATTCAACAAGGTTGGTCTGACATGACTCCCCTGGTGAAACCATGTTGCCTTGGGTCCTGTAGTCCATTGACAACCAGATGTTCCACCAATCTCTCCTTCAGTGGTGCTTCCATGATCTTCCCCACTACCGAGGTGAGGCTGACTGGTCTGTAGTTCCCCGCTTCTTCTTTGTTCCCATTTTTGTATAAGGGGACTACATCTGCTGTCCTCCAGTCTTTGGGTACCTCCCCTGTTTCCAGTGATTGGCTGAACAGGATAGCCAGAGGTTCAGCCACCACCTCTCTTAGTTCTTTAAGGACCCTGGGGTGCACCCCATCTGGCCCCATTGCTTTATCAGCTCTTATTACTTCCAGTTCCTTCATGGCTGCTGCAGAGGCAGTGGCTGCATCCACAGCATGCTGTGGGCAATGTGCGTCCAGCTGGATGCCCAGGAGCATGTCCTGAACAACCCGATGATGGGGCCAGGTGGGCCCCCTGCTGCTGACCCCATCACCACTGGCATCCACTCCCATTGGCCATGGTTTAGCTGGTGGGCATAGGATGGCCACCCCACTGAGCATCCGTTCACGATCTCAATGCAGCACCCCTGAGGGGTCCCTAGGGACAGCCTCTGTGGCTGGTGGTAGCACCCCATCAGAGGCCACCCACATGTATGTGGTGGTCGTGGGGCAGCCCTACAATGTCCATGCCCAGGAGTCTGTGGTGGCGGGTGGCATGGCTGTGCATACAGGCTGCCCAGCGGGTGGTGCCAGTGCCACTGTGCGTGGTGGTCATCAGCCACATGGTTGCTCTGGCACTCCCCCTGTGCTGCCTGTGCAGGTTTCCCAGAATGTTTGTGTGTACTGCTGTCATTCCGTGTGTCATGGGAATGATGAGTGCATTATAGTGCTTGCACTGCCCGTATGATGGCCACAGTGCACACTGACCTGTGACAGTGTGGGCATGGCCTGTGTGGTTCTGGGGTGGTGCATGCAGGGTGCCTGTGTGCGAGTGTGTATGTCCCCCACCATGTGCATGCACCTGCATGTGCACCCCTGTGTGACATACAGTGCCCGCCATTCCTCCATCATGATGTCCCTACACTGTGGTGCTCACATCTGCACATGTACCAACCTGTGTACTCACCTGCATGTCCTGAAGTGTTGCTCCACCACTCGTATGCGGTATGCCAGTGCCCTTGCAGCCAGCCTAGGAATCCTGCGCCCATGTCCACCTTCATCTCCATGGTCCCCAGGGTGTGTCCTTGCCGTGCCCTCCCCCACCCCTTCCTTCTCCTCCCCAAAACTGTCGCCTTCACTGGCCTCGACAGGTATCCCATGATCATGGGCCATGTTGTGTAGCATACAATAGGCCAGAAATATGCCACATGCCTTCTCAGGGCTGCACTATAGGGCACCACCTGACCGACACAGGCACTGGAAATGCATCTTCAGCATGCCAAAGACATGCTCGATGATGTCGCATGTTGTGATGTGTGCCTCATTGTAGCGTTCTTCTGCCATGGTTCTGGGTCATCAGATGAGGGTGAGGAGCCAGGGCCACAATGGGTATTTGGTGCCACCTGTGGGGGAAGATGTGTCTCCATTAGTACATGGTGTTACACTGTGGTGTGTGCCCTGACCCTGTCCTGCCCTCTGTGTTGTGTACCACTGTCCTGCTCCCCCACCCATGCAGCCACATGCCTGGTGGTCCTGCATCCCTGCCCCGGCTGCCCCTGCCTGCCCCATCCGTCTTGTGGTGCACATCGGTCTCGTGCCACCCTGCATCTGCCTATGCACCCTTCTGCACCCCTGCTGTCCCAGTGCCCTCATGCCTGCGACTGTCCACCCACAGCCCACCCTAGGTGTCCTGGACATGGTGCCACCCTGTGCTGCTGGCACTTGGTCACATGTACTAACGGTATCCACATTGGATGTCCCTGGCCTTGAACCTCATGCAGAGTTCCAGCTGGTACCATATGTATGCATCATGTGCACTCCCATGGTGTGTGGGGCAGACATTGGTGATGCATCCCATGGCATTGCACACCACCTGGCAGTTCACTGAATGGTACCCCTTTTGATTCACATATGTGATGCCCTCCTCACCAGGTGGTATGCAGATTGCCACATGGGTGAAGTAAATGTCCCCTATGACACCTGGCATGCATGCCACCCTGTGGAACCCCTGCATGGCTTCTGTCCGCTCTGCCTGCATGCTGGGGAATTTGATATATTTCGAAGCATGCGGTTGCAGTGAGGAACTGTGTGAAGAGGCGGGATGTTGAGGCCTGTGATATGGCAGTGGTGTCCTCTGTGGGCCTCTGGAAGGTTCCCGTGGTGAGCAGGCACATGACTGTTGTTACCTTGGTCTCCACTGAGATGACATTACATCATGCGGTGGGTGCCTTCATCACATCATGGCACAGCTCACATAGCTGCCTCAGCATAGCCCTGTTGAGGCTGTATTGTCTGACTGTCTCTACCTCTGTCAGCTGCTCCAAGAACAGCCAGGTGCGGTACCACTGTGGGGCTGGTCGCCTATGGTTCCTTCCGGTGCCCTGCCTCCTCCTCCTCCTCCTCCTCATTAGGGTACCAGCAATGGCAACTGCTGCCAGATTCATCCCCTCTGTCACTGTAGACCTCTGGTGTAGCTTGCTGCCCAGTGTTGTTGCTGGCAGTTTGCCTGCCTGTGCCTCTCCCTCTGTCTGGTTCTGCTTCCCTTCTGACTGTGGTTGTGTGCTGCCTTCGTCGTTCCATTAATGACCTGCTGGTGTGCTGGACTTAAGTCTCCTTCTTTTGTACTTATCTTTCTTTGGCTAATCTTGGATTTGTGCTGGATTTGCTCCATTGATGCATCCTGGTTGTGCTCTGTGAATCGGGATGCACTTTGTGTACGTGGGTACGCCCCTGTATATGCGCTGCATGTTATTATGTCTCACCTATGGTGCATGTCTTTCGGTGCAGGGCATCTCATTTGCACTGGCGCTTTCTCCCTGTTCCTGAATTGACCTCCGGCACATTTCTGACTTGCGCCGGTGCATCTGAGTTGCGTTTGGCACATCTGTTTTGTGAATCCTGCCCATGATCTTTTCTTACGTTAGATTTTTCTCTAATGTATCAAATAGGTTATATAAAAAAATAGTGGATACATATGGAATATTTATCCCTATAATATCAGAAAGCTCTTTAGCTAAATCCTACCACCAAGATTTAAAAAGTGGACAGTGTCATAAGCTATGGGCTAAAGATCCTTCCATCGTACAACCATGCCAACTGTTTGATGAGTATTGGGGTTAATTTTAGCTAATGTTTGAGGAGTAATATAAGCACGATTTATCATTTTTTGTTAGTTACTTCTATTTTTTGCAAAAATTATTTTAGTATTTGCAGCAATTCTAATTGTTCTCCATTGGGTTATCTGTAACATAAAATCCAATTCTCTCTCCCATTTCCTATATTGTTTTATTTTTGTACATTTATCTGGGATAATAAGTTGTTTATAACATAAAGCTAATTTTTTACTCCTTGCTAAGTTAATTGTTCTTTCTTCTTTTTTCCAACAGCAAGGGAGGTTACCAAGTCAACTCTATGAGTTGTATAGAATTTAGTGAAGTAAGAAGCAAAATTTAAATACATAACATATTTTTGAATATTCAAACTTCTTACTAACTCTTTATATTTACTGTAAGTACTAAACTTATTGTCCACAAAAATAAATGCCCATTGATTCACATCTTGTTCTTGTCATTTTTGTCCAATTTTATGCAGATTTGAAACTGCCGAAATAACAGAAATGATGGCAGGCAAATGTAACCATGGAATTATCTGGGACAAAGATTTCCTTTTTGTGCTAATTAGCTGTTCTAGCATAGAATATAATAACTCAAACTCTTTCAATATTTAAAAGTTTTGGAACAATAACAGGACTTGAATGTTAAATTTAGAAATTGTCCTTCCAATCATTTCCTGCATAATTAGAGCATCTTCTTGAGGTGACTCATACCAGCGCCATAAAAGCACCAAGGTTTGTGCAGCTGCATAGTTGGCTGGATCTGGACACCTGAATCCCCCCTTCCTTTTGGGTAGCATTAATAACGACCATGAGTTTCTTGGTTTACCACCTCTCCATAGAAATTTTGAAAAAAATATTTTTATATCATCAAATCATTTAACCTTCAGGGACCCAATTAAAGACTGTAGAACAAAGATTAAATGCCTTAATTTAGTCAATTATCTTTGACTGGGTGGCCAAAGTAGCAGACCAGGGAGGGGCAGTGGACATGACCTACCTAGACTTTAGCAAGACATTTGACACAGTCCCACACAAAAGATTAATAAACAAATTAGCCAGCCTGGGAGTGGGTCCCAGGGTGGTAGCCTGGGTAAAACATTGGCTGGACAACAGGACACAGATGGTAATTGTGAATAGAGTCCACTCTGAAGAAAGGGGGGTTACTAATGGGATTCCTCAGAGTTCGGTACTGGGTCCAGTCCTTTTTAATGTCTTCATAAGTGACATTGTAGAGGGACTGAAAGGAAATGTATGCCTCTTTGCAGATGACACAAAGATCTGCAACAGGATTGATACACAAGGAGGCATTGAAAGGATGGTAAGGGACTTGGCAAGGTTGGAGGAATGTTCAGAAGTATGGCAGCTTGGATTCAATGCAAAGTAGTGCAAAATAATGCACCTGGGATACAAAAACCCTGGGGAAGATTACACAATGGGGGAAGGTAGCAACAACAACAAAAAATGGAAAGGGACCCGGGAGTAATCATATCAGATGACCTTAAGGTTGGCCAGCAATGTGAGAAGGCAGTAAGGAGGTCTGGGGTAATACTGGGATGTATAGGGAGAGGCATCAGCAGCAGAAAACAGGAAGTTGTTATCTCTCTGTACAGACAGTTGGTGGGACTCCATTTGGAGTACTGTGTCCAGTTCTGGACACCCCATCTTCACAAGGACATAGGCAGGATGGAGGCAGTCCAGACGAGGGCAATTAAAATGGTGGTGAATCTGCAAGAGAAGCCATATGAAGAGAGACTAAAGGAGCTTAATATGTATACCCTTGAGGAAAGGGGGGGGGCATGATAGAAACTTTTAAGTATCTCAGTGGAATCAACAAAGTCCAAGAGGGTAGCATCTTTTGGAAAAAGACATGTGCAAGAACAAGGGGTCACAATTTGAAGATAGAGGTGGGACAGCTCAGGGGCAATGTGAGGAAGTATTTTTTTCACAGAGAGGGTGGTGGATGCATGGAACAGCCTTCCTGAGGAGGTTGAGGGATCTAAAACTGTGGGAGAATTCAAGAATGCATGGGGCAGACATAAGGCAATTCTTGTTGGGGGTAGGAAGAAATAGCATATTGGTTAACTAGGATCTGCAGCTTATTCAGTAGGTAGGGAAATGGGCAGACTAGGTGGACCAAGTGGTCCTTATCTTTTTTTAATTTTTTATTTTACTGTATAATTGGAATTACAATCCTTTGAGTCATAGACTCTTTTGCAAAGACTCCACATCGTTTACAGGGGGTGGAGGGAGAACCAAAGTACAAGGAAGACAGACGGAATGAGCAATTATATACAGGTTTCAGTATAGACAGTTTTTTATACAATGTCTCCACGGTGGTTACAGGGGGCATCAGACTGTATGTTTCTATGTTAAATGAGGTAAGACCATCATTTTGATTTTCTGGAAATATTCCCATAATGAGACAGATAAACTGTACCACAATTGTAATTTTCCTGAAATATTTTCCTTTGACTTTTGCTCATTTTTTCTTATTTCTTTAGTATTATTTGTTAAAATAATTCCTAAGTGATTTAGTTCCCATATGTTATTGGATTTTGCAAGTGAAGTGAACTCTCAGTCAACTTTCCCTTGCACTAAAGCAAGATCATGGATTTTTGCTGATTTAATTGGCAACCTACAAATGAGGAAAAAGAATCTTCAGTTTTTAGTAGGGCTTCTATTGATTTTTTTTAAATCTGAGAAAATTAAAAGAATATCATCAGCATAGGCACTGAGCTTGTGTTCAACCTTTCCAATGGTTAGTCCCTGAATTTCTTTAGAATTCCTAATGGAGTTCAATAAAGGTTAAATACATGGGCCCAGATATTCAAACTGCCCAAAAAGTGCACAACAGCAGGAGCAAGTGCAAGTCCATTGCACCCATGTGCAAGAAGCGCGATATTCAAAAACTGCACAGGCCAGAATGTGCCAACAGCCGATGACTGAATATCGCACCACCTGTGCCATAGCGCAACGAGGGAGGTGAAGCTGAGCATATCTGATGCACCCTAGCGCAACAAGGGATGTTCAGCTGAGCAGTTCAGATGCGCCATAGCGCAACCAGGGATGCCCCCCAGCAGTAGGGCAGCAATGCAACAGCACAACCAGGGATGCAGGGGCCCACCACCCATGCCACAGATGGGCAGAGGAATGCACAGCAGAACAGACATCGTCCCCCCACACCCCATGCACAGCACAACTGGGGGAGGGCTGGAATAACCACTGGCCCAAGGAGACCAGCAACCAACCCACAGCCGGGCCATGGTGCCCCATCACACCCCCTGGCAAGCTGTGACCGGCATATAAGGATGGCTGACCACCCTGTACCACACCATCCCACAAATGCAGAGCACACCCTGCACCATGATCCCCATACACCCTGCCCAGGAGTAGCACCCGACAGTGCAGGACACCCCATACATGCCACCACCCCCACTGTGACAATGCAACCCTGTGCACCATGGAGCCATGCAAGGCAGCCCTACCATGGACACCCTGCAACGGGCGGCAGCAGACAGTGATGCAACAGATGCATACACAGTGCTGCCCTGCACATTCCCCCCCCCGAGGTACAGCTGAGAGACCGACCATGTGTCAGCACATGAGGTACCCACATGCAACAGAGCATGCCCTGGACCCCACCTCCAGTGGTACATCACCCTGCCCACCCTCCCAAGGACACATTCCGTCTCAGCACTGGCCACAGCAGCCACCACTGACATGCCAGCAGACCGTGCACATCACAGACATGCAAGGGTGTCAGCTGCACAGGCCGAGGATGGTCTGACAGGGGTGCCATGCACACATTGCAGGCCCCATGGACCACTGCACACAGGCATCCAGTGCACAGAGTACAACACACAAACCACAGACAGTGACTGCTCCCCCTACCCACACCATAGGCGGTTCACCTCTGCACACACACACACACACACACACACACACACACACACACACCCCATCTGGGCACCACCCCTGACGCCATGCACACCACTGCAGCTGAGCAGATGTAGCCCACTGCAAATCAGAGACCATCACAGTTGTTATAACAAAATGTATGTATTAAAGTACAAGAACTATCAAATATATTTACAAATATATACAAGGGGGGGAAGGGCCACAAGCCAGGTGGGGGCTGGCATGGGGCAGGGGTGTAGAAATGGGAGAGGGAAGAAGGCGTGAGAGGGTGGGTCCAGGGGGTATGGTTGTCAGGGGGTCATGGAGGGCTTATTCCCTGCCCTGCTCTGCACTCCTGTGGCACCTCCAGGTTCTCCTCCTCCTCCTCTGGACCACATGTCTCTCCAACCTCTCCAAGGCTGCCAGAGACGTCATGCCAGTTGCAGGATTTCCTGTATTGCCTGTTCCAGGGCCATCCAGTGTTGTCCACCTAGGATGAGGGAGCAGAGTCAATATGTGTGACTGTCCAGTCCCCTGCAGAAAACCCACTGTGAAGAAGAAGAAGAAGAAGAAGAATCAGCATTTATATAGCACTTTTCATACATCCAAAGTGCTTTACAAGCAATGCTAGACTGGTAGTGAAGTGACTGAATGTGTGGTGGTGGCCATATCGCACATCATCACCCACACACAGCCTGGATAATTGCATGAACCGGTTTATGGGAAGGGGAATGTTGGCCAGGACACCGGGAATATTCCCTACTCTTTGTGAAGAGTGCCCTAGGTTCTTTTACTTCCACCTGGACACCCACCAGGACAACACCAGGATGGGTAGAAGGGACCTCGGTTTAACATCTCATCCGAAGGATGGCACACCCCAGCAGTACAGCATCCCCAGTACTGCACTCGGATGCCAGCGATTTTTAGGTGCAAGTCCAGTCCCAGTGTGGGATGTGAACCCACGACCTTCTGGTCCAGAGGCGGATGTGCTACCAACTGAGTCACGCTGACACCTGTGCATGGCATACAGCCATGTGCCACACCCCTGTGATGGTATCCGACCACCCACAGTGACCATGTCCACAAGACCTGCCTACCCAGGTAGCCACAGCCATGTGGACCACTGCACACACCCACCGCCCATGTCCTGCACAGCACCACCTGGCCATACAGTGACTTGGCTATGTGGTGTGAAGGCAGTGCCACAGCCATGTACCTGGTGCATGCATGGACCACCATTGATGTACTCCCAGACATGCATTGCCACTGGACAGTGTTGACTGTAACAAGTTGTGTGCATGGCAGTGGTGTCAGTGGATGGTGGCCATGCCCCGCTGCCCACCCTGTTATACAGCATGCAATAGTAATCATGGATGTAAGGCATTCACCATCATCAGGCTGGTCCCTGCGCCTCTGCGGACCTTTGCCCCTCCTGGACTGATAGTCCTCCTGCTGGTGCCTCCTCTAACTCACCAGCCTGCGCTCGTCTGGGCCTAAGGTGCAAACATGGAGAGATGAACATCAGTACAATCCTGTAGCAAAGTCCCCCCGCCCCCATGTGTGTGCAATCCCACACAGGCATACTCACCCACCCCACACCCTGATAACACCACCACGGCCAACACCGGACGGCCCCCCCATGTGCCAGACACATGCAACAGTGATACCCTTATGGAAGATAAAAGTGTATGGATGTTGCACCTACCTGGCCATGGCACCATGCCCCTCCTGGCACGTGCCTGCAGGTGGGCAAGCAGGTCTGGGTCCCTCGGCCTCAGGTCCCCATATCTGTGGCGGCACTGCTCCACCATCCACCCCATACTTTTATTTTATTTATTTAGCTTTTGTTGACCGGGTAAGTGCACTAGACAAATCCTGCCTATTTTCAGACATGACCCGGGGGAGGGGGATACAGATGAATGCCAACTGACCTTGAACCAGATTAAGCTGTTGGTGGTATTTTTAGTGAATGAGGGAAATTTGGCCCGGACACCGGGGAAATTCCCATACTCTTTTTCGATAAGTGCCATGGGATCTTTAACATCCACCTGAACTACCACCAATCCAGGCAGATGGGACCTCGGTTTAACGTCTCATCTGAAAGATGGCACCTCAGAAGTGCAGCACCCCTCTCATGCTACACTACAGTGTCAGTACTGGGATATTAACCCAAGTGCCAGATGTGGGAACTGAACCCACAGCCCTCTGATCTCCCGGCCTCAGAGGCGAGTGTGCTACCTACTGAGCCACTGACACTGACCTGATACTGGTGGTCTTCTCCAGGACGTCAGCCACCTCCTGCCACACCTGACTCCTGGCCCTGTCCAGGGGTGCCTCCCCAAATAGTGGGCCAGCATGTGGCTCCACAATGGCAACTAGGTTTGCCAGCTCCACCTGGCTCGACTGTACAGCTCTGCTCCGCACCATCTCTACTGCTCAGTTAAGTCAAAATGGCACTCTGCAGTGTGGTTCTGCCACATGCAGATGCTACACAGTACAGCACTGCCATTCCCTATTGTGCTGTCACTGAACAGCGCAATAGTGGTGCACCCATGCCTGACGCATGGCGCCTAGGGGGCAAAGGTCGGGCACAGGGTCAAGGGTCTCTGGCGCACGGACAGCCTCAGCACAATTGGAACCCATTGCATCTAGCGCAATTGGGTGCCTGTGTGCCACCTCCTGTAGTGGCCTACTGCGCTGTTGCCCCAGTGGTCCTACGACACCCAGGTACCACAGCACCATATAGGTGAACAGCGCTGTAGCACCACTGGCACAATAGTGGCAGTGCCCTGCATTGCTTCCTGCGCACAGCACATCAGCAGCACGGCAGGCGCCTGCATCATCAACCTGGGCACGTGCAGTTAGGTGTGTACTGCGCATGTCACAGAACTGCACCCTTGGCTCAGCACGTTCAACACAATTGCACAAAGCGCAACAGCACGATATTCAGCTGTCATATGCAAATCAGCTAATCAGCCAATCAAAGGCGCAGTCACTGCATTTGCATCCACTTAAAGAAGCGCCTCACCTCATTTGCATGGGTTGCGCTATAAAAGTGCGACATTGGGCTGCACTGGCCATAGTCGGTTACTGCAGTCTATTGGTGAGTTGCTTGCTGTTTGGGAGTGTGGACTGCGGATTTTGGGACATGCATGGGACTGCACAGTCACAGGTAACACCTGTCATTCTCACAGGCTGAATCATGACCGAGCGAGTTGTGGAGGAAGAGGAACAGAGTTGTGGGAGGAGGAGGAGGAGGCCAAATTTCATGAAGACCAAGACGGATGCCCTGTTCAAGGCCTACCTAGACCAGGAGCCGCTTCTCAGCGGACACCAGGGAACACCACAGGCCCGTGCTGCTGCATGGGAGGAGGTGGCGCATGCTGTAAACCTGCATGGCAGCCACCAGCGCTCTATGCAGGAGTGCAAGAAGAAGATGGGCACAGACAAGAGAAGGATTAAGGAGAAGGTGGCTGCCATCAGGGCAGGATGGTCTGTGACAGGTGGGGGACAGCCGGACGTGCTACACCTGACCCCACAGGAGGAGAGGGTTGCTGGCAGCATGCAGCATTGCACCATTTAGGGTGTTCCAGGTGGTGGATTCCAGATGGGTGGTAGCCCGTCACTGCATGGTAGGTCATGGTCTGTCTATTGGGGGGGGACAGGGTAGGTCACATGAGGTAACGTGACTTTGTTTTCCCTTACAGCTCCTGCGCATTTGCATGGGTTAGTGGTGGTGGGCTTCTCCACTGAGGCCGGTCAGATGAAGATGGAGGAGGGCCCATCCACCTGCACAGAATTACGCAGCTCAGGGCCACAGTGAGCCCGCCTGGATGTCCAGACTGATGTTGTTGGAGCAGGTGCAGAGGAGGCCCTGCCCATGTCCCAGCATTCCAGTGTCCACGGATGCCAGCATGCTGGGACTCTGGCTGGTGCCAGGTCCATCACCGATGATGATGTCGCTAACGTCATGGGCAGTGACATGTGTGTGCCACAGGATGATCACACAGCAGGTGACATCGTGGCCATGGCTGTGGGTGGTGCCGCTGTGGAGGCCTGCGTGTCATCACAGTCCAAGCCTGTGCCTGTCAGCACCGGTGGGGCAGCACTGGTGTGTGTACAGGACAGTGGGACTGTTGCGGCCACTGCGGCAGCACCATTGAGCCCTGGGGAGCGGCAGCCGGAGGAGCAGCATCAGCAGTCAGCCAATGGACTTGGGGGTACAGTGTCAAGGGCCAGCATAAGTGCACCACCTGTGGACATGCCCAGGCCTGGCTCTGGTGTGCAGTGCCCACCCTCAAGGGGTGATGAGCATCAGGGCCATGAACACCCTGAAGGACAGCATGCCAATCAGGCAGATGACCTCTTGGATGAGCACACCTGCATACTGCAAGGATCAGTCAATCAGCAGATCCAGCTTGTGACAGCGGTGGATGCACTGAGTGCGGCTCTGCAGCAGGCAGAGGAGTGTTGCAGCAGAGAAACCACTCTGCTCCTGTCAGGGATTGACCAGATGTGGGAGGATGTGACTGCTGCCATTGACAGGCTGACACACCATGTGTCGCAGACACCGCACAGTGCAATGTCCACCCCCTGTTCCCAGCATCATGCAACACAATCCTTGTCAACACCGGGTTCAGCTGTGGGCATCCTGAGCACACCTGATGCAGGCATGTTCGGTGTGCTGCAGACCCCTTTGTGAGCACAGTCGCGTTCACACAGTGGAACCCCTGGGGGACCATCAGTGCAACCTCATAAGGACAGTGGTCAGCCTGTCACTGCTGGCAGGTCTTGGTGGGGCTGCCCATGCATCCGTGGCAGCCGGGGCACTGTGGTGCACGACTGACCTGTCTTCTAGTGTGGCTACTGTCTGATGCTGCCCTGTGTGCATTGTGTCATTCAGCGGGCAATGCACGGATGGGTACCCCCGGCCCTGCACGCACACACACAGTCCATCTGCACACCCTCCTGGCTGCTGTCCACAGTTGCGTGTGCATGATGATGCCTGCATTGTGCTGTACACCAATGTGCAATGGTGCCCAGCATCTGACACATGCACAATGACAGGCAGTGGGTGTGGTGGTCTCTGGACATGTGTGTGGCTAGGGGTGGCATTCTGGGTCAGCATGCCTCCTACCTTTTGTGCATGTCTGGTGAGTTGTGTGTGTGTGTGTGTGTCTGTCTGTCTGCGTGCCGTGTTAGACCTCACCCTTCCCTGGCGGTGTGTGTGGTTCCATGCCCGACCCCTTCCCTTGATGGCATGCACCCCTGCTGTGTGTCCATGTGTGTTTGTGGGTTGTGCCTTTGTCACTGGTGGTTGCACATGGCCCCATGACTTACCTTGGGTTGGCTGAAGTGCTCCTCTGTGATGTTGTCCAGGTGCAGCTGTGCCAGCCGGAGCAGTCGAGGGTCCCATCGCCCAGGGGGGGCTGCCCATCACCATTGTCACCAGCATCCTCATCGTCCCCATCGCTGTCCCCCTCTTTGACCTGTACGGCTATCCCACATTCATTGGCCATGTTGTGCAGGATGCAACAGGCCAGGAATAGCCCACAGACCTTTGAGAGGCAGTACTGTAGGGCACTGCCGGAGGTGTCCAGGCAACAGAAACGCGCCTTCAGCATACCGAACACCTGCTCAATGACATTACATGTGGTGGCATGTGCCTCATTGTAGCGTTGCTGTGATGGGGTTGCGGGTGGCCGGTATGGTGTGAGCAGCCAGGGAAGGAGTGGGTATCCACTGTCACCATGTGTGTAGAGGGTGGAGGTTAGTTTGGTGATCAACATCGCCCTGCCCCGGGCCATGTAGGCCACTACCCATGTCATCTCTCACCATGCCCCTCCCAAGCCCTAAGTTTGTCCGTGTGGTTTGCATACTCACCCACTAAGTGGCCAATGGGGATGTCCCCACTCTCAAATCTGTAGCACAGTGCTGACTGGTGCCAGATGAAGGCATCATGTGCTCCCCCAGGGTGCATGGCACAGACATTGATTATGCACCCCACTGGCATCGCACACCACCTGGCAGTTGATGCTAGCATAGCCCTTGCGATCAATATATGCGACCCCTTCGGGGCCAGGTGGTGTGTTGATGGCCACATGGGTGGAGTCTATTGCTCCTAGCATGCCAGACATGCATGCTACCCTGTGGAACTCCTGCATGTTTGCTGTGTGCTCCACCAGTGTGCTGGGGAAATGGATGTACTCCGCAGCCTGTGGCAGCAGTGCACTGAGGAATTAGATGAGGTGGCATGATGCGGCCAACTCGGTTAAGCCTGTGGTGTCCCCTCTGTTGGTCTCTGGAAGGTACCCGTGGTGAGCAAGCACATGCAAGCTGTCACTTTGGTCTCCACTGACAGAGCATGGCTCCGTCGTGTGAGTGCCTGCATCACATCACTGCACATCTCACAGAGCCACCTCAGAATTCCCCGATTCAGTAGGTACCAGCCCACGATCTCAGTATCAATGTACAGCTCAAAGCTGGTGTGGGCTCAGTAGTGCCTGTTGGGGGTATACTGCCGAGGGGCCCTTCCACGGCTGTGCCCCCCTGCTGCCCACCTTCTCACCCCCCTCATTACTGCCTCCATCTGGATGGTGGCACTGGCCATGTCCCTGGCTTGAGTTCACCCCCCAGCAGCTGTTTCTGTGTTCCCCCCGCTGTCCTGGCTGCTACTTCCCCTGCACCGGGAACACCTAACTGTGCTGGCCTCAGTGCAGTGTGGCACTTCCCCCTTCTGCACTGTGGCTGTGGCTCCCCACACCTTCCCTGAGCCTATGGGTTCCAGGTGCCCTTTCGCTGTCCTGTCCTGTGTGTGTGTGTGTTGCCTGTGTGGCTGGCTATAGTTCAGTAACATGTGCCTTCCCTGTAGCATTCTTGTGCCTCTCCCTTGTTCCTTTTTATTTTGGTTCATTTCCACTATCGCTTCAACTTCCGCTTGCTCCTATTGCACAGGCGCATGTTGTTGAATATCGCACTGTGTCATTTATGCATGGTTCCTCCCCCTCCAGTTGCGCACACATTCATTATCATTGCACTATTACTCAGTGTGATTTGGGGGGGTGCAACTGCTTCCTGCTGAATATCGCAGAATGGCACATTTTCAGACTTGCGCTGGCGCAACCCTATTGCACATGGCGCAACCCTTTTGAATATCTGGGCCATAAAATAAAAATTATAGGGGAGAGGGGACACCCTCGACACACATCAGCCTCCATACTTAAATTCTGGCATTAGTTTACCATTAATTGAGATGTTAATCTTATTTATTTACTCTTTCATTCATTTATTTATTTATGTATGTCTTTGGTAACCAGGTAAGTACACTGATCCATTGGACCATTTTCAGATACAGCCCTGGCCACAGATGTGGCTGCAAAATGAGCTGGATAACAAAGAAGGAAGAAAAAAAAAGACTATCAAGAAATGTGTGTATATAAGCATACATTATATTAGTGCATGTTGAATCCAGATTATTCATACTTAGGGATAAAAAATATTAACAAAGATATACTTAAAGTTCACTACACTAATGTAAACAGTAAAAATAATTCATAATCTTGACCTTAGATTTGGATCTTCCCTTAATGTATTGCTTGGACCCTAAATATACTCCTCCCCTTACTATATATCATTCCATTATATGCTTAAGCTTTAAACAAATCAGGAAGTTTGACTCTCAGTGTTTTTAATGCTTCTTCCTGGGGGTGTCAAAAAAGAAATTAGTTCCATCAATAAGAACTTTAAGTCTGGCAGGTGGAAGTATAGACACTTTTATGTTAATGTCCCAGAGAGTTTTCCAGACATAGTCAAATTTTTTCCTAAGCGTTAACATTTCTGTGGGAAAATCATGGTAAATAGAGATTGTTGCACCCAGTACAGAAACCCTTTTCTTTTCTTTTTGTATACTGCTGCCATGAGTAAATCTTTGTCATCAGACTTTATAAGTTTAGTTATAATGGGCCTGGGTGGGACAGTTCCTGCATTAGCTCTAAAACCTCTATGAACATGATTCACTTCAATATGGACATTTGCAGGGTCTGAGTCAATAAAAGCAGCTGCCACTTGGTTTAATGATTCCGGTAATGTTCTCAGTGATTCTCTGGTCTCTGGGACCCCAATTAATCGGATGTTCTTTCTGCGTGCTCGGGTTTCAATATCAGTCAAGTTTAGGGCTATGCCCATAGTTAAGTGGGGGAAGAGCTCCTCCCCCACATCCGACTTAAAGCAGCAGGCTGCGCTCCGCGCCTGCTTAGAGTGAGTCACACTCGCTGTGCTCACTTTGTGCTGTGCGCTGTGGCTGGATTTCCCCCCTTATCCCTTTCTGCTCTGCCCCTTCATGTTTTCCTCCTCCTCTCCTTTTCCCAGTTCCTGCCTTCTGGTTTTTTTAAATTCTTTTTTGAGGGGGTTCTCAACCTCAAGTCGCCTTGTCGCTCAGTTCGTCAGTCGGTGTTCAATCTTCGCTACTGCCTGGGACCAGTGAATTATTACTTCCATACCTTGGCTACGGCCATGCTCCGCTTTCCGCTCCAGCTTCTTTCGGATCATCTGCATTGTTTGGTGGCCTCCTGCCCATTTCCTATTTAACTCGGATTGTGCTGCCTTAGAAACACTGAAACACGTTATGCCTCTCAGAGCCTTGCCTTCAGAACACCATTCCCCGAGTTCTGTGCTACCTGCTGCTGCTGGTATATTTGCGGCCTGTACCTTTCCTTACCCACCTTATGAGCCAAATCACAGTACTACCTTATGCTTCTGCTCTGGAGTGGGCAGCATGGGGGGACCAGTCTGTAAAGCACTCCCAATTCTACAGCCATTGACTTTTACTGAACTTTCTTTACTGCTTTAGCCTGCTACCAGATCAGGACCTTTCGCTTACCTGCTTGACCTATAATGGGATCGCTATGGACTCGACCCTGAATTCCCTACTGCCTCCTGCATCTCCACTGTCATGGTCAGCTACTGTGCTGTGTGTTCAGAGCTTTCCAGCTGCCACCTAGCTGGCTGCTGCTTGCTGCTGTACTCCCTGCTTCTGAATCCCCCCTCTCAGCACTTCCAGTGCCACCTGCGGACCCTCCTACACTCGCATCTGCTTCCCCTTTGCCTGCTTATCCTTCCTGACAATCCATGTGCAGATGTGTCTTACATAGCATGTTTTTCTGAACAGAGACACCAACTCAGTGTATGTGGCAAGAGCATTCATGGACTTTGGGACTATCCAACTCAAAGATGTCATTACAGCTTGCCACACTTGCGTAGCTTCTGATGGTGGGCTCTTTAGTAGTCCTACACCCCTTTCCCTAAGCCTATTTTACCTTCATATTCTGGCACACTCTGACATGATATGCAACATCTTGGCTGTGTTCTGGTACTGCATATTGTTCCATTCTGGGAATCGGACAGCCTGCTTCCAGCCTCCGTCTGACACCTGCTGCATCAGTCCTCACTGCTTCATTCTCCATTATTGCTTCCCGTTCTGCTTCCTACTGTTGGCTTCGAGATGACCCAGTCCTTATGCTATCAACCTGTACCACAGACAATGGACATTCTCTCCCTACACTATACAGTAACTGCACCCTCACTAGGAGTGAATGCTGGCATCGCCTATATTCCTATCCAAGCTTCAGCATGCCAGTTCACATGAGACTACAATATATCGGGCACTATATGGTGCTTCTTTATAGCCAAGGCCCCTACTTTTCTGTGGCACACTGGGACCAAGTTCTGCTGCAAGGTTACAATTTGCCACAGAACTTCTGTGGCGGCAGTGGTTTGCAATTTCTGAGGTGGTTCTGCAGCACTAACGAACTACCACATCACAGTGTCAGCTTGTCATCCTGACTTCACATCCATGGAAATCATTATAGCAATCATGATGGGGAAAACACAGTAACACTAGTTCAAAAAATAACAGACATAAAAATAATTATATGTCTAAAAAAGCAAAAAACAAATCTATCGCGAGGTCCTAGCCTATTGCATAAATGAAATGCGCAGAGGGGACCTTATGTGATAAATAAGGTATTTCTATACTCATGCTGTCTATACCACTCGTGAGCTACTCACTGTGTATCACTTATATATTTATATGTGCTGTCTACACCACTCAAGAGGTCCCCACTGTGTATCACTCATATATTTATATGCAATCTGTAACATCCTAACATACATACAAATATGTGTGTGCGCGCATGTGTGTGTTTATGTGTGTGTGTATATATAGTATATATATATTTATATATATATATATAGTATATATATACACACATACATACTGTATACATAGTGAGAGATGCTATATATATTTTTACATTTCTATGAAATTGTATCCTCATTCATACAGGTCCCTTTTGAAATGGAATAAACAGAATAGAGGAGATACTGTACTGCAAAACTAATTTTTCATGCCAATCTGCTTCCCCCTGACACACTACATAACACCATCAGGCCATGACATGCATGTGAACCCACTGTGAGATAAAGCTCTCCAGTCCATCACAATGTGTACCCCATGAGATAGAACACTGCACCGTACTTTCCAAGGCTCAGAGCAGTGGTGTGCTCCCTCAATCCTTGTGTTGCCGAGCCAGCTCCTAGAGCTCATCTCTGAACCTCAGCTGCCAGCACAGGAACACAACATGCTACCCTCTGGCCCAACAGCTGTCCCTGCACACAACATTTCTCCATAACCTTTAGGCGAGTCTATCAACCACTGACAATAAGTAGTCAATAACCCTGGCAAAAATGTGTGCAGCGCAACAGTTTTACTTAACAGGTCTATTCTTTCAAACAGGTCTACACATTATTATATTCCACTTTTCTGGGCATAATTGCTTTATTTTTCTTAAAAATAACAGGTTAATTCATTTTTACCAGTTATTCATTTCTGATGACATCTCTATACCTTAAAGGCACAAATAAGCTTGTACAATGTAAGATATGGACTTAACAGGTCTATGCAATTGTCAAGGTTTTAACTTGACCCTAGTGTAATAACGCAAGACTGAAAATTGTATTAGGCTGTAGCGCAGGTTGAGCAAATATCACCAAGCCTGATGTGCTGTGCCACCGCCTCTGGCAGTGAGAGCTGTAGTAGATAAGTGACTATTAATTTTTGTGGCAGAATGCAGCCATTTCTTTAGCTAACGTATGATGTTATAGCACTGATAACATCCCATTTTGAGAATAGAAGGGTTTTGGATATAAAAAGAGGGGAAGGGAACCAGATTCTATGGATAAATGGAAATATTAATAAAGAATCACCAAGGACAGTGAATTATGTGGCACTGCAGAAGTTCTGAGGTAGGTTGCAAGTTCTGCTTTAAAATTCTGCAGCCGCAGAATTTTAGGGGCCTTGCTTATAACTACCTTTGTAGTGCCTAGCTGCCTACTGTCCTACGTGGTTCAGTCATGCCTGCTAACCTTTGTGGGGTTTAGCTGCCACATACTACCTGTTGTTACCAGCTGACCTACGTGTGGTCCAGCCATACTGGCTCTCCTTTGTGGGGTTTAGCTGCCACTACTTACTTCCCTTACTAGCTGACCTATGAGGGGTCCAGCTGCACATGCTAGCTTATGTGGGGCTAGCTGCCACTCTACTTCCCTTACCAGCTGACCTATGAGGGGTCCAGCTGCACATGCTAGCTTACATGGGGCTAGCTGCCACTCTACTTCCCTTACCAGCTAACCTATGAGGGGTCCAGCTGTGCATGCTAGCTTACGTGGGGCTAGCTGCCACTGTACTTCCCTTACCAGCTGACCTATGAGGGGTCCAGCTGCACATGCTAGTCTACGTGAGGCTCGCTCCCACTCTCCATTTACTTACTAGCTGATCTACGTGTGGTCAACACCACTCCTGCTACTTCCTATCTCATCTAACCTACATGGTTCAGCTGCATATCCTCACCTATTGGGCTCCTCATTGGTCTGGAGGTAGACTGGGGCTTCCCTGGTTCACCAGCTATCATCTGGCATACCATATGGCACAGGCCACTGCATGGTTCTCTCCCACCTCCTCCTGTCCCCCACAATGTGTTACCCTAGAATCTGCCCATGTCCTGCATAATTCCCTCTTCTCCTTGCTATCAGGGGGAAGACTTCCATGAGCCAGGCTACCCCAATCATGGCTGAAACCTGTAGAGCCTGGCGATGAGCCATGGCACTCTCAGGCACCCTCACTTCGACTAGTCTCCCCCTGATAATATATGCACTGCTCTGGGGCAACAGCCTGATCTTGGTGGACAATCAGTTCCTTTCTTGGCCCCGGTGGCTTGCAAAGTGAATTAGAACTGTGGGCGATCTCCTTCTCCCTGATACCACAACTCAGATGTCCTTTGAGCAGTTGAAAGACCAATATGGTCTAGAAGCTCAGGATCGTTGGAGATATCTCCAAATTAGGAGCGCAGTCCATCCCCTCTTGTCACGGCTAGTGGATGAAGGAAAGTGGAGTTGTCTAGCTACACTTCACGTGCCTGGTCAGAGACACGGTCTTGCAGGGACAATTTACAAGGTCCTGAGGGATGCACAACCAGATACTACCTCTAAATCCAGGCTGGCTTGGGAGGCTGAGCTCCAATGTCCTATCTCCCCAGAGCATTGGTCTGCCCTCCTGAGGGAAGCATGTGGTGCTTATGCTGATGCCAAAAGCCAACTGATCCAGCTGAAGATTCTTCTTCTCTGGTACAGGACTCCAGCCAGATTCTTCCAACTTAAGTTGCTTAACTATGATAGGTGTTGGAGATGTCAAGAATTCCCAGCACATCTACTTCATGTTCTATGGACCTGCTGTACCCTTAAGAAATTCTATCTGGCCATATTCAATGACTGTTCCAAAATGACAGGGAAAAGAATCTCATATTTGCACTCTTCCCTTCTCTTGGGAGATGTCTCTTCTCTCGTCTTTTTGACCACACTGCAAAAAGCCTGGATCCTTGCTGCCCTTTTGGAAGTGAAAAGGGCTGTCCTGACATATTAGAGACAACCTACCCCTCTCTCCATCCTCTCCTGGCATACTGCCCTGGCCAGGCTAGCCATTTTTGAGTGCCTTACTGCGGCAGGAAGAGGCAACTCCCCAAATACTACAAGAAATGGGATGCATACCTCCATTCTCATATTTGCATGGTTCCATCCACTGCGCCTGGGAACCCACCACTGGTTTAGGCACCTTCCCTCTGCCCCATGCCTCCTTTTCCCTCCTGTATCTTTGGAAAATATCACCCCTATTATCTTAGCTGATGGACACCTCCTCCTTCTGCCTCTCCACACTGTTCTGGCTTATATCTTATACTCCCCTCCTATGGATGGTAAGCGTATGAAAGACTTATATGGTGCACCGATGGCTATAGGCTGGTTATTCTTCTGTAATTCTATTGCTGATCGATACTTACACCCCTGAGAGTGAGTATAACATGTTTCAGTCATAGTTAGGCAGCCTTTAGTTTGACTATAATGATTAATGTTTGGCCGAATTTGTTTGTTGGCTTGACATAGGTATATGGTCAATGTTATATTCTGCAGCATGTCTATTTGTGGCTGTTATTTACTTTCATACTGTATTTTTGATGGCTGACTTGGAACCCCTCTTTCAACTTGTAACACAAAAGAAAAAACTCAACAAAATCTTAAACGATAAAAAAATAAGTACCTTGGTTTGCAGGTGTGGTTTTCTCTCCATGCAACTAAGGGCTAATAATTCTGGAGACATATCTATAGGTTGTGACAGGACATGGGCCAAGAACTGCATGACTTGCAGCCAGTAAGGCTGCACTACTGAACATTGCCAGATGATGTGCTGTAAGTCACCTCTAGTGGACATGCACCATCAGCAGTCTGCATTTGGAGTCAGTTTGGCTACAAATTGCACCATTGGTTTTCAATACCAGAGGTAGAGCATCTTATTTTGCATCAGCCTGGCTTTGGGGTCCTTTAAAGCTGTGTAAGCTAGCTTTCAGCAAGCTGCCAAGTCCGTAGCAGCAATAGATTCTCCCAGCAATCCCACCAAATGGTCCTATGCCTTAAGTATCTGGTCTGGGATACTATCCCGAATATGGTGACATATACTGTCTGCCCCCCATATTTTTTTAACTATCTAGAGATCAGATGTTTAAGGCAGCATTTTCGCCTTCCTTGAGTTACTTTAGCATGAGACCCAAAGCACTATGGATTTCTAAATACTGCCTGACCTTGACTTCATCCAGGTGATAATCTGCTCTGATGTCCCTTCATCCAGGAAGGTGAATTAGGGCATGAGAAGATCCCCAAGCAAGTGTATCAATCCATTTGCCTTCCCAGCTCTCCCATCTTGCCAGGATTTTCCCCTGTTGTAATGATGGCATTATTCCACAGGAGGGAGAAGGCAGGGTGAGCTAAAGTGATTCCCAGTTTGCTGTGTACCCTTTTCCAGATGGTCACAGATTGCCTAATGGTTGAGTGTGATTGAGGAAATTGGGTTGAGAACAGACAGATTACTTGATTCCCCCCACCCCCATTTGGGAGGCTTCGATATTGAGCCACAAGGAGGATGTCTAATCTAGGGAGTGAAACCACTTAATTGTCTGAGATATCTGGAATGCCTAGAAACATGACCTGAACCAAAGAAGTCCTCATCTTCCCCATTCCTCCAATGTGATCTAAGTTTTGCCTGGCTGTACATGGGCTGCCCATACTCCTATAAGAAATGACCAATCATTTTGTTTGTGGAGTCAAAACACTTATTTAAAATGTGCACAGAATGATGAGTCAAAAGATGGAATATCTTTGAGGAAGTAACATTTTCGAAGGCCTCTATTTGAAAAGTTGCCATGATTTCCATTTCTCACACTCTGCACACCTCTACCAGGAGTGGACAAAAGTTTGTCTCACAAAGATTTATGATCTTAGGGGAGATATTGATATCCAAGTAGGAAATTTGCTCTGGAGTCCATCACAGACCCAGGAGTTTCATTTGGTGTGTTTCACAATTTTGGTTCAAGGGTATGATTTCCATTTTTGACCAACTGATTTTGAGCCTGATAGTGAGGTAAAGGATGTAAGCAGGGATAGGAACTGAGCAGTTGAGCAAGGTGAATGGCCTGTGAGCACAAGCATAGAGCAGGGTCTTGTAATGTTCTGTCCCATCTTTGATGCTGTGAATCATGTAGGGACAGGTACAGGGGAAGGGTTCTGGAAGCAAAATCCAATGCAGTAAGAATATCCGGAACTGGGAAGGGAGAAGCCAGAGAACACGAAGGGGACAGCAAGGTCAGCACCCAGGTTGGGGACTGACCAAACGAGCAGACACGAAAGACCGTTAGGCCTATTCTGCTGGTATTTTAGTATGTGAGTATGTAGTCCCTACAAATTGCTGCCACCAGAGGCTCTATGGCCAGAACAAAAAGGAGAGACAAGAGTGTGCAGCCTTGTTATGTGCTCTTCACTAGTGGGAATGGGTCAAAATGGTGGAGTTGGTGAGTACCCTTCCCATTAGACCAGAGTTGGTGGTTTGTATACTGTTGAGGAAATGAGGGCCAAATTCCTTGTGTTCAAACACTTTTCACAGATACACCCACTCCACAAAGTCAAACACCTTTTTAAAATCTATGAGTCTGCAGCTGGAGTGGAAGCATCTTGTGGCAGATGAAGCAAACGTATTAGTATGTGCAGGTATTTAAAAATGAGAATTCAATTATCAAAATCAGGGATCAGGGATAGCAGTATAGTCTCCAGTTTAGTGGAAAGGGCTTTAACCTTGCTACCCACTATAATGAGGGAGACGAGGCAGTAGATCGCCAGGTTGGTGGGAGGGTGGGTGTGAGAGCTTTACTCCCTACTTAGAAAGGATAATGGTTCTCATTCTTATGGTCTGGGCGAAGGAGCCTGCTGTAGTTGACTCCTGATACAGGTGCTGCAAGACTAGGCACACTGTTGGGAATAACAGTCACAAGAGTTCAGTGAAAAGCTATTTCCTTCAGGCACCTTGTGAGGATAGATGGTTTTCAAAGCTGTTGCAATCTTTGCTAATGTGAATAGTGATTCCAGGGCTTGAGCTTGCTCAGCTGAGATATTGGGAACCTGAAGGGGGTCTTAGAAAAACATCCATCTGAGAAGCACTGTGATTTGAGACCGAGCTGTACAAGATACTGTAGATCTCCCTCATTATGCTACTGATAGTAACTTCCATGGTGCAGAGTTTTCTGGAGAAGTCTTTAAGTTCAACAATGTGGTGCTTAGCCTGCTGTGTTTTTGGGGTAGGAAGGGCCCTGGTGCACCATTTGCCTCCTTCCCAGTACCTTTGCCAGAGCCTCAGATGAGCTAGCTCTGCTTTGCTGGCTAAGAAGGTGTCTATTTCCAAACTAATTTTGATAATCTCTGCATGGTGATGGGAGTTTATTTCTTCTTTAGTCCTGCTTTGAGCTCTTCCTCTCTGAGTTTTAGCTGAGATGCTAAGCATACCATCTCTGTCTTTCTCTCTTTCCTCCTATGTGTGGTATAACTAATTATCAGCCCTTTGATGGTAGCTTTGAAGGCTTCCCATAAGGCACTCACAGATGTTTCCTATGTATGATTAATACAGAAGGAAGGCTAGCACTTCATCTCTGCTCATAGGGCCAGTTGAGCAACACTTGTGAGGAGAGGCTCTGGGGGCTTAACATGTACTACCTTGAGGAAACATGGGAGTGGGGCAACATGATTGAAAAGTTCACGTTCCTTAATGGTATAAACAAGGTGAGCACCAAAGAGCTCTTTGTCCTTAGTGGGAACAAGATCACTAGGGGCACAGCTTAAAACTGATTGGAGGAAGGCTTATGAGAGACCTGGAGAGGCACATTTTCACCGAGAGGGTGGTGGCTAAGAGGAATGAACTGCCAGAGGCGGTGGTGTCCCTAAAAATGGTGGAAGCTTCAAAAGGGGTTGGAATAGGTTGAGGGGAAAAGTAGTAGGTAGAAGGTGAGTGGGGGAGGGGGAAGCTGAGGGAGGTCAAAAGGGAAACAGGGAGGGCTGAAGTTCTCTTTGTAAATACGTAGGTGTCTGCACAATTGAGCAAACTAGATAGACTGTAAGGCCTTTATCTCCAGGCATGTTCATATGTTCGTATGTATCCAGGCTTTAAAGTGCTTGTCATGTGTCCATCCTCCAGGACACATATTTCTTAGATGCAGGTCTAGCTGGAGTGGGGTGTGATCTGAGGTGAACAGTGGATGACTTCTTACTGTTGTCAACATGGAGGGAATATGTTGGGAGGCCAGTTGAATGTTGATTCTGCTGTAAGGCTTATGTGCAGCCAAGTAATGTGTAGTCTTGGCTTCTGGGGTTGTACAGACACCAGATGTCTGACAGGACTTGGTCTTCAATTCATGCCTTGACTGCCTACATAGCTTTTAACTGGTGCTTTATTTCCCCCTGGCTGTGGTCCATCAAGTAGTTTAGTATAAAGTTAAAATCCCCTCTCAGGAAGACAGAGGTGTTAATTTCATTAAACTGTGTGACTCATTTAACTAAGTGGTGGAAGGAAGTAGAGTCTTTATTTGGTGCATATATATATTACCTAAGACAAGGAAACTGGAGTCTGTATCTAGCTGAGCCAGGACCCAAATGACATCTGGATCTGTCACCACCTTTTGCACCTAATGTTACAAGAACTTGTGGATAAGAATGGAGAGATCACTCTTTTCTTTTGCTGAGCTGTATATTTCTATCCCTACCCATGCTCTCTTGAGTTTCTTAGAATCCTGGGACAATAGTTCGGCTTCCTGCAAAAGGACCATCTGGGTAAATAACCGCTTAAGGTGTGTCAGTACTTGCTTCATCTTTACCTGGGAGTCCATTGCCTGCACAGTTCAGCTATGAAATCTTAAGTCTACCATCAAAGCTCATAATCATCTGTTGTGTGACCAAGTCCTTTTTAGGTCACTTTTCATCATTTTTGTATTCAGTTTTATTGTCAGTTCATTAGTTTGAATACAACGCAGTCCATATATTTGTGTGGCTGAGTGCTTGTGTATTCGTCATCCACATCTGAAAATGAAACAGGATGTGAAGCAACTGAGAGTCTTGATGCCAAAAGTTAAATATCATGGACAAATTTTTGCATTTTAAATGTTAAAAGTCTAGTATTTCTAGACATTACCTTTGCATATGGAGCATTTTACTAGGATTTCGGCCAGTTTAAATTGAGTGGAGTGTCCCACTAAGAGGTTGTTAAGAGGTGTGGAGGAAATTCTTTAAGGTTCTCTGTGAGTAGCTGGACTGTTGATCCATGGAACAGGCACTGGATTTGACATCACTGCAGTATTGAGCTTTGGTTTTGGTGAACGCAATCTGTGGTTGGCGCACCTGGAGAATCTGCTGGGTCGGCCGTACAGTGGTTACACTGGAGGGGGACATTTGTTACAGGGCAGCCATTTTCTTCCCTGAGAAAGGACTGATTCTGCCTATATTAGTTGAATTCCATGAGTGTGATCTGTCTTCCCTGGGAGTGGGTGTCTGGCCTGGGTTTTTCCCCCCGAGGGGTTGACTGACACCGGCTGAAGGGTGGTCCTGGGTCTGATTGCCTTGGAGGCTGCAGGTGACCATCTGAAAGGCACCTGGTGTGCTTCAGCAGCTTTGTTTGGGGGGACACTTGGGCTGGGTGCCTGCTGTGGAGTTGAGTGGATCAGCTTACTGAAGCATTAAACCTTATTTTCTCAGGGTCAGTTGATCGAGGACACCTCAGAAGTCCGGATTGTGGACCAAACTTGTGGATCCATTTTGAGTACTGCACTGTATTGTACTGGCTGAAAATGAACTGATGGGGCTGCGAGAGAACCTTAGTTTTTGTCAAATTTACATTTAACTAAAGTAGTGGTAGCATTGAGAGTGCCAAGAAAACTGGGACAAATTAAGAGGGTGTTAGAGAGATCCTCCAATATTATCAATAATTTCAACATTGTCAATATTTTCAAGATTCATGGTGGTTTTTGGCATACTCCAAGAGCACAATATTGTGTATCCTATCATTTGGAAAACAAATTGGTGGAAATCAGGACTATACATGAAAATTAGAGGACTGTGTTGCTAGTTTTTGTATCTCAGTAATATAATTTGGTGTGTTGTTGAGTGTTTTGGAGGTATGTGTGATTTGGTGTGTGGCTGTGGAAATTTATTTTTGTTGGTGGGAGGGTGGTGTAAGGGTTGAAACTGTAAGGGCTGTACTTATAATTATGTGGGTTTTATTTGGGGTGGGGTGATATCAGTTATTTTTGGGACTTGGTTAACTGAACTGAGACCAGTTGGAAATGTGTTTGGAACAGAAACCCCTAAGGCACAGCTACTCAAGGTGCTTCCTCCATGACCTCCATCCTTTTGAACTTCCAACACTCCCAGTGGAGGTCTATAGGAGGTGTAGGGTCTTGATGATAGCCAGGAGAGGGGAGGCAAGAAGGGGGTGTACCCGGGTGGTTACCAGAGTGTCATGGATTTGGGTGGCGAAGGCAAGGAGATGCCCTGGGGTGAAATGGGAACTTAAAAGGGGGTTGCCATGCTTAGTTCCCATACGTAAGGGCTCCAACTTAGAGGGTGGGCAGATGATGGGGCCAGCTACCTAAACTCATCCTACTCAGGTTATGTTATGCAATGCCAGGTCGATGAGGAACAAGACTGCCATAATGGCAGACTTGATATCCTCGGTCGACCTGTCTTGCATCACAGAGACTTGGCTGGATCAAAATGCTGCTCCTATTTTGGAGGCAGCAGTTCTGGTCAGGTACTCTGTGATATACACCCTGAGAGAGGATCACAGGGGCAGAGGGGTGGCCATTTGTTTTAAATTTAGCTTGAACCTCACAGTGCTAACTGTAGATTCTACAAGGTCTTTTGAATGTGTGGCCACCTGGGGAGGCATGGATGTGGGTCTCCGTGTTCTACTGCTCTATCGTCCCCAAGAGTGGGTGGGGAATTTTTAAGGGAAATTGAAGAGCTTGTCACCGTCCTGGGGGTGGAATCCCATAGGTGGTTGATCTTGGTGGACTTGAATGCCTGGGTCGATGATGGGATCTTGAAATTGGGAAGCGATCTCCTGAGGAGCATGGAGTCCCTGGGCCTGACACAACATGTAACATCGGTAATGCACTCAGGTGGCCACACTTAGTTTTTTCAGTAGGCTTAAATATTACTGACCTCTGTGTTGATCTGTTGGATTGGTTGGATCACAGTACCATGGGATCCACGTTTAGGGGCCCCCAGATGGTCCAGCCTCTGTGGAAATGGCTCGGTACCACCCATTAAGAGGAGTTTCCACAAGGGGCTATCAGCATTACTGGACCTATCGAGAGTGCGGGCAGCTTGTGGGATTGGCTGGAGGAAGCAGTGGTGGCCTATAATGGGGCTGTGGCTGCGGTCTTCGACTCAATTGCACCAATTCATGTCCGCCCTTGTCTACTTACTGGAGGTTCCCTTGGTATGATGAGGAACTCTGGAATTTAAAGTCTAAGGTGTGGAGGTTAGAAAGATGCTGGAGGAGATCTGGCCAGATGGAGGGCAAATTGGCCCTGAGGTCACATTATGCTGACTATCAGGGGGCAAACTCCTGAAAGAAGGCAGAGTTTCTGTCTATGGAGATTGCTGTGGTGAGGATCAGACCAGCTCAGCTATTCCATATGGTAGACAGACTTTTACATCCTGTCTGTCTCAGTACGGGAAGAGCAGGTTCTAGCACTGGGTGCAAGGAGCTGGCTCTGTTCTTCACCAACAAGGTGTTTTCTATCAAGGCTGAGATCTCCTCGACTATCTTTCAAAAGGGATGCAGTATATGGCCTGAGTTGTGTCAAAACACTCCTACTGTCTGGGATGAGTTTGAGCTAGCTGGGGTGGAGAAGGTGATGGACATAATCTCAAATCTATGGCCTACACATTGTGATCCGGACCCAGGTCCAACCTGCCTGTTGATTGGATGTATGGACCTGATAGGACCTGTGATTGCTGAGGTCATCTGGAGTTCATTGAGGAGTGGGGTCTTCCCATTGTCCTTGAAATAGGCTCTGGTTCAGCCCCTTTTATAGAAGGCCTCCTTTGAACCAAACTGCCTCAGCAACTACATACCAGTCTCAAACCTCCCATTTTTAGGAAAGGTTATAGAGAGTGGTGGCCACTCAGCTTGAGAGACATCTTGCATCTTCATATACCTATGCGCTTTTCCAGTCTAGGTTCCTGGTAGGGCATAGTATGGAGACTGCCCTGGTAAAGGCGTTTAATGATCTCATGATGGAGAGGGACAGGAGAGCTCATGCCATCATGGTTCTCCTGGACCTCTCTGAGGTGTTTGACACAGTGGACTGTAAGGTGCTGCATGACTGACTGCAGTTCTGATGTGGCCCGTCCGGCAATGTCATTAGCTGGTTCAAGTCATAAATGATGGACTGAATACAGAGGGTCAAAATGGGACTTGTCTCATCTAGCTCAAAGCCTCTGAGCTGTGGGGTATTGCAGGGGTCAGTCTTGTTGCCCTTATTGTTCATGGTGCTGCCATTGGGGGACATGATGAGGTGGTATGGTTTGGGTTTTCACTGCTATGCAGATGACACTCAACTGCACCTATCCTGTGCACCTGATGTCCTGGTGTTAGACTGCATATTTAACAGCTGCCTCCAGGAAAGTCAGTTGTGGATAGCTCAAAACTGGCCTAGACTTAACCCAGACAAGACAGAGGTATTGGTGGTGGAGCCAGGTAGTTGTGGAGGAGGGGGTGGCAGGGGTTGCCCCCTAATCTAGTGTTGGGGGTGTTCCTCTTGACCCTTCTAGACAGGTGAGGGATTTGGGTGTAATTCTAGATGATGACCTGACACTTAATTCTCAGGTGTCAGCCATGGTCAAAAGTGATTTCTATCATCTCAGGAATATCGTCTGAACTGAGCTCTAATCCCTCCTGAGGTTCTACCCATACTGATGCATGCTTTTGAAACTTTCAGTCTGCATCACTGTAATGACCTGTATCTTGGGCTATCTGGAGGCAACCTCCACAGACTGCAACTGGTGCAGAACACGGCAGCAATACTTTTGACTGGGGCAAGGAGATGTGAGCATATTGCCCCAGTCCTGCGTGGACTGCACTGGCTGCCAGTCAGGTGGAAGACTGTCTTCACGATAGGGCTCATTACCTATAAGACCCTGCATGATGGGGGTCCTGCCTATCTGCAAGATCTCCTTGACCCTTACCGCCCAGCATGGATGCTCCGTTCCACTGAGAGGGGCCTCCTTTGGGTTCCCAGGGTTAGGTTGCTGCATTCAGGAGACAGAGCATTTGTGGAAGCTGTGCCAACTCAGTGGAACTCCTTACCTGATTATTTAAGGAGGGCCCCCTTGGTGGAAGCCTTTAAAAGGGGATTAAAAATGTATCTTTTCCAACTAGCTTTTATAACATGAGGTCACTTCAGAATAGATACAGTGAACCGGAGTCTGTGTTCAATCAGTATTTATACTGATTTTATTATACGTGTGTTTTTGCTGGTTTTTTTTTTAAACAATTATGTTTTGTGTTATGGTTTTATTGTATGGTGCCCAGAGTCTCAGGAATTGGGTACTTAATAAATAAAAATCTGTCTATCTAAAGCTGTTAATACAAAAGTGCATGGCCAGATGGCTGGCCAGAAAGTTGGTATCAAGGACATACATAAGTCAGAAGGTATGGGGGGGCTATAGTTAGCTGTTTGCCCATCACTATGAGGTGCTCTAGGCTAGAACACTTTGTTCTTGTTGTTTACATCTATGCTCGTCCATTAAAAGGTATCAAATCATTTGCTTTTGGATCTGTTCTTACAAGGACTAATACGGCAAATCCTAAACCTAGATTTCATCACTATGAGGGGCATTTCACTCATGTATGCATTACTGCTATTGTTAAAGCAATCAAATATCATACGCATTTCACACATTTTAATAGTCTGAGGCAGTAGGGATAGTCCCCAGCACCTGAGGGTGGCCCAAGACCTCCTCCTTGCTCTCATGAATGTGAACCTGAAGTATTTGAGTGAGCCTTGAAGCTTTGTTCTGTTCCTTAGAAACCTAGGTTGTCAGATGTTCAGTTTTTGAGTTGTGGATATATCAAACTAAACAACTACTGTGCAGTAGTGGAAGGTTTGCTTGGGTTTAATCTCACAGCCAAGGACCAAGAAGCTGAGCTGGATGAGAGTAAGGGAAAAGAGGGCTGCCTTTAGAATCCATAAAAGATTTAACAGAGAGAAAGACAGGGAAGGATACATGAGGAAATCCAAGGAGGTAAGTAGAATAGTAAGGGCAACCAAGGCATCGAGAGACCTGACATTAATGCAAGGGATCAGATAAAGTGAAAAGGATTTCTTCAGGTATATACGGGAGAAAAGAAAGACTAAGAATCAGATAGTTAGGATCAAGAATGGAAGTGGGTGGGCAGAAAAGGGAGCAGAGCAGGCAGAAATACTCAGTGAGTACTTCTGCTCAGTATTCACCAGGGAAAGGGAAGGGCCCATACCTAAGGGGAAGGGTGGGATGGGAGTAAGGGGGAAGGTGGTCACAGATGAAATAATCATGGAGGAAAGGGTGTTAAAAGGCCTTAAGTCCCTGAGGGTAGATATGGTACCCGGCCCTGATGGAATTCATCCTAGAGTGCTGAGGAGTTGGCAGAGGACCTGGCAGGGCCACTCGCGTACCTGTTCAACACTTCTCTGGATATGGGGGGTGTACCCATGGACTGGAGGGTGGCTCATATTGTGCCCCACCATAAGAGTAGGCTCAGGGACAAACCAGGGAACTATAGACCAGTGAGCCTTACCACTGTTGAAGGAAAGCTAACTGAGACTACCCTCAGGGAAAGGCTGGTAAAATTTCTGGAAGATAATTGTCTCCAGGATGGCAAACAGTATGAGTTTGTCTCAGGCATTTCCCTCTAGATGAACCTTGTGGACTTTTTTGATTGGGTGATACGGGCACTGTACAAGGGTTATGTGGTGGATGTCCTTTACTTGAACTTCAGCAAGGACTTTGACTCGGTGTCACATGGTAGGCTGACCAGCAAATTGAGCAAGCTGGGAGCGGGCAGAAAATTGGTTAGATGGGTCCAGAACTGGTTACAGGATAGGCAGCAGAACGTGGTAGTGGGGAGTGAATTATCTAGAGCCCAGGGCAGTAACAAGTGGAGTCCCACAGGGCTTGGTACTGGGACCAGTGCTGTTTAACATTTTTATAGGCAACACTTCAGATGGGATAAAAAGTAAGGTCAGCGTCTTCAATGATAAAAATAAAATCCGTGCAGAAGTGGATGGGGGGAAGGTGGCAAAGTACTGTAGTAGGACTTGGCAAGACTGGAGGGATGATTGAAAACATGGCAACTTGGGTTCAATGCCACTAAGTGCAAAGTTATGCACTTGGGTGCCAGGAACCCCAGAAATAGTTACTGGTTGGGAGAAGTGCAGTTATCCATGTCAACAGAAGCAAATGAGCACAGCGTACTGGTAACAGGGGAAATGAACCACCCAGCCCAGTGCAGGAAGGCAGCAGCTAAGACCAACAGAATTCTGGGGTGCATTGCAAGTGGAATTACTTCTACAAGATGGGAAGTCATACTGCCCTAGTAAAGGTCCATGATGAGGCCACACTTAGAGTACTGCATGCAATACTGATGCCCCTACTTGAAGAAGAAGAACATCAGGCTACTGGAGGGGGTGCAGCGCATGGCAACTAAAATTATCATGGGATTGTGAGATAAACCTTATGAGGAGAGACTGAGAGAGCTCAATATGTATTCCCGGGAGGATATAAGGGAGTGGGGGATATGATTGAGACCTTCAAGTATCTGAAGGGCATGAACAAATGAAAAGGTGGGAGGGAACCCAGGGGACACAATCTGAAATTGGAAGGAAGCAGATTCAGGAGGGAAGTAAGGAGGTACTATTTCACTGAAAGGGTGGAGGACGTGATATCACTGCAAACAATGAGCAGTTTTAAGAGGGGGTGGGACAGGATTAGAGGGAGGGTTCAAACTGGAAGTGAAGTGGGGTTTGTGAAACAGGAAGAAAAATAGTGGAGGGAGGGACATGGGGAGGGGGGCAACTGTAGTCTAACAGGTTGAAGTGCTGCATACTCAAGCAGACTAGATAAATCATAAGGCCTGTATCTGCAGGCAATTTTGTATGTTCATACATTTGTATGTACAAGAAGAAAATTTTATCTAACTGTACAGGGAAATCTGGAAGCTAGTCTATTAGAACAGGTGGAGTTTGGTTCTCTTGGACCACAAGGGACTGAAAACTTTATTTTACAAAGCACAGGGGAAAGGCTACTCCTCTACCTGAGGATCAGTCACTCAGTCTCAGATATTGAACACTGAATGTGGGGAGGGAGTGGGAAAGCTGTGTTGCTGGAACCCAGTCTATGTGCAACCCTCAGGTTTCCTAAGGCTGTGCTCATAAAGCATGTGCCACTAAGTGTGATTAAGCTCAGAGAATATCAAATCTATTTAGGGGTACCCTGAAGCTGAGGTTTCATTGGCATGGAGTGAGCCTTATCTTCAGCATCTCCATAGCCACCCAGACACCACTGAGTGCAACAGAGGAGGAGCTGCTCTTATCTCTTCTGAATAAGACTCATCAGGGTCACCAATCCCTTGAGGTTTGTCATTCATTCTAGTGACAGAGGCCATTACACCCGTTCCATGATCTGACATATGCAAAGTAAAGCCACACAAAAGCAAGTGCCCCTTGATTTCAGGAAGGCAGACTTTACTAAGATGGGGATATGTCTCAAGCATGCCCCGGCAGGGAGAGACAATAGAGGGTTGGGGTGATGGAGCAGTGGCCCCATCTGAAAGGAGCCATAATGGAGGTGAAAAATCTTTGCATTATGCAAGTAAAGAAGGGCAAGAGAAAGCCACTATGGTTTTCAAAGGTAGTTGCTGGGACGTTAAGTGTGAAAAAGATGGCTTTCAGGAAATACAGAGAAACACAGCAGGAGGAGGACAGGGTATTGTATCTGGATAAACAGAGGGCAGCAGGGAAAGCAGTCAGGAGCACAAAGGCACAAACAGAGGAAAAAATAGCACAGGAGGTAAAGAAAGGAGATACAACATTTTATAGCTACAATAGTGAAAGTAGAAAAACCAGGGGTGGGATAGTAAGGATTAAAGGGGAAGAAGGAGAGTGTATGGAAGTGGACTTGTAAAAAGCTTCAATACTGAACAAATACGTTTGCATTCACAGAAGAAGGTGAGGGACCACATTTACTGTAGGCAACATGAACAAATTTTGGAGGGAGATAGACACCAGTCCATTTACAGAAGAGAGAGTCCTAAAGAAACTCACAAAACTGAAAGTGGACAAAGCAATGGGACAAGATGGGAAACATCCTAGTCTATTAAGGGAGCTATGGGAGATGCTGGCACTACCACTGGCAGCACTACTGCATGAGTCACTCAATACAGGAGTGGTTCCAGAGGACTGGAGGAGGGCAGATGAAGTCCCTCTTCCCAAATGTATAAGTAGGGAGGAGGCAGGAAACTATAGACCAGTCGGCCTTAACTCAATAGTGGAGAAGATTATCAATCAATCAATCTTTATTTATTTATCAATCAATTTTATTCTTTATCTTTATTTAATCAGTCTTTTTAGGCAGTATAGTGCAGTGGTTTATGGCTCTGAGCTACAGACCTGGATTTTAATCCCACAGGCCCCACTTGCATACTGTGTGACCCTGAATAAGTCACTTAACTTCCTTGTGCTCCCAGGTTGCAGCTTTCAGCTTAGTGTGTCTTTCCTGGTAAAATAAATAAAAAATTAATAAATAATTTACCAGGCGAAACAACATTGAGGAATACTCATCTACAATATAGACCTGGGTATGTTTATGAGGCATTACAAGAAAAACAAGGAATTCATAAGGTGGTACAGGGGTAGCACAGGCAATAATTAAATGCATTAAGGTACTGTAGAACAAAATATATATAGTATGCAATATGCAGCAGAAAGAAACAAGCATGTGTCAATGCCGGATGTTAGCTTTCTGCCCTTGGCATTGGTACTGCAGGAGTTAGAGAGATGCATAATAGGAATGGCAGTAAAGTGTGGAACAGATGTCAACCCCACCCCAACCTGCAGAGACTGACAGGCACTGGGATGTGCATTGGTTCATCAGCCATAACGGTCATACCATTTCACCTCACCCTACCCTGAAGACACTGACAAGTGTTGAGGTGTGCCTTGGGGTGTCTGGGCTTTACAATCACCCCAATCCATAAGGGAAAATGCTGAAATGGGTGCAGTATAGGAGAATGGGGTGAACTTTGGGGCTGAAGAGCCCAAGGCACACCTCAATGCCTGTCACTTGCTGCAGAGTGGGGGTGGAATGGAGGTGAAATGGCATGAGCATTACTGTCGACAATCCCAAGTCACACCCGTGACTCCTTTCAGTCCCTACAGAGTAGGGCATTATGGTCAGAAACCCTAATGCCCTTGGGGTTTCTTGATATTTTCACTTCAAGTTTTCAACATGGGCATTTTGTGACCCCACTGCATGAACAGTGACAGTATCAGTCCGTCGGCTGAAAAGTGATTTTTGCACTGCGACTGCACCATTTGGTGTCACAGGTGTGAAAACACATTTGGAACAGGATGTGAAAAATGACAGCTGTGCTGTTCATGGGGAGGTGTAAAAAAATGGTAATGTTGAAAATTTGAAGTGAAAATATAACAATATTGGTGAAGGCAGAGAATTGGAGATTTGTCAGAGAACACCAGGACAAGGAGCTGCTGTTGTGACTGGACTTCTCTACTGGGACTAAAGAAGCAGCACTCTACTACTGGGACCTTCAATTTGGGGTAAAAAAAAAGTTGGTGTGTTTGAGCTGGTTAAAGTGAATTACCCGAGCAGTTATCTAGGTGTTAATCTTAGGTGGCTGAAGGGGATTGTTATCTGTGCAATTTAACTAAGTGTAGAAAGATCTGTTAAGTAGGGGGAGTGGCTTAGCTAGAAGGAAGCCAGGTTAAAGCCAGATTTAAACAATGCCCTAGATAGCTTCTCCTAGAGAATTGTCAGAGAACACCAGGAAAAGGAGCTGCTGTTTTGACTGGACTTCTCTACTGGGACTATATTGCCCTCCTTCCCTCCCCTCCACCCAAAGCCAGTTCTACTTTTATAGGCACAGGTTTTGACTGACAACAGGAACTTCCTGTTTAGGAGCAGGAAGTGAGTGATCACAGAGTCACCAAAGACTCACCATCCTAGAAGGACAAGAGTAGCTGTCTGTCCCCCCTAGCTGCTGGAGGTCTGCCTCTGAGCAAGTAAGGGGACTACTGAGAAATATAGGATCTTCTTGTCTCAGAACAGGAAGAGCAGGTGCTTAAAGGGCACAGAGACAGTAACTAAGTAGGGAGAACAAATAAATAAACAGAGGAAAGAGTAAGTATTCCAAACAACAGTGAAGGGGCCAGAAATAAGACATGATGGGAGTAGTGCAGTGCCTGTGGAGCAGCAGTCTTCTGGAAGATGTTCTGGAGGTTGCAGTGTTGTCCCATCTGCAGGCACCTCTCTGGTCTGAGGGAGGAGGTTGCTCATCTCCAGGCTGAGTTGGCCAGGATTTGTGGGACCTTCTCTCCCATCAAGGGACCACCAGGGCCACTGCTACTGCCTCAGAGGTTGCCAAGAAACAGGAATGGTTGGACCACAGTGGGCTCAGGGAGGATGAGGGTGGTGGAACTGAGGCACATCCCTCCAGTTGTACCTCTCCACAATTCATATGCTGTTCTGGAAAAGTGTGGTTTCTCTATGCAGGCACCCACAGTGGAGACCAAGGAGGATGCTGGGTACCTCCACAAAGGAGGCCCACAGGAGGGTGGCATGGGACCCTACAGGGGAAGGAAATAACTCCTGGTGGGGGACTCCATTGTTAGGAAGGTAGAACTGGGGGAGGAAATGGAGAGGGAGGTAAGGTGCCTGCCTGGCACCATGGCTTGGAGGGACAGGGTGTGAATCCTCAGGTTCGCTGGAGCAGCTGCAGAGGGGAGGGAGCTGGATGTCATTGTCTGCCTAGGAACAAATAACCTGGCTAAGAAAGGGATCACAGCAGTGCAGGAAGAGTTTGTGGAGTTGGTGAGGAGCCTTAGACAAGTAGCACGCATGGTAACTTTCTCGGAGGTACTGTCTGTCTATGGCGTTGGTGAGGCTAGTGTGCTCCATACCATGGGATTCAATCAGCAGTTGAAAAACTGATGCAGAGCTCAGGGATTTGGCTTCACTGGGGACTGGATGTCCACCTGGAGTGATGCAGGCCTATGCTGGAGTGATGGTCTGCATCTGTCTAGGAGGGGAATTAGGATCCTAGGTGATAGATTTAAATTTTTCATTGGCAAGCATTTAAACTAGCCAAGGGGGGAGGCACTGGAAAGGAGTAGGGAAATCCTAGCCCACAAAAAAAGTCAGGGTAGTAAGAAGAGGGGGAGGAGTAGCTCTCTATGTAAGGGAAGGGATAAAAGCAACTGAACAAAAGAGTAAACAGGGAGGAGAGGAGGCACTATGGGTCACCTTAGAGACTGGAAATGGCACCACAGTCCGCACAGTGGTTGTATACAGACCCCATGTCAGGGGGAAGGAAAGGACAAGGATATGATAGAAAGCATTCTTAGGATGGCAGAGAAAGGGGAGATACTGTTGATGGCAGACCTGAATATGCCACATGTTAACTGGAACACACTTGCTGCAGCCGCATCCAAGAGCATGGCCATTCTCGATGCCCTACAGGTGGCATGCCTCAGACAGTTATTTTCGGAACCCACTCATGAGGGAGCAATCTTAGACCTCATACTCTCAAATGGGGACAGTGAAATTATCTCGGATCTAGAAGTGGGTAGCCATGTGGAAACAAGTGACCACCAAACAATGTGGTTCATGATAAACTCAGCTACAGAGTCAAACCATACAAAAATGAGGGCACTGGACTTCAGGAGGGCTGACTTTGGCAAGATGGGAGAGTGTCTTAGAAAAGCACTAGCAAACAGGCTAGAAGGAGGGTGGAGCAACAATGGGGAAACCTCAAATCTGCCATCACAGTGGCAACAAGCCTTTGTGTGAAGCAAATAAATCAAAATGAAAGAAAAACCCATTATGGTTCTCAAAAAGGGTGGCAGGGAAGGTCAGGGAGAAAAAGATAGCATTCAGGAAGTATAGTGAAACACAGAAGGAGCAGGACAGAGAGCTGTACCAGTTAAGGCAGAAGGAAGCAGGGAGGGAAGCCAGAATGGCAAAGGCCCAAACTGAGGAAAAGATAGCCAACTCGGTTAAGAAGGGGGATAAAACCTTTTATAGGTACATCAGGGAGTGTAGAAAGACAAATGGAGGGATAGTGAGGCTGAATAGAATGGATGGTGTGTAGGCAGAGAGGGACAGTAAAAAAGCAGGGATACTGAAAAAAAATTTCTGCTTGGTATTCACAAAAGAGGAGGAGAAGAAGGTGCCTAATCCAATTAACAGAAGTGCTCTGGATGGGGGAAGGGTCATTCCCAGTTCTTTCACAGAAGAAAGGGTTCTGAAAGAAACCCTAATACTGAAGGTGGACATAGCAATGGGTCCTGATGGAATTAACCCCAGAATTCTAAAAGAATTAAGGGGAGAACTAGTGAAACCACTGACTACCCTTTTTAACAAATCATGGGAGGATTGTGTGGTACCTGAGGACTGGAGGAAGGCAGCTGTGATTCCCCTCACAAAAGTTGGAGCAGGACAGAGGCAGGAAACTACAGACCTGTCAGTTTGACCTCTGTGGTAGGGAAAGTGATGGAATCACTTCTGAAGGAAAGAATTATTGAGTACCTAGAGGCCAGTGGGGCACAGGACCCAAGGCAGCATGGGTTCACAGCGGGAAGGTCATGTCAGACAAATCTAATTGATTTCTTTGACTGGATGACACAAATAGTAGACCAGGGAGGGGCTGTGAACATGGCCTACCTAGACTTTAGCAAGGCATTTTATGCAGTCCCACACAAGATTAATATTCAGATTAATCAGCCTGGGAGTGGGTCAAAAGGTGGTAGCCTGGGTTAAACATTGGTTGGACAACAGGACACAGAAGGTAATTGTAAATGTAGTCCACTCTGAAGAAAGAGGTGTTACTAGTGGGTACTGCATGGTTCAGTACTGGGTCCAGTCCTTTTTAATGTCTTTATAAGTGACATTGCAGAGGGACTGGAAGGAAAAGTATGCCTCTTTGCAGATAACACAAAGATCTGCAACAGGGTTGATACACAAGGAGGTGTGGAAAGAATGAGAAGAGACTTGGCAAGGTTGGAGGAATGGTCAGAAGTATGGCATCTTGGATTCAATGCAAAGGAGTGCAAAATAATGCACCTGGGAAACAAAAACCCAGGGGAAGATTACACAATGGGGGGATAGTAACAACAACAAAAATGGAAAGGGACCTGAGGGTAATCATATCAGATGACCTTAAGGTTAGCAAGCAATGTGAGAAGGCAATAGGGAGGGCTGGGGGGATACTGGGATGTATAGGGAGAGGCATCACCAGCAGAAAACAAGAAGTTGTTATCCCTCTGTACAGACAGTTGGTGAGACCCCATCTGGAGTACTGAATCCAGTTCTGGAGACCCTATCTCCACAAGAACATAGACAGGATAGAGGCAGTCCATAGGAGGGCAACTACAATGGTGCAGGGTCTGTAAGAGAAGCCATATGAGGAGAGATTAAAGGAGCTTAATATGTATACCCTTGAGGGAAGGAGGGAGAGGGGGGACATGACATAAACTTTTGGGTGTAACCCCCCTGCAAATGGGGGTTTCCAAAAGACTTCCAGGAGCTTGCTTGAATGCTCCAAGCCTGAATGGTGTTTGGCATTTAAGCCATTTATCAGTGAGTGTTTTTAGAGCCTCTGGTACTGTCTCTTTAAGAGCTGTCTGCTTGCAGACATAATTCGTTTGTATGGGGGGACTGTGTGCTTCTCTGCTTGAGTACCACTGAACTGCTGCCAATTCACTCCATTTTTGCAGTCACTAGGAGTGCAAAGGGAACCTATCTGAAAGATGTAACTGTTTGCCAGAAATCATTTAGAGTAATAATGAAAATACAGTTTGTCTAACCTGCTTTCTTTGCAGTCAGAACTGTGTTTGCCTAGTTCCCCATTCTAGTTTTGAACTGCTGAACTGGACCAATCAGTGTGGGATAAGGTAGCTCTAAAATGGTGCCTTGGACGAATCAGAACTTGGACTCGTAATCTGAGCCAGCCACAAGAGGATTGTATGGGCAGTGACTCTGGGAGATGTAGTTTAGACTTCGGCGCCTTTTTGGACCAACAAGGGCAGTCTATTGTGAGTGACAGCCAATCCAGCCAAGAACTGGGAGGAACTCAAAGGAAGTGCCCGGTTTTGTCTGCTGGAGTTTCAGTTGAGCTCTGGCAGTGAAGAAGGAAGGAGCCCTGTGCTTTTTCGGTGTGCAGTTTTAGTCGGGAAACGCGTGTGTAAGGCCCTGAGTTCCGGTCTGCAGCTTGTGTAACTGCTTGTTAGGACTGAATCCATCCTGTGAAGAGAATCAAAGGATATCTGAAGAGTAGAAATCAGGCTCACCCTGTAGAAGACTGGAGAAATTGCTGAATTGCACTCGGTCTGTCAGGACTTGAATCTGCTGTGTGTTCTCCTGGGTATTGTGCAGTAATTGCGATCGGATAGAGAAGCAGCCTGCCTGTTTGCCATATAAATGTGTGAGGAGTCTTGTGGAGCTCAAGAGTAGCCCTGCTGACATTGAAGGACCCTATCTTGTTTGGAGGTCGTGAGTACTAATTCAGAGTTCGCTCCTGTTGAATTGCCACATTAAATCCAAATGGAATCACTGTACTGCTGACTGTTTAAACTAATTTTCCTTTTCTCGGTGTGAAGGGCCCCTACCAGCTCCCCGCGTTTGGACTAGCCACTAGGGCTTGGGTACCCAGGGACAGTAACTGGTAGGGATAGGCCTGTGCACAAAGCCATAGGTAGATGAGTAAAGTGATAAGCTAATTAACCTGATTTCCCCCTGTCCTTGTTATATCCCCCTAAATAAATCAGAGCTGCTTGTTTCAGCAAAGTTATACTGCCTGAGGTATTTGTCTATGTTAAAATATTGTACTGTGATTGTTGCACTGTATCTTATTTTTCAGGGGGTCCCAGTGCCTGAACCAGTCCTGGGGGTAAGTGTATACTGTGAAGGTAATTCTGATATACTGTGTGGGCCACTAGTGGGAAGAAAGGGGGGTTGCAGTGTCCCAGAGGGCTGTGACCAAGTAAGTTTAACTATTGCAAACCCTGACCTCTGGGTGGAGGCACCCGCCATTGGATCCAGGCTCCTCAACCTGTTAGTGGCAAATCAGGCAGGGGTAGTAGCCCCTGGGATAGCGCCATCTAGGGGTTACATCTTGCCTGGAACATAATTGTCACTTGGGAGCCACTGTCTAATACAGCTCTTGTAGACACTCCATTCACCTTTACAGTGTTCTCCATGGAGGGACCCACTATTCTGGACCAGTCTGGAGAGGCGATAGTGGGGGCCTGGGCAACTGACCTTGCCACAAAAGGACGTGAGTTAGCATTTTTGGTGCCCTCACTGGGATCATTTCGTGCACCTCTTAACCACTGATTTGTTCTCCGAAGCTCTCCTTGTAGCTTATATGCAACTTTGTCAGTGTCTTTTGGGGACCGGCATTCCCTTTTTGTGTGCCCATCCTTCCCACAATTATAGCAAAACATACTTTCTGGAGTTTGAGCTGGCCGAGGCGCCACACTGGGAGCCAGGGCGGGGGTATTACTAACTGGAAACCTTGGTGCCATCTCTGTCTGCGGTGATAAGCATTTGGAGACATCTCGTCAGTTTCTCCACTTCCATGGTCAAGGAATCGAGTTTGGAGCCGTTATCAGCAGGAGATACATGAGTGGGTACCCCACCCCATAGCAGATGCAGTCGGATATAGGTCAGGGCCTGTGATTGCAGGCGTGACCTTCATAAAGGGACTGTTTTGAATTCTCGGATCTCTCTCAACAGTTCGCCCCATTGTGGCATATCTTTTTCCCTTGTCAGAGCACTCATTGACTGCCAACCTCTGCCCCTGAACTTCACTTGATGGGTCACCCTCAGTCACTCGGGTCGTAGCTGCAGCTGTTGGTGCAGGTCCCTCCCGAGGTCGCCTTTCTCAACTCTCGAATTTCTCTCATTAACTCATCATAGGAGGTGGAGATTCCAGTCGATTTGCCAGGTGTAACTGAAGCAACAGCAGTTCTGAGAAGGGGCAGACTAAGGATCCTGTCCAGCCTGGTTCGGTCCAGTTCAATCGCTGGCAAACTACCCTTTCTGAGGCATTCTTGCAACAATTTTTCCAGCCGAGATACGTATACAGACAACAACTCCCTTGGTACTGTTGTGCATTTCTTCTCTCCACCATAGGTCCTCATCAGAATCTGGGCTCCCATACATTCTCAAGGCCTCAAGATAGGCCTGTGCAGTCGCTTCAGGATTACTGGCCCATTTAGCATGGATGGTAGCCAGGGCAGGACCTCGGAGGCTCTCACTAACCCTCTTTCGCTTTTCAGCTTCCGAGCATTGCCATTCTAGCACTTGGGGGGCAACATAGTCTATCCAGGTCTCCCAGTCATCCTCCCCTTGAGGGGTGGGGAGGTGCCAGAGAAGATCCTCAACCTTGGTAAGAGTCGTGGCTAATGGCAGGTGCAGAAATAGGAGTCTGCATTGGTTCAGCCACCATTACCGGTACTGGAGCGGGAGAGGGTGTTGGAAAGGAACACCCCAGGTGGCAAGAATAGTTTCTTCAAGTCATCCACAGTTTTCCTTCCCCCAGCAAACCATTTTAGCAAATTTCTCCTCAAATGTTTCAGATAGTGGTGGGGGCTCATTCCCCCAGGTCTTTACTGTCCTTAGTTATCACTCTCCAAGCAGTGAGGGCTCCTCTGGGGTAATGGTCTGTGGCACTTTGGAGCTATCTATGGGATCCTAAACTCTACTAGGCCAGGAAAGTGTGGGTGAGCAGATTAGCATGCCGACCCACCACCACAGGGTTTTGTAAACCTTCCACCTTGGAAAGTACTCCCTGTACAGTGTCCACATTGATACCCAGGGGGATGTCCAGGATAAGCATAGCATTTTGGGGGTCAATCTCCTCCCCAGTACACCACTCCACCAGCCGGTGCACAGCCACTTCTGTCGGGGTACCCTTTTTTTTTTTTTCTTAACAGTGGTTTGTAAATATGGCCACTAGAGGACACACAATCCCAGCAGTGAGCCTCCAAGATGTAACCCCTAGATGGCGCTATCTCAGGGCTACTACCCTGCCTGATTTGCCACTAACAGGTTGAGGGGCCTGGATCCAATGGCGGGTGCCTCCACCCAGAGGTCAGGGTTGCAATAGTTAAACTTACTTGGTCACAGCCTCTGGGACACTGCAACCCCTTTCTTCCCACTAGTGGCCACACAGTATATCAGAATTACCTTCACAGTATACACTTACCCCCAGGACTGGTTCAGGCACTGGGACCCCCTGAAAAATAAGATACAGTGCAACAATCACAGTACAATATTTTAACATAGACAAATACCTCAGGCAGTATAACTTTGCTGAAACAAGCAGCTCTGGTTTATTTAGGGGGATATAACAAGGACAGGGGGAAATCAGGTTAATTAGCTTATCACTTTACTCATCTACCTATGGCTCTGTGCACAGGCCTATCCCTACCAGTTACTGTCCCTGGGTACCCAAGCCCTAGTGGCTAGTCTAAACTGTGGCAGCTGGTAGGGGCCCTTTCACACCGAGAAAAGAAAAATTAGTTTAAACAGTCAGCAGTACAGTGATTCCATTTGGATTTAATGTGGCAATTCAACGAGGGCGACCCTGAATTAGTACTCACGACCTCCAAACAAGATAGGGTCCTTCAGTGTCAGCAGGGCTACTCTTGAGCTCCACAAGACTCCTCACACATTTATATAGCAACAGGCAGGCTGCTTCTCTATCCGATCTCAATTACTGCACAATACCCGGGAGAACACACAGCAGATTCAAGTCCTGACAGACCGAGTGAATTCAGCAATTTCTCCAGTCTTCTACAGGGTGAGCCTGATTTCTACTCTTCAGATATCCTTTGATTCTCTTCACAGGATGGATTCAGTCCTAACAAGCAGTTACACAAGCTGCAGACCGAACTCAGGGCCTTACACACGTTTCCGACTAAAACTGCACACCAAAAGCACAGGCTCCTTCCTTCTTCACTGCCAGAGCTCAACTGAAACTCCAGCAGACAAAACCAGGCACTTCCTTTGAGTTCCTCCCAGTTCTTGGCTGGATTGGCTGTCACTCACAATAGACTGCCCTTGTTGGTCCAAAAGGGCCAAGTCTAAACTACATCTCCCAGAGTCACTGCCCATACAATCCTCTTGTGGCTTGGCTCAGATTACGAATCAAGTTCTGATTCGTCCAAGGCACCATTTTAGAGCCACCTTATCCCACAATGATTGGTCCAGTTCAGCAGTTCAAAACTAGAATGGGGAACTAGGCAAAACACAGTTCTAACTGCAAAAAGCAGGTTAGACAAACTATTTCATTATTACTCTAAATGATTTCTGGCAAACAGTTACATCTTTCAGATAGGTTCCTTTGCACTCCTAGTGACTGCAAAAGGAGTGAATTGGCAGCAGTTCGAGTGGTACTCAAGCAGAGAAGCACACAGTCCCCCCATACAAACTAATTATGTCTGCAAGCAGACAGCTCTTAAAGAGACAGTACCAGAGGCTCTAAAAACACTCACTGATAAATGGCTTAAACACCAAACACCATTCAGGCTTGGAGCATTCAAGCAAGCTCCTGGAAGTCTTTTGGGAACCCCCATTTGCAGGGGGGTTACATAAGTATCTCAGTGGAATCAACAATGTCCAAGAGGGTAGCATCTTTCAGAAAAAGAAATGTGCAAGAATAAGGTGACAGAATTTGAAGAAATAGGGGGATGGTTCAGGGGCAATGTGACTAAGTATTTTTTCACAGAGAGGGTGGTGGATGCATGGAGCAGCCTTCCTGAGGAAGCTGTGGGGTCTAAAACTGTGGGGGAATTCAAGAATACATGAGACAGACATAAGGCAATTTTTGTGGGGGGTAGGAAGAAATAGGCTGTTGGTTAAATAAGACCTGCAGCTTATCCTGTAGGCAGGGAAATGGGCAGACTAGGTGGGCAAGCGGTCCTTATCTGCCGTCAGAGTCTATGTTTCTATGTTTCTAAGTCATGAGCGTGCATAGGAACGGCGCAACGCACACCTGTAATGCAATTATTTTAGGGATTATTTACACCAGATTTTCAACATAGACATTTTGGGACCACGCTCACAAACAGTGGCACTGTGATTTTTTTAATCTGTCCCAAACATTGATTTCACACAGTGACCATGCCCATTGTGTGCCACAGGTGTGAAAACATGTTTCAGGTAGGGTGTGAAAAATGACATCTGTACTGTTCATAAGGTGGTGTGCAAAAATGACAATGTTAAAAATCTGGAGTAAAAATATAGAAAAAAATGGCGAAGTTACAGCGTGCGTAGAAACTGCACAATGCATGCTAGTAACACAAGCATTTTGGGGAGTTTTTTTCATCAAATTTTCAACATGAGGTTTTTGGGACCTCTCCTTATGAACACTGTCACTGTGATGTTGTTACTCTGTCCCAAACATTGATTTCGTTCAGCGACTGTGCTATTGTGCCCCAGATGTGTGAAAACACATTTTGGGCCAGACGTGAAAAATGACAGCTGTACTGATCATAAGAAGGTGTGGAAAAATGGCAATGTTGAAAATCTGGAGTGAAAATATTACAAATTTTCAAAGATACGAGCGCGTGTGAGAACTGTGCCACACACTCTTGAAACACAGTCATTTTTTGGAATTTTTTTCACCAGATTTTCAACATAGACTTTTTGGGAGCCCATCTCATGAAGTGTGACACTGCCATTTCATTAATCAGTCCCAGAAGATGATTCCACACAGTGACCGTGAAATCACATTTCAGGACCGAATAACAAAATGACAGTAACTGAGTTCATGAGGTGGGGTCCCAGGATCCCCATGTTGAAAATTTGGAACCAAAACACTAAAAAATGGCCAAGATATCACCCTAAATTGACCCCCTATTTATGCAATTATATAGCTTACTGGCATTTCTTCAGTTCACAGTCAGTTTTGAAGAGTGCAGACGTGTTCCCCGGTCAACCGAATATTGTCATGCAGGGCTCCGGAGGTAAGTACGGGGTGGGAGGGGTGCTGGGAGGTGGGGTGCACAGAGGGTGGGTGCAGGTTGGGGGTTGGGACCCAATGGCAAGGGACCATTTTCTTGGTTTCAATAAAACAGACATCACAGGAAGGCTTTTTTCTTGCAGGCTTGCTGTGCGCACACTGGGGTGGGCTCCCAGTGTGCCACCTGTGTTTTTGGGGAGGGAGACTGAAGCTGAGGGGGATTGGGGCCCCTCATCAGCAAAGAAAGCATGTTTGTGGGCATGGTGCCAAGATGAATTGGGCACACCCCTCAGCAGATCATATATTCAAACAAGGGGAACATTATGCCAACGGGAATTGGGCTCCCCCTTTGGCAAATGAACTGGAGAGGGGTATGCCGACAGGGGGATTGGGCACCCCCAGTGTCAGCTTTTATGGTTATTGAGAGAGATGGATGGTGACAACTGCCACCTTGTTTACTGAAATGTTATACCAGGCAAGGCATGCCCTGCAATGACGGGTCGTGCCCTCATTGCAGCGACTAATTCATTTCAGGTTGGTGGCATGCTTTTCAATTGCTGTCATAGACAGGGTGCTGTTTAATTTCTACCACAGAGTCCAGCCCAGAAAAACAGTGGAGCCACTGTCCACAACATGACCGCACCTCCAAAACCTGCTATTCCAAGCTACCACACTATGTTGCTTGTGCAAGACAACATAACAAAAATATGAACAATGGAGTTTAATATTGTATATGCACACTAGTACAGGGTAAATTGAGTGGACAGAGAAGAGTAGGCAGAAGAGACATTATAGAAAGGGGAGAGGGTCTCAAACAGAAGAAGGGAGGTAAAGGTCAATGCTGAAAACATTTGCAGGTCTCAATGATGAATCATGCCAGCAAGGACTTAAAGGTGGCCAGCTTGACAGAGAATGCTATTTTTAGAGTCTTTTGGATGCTGTTCCAGAGAACAGGAAGGGCATAGCTTATGGAAGCCTCAGCAAGGCATATTCTGGTGACATAGGAGAGGCTCCTGAAAGGTTAGTTCCTCACGGTACAGGCAGGTGGGCAGTCCAAAGTAAATTGGGGCAGACTGTGAATTATTACTCAGTACATCCAGGTGATTACATTATTCTGTCATCTAGGTTTAAGGGATAGCCATCCAAGTTCTGAATATAAAGAGCAGTGATGAGTGGAGGATGGGGAACTGATAATGAATCTTAATGCATGGTTGTAGAGAGTGTCAAGCTTAGCTAAGGTGGTACTAGGGCTTTGTCCATAGACGAAGGCCACATTATTATTTATTTATTTATTGAAGTCTTGGAATTACAACCCTTTGAGTCAAAAACACTTTTTTCCAAAGGCTTCACATCAGATTTACAAACAGATAGGATACAAAAAAATTACAGGAGATTAATACAGTATTTTTTTATTTGTATTTTTTTTTGGTTTTTAAGTCTTTGGTAACTGGCTAAGGCCCACTAGGCACAAGTGCCTGTTTTCAGGGGTGAACAGGGAGCACTGGGCAGTTAAGCGACTTTTTTTTTTATTTATTTAGTTGTTTAACCAGGTATAGCACACTAAGCTGAAAGCTTTTTTTACAGGAGCGACCTGGGTGCACAAGGAGGTTAAGTGACTTGCTCAGGGTCACACAGTATGCAAGTGGAAGCTGTGGGATTCAAACCCAGGTCTGGTCTGCTGGATGTCACCAAATTTGCAGCTCAGAGCCTTAGACCACTGCGCTATACTGCCTCCTACTGACTTACTCAGAGTCACACAGTACGCAAGTGGAGGTTGTGAGAATCAAACTCAGGTCTGGTCTGCTGGATGTATCAAGCTCATTCACACCTCATTCCTCTAACCTCTAGGCTATACTGCCAGCCCAAGTACATAATACATACTGTAGGATACGATTATACTAGTAATACAGTACATTATACATACATGCATTGTAAATGAGGATGGAGTGCAATGCAAAGAAACAAACATGGTGAGTAGATTTAAAACAGACAATATGTGAAACATTACAGGAAATTAATCAGTACATAATACATAGGATACGAGGGATCCATGATGCCACATCGACAATTTCTTGTCGACGTGATGTTTCCCTGACACCACTACATTGACTACAGTTGTGGTCTGCATGGTGCAGCCGGGATAACAGTTCTTGTTTTGTGGGGAGCTGCACCCCCGCACCCCCATGAAGGGGACTGTGCCACCTGCACCCCCCTACTTAGGATTCTCAACTCCGAGATGGAGCTGATTTGGGTATGGGGTGCAGGACCTTGGAAAAGAGTGCCGGAGTTCCAGGCAGATGTCAAAGAGACATGGCGATGTTGTCAGTATTGATCATGTCGCTGTAAAGTTGTTGCTGTAGCAATGGTATACCAGATAAGAGCATACAAGTAATGTAGTGCATTATACATAAGTGCATCATAACAGAAGGTGAGGTACATGACAAAGAAACAAACACGGTGCAGAGAGTGCTAACTAACTGAGTAAACAGCTAGGAAATTAAAGAAAAGAAAGGGAGACCAGAAGGAAGTTGTTTCAAGAGAATTGTGACAGCTGGGGGGTGGGCAGAAATGTTGAATAGAGGGGTGTAAGGTGAAGAAAAGGAGTAACAGGAAAGAGTGCAGGTAAAGGATGAGTAACGGGCAGGAGGGGAACAGAGTGGGGAGGGAGAAATTAGACCAAGATAAGATGGGGAGGAATGGGGAAATAGAGGGACAAGCCATGAGCACTCCCAGATTGACCAGTAAAGGCTAGGAGCAGTCACAACTATTCACAGAAAGTAGGTGCTGGCAAAGTTTAGTTTTAAAGGGGCCCAATTTAACTGTAGAGGAACCCAGAGGAGGCAAGCCATTGAGCGTGGCAGGGGACCTGTGGAAGAATGCTCGCTGCCATAAGGATGTCTTACAGAAAGAGACTAGGTAGAGGGTCTTTTCAGAGCTCCTAGTAGAACAAGGGGTAGAGGTCAGAGCAGGGGAGATGAGTTTCTGGACTGAAGAAGTGGAGAGTGAGGTGGTAAGCTTCTTGGCCAACAGGCAGGTATGATATTCTATCCTACCCTTAATGTTAAGCCAGTTTACATGACTGTAAAAATCACAGGTATGGGTTAGTTTTGGTGCTCCTGTTATAAGGCAACATGCTTTATTGAGGGAGAGCATTATTCTTTTAAGAGCAGTGTCAGATGCTGATCCATAGATTACTATACCACAATCCACTAGGGATTGAACGGAACTAGTGACAGCCAGGCGGAGGGTGTCATTTGTCAGGCAGCTCCCATTCCTGTAGAGGAGGCTGGTTCTGATATTTACTGCTTTGCAAAACAGATTAATATGTTCTTGGTAGGAGAAGGGGGAATATAAGGTGATGCTGAGGTATTTAAAACTCCTAACCTGCTTAAGTGATGAGAGTTGACTATTTTGGATGTTTAGTGATACTTCTTTATGTTTATTCTGGTGGTTTGCAAACAGCATTACTTTGGTCTTTTCATAATTGATGATACGTTTATGAAAGGAGAACCAGGACTCAATTTGTGTAAAGCAATTTAATTTATCACATAATCGAGGAGTAGAAGAAAGGTAGATTGGACCAGACAAGTTTTTGCTTCATGTGTGAGTAGATGCCTGATGCGGAAGAACAGACCAAACCTTTGCTTTAATTTTTTCACTAGTTTTTCTATGTGGACAATGTTGGACAACATATGGTGGACCCAGAAACCCAGGTATTTGAATTTAGTTATGAATTCCAAGTTTCCCCAAGAAGGGTGGTAATTTGAGGTCTAAGGCAGTGGCCAGATGTTTTCGCCAGAGGTGAAAGAAGCATTGACTTGTTCTTTTTGACGTTTAGCAAAAACTTTCAATGAAGGAGATTTTGTTGCAGATGGTTGACGGTTGAGGTTTTGTAAGTCACTGTAAGCAAGCTCTGGGATAGGCCTGTCAATATGAAGAACAGTATCATCTGCAAAAAGATGGATATTGGCAGACTTTATACCGGAATTGATGTTATTGATATAGATTGTAAATAGAAAAGTGCCTAAAATAGACCCTCGGAGCACACCTCTCGTGAAAGTTTTTTGTGGAGAGAGGTCCCCATCTGCTTTATTCTGCTGTTCATGGACAGTTAGATAGCTAGAGAACCAGTTCAGCGCTTGGCATCCAGACCAATGTTTTGCAAAGAAAGCAGGAGCAGGTCATAATCCACAGTGTCAAAGGCCTTGCTAAGGTGAAGAAATAGGGCACAGACATGTTTTTATCATCCAGTGACTTTAACCAGTTATTGGAGACCTTAGCAAGGGCTGAAACCATACCATGTCATGGACTGCACTGGGTCCAGAAGGTTGAAAGCTTCCAAATGCTGTCTAAGCTGGGAGCTGACAATTTTTTTCAAGTAATTTGGATAGTATCGGAAGGAGGGATATGGGTCAGTAGTTGTTTAAATCAAACAGATTGCCAGACTTAAAAAGAGAAGCAACATGAGCTATATTCCAAACCAGCAGGAGAAGGCCCTGTGTAAGGGACATATTGAAAAGGTGTGTGATGGGGGGGTGACAACACGTGATAGCCTATTTTTAGATAATAAGGATCAATAAGGTCAGCACCTGTGCTCTTCCTGGTGTCGAGTCACAGGAGAAGATACTCCAGTTGTTTTATTGTGACCATGCAGAAGGAAAAAGGAGCGTCGTAGGAAGGAGCAGTGAGGGAAATACCAGACAGGTCCTGGGCAGCAAGTTGAGCATGGGAGGAGTCAAATGATAGCCAAGCAGTAGCAAAATGGTTGTTGAAGAGGTATAAGATTGTTTGCTTGTTGCTGGTGAAGAAGTCACCAGTAGAGATTTTTGCAGGGAGTGAGTGAGCCGGATAGTGTCCCTCTACCTCTTTTAAAGTCCTCCAAACTTTTGTAGAACAATTAGAGTAAGTTTAGTGAATTGGTTCCTTAGAGTTCTAAAGGTGGACCAGTCTGCTGGGAGTTTGTTTTTCTGTGCTTTTTTCCATAGTGTATCCCTATGGTTCAGCATGGTTTTCAAGTAAGCAGTAAACCAAGGGCAATATTTTTTCCTGATGCGTATTTTAACCAGTGGATGATGTCATTTCAAGACTCCAAGAACTATGTTCTGAAATTGCTCATGATCCTGAACCAAAGAGGTGGCCAAGTAAAAGTCTTACCAATAGGAGTTTTGGAGGTCAGAAAGGAAGGCATTAGGGTTGAAGTTACAACAACTTCTTTTATAAGTATATCTAGAGGTGGATGCTTGTTTAGGGTGGCCCTCACACAAGGTATGGGGCAGTGGTCGCTCAAGTCATTGAGAAATATGCTGTGGGTGCTACAGGCCCACGATGCCAAGCTGGACCACTACCACCCCTGCGAGAACCTGCTCTTGACAAAAATGGACTATATGACACCCCAATGCCAACTGTGCCGAAGGAGCTCCAGCTTTCCACCACCTGCATCCCACCTGCTAGCCTGGGGCACCAGACACCTGCCACGGTTATCAACATTACCATTTTCATGCCCATAAAGATCACCCTGGTGAATGCTCGCCTCCTCCACTGCAAGAGCAGGAGGCGCAAGATACGCTCCACCATTTGCATAAACCTCTCAGCCAAGAAAATAATATTCATGCTTCTTCTTCTATCGGGTAATGTCCATGCCAATCCTGACCCATCACCAGTATCAAACGCAGGGGGAAACATGAGTAAAGGCCTAAAAGTAGCTGCACTGAACATCTGCAGCCTCACAGCAAAGTTTGACCTACTCCAAGCATGGATGTCTGACCACGTACCTGACATTCTGTGTCTGACAGAGACCTGGCTGTCAAGCAGGATAAAAGACAATGAAGTGATGCTTCCAGGATATCAAACATTCAGGAAAGACAGGTGTGCAAGAGAGGTGAAGGAGTCCCATTTGATGCCAGGGATTACCTATGCTGTTCGGTCCTCCCTGTTACCAGGGTCGAGGATGATCATGAACTACTAGCAATAAAAGCACAGGTCAGACAGCATGGCAAATCTCTAATCTTAGCGTTGATTTATCTTCCACCCACTAAAGTCAGGGATGGCCTCCCAAAAATACTGGATAAAATTGCTACCCTTTCTCAGGGCACAGAGCTTCTCAAAACAGGTGACTTTAACATCAACTGAGAGAGCAGGGAATCCACGCCTTTCAAGGACATGGTCGCTACTTCCAATCTGACCCAACTTGTAGACAGCCCAACAAGGCGGAACCACAAAACAGGAAGAGACACCCTCCTCGATTGGCTCCTCTCGAGTTACGCTTCACGGATCTCTGAACTTAAGGTCCTGCCTGACACCTTAAGTGACCATTCCCCAGTCACTTTCACATGGTCAAACAAATTGAGCAAGCCACCGCCTATAATAATTAATAGTAGGGTCTTGGGGAAGGGCAAAGCGTGGGTCCCTCTCCTCTGCCCTCTCCCAGTATGACTGGTCCCCCATCGATCATGCGCCTAATATTGACCAGGCCCTAAGTTTCTTTATATTGGGCTTCAATAAGATTTGCGATATCTTTGCACCGCTGAGGAAAAGAAAAATTCGGGGTCAAGTTAATGGTTGGATCACAGGGGATCTCCTCGCCCAGATGAAGGAAAGGGACAACTCTGGAAAAAGCCAGGTCCTCTCACAGCAAACACAACTTCCAGTGCTACAGAGCTGCAAGAAACCACTGCACCAACCTTATCCACCAAGCAAAGGCCAACTTCCACAAGGAGCAGCTTAAAACTTGGGGCAATGGGAAGAATTTTTGGGATAACATCCAAAACCTTCTTGGGAAGGATGAGAAGAAGATCCCCCACTCGCTCAACATTGACAACATCACGATTACTGACCCTCAGCACATCGCGGATTCTTTCAACACAGCATTTACTGACCTGACTGGAGTGCTACCCCCTGACTACCTGCACTCTGCTGGGGAACAAACCAACTGCACACCTGAAGAGGGCTCAATCCCTGTCTCCTACTTCAAAAAAGTGTCAGTGAAGGAGGCTTACAAATACATAAAAAAAATACTAGGCAAGACCAGAATGGGGAGTGATGGAATCGATATGAAACTCCTATCCCTAACACTGGATGTCATCATCGTGCCAGTTACAAAACTATTTAACAAATCACTGGCTCTTGCACAGTTCCCCGGGATCTGGAAACAGGCTCTCGTGACGCCGGTGCACAAGAATGGTGATATGACATGCACCACCAATTACAGGCCGATATCCATCCTCTCTCCCTTATCTAAAGCCCTGAAAAGATTGTGGCCACCCAACTCACAGATTACCTCAACAAATACAACCTGTTATGTCCAAACCAACATGGCTTCAGGCAGAATCACAGTACCTCCACAGCTTTGCTGGACTACACTGACTACTTGCACAAGGCACTAGATGAAGGAAAGCTGGTGGGTGGGGTCAGTCTTCATAGACCTCACCAAAGCCTTCAACACTGTCAATCACTCTCTCCTCCTGACTCAACTACAGAACCTGGGGGTTGCAACCAATGCTGTCTGCTGGTTCAAGGACCACCTAACACACAGAAGCCAACGTGTAAAAATTGGGCACACAGTATCTAGCTCCAACGAGGTATCTTTAGGGGTCCCACAGGGGTCAATACTGGGGCCCTTACTATTCAGCCTCTTCCTAAATAATCTTCCTGAACCTGTGACACTAAACTGATACTTTATGCAGATGACGCTGTGCTTCTCACCAGCAGTTCATCAATAGTTGCCCTCCACTCCCAGCTGCAGGCGTCCTTCTACAAGCTGGAAGACTGGTTCTGTAGCCATAAACTTCTATTAAACTACAAAAAAACCAAGGTGATGCTCACAGCCAGCACACAGCACAAAAAGAAGCTCCCTCCCCTCACCATCTCCAATAAAGTCAGTGAGCTGCTGGAACAAGTTCAGGCCTTCAAGGACCTGGGGGTCACTGTTGATGACTGCCTCACCTTCACCCAACACATCAACACAGTGGTAAAAGCAGTGAACACCAAGCTGGGTGTACTATATAGGCATAAAAAGTATCTCACTCCAGAGGCCCTCCATCTCTCAGTCTCCAGCTCCATCCTTTCTACCATCGACTATGGATTGGTGGTCTATGGTGCAACAACAGACACTGTACTAAAAAGGATTCACATTGCCTTCAACAAGGCATGTAGGCTCACAATGGCTGCAGATCGAACTACCCACACCTGCTCCTTATATGAGGAGACCAATTGTCTGCCACTAAAGAACAGGATTATATTCCAAACATGTCTCCTTAGAAAAAAGGCACTAATGGGTAAAACCATCCCATGCATTTCTAGCATCCTAACACCAAGTGCTACCAGCTATACCACCAGAGGCAGGATGAGGGGGGCCCTATCAACACCTTTCTGTCGAACTGTGCAGGGACAGCGTGCTTTCAGCTTTAGGGCGCCCCAATGGCTCAATGAAATCCCAGTGCACATTCTAAACCCCAATGCATCTCGTAATTCAAAATGGCCTAAGGCAACACCTTCTTACTAGGACAGTTTGTGACTGCCACCAGGACTCTAACACCCATAATGCCCACTCACCCACACTCTCCTTCCCCTTCCTTTTACACCCACTCTTCCCTATTTCCCTATCCCTCTGTCTTCCTCTCCCCCCTGTGCCTTTTCTCCCACTGGATCAACCTTAAAACCAACATACTACCACTATCTCCCCAACCTCCTAGACAAAGCCACTTCTTCTGGCTGCCCACTCCCCCCCTGTCTCCCCTCCCCCTCACCTTGACTCCTCCTTGAACTCTCACACTAGGTGTCACACCTGTTTATCTCCTTCGCTACATATAAACCCTGTCCTTTACCCTAGTTGAATGCTCTTGACACTGTACTATCACCATTGGTACTATGAATGACATTGTATCCTTACTGTATACTAGCTACCTACTATTCAAGTATTGTATGTAAACTGTTTGTTATTGCTGTCATTGTCACTGTTTGATGTGGAACCTCTGTAAAAGAGCTCGAGCTCAAAGGTATGATCTGAATCCCCAAATAAAGAAAATAAAGAAAAATAAAAAAATCAGATCTAGTCAGGTGCTATGAGCTGTTTTTTTAGTGTTAGGACTGATGGATTCTGCAATAATTTGTGCTAGACAGAGGGTGTCATAAAGGTATTTTAGCGGTGTGGAACTTTGGGAGAACCAGTCAAGATTAAAGTCTCCCAGGATAAAGACCTCCAAGGATAGCTTATCCAAGATGTATGTCAGATGATGTAAAACCTTAAGCCCCACTGAAGGAGGCCTGTAGCAACCAATAATAGTGAGGGATGTTGAAGGAGGAAGTAGTACTTTTACTGTCAGGCAGTCAAACTCCTTTGGTACAAAAAGTGGAATCAACTACAGAGGCAAAATATTTGTCATGAATATAGATTACAACCCCTTCCCCTCTAGTCTGCCTGTCAACTCTAAAGACATTCTATGATGGGATGTTGATTTAACGGTCTGGGGTAGATGGCCTAAGTCACGTCCCAGACACCACTAGAACGTCTGGTGAGGTGTGACAGATCAGGTCTGTAGGGAGTCCAGCTTCCTTAATAAGCTACATGCATTTAGATGGAGTAGCATCAATCCTTTCAGATGAGCCAGTTCAGAAGGTGCAGAGATGGGGGAGATAGGCCCTGGGTTCAACTTAACATTACCAGAGCAGAGAAGTAGCAGGATTTTCTTAAGGGCATTTAATAACAGTTTAAAGAGCCTGACTCTACTCCTTTTATGGTAGAGGGAGGTGGGATTGTTGGTGTGCACTGAATGCCAGTTAAAAGGGCCCATGGATGCATAAAATAATACCCTGGCTGAGAGGCGAATGTGGAGCTCAATGTAGGAGAAAACCATAAGACGTGCATTGTGCCTATAGCCATTGGATGACGAGCCAAATGGAGAGTATGGGTGAGGTTGGAATTAAATCAGATGGAATGGTCTGTTCAGATAAAAGCAGACAGGCTTTACTGAGGCCAATGTTTTTAAGCGTGGTGCAGGGGTCAAGGGAGATGGGGAACAAACCAAGCAAACAGCAGAGACAAAACGTAACAGATTGCATATTGGCTTAAGAGCACTCACTGATATAAAGGAGGTAATGATGCTCTTGACAGTCTAGAATGTGATCACAAATGAGAAAATCTCCTCCAGGCCTTCAAGCTAAATAGATCAGCCAATAAGGAGTAGACATTACCAGTGGGAGGGGAAACAAATGCCGTTTAAAAAGTGCTAGGAGGGGTGGGTGGGAGAAAATTCAAGTAGCTATTGAACTTAGAGGACAAGCTAAAAATTGCATATATAGGCTGAGAGAAGCCAGCTTGAATGTTGTACAATCAGGGGTAGACCTGTAAAACTGTCTGCCAATAGCTAGCCAGGAGAAGACAAAGAGACCAATCAGCACTCTGGAATGAGTCCTGAAGCTGGCTTAAGGAGCACATCTGGAGTGGAGAGCTTGCCGTTGGGCAGGAGAGGTGGTGCGGTCAGCTACCTTCTCAGCCATGGCTGCCGGGGTTCAGAGAAGCACCCCATCAGGGGCAAGATCAACACCTGGAGAAAAAAAGGAGGTTGAGGTTAAAATGGTGCAACAGGAACAAAAGACTAAATTGGGGGGCATGGAGGTCAAACAGGGACAATAGAAATAAAATAGATTGAGTGGGAGATAGCAGGGGAAAGCTGTTTGGGGGTCATTGAGCCTGATGCCAATGATTTAGCCAACAGGTATGAGTAGAAAGCAGAGGAGAGGGGGTTGGGGGACAGAGTTGAGGAGGTGGGACAATTATCAAGATATCAAAAGTTGAGCAGGAGTGGGTAAGAGTTGTAGGAGGCTGTTGTACAGAATAACAGGTAGGGAGAACAGTAGAAAAGAAAGTCACAGTTCAAAAACACATTGCTTACATGCTAACCCTAATACACTTACCAGATAAATCAACTGTAAAGACAATTTTCAAAGTCCCGATGCAATAAATGTTCAGATCCTACATTTGAAATAGAATAAAAGAATTGCAACAGTCCCCAGCAATTCCCCTAATGGAAATTCAAGTAGCTATTGAACTCAGAGAGCAGTAAAATTAGTAACAGAGCCCTGGTGTGAGCCACAAATGGCATATCTAGGCCAAGAGAAGCCATTTTGAATGCTGTCCAATGAGGGCTATAGCTGTAAAAGCATCTGCCAATAGTGGGCTAGGAGAAGACAGAGGCCAATCAGCAATCTGGAAGGAGTCCTGGAGCTGGCTAAGGAGCATACCTGGAGCGGAGACCTTGATGTCTGGCAGGAGAGGCGGCACAGTCGGCTACCTTCTCAGCCACAGCTGTAGAGGTCTAAAGAATTGCCCGATCAGGGGTAAGATCAATGCCCGGAGCAAGCAGCTTGCTATCTGGCAGGACAAGCTGCACAGTTGGCTACCTTTTTAGCCATGGCCACAGAGTTCCAGAGAAGCACCCAATCATTTGCAAAATCAGCATCTCGAGTGGAGAGCTTGCCGTCGGGCAGGAGAGGCAGTGCGGTTGGCTGCCTTCTCAGCCACAGCCGACGAGGTTCAGAGAGGCACCTGATCAGGGGTGAAATCAGAGCCTGGAGTGCAGAGCTTGCAAACTGGCAGGAGAGGTGGCACAGTTGGTTACTTTCTCAGCCATGGCCACTGAGGTCCAGATAAAGTGCTCGATCAGTGGTGAAATCAGCACCTGGAGTGAAGAACTTGCCATTAGGCAGGAGAGGTGGTGTGGTTGGCTGCCTTCTTAGCTACAGCCACCAAGGTCCAGAGAAGTGCCCAATCTGGGGTGAAAATCAGTGCCTGGATTATGGACTCACTACTTAAAGGATTGTGGAACATCCTGAAGCCAGCAGAGTACAGGATCCGAGATGGAATGGGTTCACAACGAGCAGGTCATGTCAAACACATCTAATTGATTTATTTGGCTGTGTGACTAAGGTCATGGATTTGGGGGGACCTGTGGATGCTGCCTACATGGATTTCAGTAAGGCCTTCGACAACATTCCACATGGAAGACTTGTGAACATGCTGGACAGCCTGGGAGTGGATCACAAGGTGGTAAACTGGGTTAGAAACTGGTTGAGTGATAGAAGATAGAGAGTCATGGTAAATGGTGCTCAATCTGAAGAAAGGAGGGTGACCAGTGAGGTGCCACAGAGATCATTCCTGGGCACAGTCCTGGGCCCAGTCCTGTTTAATATCTTCATAAGTGACATTGCAAAGGGGCTGGAGGAAAGGTGTGCCTCTTTATGGATAACACTAATGTCTGCACTCCAGGAGGGGTGGAAGAAAATGAGGAGGTACTTATATAAACTGGTTAAATGATCCTGAGTAACATTTTTAACAAACAAATGCAAATAACTTTAAAATAAAAAATGATAGCATGATACTGTAAGCATGACATTTGTTCAGAATAAAATATATATATATATATATATATATATATATATATATATATATGTATATGTATATACACACACACACATATGGCAAAAAAAACTCCATTTAATGCATCAATTAGGGTTGTTCCACAGCAGCAAAAGTGAGGAAATTCGGTGTTAGGGTTGCCACTCCTTGCACCAAAGCCCACCCCATCCCCACCAACAGGCATTGGGGTGTGCGTTGAGTTGATGGTCTAACTCTCACCCCATCCCATGCATAGACAAGCTGAGGTGGTGCAGCATAGGAGAATGGGGTGAAGTTAGACTGATAACTCACGCACCCCGATGCCTGTTGGTGGGGAATGAGCTTCTGCAAGGAGTGGCAACCCTAACACCGAATTTCCTCACTTTTGTCACTGTGGAACAACCCTAACTGATGCAATAAACTGATTTTTTTGCCATGAATTTCCCTTCTTTTTGAGAATTAGCACTATAAATAGTGAATTGAATGTGGTGGTGAAGGGCCCCGCCCTCCCACCATGTGATTTTTTTTGTCACATAGTAACGGTAATGGTAACACAAATGCAAGCGCAATTGGTAACACACATGGTGATGCAAACATAAATGGTAATGCAAATGTTAACAGAAACGCAAGCACAAAGGGTAATGCATGTGGTGGTGAGACAGGAACGGTAGAGCAAACAAAAACGTTAATGCAAGCTCATATGGAAATGCTAATGGTAATGCGCATGGTCATGGTACTGAAATAGGAAATGCAAATGCTAACAGTAACAGGAAAAATGATGCCAAATGAAATGCAAATGGAAGTGCGTATGCAAATGCAAATGGTAATGCACATGGTGACACAAAATGAAACACAAACAAAAACAGTAGTGGAAACGCAAATGTTAACAGTAATGCAAATGCCAGCGCAAATGAAAACACAAAGAGTAACGCACACGGTGGTGTACATGGGAACGGTACCACAAACGGAAATGCAAGCACATATGGAAACACAAATGGTAATGCCCACAGTCATGGTATCACAATAGGAAACACAAATGCTAACGGTAACAGCAATGATGACGCCAGAGGAAATGCAAATGGAAGCACATACACAAATGCAAATGGTAATGCACACGGTGATGCAAAACAAAAAGCAAACAGAAACAGTAATGGAAATGCAAATGGTAACTAATGAAAACGCAAACAAAAACGCAAAGGATAATGCACACGGTGGCATAGTCAGGAACGGTTATGAAAATGCAACTGGGAACGCTAACTGTGACAGTAATGAAAGCGCACACCCTTTTTTTCACCCACAGCTGCATAGAGAAACATAGTGAGTACAAAGAATGTATGCATGATAATGGGCCTTGGAGCAGAAAATGGAATACTAAATTGCTTATATCTGAGGAACCGTACGATGTAGAAAAAAAATTAAAATTTCATATAAATGATGACTTTCCTTGCTAGTTTTACACTCAGTCTCTAGTGGGGGGGCTAAGCATTTTTCTGATGAAAAGTCTGTATCTTGAAACTTTTCTAAGATACGGGCCCTGAAAGGTATGTTGGATGCCGTAATGTTAGTCTATGGGAAAAGGCATAAATTCAGAGTACCATAACTTTGCATCACTTTAATATTTTGTCACCAAACCACAAAAAGGCACATCTGTGGGATGATGGCTTTCTTCCTTCCAAATTTCAGCCCAAAAGACCAAACTGTTCTTTTGCAGCAGGGTGGCAAAGAATTCCTGTTATTTTGGCCATAGTGTCGCAAAGTAGTGTCACAAATCACGACACTTTCACAAAAAAAATCGCAAAAGTGTAGCAAGTTTGACACTACTTTGCAACACTACAGATTACAAAAATTCAAAAACGTATTTATGGGGTGTTTAACCCCCCCAAAAAAGTCATGGCTAGCATCCTCAGGGCTCGACTAGGTGAACACAAAAAGAATTGTGTCCCTAAAGGGTCCCACATTTAAATGCCAAGCATTTCTGTGACCACTAACTGAAAAAAGAATGGCTGACTCACAACACTACAAGGGTCATTTGTGACACTGTCGAACTTTTTAACTTTTCCATTGACTATAATGGGAAACTTGTTTTTGAATAACCATTGAACCGTTTAATATTTTTTCACAAAGTCTTCAAAAGGCACACTGGGGACCCAGGCTGCATGTTCCCTGAAGTTTTCAGACTGGTCGTGCAAACCATGTGACCTCTAGGTGCAAGCAAAGAATGCACAAAAAAGCATAAATGTGCTACAGGATATCGCTTTATGACTCCATAACTGCATATCCGACTGTTACGAAACGTGGCAGATCCAGATATCTATGGTACTGCTCTGCACCTACCACATTTCAGGCAAATCTGCCATACAGTGGCAAAGTTATTAAGCAGCAAAATTTCACACTTTAACCTTAAATGGTTTACTCAACCCTAACTATAGTGGCACTACTGTGCCACTACTTTATAGATATATATATATATAAAATTATAAGAAGGGTCTGAAAACTGGAGCTTTCTGATTGGCTGCAAACATTCTAACAGCCTTATGTTAATCTTTTATTTACATACATGTAGAGCTTAGCCATGTGCTGAACAAGGTTTAACACTGCTTAAAAACATTTTTTATTATAATAGCAATAAGGCAGTTTCAGGTATTATGTTAATGGTCAGTTAATCACCGTCTAGGGCATGTGGCACTCGGCTACACCTCGTGTCACAGTACACCCCTAGAAGGTGATTAACAGACCATTAACATAACCCTTTGTCATGCCTTATTGCTTAAATATTCATGTCAGAAAAACTCCATTTAATGCATCAGGTAGGGTTGTTCCACAGTGACAAAAGTGAGGAAATTCAGTGTTAGGGTTGAAAACTCTAACTGTGTGTTCCCTTCTCACCCCCAGCACCACACACACACACACACATACACATGCAAGTAGGAGAAGGACCAAGGCAACACAACCAATCACACACATCCAGTTGGAGGTGTATACCTGTGCTACTGTGGGAAGTGAAGAAATCCAACTTGAGATATAATAAATTATTTACAAAGTTGTTCTTTGAGATTAGTTCACATAAAGGTGAACCAAGCTGGCAGTAGCGAAAATGGTTTACCTCACTATGTTTTCAACATATGGTGGGCGAAAGATGTCATGGGCACTGCAATGTCAGTCTATGGCAAATTGTTCAGTTCTGGAACAGTGTAACTTTGTGATCCTTAAGTATTTTAGCAGAATAGCACGAAAAAGCACATCTGTGGGACCAGGTCTTGCCATCCTGCAAATATTAGGCCAAAGGACACAACCGTTTGCTTGCAGGATGATGGCAAAATGTGCAGTCATTAGGGGCATAATTTCACAAAATACTTTGGCAAACATAAAAGTGTCAAAGCACGATATTTTTGCATTTGTGAAAGTGATTTTCAAAAGTACTTCAAGGATTGTGCAAAATCCTGTTTTGGATCTTGCGAACCCCAAAATACCATATGTGTAGTTTGTGTTATGTGTTAGTGGCAGTGTGTGGCCCAAGATATCCAGTTGTCTGTAGTGATATGTGTTTAGCTGTGCGTGGAATGCCCGGGATGAGAGTTAGCAGTGATGACCCCATACGACAGCCTGATGGGAGCATGGGTGTGTGGTTTTGTGGTTTACATAGTTGTATGTTATTCCCGTTACCTGTTGGTGGTTGTGTGTGATTGGTTGTGTTGCCTTGGTCCTTCCCCTACTTGCATGTATGTGTGAGTGTGGTGGGGGTAGGGGGAATGCCTACTAAGGGTTTTTAACCCAAATACCAAATTTCCTTGCTTTTTTTGCTGTGGAACAACCCTAATTTATGCATTAAACTGAGTTTTTTTACATGAATTTCACTTCTTCTTGAGAAAGTGCACTATAAATAGTGAATGGAATGTGGAGGTGGGAGAGTGGGGCCCACTATGTGATTTTTTTTGTCACTGCACTGTGCAAAAACTGTATGACTGAGTGAAATGAAAATTGGGTACGCAAAATAAAATGCAAATGGTAATGGCATTGGCGACACAGAAAGAAACAGTAACGCAATCGACAATGGAAACACTACCAAAAACGCAAACGCTAAAGCTAACAGAAATGCAAATGGTAACCAACATGCAAACAGTAACACAACTGGAAATGGAAATGGTTATGGTAACACCAACAATGACACCAAACAGAACAGTAACAGAAACAGACGTGCATACGCAAGCACATATTCAAATGCAAATCGTAACATGCACAGTCATGGTAATGCAATTGGAAACGCTAACGCTTACGATAACACCAACGTCGACACCAAAGGAAACAGAAATGGAAATGCAAACTGAAGCGCATATGCAAACGCAAATGGTAATGCACACCGTGATGCAAAAGGAAACGTAAAAAAACAGTTATGGAAATGCAAATGGTATCAGTAACACAAACGCAAAGGGTAACGCCCACGGTGATGTAAATGGAAACGTAATGCAAACGGTAATGGAAACACAAGCGGAAATGCACACCCTGTTTTTGCTCAAAAGGTGCATTCAGAAGCACAGTGAATGCAGAGGATGTATCATAATAATAGGCCTTGGAGGAGAAAATTAACACTTGGAATACTAAATTGCTTATATCTCAGGATCCGTACAATGTAGAAAAAAAATTTAAATCTTATATTATCTATGACTTTCCTGGCTAGTTTTGTACTTAGCCCTCTAGCAGGAGGCTAAGCATTTTTCTGATGAAAAGCCTGTATCGCAAAGCGTTTTTGAGATATGGTCCCCTAAACTTGAGGCGGACACCGTAATGTCAGCCTATAGAAAAAAATCTTCAACTTAGGGAGTAACTTTATAACCCTCTAATGTTTTGTCACCAACCCACCAAAAGGTACATCTGTGGGATCTTGGCTTTCTTCCCTTCAAATTTCAATCCAAAAGAGCAAACCGTTCTTTTTTAGCAGAGTGGCAAAGATTTCTTATTCTTTTGGGCAAAGTGTTGCAAAGAAGTGTTGTGATTTGTGACACTTTCACAAATAAAATCACGAAATCTGTGACACTACTTTGCGACACAACTGTTTACAAAAATTTCAAAAACATATTTTTGGGTTGTTTAACCCCCCAAAAAAGACATGGCTAGCATCTTCAGGACTTGACTAGATGAACACAGCAAGCATTGTGTCCCTAGAGGGTCCAAAATTTAAATGCCAAGCATTTCTGTGACCACCAACTGAAAACAAGATGGCAGATTTGTGACACTACAGGGGTCATTGGCAACACTAAAAACTGCATTTGTGACACTGTCAACATTTTGTAAACTTTTCCCATTGACTATAATCAGGGACCCTGGCTGCATGATCCCTGAAGGTTTCGGACTGGTCGTGCAGACTGTGCAAACTGTAGGCGTGAGCAAAGAATGTGCAAAAATGGGTAATTACCACATTCTACAGGGATATGTAGCTCCACAATCGAAAATCCAACCATTATGAAAACTGGCAGATACAGGGATCTATGGGACCGCTCCATGCATGCCAAATTTCAGGCAAATCTGTCATATGGTGGAAAAGTTATTAAGCTGCCAAATTTCAGAGTTTAACCTTAAATGGGGTACGCAACCCTAACTATAGTGGCACTGCAGTGCCACTATAATATATGTGTGTGTGTATATATATATATATATATATATATATATATATATATATATATGTCTGTGTATATGTGTGTGTATATGTATCTTTTTGCTTTTTAAATGAACAAAAACAACAGAAAATTATATTTTTGTCACTTTATCAACAAACAAATACAACGAACTTTAAAACAAAAGTGATAGCATTATACTGTGAACACAAAGGTTGTTCAGCATAAAAATATCTACAAAAAGAGTGGTGTTTCATATATAGATACTGTTTAGATTTTTTTATAATCAGCAAAAAATGGCAGGTAATTCAATTGTTTTCACTTTTTTGGAGGTATGGCATTAATGCTACCTCACAACTGGAAATATGGTTGATATTTTGTGTTCTTATGACTAATTAACCAAACTGACATTTGTTTTTCAAATAACTCCCAACTTCTGCTTCCCGAATGGGGAAGGGGTGCAAAACTGTTGAACACTTAATGTTTCCATTTCTGTTTTCCCCTGCCCTGTCAATGCTGCCTTGCTATGACAGTGTGAGCCACAATTCTCATATTCCCACTTTAAGTGATCTAGGGCATGCTGCATTTCTCAAGCAGCCAAATACCAATACTTTCTTTTCTTCCTTGCATTTAATCATTGCACATGAAAACTGCCTTCACCATACTACCCAGAGCGACATCTTGCTCTGCTGCTGTTTTCCTTTTTTTGTGTCATTCAACTTTGTGCCATTTAAGTTGGAATGTTACCTCAATTTCCAGGCAAAGAAATCAGGAGTCTGGTGCTCCTCAGAGCAACCACCTGCTTACTCTCCCATATCCTTAGCATGCCTTTGGCACCTGAGTGAAAACATCAGCCCTTCCCAGTTGATTGATGGCACTTAGCTGTGACATGTAGTTCACAACCAACCTGAGGCATGCTGTAATTAAGTATTACTGCACACCTTGCTATGTGCTACTGCTTACTTACAATTTACAATGTGATCTTATGGGAATTTTATATTGCTTTTCCCAGGTAGTTGAAGGCACACTGCTGCGCCTCATGCCTCACAACCCACCGGGGCATGCAGCAATTTAGCCTTGCACACACCCTGCCATGTGGTATTGATGACTTAAAATGTATAATATAATCTTATTCACAATATATACCACACTTCCTAGGTGGTTGAAGGCACCAAGCTGCACCTCATGCCTTACAACCCACCTGGGGCATGCAGCAATTTAGCCTTTCTACACACCATGTCATGTGGTATTTATCACTTAACATTTATAATGTAATCTTATTCAAATTATATACCACACTCCCCAGGTGTTTGAAGGCACCCAGCTACACCTCATGCCTTACAGTCATAGGAATCATATGAAGGAATACGAGTTCAAGAGGCAAACCTATTTGGAACTCACCACCAAATTACAGGTGGAAATAATATTTCTAATTACCCATATGCTCATCAAATTTATTTTCAAATGTTAGCATGGTAGCACTCATTACGATATCAGATGGTAGATTATTCCATGAACTAGTTACTCTCTGGGAAAACCAAGAGTTTTATTTTCCAGTCTTGTTTGTATCTGCTTTAAGTTTGTACTTATGGGACCATGTATTGTTGCTTTTGTTTTGATTAACTAGACCAATTGTTTCAAATAACACTTCATTGTGTACTGCTTTATATGTCAGACATACGTCTCCTCTTAGATATCTGTAATTTGTTGAATAAAGACCTAGTTTTTGTAATCTTTCTGAGTAATCTAGTTCCCTGTAGTTCCTTATTTTTTTGGTAAATTTCCTTTGTATTCCTTCAATTTGTTTTTGACATACTATTTTTGGAAGGGCCCAAAAGGGGACACAATATTCCAAATTGAGTCTAATAAGACAAGTATACAATGGCATCAAGACTTCAGGTTCTCTACTTTTTATATTTCTCAGTATACATCCCATTCATTTATTACTCTTATTGATCATACATCTGGTATGTTCCTTGAATTCAAGTTTATCAGAAACTAGGATAACAAGGTCTGTTTCACATTCTGTTTCATTTAGAGCTAAATTATTGATTTTATATTGATACTGAAGATTTCTTTTTCCCAGATGCATAACCTTGCATTTGGGTATATTAAACAGCATCCCATTATTATTTGGCCAGGATACTGAAGAATTTAGTGCTGACTGTAATTGGCATACTGATTGAAAGTTGTTAATAATTCCTCCCAATTTACAGTTGTCAGCATATTTAGTAATCCATCCATAGTCTGGAGACAACATGGATGTTATAATAATATTGAATAATGTTGGACCCAGGACTGAGCCCTGTGGAACTCCACTTGTGATTGTACCAGAGGTGGATTTGAAACCTCTTATCGAAACACACTGAGTCCTATTTTTGAACCGGATATTATCTGTTTTATGATACGAGAATGTATTTGAAACTTAAATAAATGATCTACCAGTATTTTATGAGACATGGTATCAAATGCTTTAGCATAGTCCAAAACAATTATATCAACTGGTAGGCCCTTATCCAGAGATGCACTGACAGATTCAAAAAATTGCAGCTGATTGGTTAGGCATGATCTGCCAGCGATAACACCGTGCTGTGCACTATCCAAATGTCCATTGCCCTCAAGGTGCTGAGTTATATGCTTCTTAATTAGTTTTTCAAGTAGTTTGTCTAGGACAGAGGTCAGACTAATGGGTCTGTAGTTCTGGATATTATTTTTATTACCTCTCTTATATATTGGGGTTATGACAGCACTTTTCCAGTCCTCTGGAATTTTACCTTCTGATAGTGATGAATTAAATATCAGTACCAAGGGACCCGATAATTCAGATGCCACATTTTTTAGAAATACTGGTGCTATATCATCCGGTCCAGCTGCACCATATTGGTTTGAGCTATTTATAACATTAATAACATCTAATGCACCAATGATCAATGGCATATTATCTGATATTTTAACACAATGAATAGTTTCTTTGGTCTGATATACAGTAAGGAAGTATTCATTAAGTGTTTTTTCAGTCTCTATTTTTCAACTATAACCTCATTTTTCACAAGAAGTGGTCCAACTTCACTTTTCTTCCCTCTTAAACTGCCAAAATAATTAAAACATTGTTTTTTATTATCTGAAACCTGTGTTGCTAGTTGTAACTCCATCTGGAGCATGCAACAATTTATTATTGCCGCACACCCTGCTGCGTGTCATTGCTTGGTTGCAATTCACATTGTAATCCTATGGGAAACATACACTTCCCAGTTGGTTGAAGTTATTCAGCTGTGCCTCATGCCTCACAACCCAAATTAGGCATGCAGTAATTTAGCATTGTCACACACTCTGTCATGTGTTAATTATTCCTTATTTACAATTTACAATATGATCCTATGGGAATTTTTTACCGCACTTCCAAGGTGGTGTGCAAGAGTGTATGTGTATCCATGGCTATAGAAGCACTGGACCATGATGATGGATGTACTTATGTCATTTGGAAAGAGTTGTATGTTGTTTGTCTTACCTGATGATGAATGTCTATGGTTGCTTGTGCTGCCATGCCTTCTCTGGCTACTCGGGGGGGGGGGATGCAGAGTTAGTGTTGTAAACCCTAATATCGCATTTCCATACTTTTGCTGCTTCAGTAGCAACACAAACTGATGCATTAATGGAGTTTTTTGCAAAGAATATATAAGGGATATGCAACCCCTACTTGAAATATTGTTGTTATTTTTAGTTTAAGTGCCAGATGACTCAATGACATCATGAGTGGTAAATCCTTGAGTGATGTCATCAGGTCAATCAGCTTAAGAACAAAAAAAATAACAACAATTTCCAGTAGGGTGGTAGCATATTCCATTTATTCTATACCTCCAAAAAACTGAAAAAAAGTTCTGCCACTTTTTGCTGATTATAAACAAATCTAAAAGGTATCTATAAATGAAACACCACTCAAGTGGCAGATATTTTTGTGCTGAGCAACTTTTGTGCTCAAAGTACAATGCTGATGTATTTCTTTTTAAAGCTATTTGCATTTGTTTGTTGCAAAAAGTGAGAAGAACATTTTATTTTCTGCTGTTTTTGTTTGCAAATTACATAAAAAACTAAAAGGTATATATAAATGATACACCACTAATTTTTGTGGATATTTTTTTTTCTGAACAAATGTCATGCTCACAGTACCATAATATCATTTTTTGTTTAAAGTTATTTACATTGTTTGTTGAAAAAGTGACAAAACTTGAATTTTCTGCTGCTTTTTATGCTAATTAAAACAAAATAACTGAAAGGTATCTATAAATCAAACACTGCTCATTCTGTAGATTTTTTTGTTCTGAACAACTTCCATGCTCAAAGTACCATACTATAATTTTTCATTTTAGATATTCACAGTTAAATACTTTTAGTGGAGCTGCAATACTTCAGCACAGCTGGCATATCTCTCTTCAATGACATCATCAAGGCAGCCACTTTAGGATTCTCAGAGCAGGATTTTTGAATCAGAAGAGGCTGTGTTTAAAATTTTCAAATGTTATGAAACTGCATTTATCCTACTTTAATAAATGCAGTTTCAGTATAAATGTAAACAGCAGCCTCTTCTTTATTATCCTATAGAGTCATTTAAAACAAGCATTCGTCAATGCCGAATGTTAATTGCGATGGTCTATTGAGCTTGCTCATTGCCCGTGTCACTTGCTCATTCTGTTTTTCCTGGTGCTGCAGGTTGCTCTTTTGTACTGGGCTCCTGCCTCTGTCAGTATCTTTTCCTGCCCACAAAGAAATCCACAGCTGTCCCAACAGAGCTCCATTGAGCTCACTCACTCCCCCTCTCTCACTCGCTCATTCTGTTTCTCCCGGCGCCGCAGGCTGCCCTTTTGTACTGGGCTCCTGCCTGTTTTGGCACCTTTTCCTGCCCACAAAGAAATCCGCAGCAGTCATGATACAGCTCCATTGAGCTTGCTCACTCCCCCTCTTTCACTCGCTCATTCTGTTTCTCCCACCACTGTAGAACTTAGCCCCTGCATGCTCTGCTGCCTTTTTCTGCCCACAAAGAAATCCACAGCAGTCCCAACAGATCTCCACTGAGCTCACTCACTCCCCCTCCCTCACTCACTCGTTCTGTGTCTCCTGGTGCCGCAGTCTGTCTTTTTGTACTGGGCGCCTGCCTGCATTGTCACATTTTCCTGCCTACAAAGAAATCTGCAGCAGTCCTGACAGAGCTCAGTTGAGCTTGGTCACTCCCCCTGCAGTAGCTCAATTCTAGTCTGTCCCAAACACTGATTTCCGACAGCAACTGTGGTATTCTGTGCCAGAAGAATGGAAACACATTTTGGCCAGGATGTGAAAAATGACAGCTGTACTGTTCATAAGGATGTGTGAACAAATGCCAGTGTTGAAAATCTGGTGTGAAAATATTATTAATTTGCAGACTTACAAGGGTGCATGGAACCTGCACAACACACGCTTGTAACAATCATTTTATGGAGTTTCATCACAGAATTTTCAACACAGGCATTTAGGCCTCTGCTCATGAATAGTGTCAGTGTGATTTTCTTTCTGTGTCCCGAACATGGATTTCCCACAGCAACCATGCTATTGTGCGCCGGAAGAGCAAAAACACATTTTGCCCAGAATGTGAAACATGACAGCTGCACTGTTTATAAGGAGGTGTGGCAAAATGGCAATGCTGAAAATCTGGAGTGAAAATATTGAAAAGTTGATAAGGTACGAGCCTGCGTGGAAACTGCACAATGCTCATTCATAACACACTCATTTTATGGAATTTCATCACCAAATTTTCAACATAGGCATTTTAGGACCTCTGCTAATGAACATGTCACTGTCATTTTCCTAATGTGTCCCAAGCACAGATTTCCCACAGCGACTACACTATTCTGCTATGGAACTGCGAAAACACATTTTGGCCAGGATGTGAAAAATGACAGCTGTACTGTTCATAAGGAAGTGCAGAAGAATGGCAATGTTGAAAATCTGGAGTGAAAATATTATTAATTCTTGACGTTACTGTAGCGGGGTTGAGATAGTCAGGATAACAAATCAAGCAGACCCACAAATGTGGTGGATAAAAAGTGCTGGAAAGACACTTATCATTTTATTTTTGTCAGAAAACGTTGACTTCAGGAATCACAGAAATCAGGAAAATAAAGTTTGTTCAGTCATTTTCAAAGTCTCAACAAAATAATGAACAGATGCAGGGTATTAAATAATTGATTAGCAGTTTTTTTCTTGGGACTATATTAACTATACAGAAAGTATTTATATAGATTTTCTAGAAGTGCTAAGATTGTTAAACACAGTGAGGCAAGAGCTATACATTTTCACAAAGATTTAACACTTTTATGAGCAAAACGCTAATCAATTTTTAGAGTTAAATAAATCCCTGAGATGAGCAACACTCAGAATGAGCCACTGCTCTGCCCAGTAGTGCCACCAGGCTATCTCCTTGCAAATGTATATACTTCAGAGGTCTACCACCTCTGGCAGTCAGCTCCAACTGACATCCTCTCCTCTTAACTCCCTAGTGGTAATCTTTTATACATTTCTGGGGAGTGACATCATAATCAGATGCTCCTCCCTCTTTTTGACAAAATCAAAACAACATACTACAGGTTCCCTTTTTTACGATACATTTTCATTCCTAATCATCAGGTGTATAAGTGTATAACAGTATTTGTACTAAATAATCCCATAATCTTACTTTGATGTCCTAAAACAATGTTCATAGAGTTGGTCCCAATAAGGCTAAGCCCTTCCCTTGATAGTGACATCACTCATTACAACTTCTATAAAAGCAGACAGACTGTGGGCTGCCAACCCTATAGAACACCCATGCAGCCCAACAGGTAAGACAAACAAGAATATATCGCTCACTTTAAATTTACTTCTTTGCCAAAGGGCATACCATGCAATATTTAGGGACTCCCTGGTCTCATTTTATTTTATTCAGGTTCTCTCCCTTCTCTGCAACTATTAATTTGAAAAGTAAAACTCTTTTCTTTTGGCTCATTAGAGGCATGAACCGAGCTGCAAATGAAAATCTTTTCTTAAGGTTTTCTATGTCCTTGGGTGGGGGGATTTCAAAAACTGCAGAACTCCTGCCTGAACCAAACAATAGTTTCCCCCTTCTACTAAAATAAAGTACAGCAGATTGGTAATTCCTTCTTCTATTAACTAAACCAATGCTCCCAAAAATGCAGAACAAGGTAACGAAATGAAAAGGGAAAGGGAACACTAATAATTTTGCTTGTTCATTATATTTCTGTATAACAGGCTATCTGCTCAACCAAATCTAACAGATAACGCTAGAAAAACTAAGGACCTAACCGGCTATTTTAAAAGGGTCCTGCAAAGCTGTGAAACAGACAAACCTTAAAACATATTGTGTCTGCCCCACTGGGCACTTAAGGTACTTCCACTTTTATGGAAGCAATACCCCTTTTATATATCCATGTGTATATATTATATGTTTCTACATTTCACATAAACGCCTTCACTATTCAGCATCTGGTACTTTATACCTAAGCACTTTATCTCTTGGGGTGGGGTTACTTGGAAGAATAGTAGGGCCTGTACTCATCACAGGGAGCACCCTGTGACATTCCTCCCCACCTAAGAGGGCCACCATTTTACTGGTAGTCTGAAAATCCATACCTTTTTCAATATAGGGAAAGGTGGAGCTCTGGCCCACCCTCACCTTACAGCTCCACCCCAGGGTCCCTTATGCCTGTTAAACATAACATTAGCTATCATTCCAAGCAGTTGCGATACAACATGCTATACATAACTTTTCCCTGGGGTAACATATTACTGAGTTATGTGCCTACAAAAAAAATAATATGCCTATAACACTGGCAACCAGTACTGTCTGGGTAATAACTCTCAGCCTTTTCTGACATGATACCCAGCACATATTCCAATGTGTGCACATTCCGCTATTATCACTATGGTTAACCTTTGTAATATTGTTAACCTTAATACTCTTGGACCACTGAGAAGGAAAAACAGATCAGCAGTACAAGAAAAGATCAATAGATAATAAGAAATTGTTTGTAGGTGGCCTGCCTATCAAACTAGAAAAATGAAAATAGATAAGAACAGGATAGCAAGACTGTCATGACAGAAGTTTCTAGAAGATCTTTAGAAGAAATGGTCCATACCAGTCAGGCAGCATAGCTCCACCTTCCTTTCCCTGGAAGGGGAAGGAGTTAGGCCATTTTTGCTTCAGGGTATACACCCAGTAGTGACCGTTACCTTAACCATTAAACATACTATATATTGCAATATTTTAGTCTTCCACCATTACCTGGAACTCCCAAAATCTATTTCCAGGCAAGTACAGTCCCCAACAGGTACATCTGTGAAATACCCAGCCTATTCTCTTACAGTCAACCTTTGGTGTTATGTACTACTCAACATGGTCTAAAATCTCAATCAGTAATGTACCAGTCTACCACTTCCCTTTGAGTGGCCTACGTGGGAGTCTTCCTCACTTCCAAGAGTGCCACTTCATGGTGGTCCCTTCCCTTTGGTACCTTTCTGTATAGAACCTATGTTAGTATTTCTGCTAACCTGACACCTTCTATTCCCAGCAGTAGCAGGAACCTCTGTCTGGTTGCACTCATGGCAATTCTTTAGATAAACTGCTACTTGCTTATACATACCTGGCCAATAATAGAATGAAGTGAGTCTAGCCAACACCCCACCATGGCTCAGGTGCCAACAGGGACTGAACTGTGCAGCTTCTATTACATGTCGCCTATAGGCCACAAGCACCACAACCTGTGCATCTATACTTTTTGTGCAGGGGTTGGGACACATGTGGTAAAGGACACCCTCCTTCTGTTCATACCACCACCCTGGCTTTGACTCCACATTACCATTAACATGGCAGCCTTCTTTCTCTATAATGTTTTGCTTTATCATGGCTACCTCTGGATCCTTAGCCTGCAATTTACCCCAGTCAGTATTATACATGCTATTAAACATTTCATGGGTACTAGAACAAGACAGTGTACCTTCAGCCTCAATGGCTTCTTCAGTCTTGCTTGTAGACTTCTCCCCCAGTTTACAATGTCCAAATATACTCTTACCTGGGGTCTCACTGACTTCATCACCATCTTCCACCAAGTAACAGCCTGGAAATATTGGTAACTCTGGAAGTAATAAATCCCCAACATGCCACGATAAATCCAACAGAGGATCCACCTCCTCCAGTACCCTCGAGTCCTGGTCCTCCATCGCTTTCACCACATCTTCTTTAGCATCTTGCAGTCTGGCCTCCTCCATTAATACCCTGCAGCGGTACTCTGCCTCACTCCTGTGTTGGTCAGGTTTGTATAAAAGTTTATCTAAAGAATTGCCATAAGTGCAACCATGATGTACTCATCACAGGGAGCACCCTGTGACAGTTACGAGTGTGCGTGGAAGCTGCGCAATGCACTCTTGTAACACAGTCATTTTATGGAGTATCATCACCAAATTTTCAACATAGGCATTTTAGGACCTCTGCTCATGAGCAGTTCCACTGTAATTTTCTTAATCTGTCCCGAACACTAATTTCCCACACCAACCGAGCTATTCTGTGCCAGAAGTGCGAAAAAACATTTCAGCCAGGATGACAGCTGTACTGTTCACAAGGAGGTCTGAAAAAATGCCAGTGTTGTAAATCTGGTGTGAAAATATTGCAAATTCACAAAGTTACAAGCATGTGTAGCAACTGTGCAATGCACGCTTGTAAAATAGTCATTTTTTTGATTTTTTTCCACGAAATTTGCAACATAGGCTTTTGGAGAGCCCTCCTCATGAACACTGGCACTGCCATTTCATTAATCAGTCCCGAAAGGGGATTCCACACAATGACCATGAAATCACCTTTTGGGGCCGAATAATGCCATGACAGTGCCAGAATTCATAGGGAGGGGTTGTAAAAACCCAGTGTTGAAAATTTGGTGCCAAAATTCCAAAAGAATGCCTGAGATATGCATCAAAGTTGAAAAAAAACTATTTATTCCATTATACAGCTTACCGGCATTTCCTCAGTTCGCGGTCGGCTTTGAAGAGTGCAGATGTGTTCTAGGTCCACCAAAGATTATCACGCCAGACTCCAGAGGTAAGTATGGGGTGAGGGGGGTGTAGGGAGGCAGGGTGCACAGTGGGTGGGCACAGGTTGTGGGAGGGGGGCAGGGAGACCCCCAAGTGAGAACCCTGAGGGACTGTTTCTTTTTTACAGGTTAAAAAAAAAAGACATCGCAAGACCGTTTTTGATTAAAGAGGGGCATGTGGCATGCTGGGGTGGGCTCTCAGTGGGCCAATGGAGTCTTTTTGGGGCATAGCTGAAGCTGACAGGATTTGAGCACCCCACCGGCACACAACAAAGGGATTACATTATGCCGATAGGGATTTGGCACACCAGTCGGCACACAACAAAAGGGGGGTGACATTATGCCGATGGGGATTGGGCACTCCATTGGCAGACAACAAAATGGAGGGGGGTTACACAATACCTATGGCTAGTGGACTCCCCCCCCATCGGCAACATAAAGTTTGGGCCACTGAACCCGACGGGGATTGAGGCCCTATTGGCAAACAAACATGGTGGGGGGGCATATGCTGCGAGGAGGATTAGACACCCCCTCGGTGGGGGAGTTTAACATTGTTTGTGAACACGGCAGCAAGAGGCCGCTATGTTCACAAACAATATCAGTGTTTCAAGGTTCTGTCTTGCAATGACGGGTCGCTCCCTCATTGCAGTGAGTGGGTGACACTGCAATGGCGAGGTGGCCCCTGATTGCAGCGGCTAAATTTTTACAAGGTTGCGGCACACTGGTTGAACTAGTGTCAGCAGCAGCGTGCCACAGCATTGGGGGAAGTGGGCGAAGCCTTTAAAGGCTGTATGGGTATTGGGCACAACAGTGCCATGCCTCCACAACCTGCTTCTGGAGAAAGCTGCCGAAATATGTTTCTTGCACATGTGCGCAATCAACATAAAAATGTGTAAAAAGATGGTTTAGTTGTACTTTAACAGAAACTTTTCACTTTGCACTCTTAACAAGAGGGGGAGAGGGAAACATTTTTTTTTGTGGTCTGATTCTCCCTCTCTCTTAAGTCAGGACCCATCTGCCTGCCACCCCCTTGCCCAGGCTTACTTCCCTGGGTGAGGCTGCTGAGAGGGCTTCCCACTTCCAAATGAACACCATGGGCAATCCCCAGATTACCCCAAGGGTCAGGGTCATGAGAGCGGGACCCCCCCGGCAGGCGTTGGAGTCAGAGGATGCCAGAGCAGAGAGAGCCATCATGCTGGGGAACCAACATTTTTTTGTTTGCTTCCCTGGGGGCAGGATGTGCAGTGATGTCCAGCATCTGTCCCACCCCCTAACGTACTGGCGCCAGTCACTGTGGTGCCCCGGCCTCTACCAATGGTCCGTCAAATGCGGGACATTCTTCCCCTCTTCTCCCCTGGAGAAGGAGAGTAGTTCCCAGGATGCTTGATCCTTCTCCCCCAACCAGCCCTCCAACTCCCTGAGTCCGTTCCTGCACCCAGGTTATCAGCATCACAGGTGGAATTCTTTCTGCTGTGCCAGTGGGCTAGCAGGGGCGAGAGAAACTTAAAACAGCTTAATTAAATGGAAAAAGGATACTAGGATGAACCAACTAAGTACAGGACAAAAGTAAGCTATCCTGAGTGAGTCAAACAATAGTAACCAAACCTCTTAGAACCCCTTCTCGTACTGTACCTCACATACTAGAGTTGCACCATCTGCATGTGGATGAAGCAGGTGTACCCCATCCTATTATGTTCCACTAAAGGTTAAGCAGGATGTTCCCCACAGCAATCCTGATTTCCATCTACCCAAGTACTCCAGGTCTTTCCAGGCCAAAAATTGTAACATAAAGTAAAACTACATGTCTGCAACATAAAAACCTTAAGCAATGTTTGAGTCTTGCTTAGCCTTCTGTTTTGGTAATCTGTACAAAGTTAAGGGAAAAAAGAAATTGTCCACTATGGTAAGGGTTATGTTGGTGATTCTGCTCTGCCACATTATCTTCCAGCCTCCATACCACCATCTTCTGGGAGTCAGGTACGGTCCCTCCCAATTGTCAGTGTCCTGTGACCCTGATTCTGTTGCTGACCAGGAACACTGGATGAAGACCAAAAACAAATTCTATGTTCTAATAATTATGTGGGGCTTGATTTCTCTCCAACTACAGAATTGCAAGAAACCTCATCTAAAAAAGTATCCCAAGAGTGCAATTTTTTGCTTGGGTACAGGGGCAAATGCCTTCCATTTTTGAGCTAATTCCCGTGAAAAGTCATAAAACATGATGTAACCCCCAGTCGGCGCTAAACTGAGAGGGCTACTACCCCTGCCTGTGTGGCTAGTGACAGGTTGAGGGGCCTAGGTCCTATGACGCGGTGCCTCCATTTTTATAACCTGAAACTTGCGGAGAAAGGTGTCACTTGGCAGGGTGATTAGGTCTGGCTACTCTGCACAGGGGCACCTAAGTAATCCGGACACAGGAAGCAATAACTGAAATGTCCAATATCAGAAATTGGGATTCTAAAGTGTGGCTTTTATTCACAAACACCAATGAACAATAAAGCACAGATGGTCCCCCACAGGGCTACACTCCTGGTAAATGCAGATTTCTCCAGAGCTCACACACATCTTCAGTACTGTTAAACCCTTAGGTTTAAGAACATACAGGGCACACTGCTCCAACTCGACTCTTTTTCCATTTCCCTGGCTCAGCTCCCTTGCCAGCCCATTGGACTACCTTCCTTTCATGGCTCGGCTCCCTTGCCAGCCCTTTAGACCACTTTCCATATAGCATGGAGATTTGTTGGTGGCTCCCTAAACCACCTACGAGCACTTCTGCTCCACAAGGGAAATCTTCTACAATCCCACATCTGGGTACTTTCCTCAGGCACGGGCCAAGTACCTGAGAGAAAGCAACAGGAGTCCCGAAGCGAACCCGTAGAGGTGACTCTGGTCACACCAGATGGGGGGGTCTTCCACCTCTTGCTCCCATAAATCATACCTGGCCATGCATCTGGACTCTTTTACCTTTTCTAGAAACACTTTACTTTGTAGATTCTCTTTAAATGTAGGTCACATTTAATCTACTGCTTCTTCCATCCCACATGTGCTGAACATGAAACATACTTAATGAGTGGCTGTGTCCATTTCTCTAGACCCCCACAGAGTTAAGAAGTCCAATTCCCACTACTTTTAAAACTGTACTTGGCTGTCTTTTCCTGACCCCACAGTAACAGTCACTTAAATTCATCTTGTCCCAGGTGAAAATACATTGGCCTTTTAGCAGAGCAAACTCACCCCTTGGTAGCAGGTGCCCCACAGGCTTTTTCTTCTTCAAAGAAATCTCAACAAAACTTCTGGTGCCTCAGTGTGAACCTACATTTAGGCAGCTTCTTCTTTCTCTAGCCGAGCCAGGGGATTGCCCCTGGAAGTAGGCTGAATCCTTCCCCTCATCCCCGCAGGAATGGGGCCCTGAACCTTTGTAAGCGGTCTCTACCACTTCATTTGGCTCTTCTTGTGTTCCTCTTCGGGTGGGAACACACACCTCAAACAAAAATATAGCTCTTTGTCAGAGCTGAGGGCTATGAGGGCCTGCAGCTGCAGCACATCTCCTTCCTCTTCAACACTCTACTACAGACTGACTACTGACTGAAATCAAAACCTCCCAACATTCTATCCTAACTTCCCTAGCTGCAACATTCCAATGTGGCTTATGCAGCTGCGACAGTTCTAAAATGATGTCATCCCTCAGTCTCAGCTGAGACTGAGAACAGAGTGAGACAGTGTGAAATCCATTTAACTGGAATTTCACAAGCTGCCTTCCCTGCCTGCCACTAGGTCTAACTGGGATTCTTGCAACCCTGGGTAACAGGGGAGTTACAATGATAATGGTCGCTCCTTGCAAACAAGGATTGTCCAGTAAAAAGTTTACTTTTTGTTGGGGGGGTTTACCCCCACACACCCCTAAACTAAATATATCATCCTCCGGGTTGAGCATGCCATGAAGGGCAGAAGAACTGTGGCAACACCCAACATGGTGTAAGGCGCTCAAAAATCCCAAACACCCTGGTCACTCATGACGTTGTGGTACCTAAGTTACAGCACCCTAATCATGGCCCTCCTCATTCTTATGTCCCCCACTGGGGTGCCTACTCTGTTGCAGATCTTTGTGTCATCCACAAATAGGCAAACCTTCTCCTTCAGCCCTTCAGTAATTCCACTGATAAAGACATTAAAAAGGACTGGTCCCAGGACTGATCCTTGAGAAACCCCACTTGTCACCCTCCTTTCTTCAGATTTGATCCCATTTAATGCCACCCTCTGCCTTTGGTCCCTCAACCAGTTTCTAACCCAATGTTCCACTTTATGGTACACCCTCAGGCTACCTAATTTGATAACCAGTCTTCTGTGTGTAATGGTGTCAATGGCCCAGCTGAAATTGAGGAAGGCGATGTCCACTGTTCCTCCCTGATCCACCTCCTTCGTCACCCAGTCAAAACAGTGTATCAGATTTGTTTGACATGGTCTTCCTGCTGTGAATCCATACTGCCTTAGATCCTGTGCTCCCATGGTTTCCAAGTGTTACACAACCCTTTCTTTAAGCAATGCCTCATAATCTTGCCTACTACTGATGTGAGGCTGACTGGCCTCTAGTTTCCTGCATCCTCCCTGCTTCCACTGTTGTGGAGAGGGACTACATGCACCCCCTTCCAGTCCTCTGGAGCCGCCCCTGTATTGAGCAAATCACTAAACAGGGCTGCCAGCAGTGCTGCTATCACCATAATACTTTTAAAATCCTGGGGTGTATTTCATCACATCCCATCACTTTGTCCACTTCCCAATTAGTGTATTCCTCCAGGATTCTCTCTTCTGTAAATGGATGGATGTTCGCTTCCCTCCCCCAATTGTTTCTGATGCCTAGTTGTGGCCCCTGTCCCTCCCCCTCTACAGTGAATACCAAACAGAAGTATCCATTCAGTATTGATGCTTTCTCTAGGTCACCCTCCACACACATCCGTTCCTCACCTCTGAGACTCACAACCCCTCCGGTCGTCCATCTTTCACTAATGTATCTAAAGGATGTCTTGTCCCCTTTAGTTATCATCTGTGCTAATCTTACCTCTGTTTGTGCCTTTGTGCTCCTCACTTCTTTCCCTGCCTCCCTCTGTCTTTCTACGTACGCCACCCTATCTTTATCTTTCTGTATCTCTTTGCATTTTCTGAAAGCCCACTTTTTTCCCTCATTTTCTCTGCCACCTCACTTGTGAACCATCGTGGTTTGTATCTTCTTTTGCCCTTGTTTCTCAGTATTATGCATTGATTTGTCACCTCTGCTATGGCTTCTTTTAGGTGTGCCCACTGCTCCTCAACCCCCTCCTGCCTCCTTCCTCACCAAGGCATCACTTTACCCTAGCTCTTTAATCTCATAATGGAACCAAAATGTTTTAATCCCTAATCCTCAAATCATTATTTGCTGGATAGGGTGCTCTCCTCTCACTCCCACCATATTGTAACTGCAGGAACCCTCCCCAACATTATTAGTGACCACTGCTTGACCTATTGTGTCAGGAAGGTGCATCTTCCTAGAGTGGTACTTAGTGACCCAATGAGTTGGATCTCCAGCTAGGCAGCATGACGATACTGCTTCTCACACACACACACACACACATATACACACACCCATGCTCTTATAAAATGTGTCATCTGTCTCCCTGGCAGTGAGAAAAGAAAGGCTGATATCACCAGAAGGGGATTACACTCTGCCAAAATAGTTAACAACTGAAAAGAAAAAGGCACAGCTGAAAGTTGTTACTGTGGCTTTGGGTAGTACTGTAGCTGTCAGTCTCAGACAGCTCTGTTGGTGAGCAGCTGTGGCGGTATGCGGGTGGGTTACACTGCCCGATAACGGTGGGACCATGCTAGGGTGGGGGTAGAGGGATGGGCTGGGGGTGTTGGGGCTGGGTTTTTCTGTAATGTTCAGCTGCCGCTGAGGGTAGCTTTCATGGGGGTTTGGGGGGTGCTGACTTCATTCATTCCACCGCAAGGTGCAGCTGCTTCTGGGGCTTGGGGCAGGTGGGTTACTCAGACATACTGCCGCTGAAAGCGGCTACTTGGAAGGATTTATGGCAGGTTACAGACCATGGATGCTGCCTGAGAGCATATGGGGCTTGGGGAGTTGTCTGATTTCTGTGATACCCTGCGAGGAGCAGCATTAACCGGGAGCTTGGGGTGGGAAGCATGCTTGTGCGACAGCCGTGGTGAGCGGCATTTCATGGGGATGGGGTCAGGCCAGGGAAGGGTGGGGGTGTCTACAGATTGGTGAATTTCACCAGGGCATCCCTGCAGGTGCAATCCAAATGAGGCCATAATGGCATGCTAATGGCCCCATTGTGCCATGCATGCCTGATGTCCTCATTTGCATGCCTCTGGCTGTGGATCGAGTTTTTGGGTGCAGGGCATCCTGAGATGCCCTGCCCCAAAGTGTTCACAGCCTGACATGGGGGATGCATCATCGCAACCTGGGATGCCCCAGCACAACCTGGGCAGGGCACACCTGTGCTTTTTACAGAGGGGATGTGCTGGGAGCATCTCCCTGCGCCTCCTCTGTGAATCACCCATTTTGCACTCAGTGCATCTCCCCTGTGCTGGGGCAGTCAAGATGCACTGATCGCATCTTCTTTGTGAATCCTGCTCAATGGATTTTTGGTAAGTGAACTGACAGAGGACACGGGAAAACATCAGGGTTAAGTTTGTGTTCGGAAGAGCGGATTGAGAAAAGATAATAGGGAGGAACTTTTTTTTTTTTACCTTTGCAGTGAAAAGAAAAGAATTGTGCCATCACATGGGGGGACCAGCTGTGATGTAGGAAATTTATTCATTTATTTTTTTGAAAGTCCTTAATGTAGCAATCATTTGGGGAACATGATAAAACGGGGTGGCAAGTGAGTGGAGCGAGATGGAAAGAAGTATGTGAGGTGAACTGCATGGAAGTGTTTGCAGTGAAAATGTTGTAATGTATTGTTTGGAATCATGTTGGTTGCTGGAGTGTTTATGGAATTTGTGGTGGCTCACAGTCAGTCTTTTCTATATTTTTGGGATATACTGTTATTCATTTTGTGTGTTGTGTCCCTGGTTAGTGGGAGACGTCTGCTTAGCAGGAAATTGAACATGGTTACTCTGCAGTTTGAACATTGCAGGTTGGATGGATTTTAGAGATATGGCTTACTGGCACTTGTTCCTGTTGGTAGATGGCATGATTTACAAGTTGTAAATCATGCCAGCTAGGCAATCAAGAATGAGGATTTTGGGTACCCATTGTATAATGTGTGACTGCACATGGGCTACATACAAAGCCTCTTTGTCCAGGTTGACTTCCAGGTATACAGGTCACTAAGAAATAAGTGTGCTAAGGCTGTCTGAAATGCCAAAGCAGCTCACTTCAAAGAACTCCTTCACTCTAATCAAGGCTCTCCATCTAATTTCTGGAAAACCATCCACTCCCTCATAGGCCCTCCCTCCAAGACAACCACACCCACCCTCTCTTCGGACAGATCCCATGGCTCTGACCTTTCTTCACTAGCTGACAACCAAAACAAGTATTTTATCTCTTGTCCACTTACTGATCCCCTTACAAGGGTCCACCCTGGCTCCACCACTCTGAATTCCCCTAATGGCTACCATTGCCCCCATCTCCGAGCAGGAGGATTACAGTGCCTGAATGTCATTTAATCCAGCTATAAGCAGTCCCAGTGGTATTGACCACAAGACACTTTGTCTCTCCCCCCCCCACCATAGTCTCTCCCAATACACCTGCTCAGTCTCTCCTTCTCCACAGGTATAGTCCCTCTCGCCTGGAACATAGCCAAGGTCCTACCCCTCCTCAAAGGTGGTGACCCCTCCAGCCCAGAGAACTACCATCCTATCTTCCTCCTCCTCTCCCTTGCTAAGCTCTTAGAGTCTCTAGTCAACTTGAGGGTCTCTGATTTCCTTGCAAGCACCAATAGTTTCTGTACGCACCAAGCCGGTTTTAGGAAAAAAACCTCCACTACGTCCTCCCTACTGTGTGTCACAGATGCTATTCTCTCAGGAATGGATATGGGTCACATCATGGCCACCATCATTATTGACTTGGCAAAAGCATTCAATGCTGTGTCCCATCTAGTCATACTCAGCAAGCTCCATTCCGTTGGTTTAGCACCACCAGTAGTGAACTGGTTCAGTTCCTACCTCTCAAAAAGGTGTCAGTCGATAGAGGTGAGCCTCATCCTGTTTTCTCCTCTCCCAGTCCTTTCTGGTATACCACAAGCCTTTATCTTAGAACCCACTTTATTTTCCGTCTTCATCAATGACCTCCCCTCAGGCTGCTCACATGTCCAAATCCACATGTGTTCTGATGATGCCATCATCTATACTTATGGTCCCTCTACCCTTGATGTAGTGGCCCTGCTCCAACATGATTTTAATAATATACTAAATTGTTTTCAGGACAACAACTTGAGGGTAAACATGAAAAAAACAGTCTCTATGACCTTTGGGTCAAGACAGAAGCTCTCTTCACTCTCATCCCCCTTCCCCTGCCTTCTCCACACCAGACGATTCCCCTTGAATCTGTCACTGCATTCAAAGTCCTTGGGGTATGGCTTGACAACAAGCTTGACTTTTCAGTCCATATTGCCACTTTGCACTCTAAACTTCACCCAATGCTAGGAGTGCTGTTCCAGAGTACAGAATGCCTCTCTCTCTCTCTCTCTCTCTTTTGGTGCGCCGCAAGCTGGTTACCAAAACTATCCTCCCCGTGCTTGACTACGCAGACATCGTCTATGGCATTGCTCCTACCTCCTCCCGCTCCAGACTGGACACCCTCCTAAATGTCTTTTGCCAATCCACCACAAATTCTACATTCTGCACTCACCATTGCTCCCTCTACTCATCTCTTTTTATTCCTCCCCTCTCCCACCATTTCCAGACTCAATCCTTAACCTTTATTACAAAATTCTGGTTTGGACTTCTTCCCTCCTAGCTATTCTCCCTCCTATCTCCAGTCAGTTCCTCACCCTACCCACTCCACTCCAGATTGTCCCGTTCTTTTTCCCTCCCCCACCCTCACTCTACAGTAGGAAAGTCAGCTTTCTCCTTCAGTCTTCCTTCCCTTTAAGAACAAACTTTCTCCTTCTCTCCATCAAGCAATCTTGCTCCAAGCATTCAAGTGCATGCTCAGACAAGCCCTATCTGCACCCTGCCTTTGCCCCTGACTCTCTTCTCAAACTAAGCTCTGCCTAGCTTCTTTCATTATGAGGCTTAAATAATTGTAACGCTATTCAATTGTGACTATAAAACTGCTCTGCTGATCCTCTAGTCCTGTTGCATTGCAATGTTTTTTTATTTACTGTTATGTCTTGGCATTGTATTTATATATTTTTGTCATTTTTTTTTTGCATCTGTTTATATCCATTCTCTGTTCCTGGGTTGCACCTGGAAATGAACCCTGGTTCAGTGTGCCTTTCCCAGTTAACAAACTTTAAAAAAATAAATAAAATCTGACATCAGATACAATAGCCTGAGACAGTTGTATATGGCAATAACTGCAATGTACAACTACATTTTAATTTTTCACCTACAGCCTTCTCATTTTCATTTATTTATTTAATTTGTTTAAACAGGACTGTGGTGTGTGATTTAGTAATTTAGCATTTTTTTCAGTAGTGTGTCAAATTTAATAGAATGCTGCATTTAGTAATAGAGTGAGATTTAGGAGGTGATGGGTCTCATGGTGGGTTGATATCATGATCGATGAATGACAGTAAATCTTAATTTATTTTGCCAGTAGCATAATTTCTCTCTTTTCCTAAATCATTGTTTCGTTATTTGCATTGTATACTTCTAATGTATTGTTATACTGTGAGCAGTGTCTAGAATTTACTCTTAGAATATTAGCTCTGTCTCTATTATCTGAACTGTTCATCTTGATAGGATCTGCTAGACTTTTAGATTTTATTTTTTTTGTTGACCGGGTAAGTGCGCTAGATAAATCCTGCCTATTTTCAGGCACGACCCAGGGGAGGGGGATTACACAAAGAGGTGGGAGGAAAACTTATTTTTTCACCCCTACAGGATGATATCCAGTTTATTGTCAAACTGGAGCATGAAATGGAATTGACTGACACTCCTGAGTCTTGCAGCACAAATCAAACACTAGTACTGTTGTTGGTTTGCAGCTTGAGGCTGTGATGAATAAGCTGCCCCCAAACACACAACAGCACAACACCAACATTATTTGTATGGTGTTCTCCTAATTTATTATTAGTATTATGCTTTTGTCAGTGCCTAGAATTTAACATAAAGAGTGTTGTCTCTTTTCCTATAATCCTAAAACCCAATTTGCCTCGTTATGACCTGCTAGATTGCATACAGAGGTGGGAGGTAAAGTGTCCTTTTCGTCACCCCTGCAGGATGATAACCAGCATATTGCCAAGCTGGAGCATGAAAGAGAATTGATTGAAGCTCCTGAGGCTTCCAGTATGAAGCAGATACCAGTATTGTTTCTGGCTTGCCGATTGTGGCTGCGATGAACTAAGGACTCCCTCCACCAAGACAACAGGAATTTATAATGGGTATTGGGGTCTCCATTCCAAGGGCAGCTCAGAAAAACAAACCACATTTAACTTTTAGATCCATTTACAGCAATGGTAAAGCTCTGCCTAGCACTGCAATCGCAAAATTTTATTTATCAACACAGGACTTCACACAGTGTGTAGAAGTGGTCACTATTCAACTGGCAATTCATAACTGCAGTCATGGTTACGCTTGGGTAAAAAATTGCAAGACAAACTGCATTCCCCTTTTACTTACAGTATCTCTGCAATAGCGCTGCCTACCATACTATGCTTAAATCACAAACTACCAAATCTGGATTTCTTACAAAGTGAGGAGATGGTCTTTACTGATTTGGCTGCTCATACCTAGACTCAGACTGTGGTACCAAAAAAAGTGGTTTACTTTTGATTTCCTTTCACAACACTGTTTGGAACAAAATTGAGAAAGATAAATAAGTTATTATGAACTAAACTCCAGAACTACTATACCATAGCAAGCAAGGGCAGGGTGGACCAGAAATGAACCAGAATTGAGTGAGGAGCAATAAAATAGTGGCTGTGTGGGTAGGGATGTGGGGGTGAGGGTAACAGCATTGTAGTCAATGGAGAGGACCACATGTGCTTCAACTCCATTGTGGAAGGACACAGTTGACGGTATCTGGTCTTGTGCTTTCAGAGTCCTCTGTCGCTGCTATGTAATAGCAGTATGTTATGCATGGCTATTGTGAAGCCATAAAAATGAACAATGAAAAACTGCTATGCATACAGTATATTAATTGAAAAAAGCTATGCTAATGCACCAAACAGGGTTATAATTTAGGTGGCAAAAGTAAGGGATTTGCAACATTATGTTTTTTTTAAAACCTAACTCTGCCCACCCTGTCTACCACCATTGTGAACTCCACTGACCGGTATGCAAAGCACAATTCAGGTTTCATTCATACTTTATGATTTAACATTATGAAGAAATAACAACATAAGGAGTACAGTTACACCCCATGATGAACACTACTGTCATGTGTTATAAGACTTAAAACACAGCTGACACCATTGGGAAAACTTCATAAAACATAATATTTAGACACAAGTCAGCTTGTATTTCATATACCTTGTACATATATCTCCTCTTCATGATTTATTACTGAAGAGATTTCCACAAAAACAAGATTCTTATCCCTTAGAGTGCATCTGTCTCTATAGCTTCTCCTCAACTTGAAATCATAATGCCCTGTTGTGACATCACAGTCTGTTGTCATATGAATAATTGTGATGTCACGAGTAAAGTACAGTGACATCAGGTTGGGAAGAAGCAATAGGAACTAATGAACCCTCAAGAAACAATTATCCTGTTGTTGAAGCAAATTACCTCAGTAATAAGAAATGAGGATGAGAACAACTGAGCTAATGAGAAATATAAGCTGCTTTGTGTCCAAATATTGTTTTTGAAAGTTCTTTTCTAGACATTAGTGGATCTTTAAGGCTGCAGGATTCAGTGTTGGGTCAGCATATGAAAATGTTTATGTGCCAGCTGTACTAGATTTCATGAGTATCCTACAGCTACCTAACACACTTTGCAGCGGTGCTGTAGCAGAAGTTTTGACTGATCTAGTGGGGGCACTCTTTAAGCAGCAGCAATGTCACTTACATTGCTCCAGGCCTGTATGCTGCAGACTTGTACTTTACAACATACAACTGCAGTGTTTGCCATGGAGGTAACTGTATTTCTTGCACTATATTATTTATTTATTATGTTAAAATATATATGTGAAACTTAAATTGTGTTTTAGCATTTAATTTAGTGGTGTTTACAGAGGTGGTTGATGGGGATCTGTAGTGTATGGGTTAAACAAATTCTTATGTTACATTTTCTTACTTTTCTCACTTTAATTGTAATTCTGAGTTATGCATTAATATATATTTGTTTGTGTTTTTTTTTTTTCTTTTTAAGCTAGATAACCATAGCAGATTACTTTGTGTATGGCCCTGTTGACCATATGTAAATCTGGAGCAGCTGTGTGCTCACTCATTGCATGGACCTACAGAAGGCATCATAAGGGGCTCTACTGGACACTCACACAGCTACTGCATTTAAGGAGGGTAACCCCCCAAAAAAATTTTTGTGGGTGGTTTAACTTTGCAACTTATGTGGTTAAGAGTGTGTGTGAGGGTACTACAGTAACTAAAGTATCCACAAGTTGTGACTCAAAATTTTTTACATTGGCCAATTTATGCTGGATGCAAAAAGCACCTTGTGCCAAGGGTAAGGCCCTGAGCAATTTTACAAAGTAGCCTGTGTCAGTCAGCAGGCTGCTTGCACCAAGCATGCTAGCACCAGCCTTGTGCCATTAAAGTGGCTGTGACATGCTGCTAGGGGTCTTGTGACACTCCCTGGCCGCCACAACTCCAAATTTGCAATTTTTAAAGCTCTACCCAGGGACAAAGTGTTAAGTGCCATTAGACCATCTGAAGACTGGCCTAACAGTACTTAGACATCCCCTGGGAGAGATGTCTACTGTGTGCCACAGTGTCCCTGGCCCCAATCTGCCAGTACACTTAATGCTATCAATAATACTGCAGTAATACTGTATATCACTCCCTAGTGATCAAGTACCCCCCTCCCCACACCAATCTGCCCCTACTCATCATCATATTTAAAAATCAGTCCCTGGTGAGCTAGTGGCCCCAACCCCGGCAAGTAGTTCCCACCCCCTGGATCCTCCCTAATCCCAGGACATTATCCAGTGACCGGCTCAGCCCTCTGCACACCACCACAGCTGGCCACATCATGAACTATTCACAGACATGGATCCCTACGTGGATCCTGGAGGGGTGGACAACACTGCTCAGTTAGTGCCACGAGTGTCCACATCTTAATGTGTGTTCATTTATTCAGCTTGTGCTGATTAACTTGGCACTTCATATTACAGCATATTAATAATAATAGGCTCTATGTATGTAACCCCCAGGTAGTGCTCTCCCAAGGGCTACTACCCCTGCCTGCTGGACTACCAACAGGCTGAGGGGCCTAGGTTCTAGGGCCGGTGCCTCCACCCAGAGGTCAGGGTTTGCAATGGTAGGTAGAATTTGGTCACAGCCCTCTGGGACACTGAGACCCCCTTCTAATTCCTCTAATGATCCACACAATACATAGGAATTACAGTACCCATACCCTACATGTACACATGGTTCAACCATAAGGTACCACTTACCCTCGAGACCAATTTTGAAGTTCGTCTCAGAGGACCCCCTGTAAAATAAGGTTGATCAACATACACAAACTAATGCAATGCCAGCTATATAGGTACTGACACTTCAGACAGTTTAAAGTCAATAACATCAAATCAGGTTTATTTAAGGGGAGTGGAACACAGGAGGGGGAGATTAAGCTAATTGGCAGAATTAAATCACAGTACTGTGCACTCATACAGGGTCTTAAAAGTCACACTCTGGGTTCCCAGGTTGGAAGGGCTAGCCAGGTCCGTTGCCTGGAGTTGGCCGGCAGGTGCAGATGGATAGGGCCCTGTAGGAAAAAGACATGCACAACACCCGTTGTTCAGTCCTTGAGGAAATGAAATAAAGAAAATCAGATGAAACACTGGTGATTGATAACAGGTTGCAGGAGAATGCCCTGATTTGTACTCACACTACCCCTAGCTGAGAACCTGATACAGATGGCTGTTCTAGATTGCCAGACAAACAAGGCAGAGATGAGATTCTACAGGCCAGGCCCACTGCTTTAACTAGTGAATGGATTTAGTCTGATTTCACTCAGTTCAGCTTTCAGCTTACACCGCACGATGACAAGAGAACCGCAATAGCTATTCTCCACAAGCATTTAACACATTTATATGTATAGGAAATCACTATAACAGGCAGCTGCTCCTAGGTTCTGATCACACTTACTGCAAACACCCGGGAGTTCACACAGCAGCTTCAGTTCCTGACAGACCGAGAGCGATTCAGCAATTTCTCCAGTCTTCTACAGGGTGAACCTGGTTTCCACTTTCAGCCTTCCTTCCTTTCAGGCAAGTCGGATTCAGTCTGATTCAAACTTGCAATGGCCACCGACTGACTGCAGGGCCTCTCACGCACTTCCCGTGCAAAACTACACAACACAGAAGCACAGAGCTCCTTCTCTCCTCATGGTGACAATGGATCTGATCTCTCAGTCGCAGGGCAGAACATTCTCTTCGGGCACCACCCGGTCCAGTTGGTGGACTCAGCTGTCAATCACTCCAACGCTCTCTCAGTTGGTGCAAAAAGGTGCCAAGGTCCAAAACATCACTTCCCAGAATTACTAGCTATACTCCCCATTGTAAGCCGGCTCCCAGGAGAATCCGAATTCTGTTTGGTCCAAACAGTCTCCATTTTAAAGCTCCCCATATTCCATTTGCCCAGCACAGCAGTTTAGTTCCAAAATGGAGGGGCCACACACACAGAGTCCCATCTGTAACAAAAGCAGGTTAGACAAACTGCAATATTACTAATGCCTTAAATGTTTATAGTGAAACAGGTTTATCTTTCAGAGGGGCACCCTTTGCGCTTTCAGCGACCACAAAATGAAGCTATTGCCCCGCCATTCAGGCAGGATTCGAGCAGAGAAACACCAGCACCCCTAGCAAAGCATCAATTATGTCTGCAAGCAGACAACTCTTAATGAGACAGTAGGTGGAGGCTCTACCAGCACTCACAGTGCCATTCTAGCGGCTTAAACGCTGAACGCCAGCAGGCAGGGTAACACTTAGTCAAGCTCCTGGGGGCTTTTTAAGAACCCCCATTAGTGGGGGGGGTTACACGTATATAGTGCAATTCAAACATCTCAAAGCACTTTACACAATTAAAATAGAACCATAAATAACCAATTAAAATACAGATATTCACAGCTAAAATCTTGTATCTCAATTATAAAAAGCCTGATTAAATAGGTAGCCTCAGTATTTTATTTATTAAAGCCCTCGGCAATTTTCTGCTGTATTGTTTCACAGTAAATTATAACTAAAGCAGTACAATCACTACTAACAGGCTGCTATCACAGGGGTGTGTGATCAGTTATTCAGTCACAGTAGATTAACTACTCTGTTACAGGTAGTGGTATGAGAACATGTCATATCAGAAGTCCCATCAGTATTTGTTAGTCCACAAGTCATTTTTTTTAAGATGCAGCCTCAGTGAAGTTTTACTAGTCTCATATAGTTCAAGCTGTTCTAATAAATAGGGTGATCATGTGATCAATGCGGGGTGGGGGGCATGCCATCAAATGTTCTACTACAAATGCATGGCTGGAAAACTCTCAATAAAGTTTACTTAATTAAAAAAAAAGTTCTACCACTTCTCACACCAGTAGAACATTTTTTTGTTTCCTCATGCCGAATCACTGACCAGACACTCCTGTAGTGGCATCCCATTAGTGGTGATGTATTTGTTTTGTTATAATTTACTGTCAAACAATATAATTGAAAATTGTGGATTGCTGTAATATGCAGTGCCAAGTCACTTGGAACTTGCAGAATAAGTAAACACACAGCCAGGTGTGAACACTTCGTGGCACTAACTGGGTTGCGATGTGCACCCCGTGAGCAGCAGCAATGTTGGGATCTGGGTCTGCAAACAGTAGTAAAACTGTATGTTTGACAAAGCAAAGCACAGATGGGGAAGGAGAAAAAATGCTGAAGTTGTGCCAAAACTCACTTAGTAAATGAACATGCAGGCAGGTGTGGGCACTCCGTGACACTAACTGAGCAGCGATGTGTACCCCTTGAGCAGTGATGTAGGGATGCGGGTCTGCAAACAGTGCAGAAATGGTTACTTTCCAGCCTCAGTAGTTTATTTATTTTATGGGGAAATGACTGTCCCCAGACTAGGCAACTGACATACAGTGCATACTTAAACTGCTTCCAAAACTTAGTTCACAATAAAGTACATATAAAGTGCATAAAGTAAATCTGCAGCACCTGCAGAAAGCAAATTTTATTGCAAAACTAGCCTTGCTGTGCAACACTGCTTGGCAAGTGCCTGGGTTTTGTGAGAAGGTGCCGTGTGTACAGTATTTGTTATGCACTTTATCATGAATACAAGTTTTTGAGCAGTACAAAGCAAACATAGAATTTGATAGCAGATAAGGACTGCTTGGCCCACCTAGTCTGCCCATTTTCTTATCTAACGGATAAGCTGCAGATCCCAGTTAACCAATAGCCTACTTCTAATTTATTTTTGTTCATGTGGGACTGTTGCTGGCTTCAGTATGCTTTGGATGCATTTTGATTTCTGCCTCAGCATGCTGAGAGTGGAAGCATTGCCAGCTTAGACACTGCAGGACATGTGTGTGTGTGTGTGTCTCTTTCTCTCTCTCTCTTTCTCTCTGAGGTGCGGGTGGAGACATGGTGGTAATGAGCTTCAGGTGGCTGTCTGTGTCTCATGTGAAATGATTGATGGAGAGGACGTCCTGCTGTCACTGTCACTGTAAGTACATCTCACGCTGTCTATTTCAGGCAGGGATGATGTATGGGGAGGGCAGACTTCTGCATGTGCCCCTGATAAAAACCTGTAATATAAACAAAATATCCTCAGTCTTGCCTTAACTGATAAATCATTATTTATATGACATGTCAACACCCAGCAGCAGAATAATATCAAACAGTACATCAGCAATCTCTTGTGTGCACAGCTAAGTCAGGTCATACTTGTGGATTTGGGGTACAGTTCACTGGTGATAAGAGACACAAAAGAGATAAAAGGAAGTATAATGTGTATGCCACGGACCTGATTACAGAGAGAGAGAGAGATAGAGGGAGACACACACACACACACACACACACACACACACACACACATATGCATACATACACACAGGCACGCACAGGCATACACACACACACACACACACACACACACACATGCACGCACAGGCATACACACACATGCACGCACACACACACATGCACGCACAGGCATACACACACATGCACGCACACACACACATGCACGCACAGGCATACACACACATGCACACACACACACACACATGGAATTCTGATGCTATTACTCAGTCTCTCTCTCTCTATCTCCCTTTCTGTCTGTCTGACTCCCTTTCTGGCTACCCACAGAAATATTTCTTTAAAACCACTGCTGACAACTTGGACAATGCAGGGCCTGTGGACTGTGTCTCTCTCTAATGTATGGGTGGGAACGCGGCGGCAAGTAACTTTAGATGGCTGTATCTTCCATGTGAAATAACTGTTGAGATGAGGAGGATGTCCTGATGTCCACTGTCACTGTATGTGTGTGTCTCCCACTCTCTTTCTCAGGCAGAGATGATGTATTGTGGGGCCTGAGGGGAGGCACAAAGAACTTCCACTGCTGTGTCTGTGAGCTCTTTCTCCCTTATGAAACAGACAGCAGAATGATGCTGTTGATGGCACAAATATGTCACTTCCTGTCACCAGTTAACTTTGGGTAACAAATGACATCAGCAAGCTGCCAAGGTTGCCTGTTTCTGTGAAGAGAACACAAAGGACAATGCGTATCATGGGACAGCTTGGGAATCTGGCTCCCACACAACCTGATGTCAGCACCTGTTTAAGCTGTTTATGTCTGTGCTTTTGAAGATTGTGGGGGGAGGGGGCTCCAGAGGGATTCTGTATTGGGTCACTATAGATCTGCCTACTATTTTTTCTTGTTGGCCGCACACAGGGTAGCTAAGAGAGGGACTGCAGGGAGAAAACATTTTCCCCATGATTTGGTACAGCACTGACAAGCAGCCACCAGGTTAGCATATCTCTCTCTCTCTCTCTCTCTCTCACTTAGGTGTATTTTCTAATGGCTGCCTGTCAGTGCTCAATTCTTCCACATGTATATACTGATTTATAAATGTAATTTAAGGATGCTCTCCGTCAGTGTAAGACCGTGTAAAAGGAAATAAAAATTGTGCGAATGCGAAGGGTTTCAAAGTTGTGTAAGTGACTTTTTTTGACTCTTCACCATGTTGTTCGTTTGAACAGAGCACTTTTCTGAATGCACTAAGTCTGCAAGGCTCCACCCACCTGCAGCCCCAGAAAAGGGGGTTAGTTCATCATGTTAAGTTCTGCTGAATATAGAACAGGAGCAGTGTACAAACCTTGTCCAGGGAGCAGTGCTTTTCATTGCACTGGTCAATTGTAGTTCTGACAGAAATCATATGGCAGATTGTAGCAGTGGCAGGTCTCAGCTTTATTTTCATATAAAATGTGTCTTTGTCAGTAGCAAACCATGTGGTTCCAGCCAGACAGACTACCTATATCATGGTTTAGACAACTGCATTCAGTCCAAAATAACAACTGTTACCTGACAAAGCAGCACAGCACTGATGACTTCTACCTCATAACTGGGTCTGTATACGATGTTTTGCATACCCATGCTCCCCAAGGATTAGTGAACTGTTATTATATTGTGTGTTTACTAACACAATGTTATCCAATTATAATTTAACTTTTCAGAGCTCGACATTTCCGAAGCACAAGCTCCTGAGCCCATTTCTGGAACATTAAATGAGTCTGCAGTAATGACATGGAAGATACTCGAAGAAACAAACTGGCTAGAGAAGCAATGGTTTTTTAACAGCACTTCCATTGCAAAGATTTCTTCCAAGCTGGAAATTCAAACCCCATTTGTACCACATCTTAAGGGCAGACTACAGGTGAACACAGATGGCACCATAACAATCAACACACTGTCGGAGGAAGACTCTGGGATATACGATCAAGCCATGACATTCAGTGACAAGGCGGAAAAAAAATATAAGTGGAATCTCACTGTCTATGGTATGTAGAGATTTAATATATTTCAGAATAAACTGACTAAATGTGCAATTAAATGAAACTACAACATGATACAGATGCAGTGTTCCCATTACTGCAGCAGTGCTACTACAGTGTATTTGTTTGTTTATAATATGTAGGTAGGACATGTTCCTCATTGAAAAATAGAATTGAAAACAGAAATCCCACTTACTAATTTATTTATTTATTTATTGAAATGTTTCACCAGGAGCGCACACTGAACAACAAGTTGCTCATCTCACAGTGTGACCTGGGGAAAAGGGGTTACATAGGGTTGTGAAGGATGATCAATTACAGTAGTATGTGGGCAGTACAAACAATGCAACATTGTAAGATTATGCAACAGTTGGAACACAAGGTATTGTACAGTAAACAGTAGTGAAACATTGAGTAATTTACATGTCCAAAATCATACAAAAGAGCATATAAACATACAAAACAGTAATAATGCAACAGAACCATTATAGTGCATAAGTGTACCAGGAGCAGGCTCAAGGTAGTACACAAGTGCTGTTGGAGTAAAAAGGATGTGACCCAGAAGGGCAGGTGGAGAAGAGAGGGGGAGAAGCAAGAACTGAATATGAGGAGAAGGGATAGCCATTTCCTGATTCCCCCTTTAAGATGTTAAGAACCCTGCCGGGGGGGGTCAGGGTAGGAAGGCAGAAACTGATGATAGGTATTGAGGAGGGTTAAAGCAGGAAAAGCTGAGGGAGAGGTAATTGTGCAGGGCAGAGGTAAGGAAGTAGTTGAAGGAGGAGTGTTATATTTCAGGGGGGAAGGAATTCCAGATTTTAGAGAAGCGATGGGCGAAACCAGTCTGACCGATGATGGTGGAGCAGCGAGGGACCTTCAAGGTGCGGGTGTCATTAGATCTGAGAGAATGGGTGGGGGGAGGTGGAGTGGAGTGGAGATAGAGAGGATGAGAGATAGGAGGGGAGCACTTCAAACCAGAATTTGGAGGTTAGTTTGACACAGTGTGAGATGCATCTGTGAGATATTGGAAGGAAGGTTACAGAGCGATAGAGTTCACAGTGGTGGGAATGGGAAGGGGAGTCAAAAGCAAAGCGACAGAAGGAGTTAAAGAGAGTGTCCAACTTGACCAGGGAAGATTTGGGAGCAGCACCATAGACTACATCACAGTAGTCAAAGATGGGGAGTATCAACTTCTGTACAATTTCACGCCTCTCAGTCAGTGGGATGCAACTACTATTCCTGTACAGAATACAAAGCTTGGGGAACAGTTTCTTCAGGATTGCATCAATATGCACAGAGAAGTTGAGGTGCTGGTCCAGCTAAACCCCACCTATCTAAATGAGGAGGTGTCCTCCAGGATGGTCCTATCAAGGGTGTGGAAGGTGGATAGGGCCGGGAGCCTAGAGAGTCTCTGCTTGGTGCCAAAGGTCATTTAGACTGTCTTCTTGGTGTTTAGAAAAAGTTGGTGAGAAGCAAACTAGCACTGAACTTGGTTGAAGTCATGCTATAAGTTGATTTCCACAGCAGCAGGGTTTTTGCTGGAACTGTTTAAGACAGTATATTCAGCATACATGTGGATAGATGAGGATCAGCAGGCTGTGGGAAGATCATTAAGGAAAATGGAGAAGAGTAAGGGACCAAGCACTGAGCCCTGAGGGACACCATGTTAATGGGGAGTGGACGGGAGATGGAATCAAGGATTCTCACTGATTGGGTCCTGCCAATGAGGTAGGATTTAAACCAGTTGGTGGCTAATTAAGCAAATGTGCCATCATACAGAAAAACTAATGCAAATCTAATTAATCAATCTTGACATCATGAACAAATAACACTAAACTAAGAAATCAGTTCTAACAAATGGTAATCAACATGAAACATCCAAAATTAGTCATAGAAACACAGAAACACAGAAGTTGATGGCAGATAAGGACTGCAAGGCCCATCCAGTCTGCCTATTTTTTTTACCTTATGAATGTATGATAGGCCAGTACTATGTCAATGGCCTATCTATTTATACTCATCTTTATTGCTCCCTTATGCCAATCCCAAGGCTGTTTGAAGCTCTGCACTGTATTCATATCCACCACATTCATATCACCTCTCTCCCTCCTTTCCTCTAGGGTATACATATTGAGCTCCGTCAATCTGTTCTCGTATGTTTTCTGATGCAGTCTCTGCACCATTTGGTTGCCCTTCTCTGAACTGCCTCCATTTTCTTAATGTCTTTGTGCAGGTCTGGCCTCCAGTACTGCACACAGTACTTCAGATGGGGCCTAACCAGGGTCTTGTAAAGAGGGATTATTGCCTTCTTATTATGGCTTGCAATACCCCTACTAATACACCCCAACATCCCTCTAGCCTTACCTACTGCTTTAGTTGTCTGCTTGGATGCTTTCAAGTCATCTGTGATGATGATGCTCAAGTCTCTTTCTTCCCTTGTGATTACCAGCAACTCCCCTCCCAACCTATAGGTGACTTTAGGGTTTCTCTCCCCTGTGTGTATGATCTTGCACTTCTTTACGTTAAACCCCATTTGCCACTTTTCCAACCATTTTGCCAGTTTATCCAGATCACTTCTCATTCTGCCCACCCCATCTGAATCATCCACTCTGTTGCATATCTTGGTGATATCTGTAAACAGATAAATCTTACCCTCCGGTCCATCTGCAATGTCAACGATGAAGATATTGAAGAAGACTGGCCCCACGACTGATCCCTGTGGTCCCCCACTTGTGACTTGCATCTCTTCTGACTGTATACCATTTACCACCACTCTCAATTTTCTGCCCATCAACCAGTTTGCCACCCAGTTGACCAACTTCTGACCCATCCTGAGCCTACCCAGCTTATTAATCAATCTGCTACCTGGAACAGTATTGAAAGCTTTGCTGAAGTCAAGGTAGGCAACATCAGCTGCTCCCCCTTGATCCACCACTCCGGTTACCTAGTCAAAGAAATCTATGAGATTAGTTTGACAGGACCTTCCTGTTGTAAACCCATGCTGTCTTGGATCCTGTGCTTCTATGGATTTCAGGTGTTGCACTATCATTTCCTTAAGGAGTGCCTCCATAATGTTGCCCACTACTGAGGTAAGACTGACTGGTTTGTAGTTCCCTGCCACCTCCCTGCTACCACTCTTGTGGAGCAGGATCACATGAGCCCTTCTCCAGCCTTCTGAGATCTCTCCATTGCTCAGAGACTCACTAAGCTGTTCTGATAATGGCTCTGCTAATTTCACCATTAGCTCCTTTAGTACCCTGGGAGGTATGCCATCAGGTCCCATTGTCTTGTCCACTCTGAGCTTATTGAGCTCTTATAGGACCCTTTCTTTTGTGAAGGGATTAGTACACACCACCCCGCCCGTGTCCATGGTGCTGAGCTATGGGCCCTGCCATACCTTCTTCTCCGTAAATACTGTGCAGAAGCATCTATTTAGGATAGGTGCTTTTCCTTAGTCAACCTCTTCACAATCCCCCTTCTCCTCTTTGATCTTAGCAATACCCCCCTCTGGACTTTCTCCTTTCACTAATGTATCTATAGAAAGTCTTGTCTCCTTCTTTTACTGTTCATGCTAGTGTTTCCTTGGTTTGGGCCTTTGGCTGCCTTACTGCCTTCCCTGCTTCCATTAGGGAAGTTTGGTATGTCTCCCTATCTTCATCCCACTGTGTTCCCTTATATTTCTTGAAGGCCAGCCTTTTGACTCTGACCTTTTCTGCAACTGTTTTTGAGAACCAAAGTGGTTTCCTTCTTCTTTTGCTCTTGCTTTTCCCTGTAACATAATGGGATGTTACTTCAAGTATTGCATCCTTAATGCTTGCCCACTTTACCTGTACCCCCTCACCTGTATTTCTTTTTGATAGGGCTAACTTAACTCTGTTGGCCATCTTATCAAAGTCAGCCCCTCTGAAGTCCCATATTTTTGCCTTGGAATGGGATGATTTAGTTCTAGCTGCCAAATTGAACCATACCATGTGATGGTCACTGGCCCCCAGGTGACCTTCAACCTAGAGATCTGTGATCCTTTCCCCGTTAGTCACTACTAGATCTTGGATAGCCCAGTCTCTTGTGGGTTGTTCTACCAGTTGTTTGTGGCCCTTTCCCTGCAGGGAATCCACTACGTGTCTAGCTCTGGTAGATGTTCCTGCTGGTATTGACCAATCTGTATTTGGCGTACTGAAGTTTCCCATTATCAGAACCTCCCCTTTAGCTGTCATGTTTTGTATATCTTCTAACAGTAATGAGTCTATGTCCTCCCCATGGTCTGGAAGCCTGTAGACAACCCCAGTTCGTATGGCGGTCCCATTTCCTGTTACCAGGGTGAACCACAGTTCTTCTGGCTCCTTCTGTGTATTCTGAATTTCTGTAGATTTGATCTTTTCATTGACATGAAGCACCACTGCATCCCACCTTTTTGCACCTCGGTCTCTTCTGAACATTTCATAGCCAGGTACTGAAGTCTCCCAATTGTGATTACTGGTGAACCATGTCTCGCTGATGGCTACTATGTCCAGTTTAGTCTCTGTCATTGTTGCCTGCAGGTCTGAGATATTTTTTTCCGGACTGAAAGCATTTGTGTACATGATTTTCAATTGGCCAGATTTCAGTGTGGTAGTTGTTGGGCGAGGTCCGGCATTTCCCCTGTGAGTCGTATGGTGAGCTGGACCTTTTTCCTTACCTGGTGATGCAAATGAACTACAAACATGTTGAACTCCTGTTTGATCACTAGCTGACGGGGGAAGGGTGTTCTTCACATTCAGTGTATTGGGTGCTGCACCTCTCTCCCCATTTGCTAGTTTAAATATTCTGCAAAGACGTCAAACTTCTGCTCCAATGCACTGACTCCCTCCTTAGTCAGATGCAGTCCATCGAATTTAAAGAACTTTTTCTCAAAAAACTGTTGCCAGTTACCTCCAAATTTCTGTCCTTTTTCCTGGCAACAGCCCTTGAGTCATATTTAGTTCCCTATCTCCTCTTCTCTGACCTTCTGTCCATCTGCCCTTTCCCAGACTGGCAGGATCTCAGAGAAGGAGATGCCAGGCAAAATGTATGACAGTTTGTCACCCAGCCTGGTCAGGTGTTCCTTGGTCTCCACAACTGACCAGTTGCCGAGATCATTAGTCCCTATTTGTACCAGGACATGGATGTTTTCTCCTGCTTTGTGAACAATTTTAGCAACGTGATCAGTGTCTCTCCATGCTGCTGTAACTGGGAGACATCTGACCATTACCCCTGGCTGGAGGTAGGTATCAACTCCCTGAATCATGGAGTCTCCTATGATCAGAAGTGTTCTGGATTTCCTTTTTGGTTTTGTGTTTTGGTTCCTCGTTTTGGGTGCATTTTGTTGTGCTAGCTCCTGTGCTGCAGTGTCCAGCTCTGCAGCATCCTCTTCCCCTTTGTTTGATTTCGGAGACGGGGCAGATGCCTGTTTGCACTTTTTATATGGTTTGTGGAGGTGATACATTGGTGAGCACTGAGTGATGGGGCACCCAATTTGCCCCTCCTAACCACCTGCCAGCCTCCCTGACCAACTACTCTCTGCTGTCGAGGTGCTTCTGTTGGATGTTGGAGAAATGATGGGTGGTTCTTATAATATATTTCCTCCTGAATATGTGATTTGAGGCATGCAATCTCTGCCCATGCTGCCTGAAGCTGATCCCTTAGATCTCCAATGGTCCAGCATATAGGACAGTGTCCTAAATTCTATATAACTACCCTTTTGAAAGTGCCCCACAGTACTTGCAGTTAATAAGCGATATCATAATTAAGGATTTATTGGGGCCGGCGATCGGTGGGAGGGGGGACCACTGGACATCAGGAATATAAGATTTTATTGGGGGTCAGCAATCAGTAGGAGGTGGGGATCACTGGATATCAGGGATTTAAAAAAATATTAAATTATTTTCACACTGGGGCCAGTGATCGTAATGGGGGGACCACTAGACACCAGGGATTTAGAAGAATAGCAAATTATTTTTACTCCGTGGGTGATGCTAAGTGGGTAGGGGGGACTACTAGACAACAGGGATTTACTTAAAAAAAGAACTAATTTTACACTGGGTCCAGCTAACAGTGGCAGGGAGGTACTAATAGAGAACACGGATTTAGTTAAAAAATGGAATTTTACACTGGGGCTGGTGATTGGCAGGTGGGGGAGGGTTGCCCACTACAAGTCTTGCCTCAAAGTGTTGACCTTTACCCACAAAGCTTTATACTTCACGTTGATCCTCCCTCCATGAATTGTGCAAATTCTCATGAATTGCACTTTGAGAATTATACACCGTTCGTGAATTATTTTGCGAAGTGAATTTTGCTGACTTCACCCATTTCTATTTTCTGGCATATGTTATGAAGTTTCATCTCCCCACATCAAGTAGAGAATAATGCAAGCCTTCAGCCCAGAGAAATGTATCACTAAGGCTAATCACAATCCACGTGAACAAAATCATCTGACAAAATACAAATATTACTAAGAAAAGCTGTGAAGTTAGACAGAAGTCATAGTGAGACTTCACACTGACAATCCTTGCAAACACACTTTTCTGAATCTAAACTCATTCTAAATCTCAAATTACTAAACACACACACACACCTCTCACTCTTACACATAGCTAACAACTAAAACCTGCACACAGCTAGATACATGATGACTTTTGTAGCTGCTTTGAAAATCTACAGAGAATTCAGTTTTCAGCACAAATCCAAAACAAGCATTTGTCGATGCCGAATGTTGTCTTGCTGGCATTGGGATTGGTAGTGCAGGAGTTAGAGATGCATATGGAATGGCAGTGAAGTATTGAACTAATGCCAACCTCACCCCACCCTGTATGGACACATTTTCAACATAGGCATTTTGGGACCTCCCTTCATGAACAGCAGCACTGTGATTTTGTTAATCTGTCCCAAAATTGATTTCCCACAGCGACCATGCCATTCTGTGCCACATGTGTGAAAACAAATTTTCGTCAGGACGTGAAAAATGTCAGCTTACTGTTCATTAAGGAGGTGTGACAAAATGGCAGTGTTGAAAATCTGGCATGAAAATACTGCAAATTTTTGAAGTTACAAGGGTGCGTGGAAACTGCGCAATACATGCTTGTAACACAGTCATTTTATGGACTTTCATAACCAAATTTTCAACTTACGTATTTTAGGACATCTGCTTATGAACAGTGTCACTGTTAGTTTCTCAAACTGTCCCAAAGACTGATTTTGCACAGTGACCGTGCTATTCTGTGCCAAAAGTGCAGAAACACATTTTGGCCAGGATATGTAACATGACAGCTGTACTGTTCATAAGGAGGTGTGGAAAAATGCTGATCTTGAAAATCTGGCATGAAAATATTACAAATTCAGGAAGTTATGAGTGTGCATGGAAACTGTGTAATGCACGCTCGTAAAACAGTCATTTTGTGAATATTTTTTACCAAATTTGCAACATACGTATTTTGAGAACCCACCTCATGAACAGTGGCACTGTCATTTTGTTAATCGGTCCTGTACGGTGATCACGCGCAGTGACCGCGAAATCACCTTTCAGGACTGAATAACACCTTGAACGTGGCTGAGTTCATGAGGAGGGGGCCCCAGTAACCCCATGTTGAAAATTTGGTGCAAACATTCCAAACAATGCCTGAGATATGCACTAAAGTTGAAAAAAAAAACCCTATTTATGCCATAATACAGCTTACCGGCATTTCTTCAGTTCGCGGTCGGCTTTGAAGAGTTAAGACATGTTCGGTCCATCGAAGATCATCACACCAGACTCTGGAGGTAAGTATGGGGTGAGGGGTTATAGGGAGGCAGGGTGTGCAGAGGGTGGGCGGGGTTGGGGAGGGAGCAGGACAGACCGTGAGGGACCGTTTTGTTCTTTACAGGTTAAAAAAAAAAGCACATTTCGGGATTTTTTTTTTTACTGGGGCATTTGGCATGCTGGAGTGGGCTCCCAGCATGCCACCTGAGTGTTTGGGGGGCTAGCCAATGGGGGATTGAGCACCCTCATCGGCACATACCGAAGATGAGGCTAGAGCCGATGGGGATTGGGCACCCTCCTCGGGACACAACAAATACGGGGGGCTTTATGCCAACTGAGAGTGGGCTCCTCCACTGGCACATGAACTGGGTCAGGGCATGCTGACAGGGGGATTGGGCACCCCTGAAGTTGGCATTGTGGCAGGCAGTGGCAGCAGTCACTGATGCCATGTTTACTAGAATGCTTCACCAGTAAAGGTACACCAGGAGATGCCGCTGCATGATGAGCTTGGCTCTCATTGCAGCGGACTTTTTCTTAGATGTGCATGCCACATTATGTGTTGCTGGTGTGGTGCCTTCATGCTGCCTTATTAGGGAATGAGGGACTCACCTACTGATGTGTGCCCTGCATTCGCCCACAGTGACCGCACCTCCAAATCTGCTATTACTGCAATATGTTGGCTGGCATGCAAGCGTGAGCCTACATAATGAAACTTTGAAGTGAAACTCAGTATGTTGTGGAAGTTCCATGCTGGAAGTAGCTACACTGACACACATACAGTACCTGTAACCACTTCTGAGACACACACACACACACACACACACACACCACACACACACCCTTAACATTTCTGAAAATGCTCATGACAGGCGTTTTTCCCAGGAACTATGGACAATAACTTTCTGAAATGAGAGATTCAATCAGTGGTTGGGGGCCAGCACAGGCAGTTGAGAAATGGCCAGGGCAGAAGAAGGGCTTCATCCTCCACTATGTGCATATCTTTTAATGAAATATATTTCATTACATTTGTAACAATGAAAGGATCAACAAGAATAAGTAAACAGGAGACATTATACAAAAACAAACAACAGACAAACAATAACACAGACAGAAGCAAACCCTCCTGCTCTCAACCCACCCAAATCCCAACACACATGCAGGACCCTGGAAGTGTTCCAAGTGGGGTCTCAAAGATAGAACAAGGAAATCATAGAAACAATATACCACCCATTGTCCATGGGCAAAGGCAATAGTCTCCCAACACTGAATAAGCAGCAAAGTATACAACCTATAAGTATGCAAGGTGTGATAGAAACTGGCTGTAGAGTTTTCCACATTAAGGGCATTCAGCATCTCTTTTAACCATTCAACCCATGTTGGGGTTGTGTTCTAACCAATGGTGAAGAATGATTAACCTTGTTACTGCAGGAATTAAAGTCATGTGACCTTTCCTGGGCCCCAAGACTTGATTACTACAGTTCAGTTCTATGTCATAACAGTGAATGCATTATGGTGATCACTATCATGATGAGTGTATATCAGCATAAAGCAATTCGGTGATATACACTTGCAGGTAACCACAAAACCAGTGAGGGGACTGTAGGATATGCGGGGAGGGGGTATGCCTCCTGCACCACACCCCCTCCTTAAGGAGTCTCAACTCCAAAAGGGTGCAAGTCATGGGGGGGGGTATAAAACTTAAAAAATAAATAAATAAATAACCAGCCTGATGCAAAAAAGAAGCTTGCCCCAGAACCAAACCCATCACCCTCCCAACCCCAACCTGCCACCTTACCCACTACACCACATGGCCAGCTCAGCAGCTGGCCGCTGTGCTACACCCCACATAACCTCCATCCCCTTCCACCCATCACACGGCGTGGTCCGTTCCCCCCATGCTCATGTATATGCACATGCATCCTGTTGCAATCTCCCACAACTGTATCCTGTCGCTATCCTGTCAGGTAGCCCAGGACACAGGCACCATGATTGAGTCACCCTTTTTGCAGTCAACCAATCACAGTCATCATGTTCACTGGTTACCCTATAGTCTCCTATCAAACATATCTCTGGAGCTGGAGTTAAGGCATCTTGGAGACCCAGAAGAGGATCTAAATTAGCTTGTATAGATTCCTAAATGGTTGTATGTTTTAGTATTGCGAAAGGATATGGTATAAGGCATTGGCTTCCTTACCATATCTAGTATAAGCTGGAGTCTGTTTTTCACCCATCGGGAAAACTTTAATGGGTGAAAAGTATATATTATGAAGAATATTAAACTGGTATAACCAAAAATGGTCTTGTTTCACATATTTATACATGTCAGCCCACATTTTTGCCAGTACTTGTCAAAATGATCAATATCAAGAGTTGCTGCCCAGTAGAAATCCTTGTGTGAGGTACTGCCCAAAATGACTGGCCACTTGCTTTATAATGATTGGAAATGGAGTGCAGCTGCAGAGCTATGGTAGACCAATTCCCCAAAAGCAATCCCACTTGATTAGACTATGGGGGAGGGCCTAGACATTGAGACAAGCAGTGTGCCAGCTGAATGAATTTAAAACAGTCTCTTTAAGGGATCCCATAATTTTGCTGGAAAGAAAGAAAATATATAATGGTTTCATTATGAAAGTAATGCTTCTAAGGAAGAAATAGAAAGCCCTGGCCAAAAAGTAGAGTTGAGTGGCTTTTTACCTATTACGATATTAGGTTGTTAAATAGGGGTTTACAGATGTCTTTAGTGTAGAGAAGTTTCAGATGTCAACATAATTGGGCATTGGCTCTTACCAACCTGGCAGTCAGGGTATGGCGAAGTGAAGGGAGAAGTCATGCCAGGGAAACATACAGCAAAGAGGGTAGAGAATAGTGGTATTTATCTAACACGGCTCAGTTTTCAACCATGAAGGGGTGTAAATATCATCATCCGGGGCAGTGTTTAATTGACCCCATTAAATGTATTTAGCCCTATTAGATGCAAATAATACCAAACATAGCGTGGTAAATGCAAACCACTGTATATTTTAGGCCTCAACATATATTTTAGGCCTCACCAATTTCCCATAAGCCCTCCAAGGTGGCTTATCCAGCCAAAGAAATTAACTTGGAATAGAATGAAGGCACTTGAACCATGTTAAAGGAAGCACAATGTTAAGTATGCCCAGTGGGTACATTAAATGAGGCAAACCTTTCATCTTCATTATGCTGGCTCTGCCCCACAATGCTAAGGTCAATGATTTCCACCAAGACAAATCCTGCTCTATTTTCCTAAGTAAGGGATTGAAATTGAGAAATTTCAGAGAGGTGTAATGTAAGGCTAGCGTAATGCCTAAATAAGTAAAGCTTCCATTTAGTCTTCCATTGCAGACCAAAAGGTTCTAGCACATGCCTTGTAACATTGGGTGAGGGGGGAAACTACTGATTTAGATCAATTTAACCTGCATGCTAAAAATGCCCCAAATTCTCTTACCACCCTAATGACCTTGAGAATGCAGAAGAATCTCACCTGCATAGGCTGAAAGTTATAATTCCTGGGAACAAATGTAGATACCCCTGATTTGAAGCATGACATACATTTTCCAAGTTTGAGGCTAAAGGTATAAACTGAAAAGCACTGGGGAAAGGAGGCAACCTTGTCAGGTCCCTCTTGTGAGAGGAAACGTATCTGACAGAACACCATTACAAGTGATCCTGGTGGAAAGAGACTGATACAGAATTTGTATCCATCAGATATATGTGTTCAAAAAACCATATGCAGAATAGAAAAGAGATCTGTCCATCATACTTTGTTGAAAGCTTTCTGAGCATCCAGGGATACCAAGACCACATCAACATTGGCATCCCTGGATGTGAAAGATTAAGCAAAGTATTTTAGGGAAATTGTCACTTGAAAGCCTTCCAGCCATGAAACCAACCTGTTTGGGCCTATCAGATTGCCCCAGACTCTACTGCACTTGACAGCTAAGACCATGGCCAGAATCTTGATGTCAGTGTTATTAAAAGAAATTAATCTGTAACTGCCGGGTCAAGTTTTATCTTTACCCTGTGTACATATCAAAGAAATTCTAATGTCTAAGAGTGAAAGTTTTCTCAGGTCATGACTATATAAATAATTACATAATTGAGTCATTATAGGAGTTAGCTCATTAAAAATGTTTTATAAAAATTTGTGGAGAAGTCATTCTCCACAGGTGATTTATCCACTGACATGCTAGAAATGACAGCTCTAACTTCCTCTTCTCTAATTGAGTCAGCTATAATTGTAGCTGAGCATGTCAGTTGAGGAAGGTGGATCTTCTCTAAAAAAATTGTCAACTGTACATCCATATTAGAGTGCACCAAATCATTGGTATAAAGGTTCACAAAATAATCCTTAAAACACTCCACCATTTATCTGGGATTGGTGACCAACTCCTAAAAAGTCTGAACCTTCAAGTCTTTTTAATCCACCTAGAGGAATCTATCTGCTGGGGATGAAGGGCCAGCAAATAGCTAGCCTTCTCTTCTCTTGCCAAATAGGTAGCCTTGATCCTAGTAATGGATCATTTTACTTGTTTGAAAAGGTAATCTGCATATTTGGCCTGTAAGTTTAATAACTGAGTTTGAATAACTTCTGGGGAGGAAGGTGAAAGATGTTTTTCAAGCTCTCAAATGTCAGATTGAAGTTGAGTGGGCCTGCACCTCTATTCCTCTTGCGTATGGTAACTGTCCTAATAGTTTCATCTCCACAAATACTTTTCAGAGCACCCCAGAGTTGGTCCAAGCAGTGGACTGAGCTTAGAATATCTAGTATAAAATAATGAATAAACTGTCTCAGCTTGCCTACTAATGTACAGTAGCATTAATAGGTGAACAGTAAAGGACAATTATGACCCCCTGGCTGTGTGATGAACAATATCAAGAGAAATGGGGGCATGATCAGAAATAACTTTAGCCTCAGTCTGACTGGCATAGAGGGTGGGAATAAGTTGCTTACTAATAAAACAAGATTTGGACAGCCAATAGGGCTGTGAAGCACCACCAAGTGATGTAAGTTACACATGTGCGCAGTAATCATTCAACACCCAGGTGTAACTTGGCCATATGTTGGAGGTGTTGCACCAGATTTTCAACATGGCCTTTTTTGGACCCCTCCTCATGAACAGTGCCAATGTCATTTTGTTAAATTGTTCCAAAAGGTGATTATACAGACCAAACATGCTGTACTGTGCCACAGGTGCAAAAACACATTTTGGGCAGGTTGTGGAAAATGGCAACTGTACTGTTGTGAAGGATGTGTACAAAAATGGCAATGTTAAAAATGTGAAGTGAAAATATTAAAAATGAATCACGTTGGAATTTTTTCACCAAATTTTCAACATGGCCTTTTTTTGGACCCTTCCTCATGAACAGTGCTAGTGGCATTTTATTCAATTGTCTTGAAAGGTGATTGCACAGAGCAAACGTGCCATTCTGCACCACAGGTGTGGCAACGTATTGAGATAGGTTGTGGAAAATGACAGCGGTACTATTTTGAAGGAGATGTGCAAAAATGGCAATGGTACAAATGTGGAGTGAAAATATTAAAAAGTGGTGGCGTTAGGAGCATACATAGAAACTGTGCAACGCACGATCATAATGCAGTTATTTGTTGGAATTTTTTCACCAAATTTAAAACATGGGCTTTTTGGGACCCCACCTCAGTGTGCGCAGTGACTGTAAATCACCTTTTCAGGATAGAGTAACAAAATGACAGTGACAGTTTTCATGAAGTGGGGTCCCAAGAACCCCATATTGAAAATTTGGGCCAGAAATTTCAAAAAATGATTGAGATATCAGCATACGTTGAAAATCCCATTGAATGGCTGTATAGCATGCTTATCTTTAATTCTTCATTTCGCTGTTAGGCTTTGAAGAGTGCAGACGTGTCTTGGCCCAGAGCAGATGACAGCACCAACTTCTGGAGTTAAGTATGGGGTAAGGGTGTGTGTGGGGTGCTCAGTGGAAGGGTGGGGAGGGGTGCACTGCAGCGACGACTGTTTTCAGTTTTACAAGGATGAAAAAGCAATGAGAGACCGCTTTCTAATTTACATAAGAAAAAAATACATTTTGGCACACTAGGGTGCACTCCCAGTGTGCCACATGAATGGAGAAGGAGGTTGAACAGGATGCCAACATGGGGATTCGCACCCTGATGTCGGGCATGGGGGGTGGGAGAAAGAAATGCTACAAGGACTGTTTTCTAATTTGCAGAAAAAACATTTTGGCACACTGGGGTGGGCTTCCAGTGAGCCACATGAATAGGGAAGGGGTTGCACAGGATGCCGACATGGGATTGGGCACCATGATGTCGGGAATAAAGTGGGGAGGGGTGCAGCAGGGAACATACAATGGGACAACAAGGGACTGTTTTCTACTTTTCAGAGACAAAAACTATAATATTTTCATGACTGGGTTGGGAACCCAGTGTGCAACATGAATTTGGGGATTTGTTCTACAGGGAATGGCATTGTGTTATTCGCAACATGGCAGACACCCAAAGAACTGCACATGCGCATGAGTTATGCTCATGCACAGTTCATGCATTGGAATGCAGAAGTAACAGCCGAAATAGTGCGACTGTTGTTCCGTATGCTGATCATGGCAGTGGAGGGGTTTAAGCACCATTGGGCTTTTGGAAGGATACTTCCAAAGGTCCAATGGAAGCTGTTGTGAGATTGTCTATTTTCAGAGATACAGCTCTTTCAAAATGACTGTAGGCTCTGCCCACAGTCCTAACAAATTGTCTAAATAGGAAAAGAATTCTAAGGGTAGTGTAAAACCATATATTTCCTATCCACCAGATGCAACAGTTTCCAAGGATCCATAAGACCCAAATGGTCTACAAATTCCATAAGAGCACATTGTGCTGTGGAAAGCCCCACATGGGGTCTATTGGAGAGATTCAACTTGTTCTGGAATGCTAGATTCCAATCGGTTTCAGTTTATTTATTATACTGGAAAGGCATGTGAGCAAAAGTTGCCTATTTTCACAAGCGTCCAGTTTTGAGCAAGCAAAACATGAAGTAATACAATATTCAACAAAAATAATACAGGCAGACAATAATGCAGATTACATGCTGATGATACAAAGAACTTCAATAGAGTAGACACCCCGAGGTGGGGGTGGAGGACATAAAGCAGGACCTAAAGAGGCTCAAGGAGTGGTCAGAGAAGTGGCAGCTGAAATTTAATGCCAAAAAGTGCACTGTGATGCACTTGGGGAGTAGAAACACATGAGCCGGAAACATCCTAGGAGAGGAGGCAGTCGAAGAAACAGAACAGGAGAGGGATCTGGGGATTATAGTCTTCTCAAACCTTAAGGTTGAAAACCAATGTAGCAGGGCAGCAGGAAAGGCCAATGGAATGCTAGCATGCATAAGCAGGGGCATTACTAGTAGAAGGAGGGAGGTAATAACCCCTTTACTAAGCCATGGTGAGGCTGCAACTGGAGTACGGGGACCAGTTCTGAGACCACATCTCTGTAAGGATATAGATGGGATAGAGAGAGTCTGAGAAGTGCAACCAAGAAGGTGCAGGGTATGCAGGGGAAGGCATATGAGCAGAGGTGTGAGGAGATGGATCTATACATGCTGGATACAAGGAGGGAAAGGGGGTGACATGATTGAAACTTTAAAATATGTTAAGTGGCTTAATAAAGTAGGATAAGGGGGTTACTTAGGAGGAAGGAGGTTGCCAGATCTAGAGGGCATAATCTCAGACTGCAAGGAAAAGAAACAGAGGCAATGTGTGAGGGTGATTCTTCACATAGAGGGTGGTGGAACCCAGGAACAGACTGCCAGATGAATCGGTGGGGGCAAAATCGGTGGAGGAATTCCAGAGGGCATGGGACAGGCATATGGGGTGGGTAGAGAAGGCAGGGTGACTCTGGCAGTGAGGATGTGTTATGGGGGGGGAAAACTGGGCAGACTGGATGGTCTGGTGTTGTCCTTTTCTGCTGTCAAGCTTCTATGATGCTATGATTCATATTTCAAAATTATGTTAATTTCAAGAACAAGAAAAACAACAGAAATAGATCAAGTGCAGGGACTGGAATAAAGTGCTAAATTGACTTGCAAATATACAGAAATGCATAAGACCAGGGGACATTGGGTAAATCTGCTCCACAAGGGTGAGGGAGGCAATATGAAGTAAGTTTAGTAGGAGAACAGGATGAGTAGCCAGAGTGGAACACACTCAGGGCCGAGGGCAGTTACAAGTAAAGGAAAGGGGTTTCCTAAGGTTGAGTTTAAAGAAAGCAGTAGAGGAACACTGGATTGCAGCTGGTGGGAGATTGTTAAAATGTTTGGTGCCCTTGTAGGAGAGGGTGTTCTGGCTTTAGGTGGTGTGACAGAAAGCTCACTAGCTCACTAAGTTTTTTAGGAGCAAAAAAGGCGTAGTCCATAATAGCTCCTTTAGGACACTTTATAGGAATTCACATTCCCCTGTGTAGAGATATATTTATCAAGATTGTTTTTTGTAGTTTTCTTTAGATGTACATGAGGCAACTTCAAGAGGAAATCTGTTCCAAAGGGCAGGCATTCGTAGAATGTAAAAATATTTTCTGTTTTTAGTCTTGTATCTCTCAAGCCTAATCTGTAATGGGTGACCCCTAATATTAAGGGAGGGAGAAGGAAATGGAGGAGGACTGTCTAGTGGTCCAGGAGGGGGCTGACTTAGGGAAGAGTGATTCAATGCTGTTAGGAAGGAGTCCCAGGGAGAGTCTGTGGAAAAGGCAACTATTTTGCTCTTGAGTCTATCCTCAAGAGTGGACCAGTTAGTGAGTATGTATAGGTCGCAGTGGAGGATTTGTCTAGGTACACCAGAGACAAAATGGATAACATTGTGGTAGGTGCTTTGAAGCCTGTTGAAATTCCTCTGGGAGAGGGAGGGGAAGAAGATTAGAGCACCGTGGTCAAATAGGGGGAGCAAGAAACTGGTAGAAATGAACATTTTGCAACTTGGTCAAGGCTTCCTCCAGCTAATGAGCTCACTGGGCTTCACACAGGTTGTTTCCTCCTTGACCCATATTGGAGGTCATTCATTGGACTTGGTGCTCCTCCTGGGGATGGAGATATCTGGCTTGGTGATGGAACTAGTCAGGAGTTCTGACCATCATACCATTGGGTTCAGTTTTGTGCCCCCCCCCTTAGTAGATTGGCCCTTATGGAGATGGTTCAGTACTGCCTTTAAGGGGTATTTCCCTGGATGACCTAATGGTGGTGCTGGACCTATTGGGTTTACCGAGTGAATGAATGGATCTGGGGGAGTTGGTACTTGCCTATAATAAGGCAATAGTTTCTGCCCTGAAGTCCATTGCTCCTGTTCATGTTCATCCCCTCACTCTTCACCCGAGGTCTCCTTGGTTTGATGAGTACTTAAGGGAGTTGAGGAGAGTGGGACGAAGGTTAGAGAGGAGCTGGCGGAAGTCTGACATGAAGTGTGACAGACTTAGATTGATGGACCATTATGGGGACTATCAACCAGCAATTACCCGTAAGAAGGCAGAATTCCTCTCCAGAGAAATTGCTGCTGCATAGAATCAACCAGCCCAGCTCTTCCGGACTATGGACAGATTATGCAATCCAATCTGTCTCCAGCCTGGGACTGCTTTTTTCACAAGAACAGTGTGAGGAGTTTGCTTGATTCTTTGCAGAAAAGGTTGCCACAATCAGGTCCGGTGTCTGTTTGACTCCCTCTAATGGGAATAGTGCTGGTCGACAGGAGATGTCAGGCACCCAGTTTGTCTGGTGTGACTTCTGCCTTCCCACAATCACTGACATTGTGATGGTCGTCAAGTGATTGTGACCTACCAACTGTAGATTGGATCCGGACCCTATATGCCTCTTAGAAGGTTGTGTGAATAAAATGTGCCCAGTCCTGGCTGAAATAGCCTGGAGGTCTTTGGAAAGAGGGATTTTTCCAAATTCCCTGAAGGAGGCTGTGGTTCAGACCCTCCTTAAAAAGCTCTCCTTGGACCCAGACAGTCCGGCAAACTACAGACCAATCTCTAACCTGCCCTTTGTTGGTAAGGTTATTGAGAAGGTGGTTGCGTAGCAGCTGGATGATCATTTGACTAGCCACAATGTCTGTGATTCTCTCCAGTCCGGATTTAGGAAGAGACATAGCACCAAAACTGCCATTATCTGAGTACTAAATTATCTCCTAATAGAGAGAGATGGAAAGTCCAGTTCCATCTTGGTCCTTCTAGATCTCTGTCGCATTTGACACTGTAGACCATGTGTTGCTGAAGTCCCTGCGGTTTATAGAGACATAGAAACATACACTTTGATGGCAGATAAGGACCACTTGGCCCACCTAGTCTGCTCATTTCCCTACCTACTCCTACTACCTCTCTGTGGACTATTGGGTGTGGTCCTCAGATGATTTTGATCATTCCTCAAGGGTAGGACTCGGAGAGTGGTGTCAGGGATTTTTTCCTCTGCATCACTTCCCCTATCCTACAGGGTACAACAGGGCTTCATTTTCTCACCCACATTGTTTGCAGTGTATATGCTGCCATTGGGAGTGATTATTAGATGGTACAGCCTGAGTTTTCACTGCTATGCAGATGAAACTCAGCTGTACTTGTCCTTTGTGCCCGGTCAGGGTGATGCTGTCTTGTTTTTAACAACTGTCTGGCAGAGATCCAGGATTGGACGAGTGGGAGTTGGCTATGGTTAAATCTGAAAAAACAGAGGTGTTGGTAGTGGACCCAAGTCATAGGGAGGTGGGTTTGTGTGGGGGCACCCTCTGGCCTATGGTGGGGGGGTGCTCAGCTAATTACCTCCAACCAGGTGCAGAACCTGGGAGTGATTTTGGATGACCATCAGACCCTTAAATCTCAGGTGTCAGTGGTTGTCAAAACCTCATTTTACCATCTGAGGAATATTGCTTGGGTAAAACATCTGGTTCCTCCTGATGATCTTCCAACATTGGTCCATGCCTCCATTGCCTCCTGCCTTGACTACTACAACGCCCTTTACCTACGGCTGCCAGGGGTTAATATCCACTGCTTGCAGCAAGTGCAGAATGCGGCAGCTAGGCTATTAACTGGTACCTTTAGGACCAGTCATATGATGCCTGTGATCTGCGGACTACATTAGCTGCCAATACAGTGGCAGATCATCTTCAAAATCAGTTTGCTTAAACCCTATACAATCGGGGACCTAGTTACCTGCAAGATCTCCTTCGCCCCTACTGTCCCACCAGCTTGCTCTGATACACCAGTGAGGGATTGCTAGAGATTCCCAGGGTCCATTTGAAGACATCTGTGGCCAGGTCATTTAGCTTTGTGGCCCTGACCCTGTGGAATTCTCTTCCTCGTCGGGTGCAGGATTGCTTGACCATCCAAAGCTTTAAATCTGCACTAAAAACATATTTATTTAGCCAAGCTTGCCCTGATTTTTAGGCCACTGCTGTACTTATTGAATTTTAAATTGTGGTATTTGTTTTATGGATTTGTTTTAATTATGTATTGTATTGTACAAGTACCTTGGTTATAAGAAAGGTGCTTTTCAGGTTGATTGTGCACATGCACAAGAAATATATCATGGCAGCTTGCTGCAGAAGCAGGTTGTGGAGGCACGGCACTGTTGTGGCCAATGGCCTCACTGTGTTTTGAGGCTTGGCCCGCTTTCCCCAATAGGGTGGCATGCTGCTGCTGACACTAATTCAGCCAGTGTGCCACCACCTTGAAACATTTTAACCACTGTAATCAGGTTCCACCTCGTCATTGCAGCATCAGCCATTCCACTGCAATGAGGGAGTGACCCGTCATTGCAGGGCAATCCCTTGCATTCCCCTGACCCAGTTTGCCAACGGGGAGCCCAGTCACCATTGGTTTGTGTTGTATGCTGAGGGATGCCCAATCCCCCTTGGCATCATATCCCCTCCCCCTGTTTCTTTGCCAATGGGGGTGCCCAATCCCATTCAGCATGTTCCCCTCATTTATTGTGTGCGAGGTTACTCAATCCCCTCGGCTCATGGAGACACCCCACCAGTATGTGCCAATGGGGTGCCCGATCTCCATTGGTCTAGTCCCCAATACCAAAACATGCAGGTGGCATGCTGGAAGCCCACCTCAAGCGTGCCAAAAGAACCTGCTAAAATGAAAAACGTCCAGCGATGTCTATTTTTTCAACCCTGTAAAGAAGAAAAGAGTCCCTCACCATCTGCACCCCTCCCCCAACCTGCACCCACCCACCGCATACCCCACCTCCCATACACACACCCCTCACCCCATACTTACCTCCAGAGCTTGGCGCGACAATCTTCGGTGGACCGGGAACACGTCTGCGCTCTTCAAAGCCGACTGCGAACTGAAGGAATGTCGGTAAGCTGTATAATGGCATAAATAGGGTTTTTTCAACTTTGCTGCATATCTCAGGCATTTTTGGGAATTTTGACACCAAATTTTCAACATGGGCTATTGGGACCCCTCCTCATGAATTCAGCCAATGTCATGCGATAGTTCCATCCCAAAAGGTGATTTTGTGGTCACTGCGTGGAATCACGCTTTGGGAACAGTTAACAAAACAACAGTGCCAGTGTTCATGAGATGGGCTCTCAAAAAGCCTATGTTGCAAATTTAGTGGAAAAAATCAAAAAATATGACTGTTTTACGAGTGTGCGTTGCGTAGCTGCTACACATGCTCATAACTTCGCAAATTTGCAATATTTTCATGCCAGATTTTCAAAAATGGCATTTTTTTACACCCCCTTATGAAAAGTACAGCTATCATTTTTCCCATCATGGCCAAAATGTGTTTTCGCACTTCCAGCGCAGAATAACGCAGTCACTGTGGGAAATCAGTATTTGGGACAGATTAAGAAAATGACAGTGACACTGTTCATGAGCAGAGGTCCTAAAATCCCTATGTTGAAAATTTGGTGATGATAGTCCATCAAATGGATGTGTTACAAGTGTACATTGAGCAGTTTCCACACAACCTTGTAACTTCGCAAATTTGTAATATTGTCACACCAGATTTTCAACACTGGCATTTTTTTACACCTCCTTATGAACAGTACAGCTGTCATTTTACACATCCTGACTGAACTATGTTTTCGCACTTCGGGCGTAGAATAGTGCTGTCGCTGTGGGAAATCAGTGTTCAGAACAGAGTAAGAAAATGACAGTGGCACTGTTCGTGAGCAGAAGTCCTAAAATCCCTAGATTGAAAATTTGGTGACAAAAGTCCATAAAATGACTGTGTTACAAGCCTGTGCTGAGCTGTTTCCACACACTGTAACTTCACAAATTTGCAATATTTCTCATGCCACATTTTCAACACTGGCATTTTTCACACCTCCTTATGAACAGTACAGATGTCATTTTTCACATCCTGGCCAAAATATGTTTTTACACTTCTGGTGCAAAATAGCACAGTCGCTGTGGGAAATCAGTGTTTGGGACAGATTAAAATTGAGCGAGTGGGAAGGAGGAGTGACTGAGCTCAACTGAGCTCTTTTGGGACTGCTGCAGATTTTTTGTGGGCAGAAAAAGGCCCCAACACAGGCAGGAGCCCAGTACAAAAGGGAAGCCTGCAGTGCCAGGAGAAACAGAATGAGAGAGCGAGTGAGGAAGGGGGAGTAAGCAAACTCAATGGAGCTCTGTTGGGACTGCTGCAGATTTCATTGTGGGCAGAAAAAGTCTTCAATGCAGGCAGGGACCCAGTACAAAAGGGCAGCCTGCAGTGGTGAGAGAAACAGTACAAGTGAGTGAGAGATGGGGACTGAGTGAGCTCAGCGAAACCCTATCAGGACTGCTGCAGAGTTCCTTGTGGGCAGAAAAAGGTTCAAATGCAGGCAGTAGCCCAGTACTAAAGGGCAGCCTGCAGCACTGGTAGAAACGGGACGAGCGAGTGAAAGAGCGGGAGTGAGCGAGCTCAACGGAGCTCTGTTGGGACTGCTGCAGATTTCTTTGTGGGCAGAAAAAGGCACCAGCAGAGGCAGGAACCCAGTACAAAAGGGCAGTCTGCAGCGCCAGGAGAAACAGAATGAGCAAGTGAGAGAGGGGGAGTGAGCAACCTAAACGGAGCTCTGTCAGGACAGCTGTGAACTTCTTTGTGGTTAGAAAAAGGCGCCAACACATGCAGGAGCCCAGTACAAAAGGGAAGCCTGCAGTGCTGGGAGAAACAGAATGAGCGAGTGAGAGAGGGAGAGTGAGCAAGCTCAACGGAGCTGTGTCAGGACTGCTGATTTGTTTTTGGGCAGAAAAAGGCACCAACGCAAGCAGGAGCCCAGTACAAAAGGGCAGCCTGCAGCATCAGGAGAAATAGAATGAGCGAGTGAGAGGGGGAGTGAGTCAGCTCAATGGAGCTCTGCTGGAACTTTAGAGTTGCCCACCCTCCCTCCCAGTGTCCTCTGTGGTAATCTATTACTGCAGGGTCTCTGGAGTGGAAACAAAGCAATGATTGGATACTTTAGGATTGCTGTAATAATACAGATTTACGTCTTCTGTTTCTTTCTCTAACTGAGCTAAGTACTGAGCTATACTGTTATGATTGCTGTAATAATACTTATTTATTTATTCTGTTTGTTTCTCTAACTGAGCTGAGTAATATTTGGAGTGCAATAGGATTTCTAACTGGGCTAAGTGAAACTATATGAGAGCCGAGAACAAAAAGTATGGTAGCTGAGGGGTGAATAATGGACAAGGAGGCTTTAGGATTGCTACAGTAATACAGTATCTAACGAATGACATTTGAGCCTGAATTACCCCCGTTGGCAAGGGGTCAATGGGCGACTAGTGTGGGGGGGGGGCAGGAATTTGAATAAATAGGGGCCTAACAGTTGTAGAAGGGTACAGAGCCTGGGAGTAAGAGCCCCTAACATAAGATGGAGGCCAAAATGGGGCAGATACCACATGTCAGTAGGGCAACCATCTTTGGAAGGGTGGAGGGGTGTACGGGGTGTAGGTGTGCCATGATCCTGGACTGGGCTTGGAGGATGGGGTGGTGTATGGTCTGTAGATGACTGGCTACTTTGAGGGAAGAACTATGGAGGTTAGAAAGGAGTGTAAGTGGCAGGGCAGATAAGTATGGTAGGCATCCTGAGGTGGGGAATAGGGTATGGCAAAGGGGGAAAGAGGAAGAATAACTAGGGACTGAAATTGACCCCAGTATCAGAGGCACTAGCAGGAAAGAGAGGAGAAGGGAGGGGTGCCCAAGGTGAGGGCAGGGCTGCCTCTTGATGGGGAGGAAGAGACCACGAGGAGTACCAGGGGAGAGAGCAGATGGCTGCAGGTAGGGAGGCACCAGGGGTGGCATGGAGGGGAACAAGTAGGAGGGGAGGGTACCAATAGGGGAACAGATGTAGGACAGATATCGACTATGAATAGGTTCAAACCTCTGCTATGGGACAGTGAGGGGGAGCAGGAACATACTGAAGGGGAGGACAAGTGGGCATGAGAGGATGGCAACAGGTAGGGGAAGAGATAGCAAGGACAAAAGGGTAGAAGGGGGCTAGTAAGGAAGGAGGGGGTGGTGACTGAAGGAGAGAAGGCTATGAGAAGGGGGAAGGATGGGAGGTGTACCACTATCGGGGTAGAAGGGAATAGGGGCTCTAACTTGACAACAGCAGGGATAGGAGAGGGGTTAGAAATCAGCAGGGAAGGAAGGGAGGTCAACATGGGAAGCCCAGTAGGAAGTAGTCAGGCTGGGAAGGGGTTCAAGGGAGATGGGAGGAATAAGGCAGAGAAAAGTGATGAGGCAGAAGTAGGGGGTACAGACATAGAAGTCATAGAGGGTGCAGTTGGCGGGGGTAAGGGACAGGGAAGAATGAATACTGGGGTGGTAGAAGGGGCATTAGAAGGGAAAGGGGGTAAGGGGTGGGGGTACTCATCCTGGGGATTCTATGCTGAAATGGATGAGATGGGGAGGAAAAGGGGAAAGGCACAGCCTCATTTGGATTGAACTGTCCCCAGGTTGACTGCAGGATGGGCAGGGCAGGCACTGCTCAAACATGCAGCAAGGGGCAGAAAGAAACCTAATTAACTGTTGCATGTGGGTACAAATGACTTGACGGGGAACACTGTAGAAGTAGTGAGGGGGAGGTTTGAGCACTTGGGCAGCCAGTGTGAGGGGGTTGGGAAGTCGGTGGCATTCTTGGAGGTACTGTCAGTACTAGAACCCCCCCCCACACACATACATACACACTCCCCAAAAAGCTGCTTAAAATCCTGCAGTTCATTCAAAGCAATTCCATTTTCTTCCTTACTTGGGGTTCAATGCCAGCAAGTGTAAAATCATGTACCTAGGGCATAAGAACCCCATTGCTGGGTATAGTATGTAGGGAGGTACTGACACTCACTAGACATGAAAGGGTCCTTGAGGTTATTATATCAGAGGACCTCAAGATGGCAGTACAGTGTGACAAGGCTATGGGCAGGGCAAATTGGATTCTGGGATGCATAAGGACTGGCATCTCCAGTAGGAGGAGGAGGAGGAGGGATGTTACGCTGCCATTGTATCACTCCCTGGTATACCCCCAACTGGAGTTCTGTGTCCAGTTTTAGAGTCCACATTTCATAAAGGACATAAGGTGGAAGTTTTCCAGAGGAGGGCAGCTTAAATGGTTCAGAATTTTCACAGGAATCCCCACAAGAAAAGGTTGAAGAATCTCAACATGTACACTCTGGAAGAGAGGAGGGCGAGAGGTGACATGATCAAGACCCACAAAGTACCTCACAGGCATAAAGAGGGTACAGTTGGGAAGTTTTCTTCAAATGAGTATGAGCACCCAAACCAAGGGACATACAACGAAGCTTGGTGGGGGGGCATTCTGGATAGATGTGAAGAAATATTTATTTCCTGAAAAGGTGGTAGATGCCTTGAACAGACTGCCAAGAGAAGTGGTGGAAGCTAAAATGGTAAGGGGAATGAAGCATGCATAAACATAGGGCTATATTACAGAAAAGAGAAGGAGGGGGTCAGCAGACATCAATAGGGCCATGGAAGTGGAGTAGGTTCAAGTTCAATGCAGGAAAAATTCATTAAGGAAGCTCATTCACGAAGAGGTCCTGATGGAAGCAGGCAGAATAAGACATGCAGTAACATTGGTCCCTTTAAAGCCGCTCTCTGTAACCACCTCTTTGGCGCCCGAAGCTGTAGTTGCCTTTAATCAACCTAATGTTAGGGTCCCTCCCCGTTTCTTGCCCATAGCCTTTACAATGTTCATTGGACTGCTTCCCCCCCCCTTTTTTTACATGATTGCTATTTACTGCATGTAACTTTATCCCATAAACCACTGTTACATTGTGTTCTTTTTGTTATCTGTATTGTACCTGTATGTTACCACTGGTGTGTCTCACACTGTAACCATGTCTATCCTCCCTGAGACAAGGTTTTTTTGTAAATGAGTCCCTGACTCAAAGGTTGTAAATCTGACTTTCAAAATAAATAAAAACATATACAGGCAGGAGTTCCAAGTAGGTAGAGAAAACTTGGCCAGACTGGATGGGCTGAGCAGTCCTTTTCTGCTGACAAATTCTGTTTCTATCGCATCATGTGTTAATTTTGGTGCAGTGTTTATTTAAATTTGGGCCTACCATACATCCAGATGTAAGGCACAGTAAATTACTGAATTAGATGCAGCCCACTTACAGTGCAATAAACAGAACTCCAGTGCTTCAAGAAACCTTTACTCTTCATAAGGCTGCTTAAAGAGCTGGGGTTCTATTTGCAGTGTCCACACCAGTATGCTAATCTTAAAATCAACACCGTATCTGAATGAGTGCTTGATTCTTGCTCACTCCATTTCTTCCCCACTTTGAAACCTGCTTGTCCTGAGTTACTTTTTGGCCGGCAGAGCCTTGCCTGTGTTGGAAGATGACCAATACGTGGCACTGAAGGATGTCAGACTTCACAGACTGTGAAGGCAGCTTCTCACAGATAGACATAAAGCAATTCTACTGGGGGTAGGAGGAAGTAACCTGTTGATTAACTAGAATCTGCAGCTTATCCATCAGGTAGGGAAATGGGCAGACTAGGTGGGCCAAGCGGTCCTTATCTGCCATCAAATTCTATGTTTCTCACCCACCATCTTGGCAAGAAGAAGGCTGAACCTGTGGCAACTGATGACTGTTGGGGTGTGGGGATGGGGGGACCAAAGGGGACAGACATAAGGAGATAAAATCATAATAAAAATTGTGAGACCGTCACCAGTTTTCCACAGTGCTTACCAGTAAAAGAACACTCTATGAAGTTTTTCAAATGGCAACACAATCTGGTGAGTCTTCTGTCTGCCATCTGACATCAGGCATCTACCAGCATAAAATTGCCTAAAGAAGGCAGTGTGGTCAGGTGGTTACTGAAATACTGGAGATTACAGATTTATAAGAACAGAAGAATATCGCACAGAAGCTGGCACATATGCCTATAGCAGCTGTCTCCTGCTTCTCAGTAGTTATATTTATACCCTTGAGGTACTTGAGTGGTTCTATCATATCCCCTCTTTCCCTCCACTCTTCCAGTGAGTACATATTGAGGTCCCTTAATTTCTCCTCATAAGTCTTGTGTTGTAAGCTTTGTACCACCTCATTTGCCCTTCTCTGGACCATCTCCAGCCTGTTAATATCCTAACCAAGGTGCGATCTCCAGAACTGCACGCAATACTCCATGTGAAGCCTGATCATAGTTTTATATAATAGCATCACTACCTCCCTCCTTATGCTGGTGATACCCCTGCCTATTCACCCCATCATGTCACTGGCCCTCCCAGCTGCCTTACCACTTTGACATTTTCAGGTCATCTGAAATAAGAATCCCAGGTCCCTTCCTTCTAGACTGTCAGCAACCCCTCATCATATACCTTTCCCCAGGGTTTCTGTGTCCCAGGTGCATAATTTTGCACTTTTATTTATTTAAAAGTTTTACTAGGAAGACACACTGAGCACTAGTGTTCAATTCCAGGTGTGTCCTGAGGGAAAGGGACATAGGAAACAATACATACACATCGGCAATAGAACAAGGCATACATATAAAAGCACATGGACAAAGTAATACCAGAAATTAAGCAGAACTATTACAAATTATACAGATTATTCAGGAGCATTTTATTCTGTACCTAAATTAAGCATGGCGCCTCCAGTAGGGTGAAGAGAAGTGCATGATAGTAGGGGCAGTGAGCAAAAATTTGGACAGTACAACTAAGCAGTAGTCGGACACTTGGTTTACTTTAGTATTTTATCCTCCAAATAATTACCCACAGGCACATGATAACATGAAATGTGAATTGATGAGGGAGCTGAAATGCATAGTCTGGGGCATATGCCGGATGGCAGTAGGGAGGGAGTTCCATACTTTGAGAATTCGGTATCAAAAAGATGCTTGACCACTTGAGGAAAACACCCGAGGAACAGCCAAGATTTGTGAGTCTGTGTTCCTGAGGGAGTGCACAGGAGGGGCAGGGGCAGCCAACACAGAGGAGAGATAGGGAGGCAGTGTCTGAGACTAATACTTTGCAGTGAACTTGGCACAGTGGGACAATTGTCGGTCATGGAGTGAGGGAAGAGCAAGAGACTGGTAGAGGACACAGTGGTGAGTGGAGGGAGGACTGTCCAGAGTGAAATTACAGAAAGAGTGGAAGAGAGGGTCCAGTCTGGTTAGGGTGAACTTGGAAGCGACACTGTAGACTACGTCACCATAATCAATTATTGGGAGAATCATTTTCTGTAGTAATGCATGGTGAGCTGGTGGCGGGATGCAATCATGACTCCGATAGAGGGCACCCAGTTTGAAGTGTAGCTTTTTATGGATGGCATCAATATTTGCAGAAAAGTCGAGGTGCTGTTTGAGCCATACCCCGAGATATCTGAAGGATTTTTGGACCTCCAGAATAGCCTTTTTTGAATTAAAGTTCAGTTGCCAGTCCTCAGACCACTTCTCAAGCTTCCCCAGGTCCCTCCTCATTTCCTTCACCCCCTCTGGGGTATCCACTGTGTTACAGATCTTGGTGTCATCTGCAAACAGGCAGCCCTTTCCCTTCACCCCTTCTGCAATGTCACTAACGAAGACATTGAACAGGACTGGCCCCAGGACCAATCTCTGCGGCACCCCACTGGCCACCCCCTCTTCCCAGACTGTGCCCCATTTACCACCACTTTCTGCCTCCTGTGTCTTACCAAGTTTCTAACCCACTTTACCACCCTTTCCTCCCATGCCCACCCTACTCAGCTACTTTATCAGCCTCCTACAATAATAGCCACAGACATTGCCAGCTATTTCCAGATATTTCACAAAATTTCTAAAGAGTTTCTCTCTGCTGCCCCTACTGTGGAAATGAAGAAAGCATGAGATATTTCTGGAAATATCACAGAAATTTTGGGAAATAGCTGTCAGTGTCTGTGGCTGCTACTGTATGTGGGACGGTGTCAAATGCTTTGCTTACATCAAAGTAAGCATTGTCCACTGCCCCACCCTGATTTATTTCCTTTGTCACCCAGTCAAAGAGATCAACCAGATTTGTCTGACATGACCTCCCCACTGTGAACCCATGTTGCCCATGGTCCTGGGCTCTGATGGCTTCTAGATGCCCCACTATCCTTTCTTTAACCAATGTCCCCATGATCTTCCCCACTACTGAAGTGAGGCTGACCAGCCTATAGTTCCCCACCTCCTCCCTACTGCTGGATTTCTATAGAGGGACCACATGTGCCCTTTGCGTTGAATGACTCAGTGAACATGGCTGCCACAGGTACTGCTATTTCCCTTCACAGTTCATTTAATATCCTTGGGTGTATGCCATCTGGTCCCATCGCTTTGTCCACCTTCAGTTTACTCACCTTCTGCAGGATTCTTCTGCCTGTGAATGAACTATTGTCCATCTCTTCACACCTTTGCAACTGCTTTACTGCTGTGGTCCTTGCCCCTCCCCTCTTCTGTGAATACTGAACAGAAACATACAGTGGATGTCTTGGGGGTGGGGGGCACATGACAGTTCTTAGGCATGATACTTTCACTTCCAAATACCTTAGCAGCACATATAAGCAATCAACATTTGGCATTGACAAATGCTTGTTATAAGTAAAGCTTTGCTTGCTTGCTAGCTTGCATCTTGAATTCAGTGGTGATGAAAGGTTTCACCCTGTATAACGGACCGAGCTGCTGGTGGACTTTATTAATAATCTGACTTAATGTGGGATTCAAATTTGAGATGACAGTCTAGTTGCAGGTCTAGGTATTTGAATTCAGTAACTCTTTCAATGGGGTTGCCGTCATTGTTGAACAAGGAGAAATCAAAGGCTAGTGGTTTCTGGAAGCTGGAGAAGACCATGGTTTTAGTTTTGCTCACATTAAATATTAGTAGCTTTAGATGAGGCCCATGAATGGAGCCTATGGAAGTCGAGCTGTAGTTTGTTTAGTGAGGAAGGGGGGTCCTTGTCCTTGCAGAAGAGGTCTGCATCGGTGGCATAAAGTATGAGCTCAGTGCTGATTCAGATTTCAGGAAGGGAGTTTACCACACAGGAGAAAAGAAGGGAAGTCAAGTTGGACCCTTGAGGTACTCCTTATTTTATGGGGCAGGGTTAGAAAGGATGCCTTTGATCACAGTCTGGTGATACCTGTGACCTAGGTTGTTGCTAAACAAGTTTATCATGTCAGATGAGAAATGAAAGCAGGATAGAGTGGCAAGTAAGACCTTGTGGTCCACGGGTTCGAAGTATTTTGTGACTTCTACAAACACTGAGACAGTGTAAAGTCCTTCATCATTGGCTGTATCATGAAGTTGGTGAATTTTATCATTGCAGACTCTGTTGTGACTGGCCCTGAACCCATGCTGTGCCTCGGTTTGCAGGTAGTATTTCTCAAGAAATGTAATGGTTTGCCTTTGGACTATTTTTTCAATCATTTTAGAGAGGGGAGCCAGGAGGGAGATGAGTCTGTAATTGGTAACATCATCCTTTGGCCTGGATTTATGGAGGGGTTTGATAGTTGTGCATTTCCATTTAAGAGTGAGAGTACCAGAGCAGAGGGAGTGGTTGAAAATGTGAGTGAAACAGCTATAGATTTACTGACCAGTTTGAGGACCCTGTAGCCAGTGTTGTCTAGCCTGATATAAGGCCTAGGGTCAATTATTTTAATAAATGTAATCACCTCTAGGGGGAGGTAATGCAAGAAGAAGGTGGGGTGGGGGTTGGGGGGTCTAGGAAGACTAGGTTTGCTGGCAAAGGCACCGAACTTCACTTGAACTATTTTCTTCTAGGTTTGCTTATAAGGACAGCTCAAGGAACAGCATTATCAGCGTGAGGAAAAAGATGAAGGTTTCTTTTGGCTAGGCACATTTACTGTGTGTTATTTTCTTTTGTGCTTACAGGGTTTGTTACTGTTTTTTGCTTATATTTTACTGCTGTAATTTTCTCTGATTCAGATTGCTGTTGCAGGGTATACTTTCTGCTGCATTATAACAGGGTGTGCCTAGAGATTTGTTACTGTTTTGTGCTTACAGATTACAGCTATAATCTTCTATGATTTAAATTGTTTTTTGCAAGGTATATCTTCTGTTACTGATTTATTTTTCTCTGTAGCAAAGTATTTTTTGCAGGGTATATCTTCTGTGAAATTGTTACAGGTGGTGCTTACAGGTGTTACAGTTTTATCTCTCATTAGGTTAAGTTATTAGGGCTACTACATTTGATATTGGTTGATTGTTTCTGCTCTTACCTCCTTGTTTCTTTTGTCCATGGTTCTTTTTCAGTAGAGGAAGGGCCCAGCCACCCACCCCCATCCCCAACCACCCATGCTACACTCCTTTTATAGGGCAGCACAGTCGTGACATTTCCTGTAGCAAAGCAGGAAGGGGAGGATCAGAGGGGTATCCACACAGTGACCTCACTTACAGGGGCACAAGTAATTTAACTTGCTATAACAAGTTACACAAAAATAGACAAACAAAAAAAATGTGTTTTTATTTTCCTCCTTCTAATTACTCTTACCAGGTTATAAACTCAGCAACTCATCTGGAATGAAGATTATTAACTGTAGGTACCGTGGGACACTTTTCAAAAGGGCAGTTGTACAGGATTTAGTATGCTGTCCTACATGCTGGACCATTGGAGATCTTAGGGCTCAGCTTCAGGCAGCATGGGCAGAGACTGCACACCTCAAATCGCATATTCAGGAGGAAATATATTATAAGAAGCACCTGCCATTTCCCCAGCATCCAACTGAAGCACTTAGACCACAGAGGGTAGTTGGTCCAGGAGGTTGGTAGGTGGTTAAGAGGGGCAAATCGGGTGCTCCATCACTCAGTGCTCTCCAAAGTATAACCTCTGCAAACCATATAAAAGCTACAAACAGGTATCTGCCTCTATCTCTGAAATCCAACAAAGAGGCAGAGGACACTGCAGAGCAGGACACTGCAGCACAGGAGCTAGCACTAAAAAACTCACCCAAAACAGGGACCAAAACAAAAAAGCAAAAAGGAAATCAAAAACACTTCTGATCATAGGAGACTCCATAATTCAGGGAGCTGATCTGGCTGGGGATAATGGTCAGATGTCTCCCAGGTACATCAGCGTGAGAGACATTGACCGCATTGCTAAAATCATGCAGGAAGCAGGAGAAAACACTGACATCCTAGTACACATAGGGGCTAATGATCTCGGCAGCCTGTCAGTTGTAGAGACCAAGGAACACCTGACCAGGCTGTGAGATAAACTGTCATCCATTTCATCTGGCATCTCCTTCTCTGAGATCCCACTGAGCTGGGAGAGGGGGGCAGATGGATGGAGGGTCAGAGAAGGGGAGATAGGGGAGCTAAACATGTGGCTCAAGGGCTGGTGCCAGGAAAAAGGACACAAATTTGTAGGTAACTGGCAACAGTTTTGGGAGTGAACATTCTTTAACTTTGATGGACTGCATCTCACTAAGGAGGGAGTCAGTGCATTGGGGCAGAAGTTTGATGTCTTTGCAGAATATTTAAACTAGCAAATAGGGAGAGGTTTGCAGCACCCTATACATTGAATGGGAAGAGCAGCCCCCCCAGCTAGTGATCAAACACGAGTTCAGCATGTTTGTAGTTCATTTGTATCACCAGGTAAGAAAAAAGGTCCAGCTCACCATACGATGCACAGGAGAAACACTGGACCTCACCCAACAACTAACACACCAAAATCTGGCAAATGGAAAATCATGTACACAAATGCCTGCAGTCTGGGAAAGAAGATTCAAGACCTGCAGGCAACAATGACAGAGGCTAAACTGGACATAGTAGCCATTTGTGAAACTTGGTTCACTAGTAACCACACTTGGGAGACTACAGTACCTGACTACGTACTGTTCAGAAGAGACCGAGGTGAAAAAAAGGAGGGAGCCCTTTATGTCAATGAAAATGTCAAAGCTACAGAAATTCAGAAAACACACAAGGAGCCAGAAGAACTGTGGTTCATGGTGGAAACAGGAAATGGGACAGCCATATGAACTGGGGTTGTCTACAGGCCCCCAGACCAGGGGGAGGACATGGACACATTACTATTAGAAGATATACAAAACATGACAGCTAAAGGGGAGGTTCTGGTGATGGGAGACTTCAACATGCCAGATACAGACTGGTCAATACCAGCAGGAACATCTACCAGAACTAGACACATGGTGGATTCCCTGCAGGGGAGAGCCTCAAACAACTTGTACAACAACCCACAAGAGACAGGGATATCCTAGATCTAGTACTGACTAACAGGGAAAGGATCACAGATGTCCAGGTAGAAGGTCACCTGGGGCCAGTGACCATCACATGGTATGGTTCAATGTGGCCACTAGAACTAAATCATCCCATTCCAAGGCAAAATTATGGGACTTCAGAGAAGCTGACTTTGATAAGATGGCCAACAGAGTTAAGCTAACCCTAGCAAAAAGAAATACAGATTAGGGGGTTCAGGCAAAGTGGGCAGGCATTAAGGATGCAATACTTGAAGCAACATCCCATTGTGTTAGGGAGAAAAGGAAGTACAAAAGAATGAGGAAACCATTTTGGTTCTCAAAAACAGTAGCAGAAACGGTCAGAGCCCAAATGTTGGCCTTCAGGAAATATAAGGGAATGCAGTGGGGAGAAGATAGGGAGGCATACCGAACTTCCTTAAGGGAAGCAGGGAAGGTGGTAAGGCAGGCAAAGGCCCAAACCAAGGAAACACTAGAATGAACAGTAAAAGAAGAGGACAAGACTTTCTATAGATACATTAGTGAAAGAAGAAAGTCCAGAGGAGGTATTGTTAAGCTCAAAGGGGATAAGAGGGAGTGGGTGAAGGAGGACCAAAGAAAAGCATCTATTCTAAATAGATACTTCTGCTCAGTATTTACTGAGGAGAAGGTAGGGCAGGGCCATAGCTCAGCACCATTGACATGGGGGGATGGAGGTGTGCACAAGTCCGTTCACAAAAGAGAGTCCCTACAGGGTGACAGCATGGCTCAGTTGGTAGCACATCCGCCTCTGGACTAGAAGGTCTTGGGTTCTCATCTTATACCAGGATTGAATTTGCACCTAAAACGCTGGCATCTGACTGCAGTATTAGGGATGTGCTGTACTGTTGGGGTGTGCTGTCCTTTGGATGAGAGGTTAAACTGAGGTCTCTTCTACCCATCCTGGTGTTGTCCTGGTGGGTGTCCAGGTGGAAGTAAAGGAACCCAGGGCACTCTTTGCAAAGAGAAGGAGACATTCCCGGTGTCCTGGCCAACATTCGCCTTCCCATAAACCAGCTCATGCAATTATCCAGGCTGTGTGTGGGTGTTGATGTGCAATATGGCTGCAACTACACATTCAGTCACTTCACTACCAGTCTAGCATTGCTTGTAAAGCACTTTGGGATACACTATGTATGAAAAGCACTATATAAATGCTAATTCTTCTTCTTCTACATGAGCTTGCTAAGCTCAGGGTGGACAAGGCAATGGGACCTGATGGCATACATCCCAGCGTACTGAAGGAGCTAAGGGTGGAACTAGCAGAGACATTATCAGAACTGTTTAGTGAGTCTCTGAGCATGGGAAAGGTCCCAGTAGACTGGAGAAGAGCTAATGTGATCCCACTCCACAAGAGAGGTAGCAGAGAGGGAGGCAGAGAACTACAGATGAGCCAGTCTACCTCAGTAGTGGCAAGGTTATGAGGCACTCCTTAAGGAGCGATACAAACACCTGGAATCTATAGGAGCACAGGATCCAAGACAGCATGGGTTTACAAAGGAAGATCTTGTCAAACTAATCTCATAGATTTCTTTGACTGGGTAACCACAGCGGTGGACCAATGGGGTGCAGTTGATGTAGCCTACCTTGACTTCAGCAAAGCTTTTGATACTGTTTCACATGCAGATTGATTAATAAACTGGGTAAGCTCGGGGTGGGTCAGAATTTGGTCAACTGGATAGCAAACTGGTTGGCAAACAGAAAACAGATAGTTGTGACAAATGGTATACAGTCAGAAGAGATGCAAGTCACAAGTGGGTACCTCAGGGATCAATCCTGGGACCAGTCCTCTTCAATATCTTCATCAGTGATATTGCAGATGGACTGGAGGGTAAGGCTTGTCTGTTTGCAGATGACGCCAAGATCTGAAACAGAATAAATTATCCAGATGGGGTGGGCAGAATGAGAGGAGATCTGGATAAACTGGTAAAATGGTCAGAAGAGGGGCAACTGGGCTTTAACGAGAAGAAGTGCAGATCATGCACATACGGAAGAGAAACCCTGAAGCCACCTATTAGTTGGGAGGGGAGTTGCTGACAATCACAATGTAAGAAAGAGACTTGGACATTATCATCACAGATGATCTGAAATCATACAAGCAGACCACTAAAGATGTAGATAAGGATAGAGAGATGCTAATGTGTATTAGTAGGGGTATCACAAGTCTTAAGAGGGAGGTGATAATCCCTCTTTACAAGGCTCTGGTTAGACCCCCCTCCCGGGAGCACTGCATGTAGTACTGGAGGCTGCACCTGCACAAGGACATTAAGAAAATGGAGGCAGTCCAGAGAAGGTCCACCAAAATGGCGCAGGGACTGCATCAGAAAACATATAAGGACAGATTAATGGAGCTCATATGTATACCCTACAGCAAAGGAGGGAGAGAGGGGATATGATCGAAACATTCAAACATTTTAAAGGCAATAACAAGGTAAAAGAGTCTAACATATTTCAATATAAGAAAAAAGGCAGGACAAGAGGACACAGCATGAGATTAGAGGGAGACCAATTAAGGGGAAATGTGAGAAAGTTCTTTTTTACAGAAAGGGTGGTGGATGAATGGAATGGCCTACCTCAGGAAATGGTGGCTATGAATACAGTGCAGGGCTTCAAACAGGCATTGGATAGGCATAAGGGAGCAATACAGATGAATATGAATAGATAGACCATTGACAGGGTAAAGGTCTATGGTACATTCATAAGGTAGAACAAATGGGCAGAAAGGATGGGCCTTGTTGTCCTTATCTGCCGCCAACTTCTAAGATTCTATGTTTCTATGTCTGGAGTCAGAAGGAGGGTTTTGCTTTTATTTTTCTTAGTCCCCAAAGTAGCTATTAAAAAGTGAGGCAACTTACTGGGGATCCGTGACCAGCAGACAGTGATTTGTTCACTGCTTCGTCCTCTTCTGGTGAGGTCATTTAGGATGTTACAGGTATGCTTAGGATTGCCCTTCGAGCTACGTTGTTTTTCAGTGAGGAAGGTGTTTTTATCAGAGTGGACAGCAGATTTACAGCTGTTGCAAAGAGTTTTGAACTGTTTGTTGTTAATCATTTTTATTAAGTGTAACATATGAATGATTGGCATTACAGAAGTATATAGTACATGAAGCTGCTCTAAACAGCAATCCTCGGGTAATATTTAAACAATGTGATACAAGCATAGATCCAGAAATAACAGACACAGTGGTTAGTAAGGATTGTAATGTGACAAAACTTGTACCATGTAGTGAGGTCTAACAGGCTGTAGGAACCTTTTGAACTGTTGAAGGAGGTGGGGATCTTATGTCTCCTGTAGTTTCACCATGCTCTGTCTCTTTTTTTCATAAGGTTATGGAGATCAGGGAAGATCCATTTGTGACTGTGAACTTTAAGTTTTTTCAGAGGGACAGGGGAGTCACATATGGCAAGGAAATTGCTACTGAACTTTTCAAGGGCAGAGTCAATGTCCTTAATAGATTCAGTGAAGGAACAGTCAGTGGCTAGTGCAGCATTGGAGAAATCAACATGGCTGAGTTTTTAAGCTTTCTGGTGTGGATGTATTTGTGTACTCGGTATGGGTTTTTTTGCTGACCAGCAGCAGTAAACTGTACAGTGCTCACTACTGGAACTGGATAGGACCCCTGAGGAGGTTACGTGGGAGAGGTTAAAAACAAGAATCCAATCAAGCAGGGACGTGTACCCAGTCTTATAGTTAGCGTGAGTGGTGGTGGTGGTGATCATCTAGTGGAGGCCATGGCTGATAATGGATTCCTTGGCAGAGTTAGACTGTGGTGACTGCCAGTTGAGGTTAAAATCACCAAGGATTATCCAACCCCTACCCTGGGAAGTGAGTTCCAAAGTTATGAAAAGATCAAGTTCAGCGGAGGAGGTGCCAGGGTGGAGATAGGTAACTATAATGGTGATTATTTTGCTATTGCCAAGAGAAGATTCACCAACAAGGGTTCAAGGTTAGGATTCACTGGAGATGTTTCCAAGTCTCGTAGCTGGAGAGGTGCTTGGCTATGCAAAGTAGGCAATCACCCCTTCTTTTACCATGTCTGTCCTTTCTGAAGAGGGAGTATACCTTAAGGTTGATTTCATTAGAAGGGATCTTGGGGATTAGCCATGTTTCAGTGAGGGCAATAATATCAAAAGGACTGGCATAGATCCAGAATTCAAGCAAGTGTTTTTTAGCAAATAGACTCTGGATGTTAAGGTGCATTATTTTAAGCTGAACAGTGAACCAGAGAGGTGAGGAGGGGATTTCAGGGCTGCTTGCTGGGGTTTGAGGTTAGGGTGAATGGACCCGGAGATAAGAAGGAGGAGCAGGAGGAGACTCCAATTTCTGTTTTATGCAAATATAGAGAGCTTAGGGCTTCTTAACCTACTTAGGTAGAGGTGTATAACTAGACTGGAGAGGTAGGAGGGGGAGCACTCTTGAAGGAGGCATAGTTTTGTGAGGTAGTTGCCCTGGGTACAAGTGGTGAGAGTGAGGGATGAGTATATCGTAGTGGGGTACTGGGCATGGAAAATAATGGAATAGGGTGCAGAGGTAGCATGCAAAGGGAGAATGGGGAAGGCAGGGGTGAGGAGTTGGATGGCTAGGCAGAGGGGTAGGGGTGTCAGAGAAGGTAGGGCAGAGGGGTAGCAGGGATCAGTTGAGGCGAATGCTTAAGAAACCAGACAGAATAAAAAGAGTCGGTAGCATGGCAGTGAGGTGAGCAAGTGGGAAGGGTTTCATGGCATTGAGAAGTAAGGGATTACAGGAAGGTGGGGTGTGGGAGACAGTTGCTTTATGTGTTAATGGACTGGTGCAAGCAAATGGGAAGGTAGAGAATTCTAGGAGGGAGGGAGGGAAAAAAACATTCACACTGCACAGGATAGAGGAACGGAAAATCCAAGTTGTACAGAAAGTTAAGAAGAAACAGAGATGATTGCCTAGGATATGAAATGAAATGTAAAGAACAAGCATTTGTCAATGCCGAATGTTTGCTTGCTGGCATTGGCAGTGGTAGTGTAGAAGTTACAGAGCTGCATAATAGAAATGGCAGTGAAGTACTGAACTGAAGCCAACCCCACCACCACCCTGCAGAGAGTGACAGACACTGGGGTGTGCCTTTGGGTCATCAGGCATAACAGCCACGCTATTTCACCACACCCCACCCTGAAGACACTGACAAGTGTCACGTGTGTGCCTTTGGGGTCTTGGCCTTTATGCGCACTCCCATTCCATCAGGGAAATACGGTGAGATGTGGGTGTGTGCAGAGGAATGGGGTGAAGTTTGGGGTCAAGAGTCCAAGGCATACCTCGATGCCTCCCTCACTGGATGCAGGATGTGGACTGGTATGAACATTACAGGCAAGAATCCCAGTCACACCTGATACCTGTCATTCTCTAGGGTGGGGCGTTATGGTTGGAAACCCTAACACCTCAGGCATTCATTGGTATTTCCACTCCAAATTTTCAACATGTTTTTTTTGTGACCCCCACCTCATGAACAGTGGCAATATCAGTTTGTTAGCAAAGCTGCTTATGCACAGCGACTACGGCATTTAGCACCACAGGTGCAAAAAACACATTCCGAACAGGATGTGAAAAATGACAGCTGTTCTGTTCATGGGGAGGTGTAAAAAATCGCAATGTTGCAAATCTGCAGTCAAAATATTTAAAAAATTGGTGAAGTCAGGAGCGTGCATAGAAACTGTGCAATGCACACCCGTAATGTAATTAGGTTGGGGATTTTTTACAGCAGATTGTCAACACAGGCATTTTGGAACCTCCAATTATGAACAGTGTCACTGTGATTTTCTTTATCTGTCCCGAACAATGATTTCCCACAACGACCACGCATCTCTGCACTGAAAGTGTGAAAACACATTTCGGCCACGTTGTGAAAAATGATAGCTATACTGTTCATAAGGAAGTGTGGAAAAGTGCCGCTGGTGAAAATCTGGACTGAAAATGTTACAAAGTCATGAACTTATGAGGGTGCATGGAAACTGCACAATGCTCACTTGTAACACAGTCATTTTATGGACTTCTGTCACCAAATTTTCAACATAGCCATTTTAAGACCTCTGCTTATGAACAGTGTAACTGTGATTTCCTTAATCTGTCCCAAACATTGCTTTCGCACACTGACTGCATCATTGTGCGCTACATGTGCAGAAACACATTTGGGGTGACGTGAAAAAATGGCTGCTGTACTGTTCAAAAGGAAGTGTAATAAAATGGCAGTGTGGAAAATCTGGAGTGAAAGTATGGAAAATTTACAAACTTACGAGCGTGCGTAGGAACTGCACAACGCGCGCTCGTAAAACAGTCATTTTTAGGAATTTTTTCACCAAATTTTCGACATAGTCATTTTAAGACCTCTGCTCATGAACAGTGTCACTGTGATTTTCTTAATATGTCCCATACATTGATTTCACACATCGACCGCGCCATTGTGCACTACATGGGCGGAAACACGTTTTGGGCAAGATGTGAAAAATGACAGCTGTACTGCTCATAAGGAGGTGTGATAAAATCGCAATGTTGAAAATCTGGAGTGAAAATATTAAAAATTCGTGAACTTACAAGCGTGTGTAGGAACTGCACAATGCACGCTCGTAAAACAGTCATTTTTAAGAATTTTTCCACCAAATTTTCAACATAGGCTTTTTGAGAGCCCACCTTATGAACAGTCTCAGTGTTGTTTCGTTACTCGGTCCTGAAACTGCCTGCGAAAGTGACTGTGAAATCACCCTTCGGGCCCGATGATCGCCATGACAGAGAGATCATTCATGAGAAGGGGTCCCAAAAACCCCATGTTGAAAATTTGTTGCAAAAGGTCCAAAAAATGGCTGAGATATGCAGCAAAGTTGAAAAAACCCTATTCATTACATTATGCAGCTTACCGGCATTTCCTCAGTTCGCGGTCGGCTTTGAAGAGTGCAGCCGTGTTCCCGGTCCACCGAAGATCATTCGCCGGAGTCCGGAGGTAAGTATGGGGTGAGGGGGGGTGTGAGGAGGCAAGGTGTGCAGTGGCTGGGTAATGCGTTGTGGGAGGGGGCAGGGAGAAACGCAGAGGGACAGTTTTATTTGCAGGTTTTTTCTTTACATGACGATGCGGGACATTTGTCACACTGGGGTGGGCTCAGCGTGGCACAAGGACGGCTGGTGGGGTGGGAGCGTGGAGCCGGAGGATTGGGCACCCCCATCGGCTATACAATGTGCAGCCACGCTGGGGTGGGCACCCAGCGGTAATATATAACTCTGCTGGGGTGCAGCACAGCCGACGTCGGCTACACAGTGTGTGCATGGGGGGGGCGAGCACGTAGCGTGCCTGCGTGTGTATGTGTGTGTGTGTGTAGGGGGAGAGTGCATGAGCAGGCGATATCTGATCGCTGCTCACTGAAGCGTAGCTCTCCCTTTCAACTGTACTCCACTGCATTTTGGAGCTGTCATAGACAGCTCCAGCAGGCATTGGAGAACTGCAGCCGTGCCTGCAAACACACTGACTGAATTGGAAGACGGCTGCCACACCTCTGAAAACTCAGATGATGGCACTATGTTTCTTACACATGCATGCAAGCAAACATAAAAAGCAATGAAAGAAGGGAGACAGAGACTAGGGAGATTGCCTGCGCGGAGTTGTGGTGCACCTAGTGGGCTTATGTTATAACAAGCTTGAGGGAAACTAGACACTAAGTAATTCTTTTAACCAGAAGACAGCTGGTGGGGTGTGTCATAGAAGCTATAAAATAAACTGTCCAGATAGGGCAGGTGGGAGAAGGTGGGTGAGGAGCCGGTCACAGCTCTGGTGAGTTGTCTGATCTTGAACAAACAGCAGAGAGACCATGGCAGAGGGGGAAGCTCCCTTTCCACAGGACAAAATTTAGTTATGTTCTGTAAGACAGGGTCTTTTAGGAAAGCTCCGACTACTGTGGGCAGCTTTGATTGGAGCAGCAGGCGCTCCTGATATGAATTGAAAAAGCTGTTCTAATCAAGGAAGGGAAAAGCAAAGGCTCTAAATGCAGAGCTGTGGTGAACCGCTTAAGAAATGTAGCTTTTATGCAGAAACTGCAGCCAGTAGGTTCACTATCTTAATGTAATCATTTATTTTGTTTTAAAATTTTACAATTAAGGGGCATGGTGAGATGGCCAAAAGATAGCTCTCAATATTATTTACACTGATTCCCCAGCTCAGAGAGGCAAGGGAATACTGAGTTCAATAAGAAAAAAGGTGCCAAGTTCAAATGGAGAATCCCTGGCTGGGCACAAAGTCCACTGGACTTCTGTGGGCATACTTGCATTCAGCACTGGCGGGACGGGAGCTTCTCCTGTGGCAATGGCCACTGGAAGGGGAATGCCAAGGAGCAATTCAGAGTCTGGGGAATAAAAGAGAAAAAGAGTTAGGCTTAGTGTAGGAGGTAGGGCTAGAGGAGTAGGCAGGGCAGAATGTGACAAGGGGAGAGGAAACGTTCACAGAGAACAGACAAGTTTGCATAAATATTGTGGAGTGGTGCACAGAGTGGAGGGCTGAGGGACAGGGTCAAAGAGAAAGTTTCACCAAAAGCATCAATAAAAATAGATTCAGTTACAGCTTGGGCCAAAAATTAAAAGAAAGTCAATAATCAATTGTTATACTATTTCAGGCCTAATCTAGAACAAACAGCAGAAAGACTGTGGCACAGAGAGAGCCTCCCTTTCTGCAGGACAAAATTCAGCAATGTTCTGTAAGTGAGCTTCCTTTATGAACGCTCAGACTACTGAGGGTAACTTCAATCAGAGCAGCAGGAGCTCCTGCTCCAAATTGAAAAAGCTGCTCTGATCAAGGAAATGAAAAGTGAAAGCTCTTAATACAGAGCTGCGGTGAACTGCTTAATACATTTAGCTTTTATGCAGAAACTGCAGCCTGTAGACTCACTAGGCCCGATTCTCAAATGGGGCTGTGTATGGCGCAAGCTGCAGCAAACAGTAGCTTGCACCAATGTCCCCTGCACCAGGGACCCTGCACCCAATTCAGGTACAGGAGATGTCCCGGTGCCTAAGTCCCCTTACGTGCAGCAGCCTCCCCCTTGCATCTAGCACAAGGCACATGGACAGGGTGTGCCGAAAGCCCCTTGTGGCAATGCCTAGCTGGTCCCCCTATCCCCAATGGCCCCATTGCAGTCCAATGACCTCCCAGTGGTGGTCCAGCCCCCATCCAAACAGGTAGTGCCCACCTATCCCCAGATAGAGACCCAGCATGCCCTACACACCTCCGCTGCCCGATCCCCAACTGACTGGAATGTGCAGCGGACTGTAGCAGTGCACATGCTAATATTAGCATATCACTGTACAGTCCACTGCACAGTCCAGTCAGTTGAGACCAGCCAATGGAGGTGTGTGGAGGGCCATGCTAGTCCCCTGCTCTTATCTGTGATGGGTGGGAACCACCTGTTTGTGTGGGGGATATAGGACCTGCAGTGTGTGGGCATATGCCATGTGTCTGCATGGCAGGGACACCTGGGATCCGGTGCCTAGCTGAGGAGGGCCACAACAGGGATCTGGAGGGGAGGCTGCCCTGTATTGCCATGGGGGCACTTCATGGATGGGGTCTGCTCTATATGGGGTACATGTGGGGTACATTGGGTTTGTGGAGGTGGGACCCACAGCACCTTTGGTACCACAGCTCACCCAGGGGAGAGATGTCTAAGTCCCCTTATGCCAGCCCTGACTGGTCTAAGGGAACTTTAGAATTTCTCTGACCGGGTGATGTCTGTGAATAGCGATTTCAGCTTGCATCGTGCAGTCCACTCCAGTCTTTGTCATAGCACAGTGCAGGGCACAGGGCTGGCATAAGCCCTGTTTGGGGCAGACAGCCCACAGTCAACACAGGCCACTTTTGTGAATCACGTGGTGGGCAGCCCTGGATGCAAGGTGCACCTTGCACCATCACTGTTTGGCACAGATACCTTGCATCAGATGCTGGGCTTTGAGAATCGGGCCCGCTGTCTTAATGTAATAAAAAATGTGTTTTGCAATTTTACAATTAATGAGGCACAGTGAAATGGCTGAAAGATAACTCTCAATATTATTTACAATGATTCCCCAGCTCAGAGAGGTAGAGGAATACTGAGTTCAAAAAGAGAAAAGGTGCCAAGTTCATACGGAGAATCCCTGGTAGGGCTCAAGGTCCACTGGGCTTCTGTGGACTTACCTAAATTTGGCAGAGGTGGGTTGGGAGCTGCTCCTGCAGCAATGGCCACTGGAAGGAGAATGCCCAGGGGAAGTTCATAGCATGGATTCAGTGGAGACATGTGAGGAAACATAGAAACATAGAATTTGACGGCAGATAAGGACCGCTTGGCCCACCCAGTCTTCCCATTTCCCTACCTAATGGATAAGCTGGAGATCCTAGTTAACCAGCAGCCTATTTCTTCCTACCCCCACACCCTAGAATTGCCTTATGACTGTCCCGTGCATGCTTGAATTCCACCACTGTTTTTGACTTCACAACCTCCTCTGGAAGGCCGTTCCATGCATCCACAACCCTCTCTGTGAAAAAATACTTCCTTAAATTACCTCTGATCCGCCCCACCTCTATCTTCAAATTGTGCCCAATTGTTCTTGCACACCTCTTTTTTTGAAAGATGCTACCCTCTTGGACTTTGTTGATTCCCTTGAGGTACTTGAAAGTTTCTATCATGTCCCCCCCTCCCTCCTTTCCTCGAGGCTATACATATTAAGCTCCTTAAGTCTGTCTTCATATGTCTTCCGGTGCAGACCCTGCACCATTTTAGTTACCCTCCTCTGGACAGCTTCCATCCTGTCTATGTCTTTGCGGAGACTGGGTCTCCAGAACTGCATGCAGTACTCCAGATGGGGTCTCACCAGCTGTCTGTACAGAGGGATAATAACTTCCTGTTTTCCACTGGTGCTGCCTCTCCCTATGCATCTCAGTATCCCCCCAGCCCTCCTTGCTGCCCTCTCACATTGCTTGCCCACCTTTAGGTCATCTGATATGACTACCCCCAGGTCCCTTTCCATTTTTGTTGTTGTTAGTATCTCACCCCACTGTGTACTCTTCCCTGGGTTTTGTTTCCAGGTGCATTACCTTGCACTTCTAGCATTGAATCTAAGCTGCCATACATTTGACCATTCCTCTAACCTTGCCAAGTCCCTTCTCATTCTTTCCACCCCACCTTGTGCATCAACTCTGTTGCAGATCTTTGTGTCATCTGCAAAGAGACATGCTTTTCCTTCCAGTCCTTCTGCAATGTCGCTTATAAAGACATTGAGGAGGACCGGTCCTAATACTGAACCCTGCAGTACCCCACTAGTAACCCCCCTTTCTTCAGAGTGGACTCCATTTACTATTACCTCTGTGTCCTATTCTCCAGCCAATTCTTTACCCAGGCTGTCATCTTGGGACCCACTCCCAAGCTGGCTAACTTGTATGTTAATCTTGTGTGTGGGACTGTGTCAAATGCCTTGCTAAAGTCTAGGTAGGCCATGTCCACAGCCCCTCCCTGATCTACTACTTTGGTCACCCAGTCAAAGAAATCTATCAGATTTGTCTGGTATGACCTTCCCGCTGTGAATCCATGCTGCCTTGGGTCCTATGCCCCTCTGGCCTCTAGATACTCGGCAATTCTTTCCTTCAGAAGTGATACCATCATTTTCCCTACCACTGAGGTTAAACTAACAGGTCTGTAGTTCCCTGCTTCTGCCTTGCTCCCACTTTTGTGAAGGGGAATCACATCTGCCCTCCTCCAGTCCTCAGGTACCACCCCATCCTCCCATGATTTGTTAAAGAGGGTAGTCAGTGGTGTCACTAGTTCTACCCTTAGTTCTTTCAGAATTCTGGGATGAATCTCATCAGGCCCCATTGCTTTGTCCACCTTCAGTTTTAAGAGTTCTTTCAGAACCCTTTCTTCTGTAAATGGGCTGGTATCAACTTCTGTATCCAGACTGTTTCTACTGTTTGTTTTAGGTACCTCCCCCGCTTCCTTTGTAAATAGTGAGCAAAATATTTGTTTAGTATGTCTGCCTTTTCAGTCACCTCTCTGCCCACCCTCCCTCCCCTTTATTAAGCCTCACTATCCCTCCCTTGGTCTTCCTTCGCTCCCTGATGTACCTATAAAAGGTTTTATCCCCCTTCTTAACTGAGTTGGCTATCTTTTCCTCAGTTTGGGCCTTTGCTGTTCTGACTGCCTTCCCAGCTTCCTTTGCTTTAACTGATACAGTTCTCTGTCCTGCTCCTTCTGTGATTCCTTGTACTTCCTGAATGCTTTCTTTTTCTCTTGAACTTTCACTGCCTCTTCCTTTGAGAACCATAGTGGTTTCTTACATTGTTTCGTTTTGTTTATTTGCTTCACACAAAGGCTTGTTACCTCTGTGATGGCAGTTTTTATTATTCCCCATTGTTCTTCCACCCCTCCTTCCTGCCCATTTGCTAGTGCATTCCTTAGGCACTCACCCAATTTGGCAAAGTCGGCCCTCCTAAAGTCCAGTACTTTTGCCTTTGTATGGCTTGATTGTATTGCTGTGTTTATTGTGAACCATACTGTTCGATGGTCGCTAGTTCCCAGATCGCTACCCAGTTCTACATTTGTGATCCTCTTTTTATCTCCATTTGAGAGAACCAGGTCTAAGATTGCTCCCTCTCGAGTGGGCTTCAATACTAGTTGTCTAAGGCATGCCCCCTGTAGGGCATCTAGAGTAACCCCACTCTTCAAAGTGGCTGCTGCAACTGCACTCCAGTTAACATCTGGCATATTCAGATCACCCATCAGCAATATATCTCTTTTTCTGCCATTCTAAGTATACTTTTTATCATTTCTTTGTCCATTTCCTCCCCCTGAGAAGGGGGTCTGTATACAACCCCTGTGCAGGATTGTGGTGCCATTACCAGTCTCCAAATTTACCCACAGTGCTTCTTCTCCTCCCTGTTTTCCTTTTGTTCTGTTGCTTTGATTCCTTCCCTATATAAAGAGCTACTTCTCCTCCTCTTTACCCTCCCTGTCCCTCCTGTTGATAGTGTATCCTGGTATGTTTACGTCCCAGTCATGGTTTTGTGTGTACCATGTTTCTGTGACTGCCACGCTATCCAGATGTTTCTCCTCCATCAAGGCCACTAATTCAGGAAGCTTGTTACTCAGACTATGGGCATTGGTACTCATTGCTCTCCATTTTTTGATGGCTTCACCTTCTTTTGCAGCATCCCCCACTGACCTTTCTACCTTGGTTATTTTCTCATTTAGTACCCTGTTTTGTAGGGAGAGGCTGGAATTTTCCTGCTGCTTATCAGTGCCTCCCCCCTTGACTAGTTTAAAAGCTTGCAATGAAGCATTTAAACTGATTGCTCAAAAGACTTGTTCCCTTCCTGGACAGATGCAGACCATCCTGTCAGTATAGGCTGGTGTCCTCCAGGTGGAGCCCCAGTCCCCAATGAAGCCAAACCCCTGTGTTCCACACCATTTTTTCAACCATTCATTAAACTGCATGGTGCAAAGTACCCTCGCCTCACTCATGCCATTGACAGGCAGCACCTCAGAGAAGGATACTGTGTGTGCTACTAGTCTTAGGCCCCTCCCCAATCCTACAAAGTCCTTCTGCACTGCTCTAATCTCATGATGAGCCAAGTCATTTGTCCCTAGGTGGACAATGACGTCCAGCTCAGACTCCCGTGCAGCTGTTCTGTGATCCTGAGGATGCGCTTCCTGTCCCTCCAAGCCATGGCACCAGGCAGGCACCTTATTTCAGTTTTCCCTGCTACCCCAGTTCTATCCCCCTAATAATTGAGTCCCCCACCAGGAACTGCTTCCTTTCCTTGTGGTATCCTCTGCCTCCTTCCTGTGGGCCTCCCTTGTGACAGTTGTCCTCAGCCTCCTTAGTCTCCTCTGTGGGTGCATCCATAGGGGAGCTATGCTCCCCAGAATCGTGTATGGACTGTGGAGTGGAACAACTGACTGGTGTGCCTCTGTTCCACCATCCTCACCCTCCCTGGAGCCCAGGAGCTGTTCCTGTGGCAATGGCCACAGGAAGAGGATTTTCAGGAGGCAATTTAGAGTCTGGAGTCAGCGGAGGAGGTTAGGGAGCTGCTCCTGCAACAATGGCAGCAGTAAGGGGATTGTCCAGGAGGAATTCAGAGTCTGGATTTGGCAGAGGAGGGTGCGGAGCTGCTTCTGCAGAAATGGCCACAGGAAGTGGAATGCTCAGATGGCAATTCAGAGTCTGGATTCGGCAGAGGTGGGACAGGAACAGCTCGTGCAGCAATGGCCACTGGAAAGGGAATGCTCAGGGGGCAATTCAGAGTCTGGATTTGGCAGAGGTGGACTGGGAGATGCTCCTGCTGCAACCACTGTCTAATATAATAGGGGCATGGGGAAATGGTGCCAGTGCAGTGTCCAGCTGAGGGAAGAAGGCAGAACAGTCAGTATTAGGGCCATATATCAAACTCAACAAATCATTTGCCTGGCTCAATCGACCATGCAGCAAAATATACCTATCGTGAAAAGGGGACTGTTTAGTGATTAACACCTCCATTCCTTATTGCCGGGTGCTATTCTCTGAGAAGTAAATGAGCCCAGCCCATTTATATCTAAACAAGGGGACCTGGGATATGGGTAAGTGGGTTTCCTGTAAAGAAATAAGCTGTACCTGCAACTTATTCAAATGTTTCAAAAGACAGTGATGTTTTTCTTTTGATTACACTCCCTTAACATTCCAAGAAATCAGCCTCCATGGACATGATACAAACAGAATGCAGATAACCCAATAAGTGCCCCCGACCTGAGCATTCTAGGTGTCCTGCATGCAGAATATCCCCCACCTCCTGAGACAAACAACCACACGGAATCCAACTTACAAAGATTAACAACAATACAAAATATCCAAAGAATATTCTCAGGCCCAAAGAGCCCACTCTTCTTCTTCTAGTCCATGATTGGTCAATGGCAGTTCAGCTCCTACCAGGTACTACCTACACCATATATGTAGCAGACAGAAACCCTGCTAAGCCAGATAAAGTATCTCCCCAAAGGCAGCATCCCTTGTGAGTGACCATAAACATGATACCCAGCCACAAAAAGAAGGGGAACCAATAACTGGTAATCTAAAAACCCATGTCCAAATGGACCAGATGCAGAATGCTTTTTGTAACCTGAAATTCCATGAATTAAGAGCCATCATCTCAAAATAAAAACAGTGACAGGGACAGGATCAATGTCATGAAGATATATCACAGGAAAAAAAAACTATACGAGCCCCTAATTAGGGCACCATATTAATTATATTAAAAAATCTGTACAACAATCTTAAAAATCTGGCATAAAAAAAATGAAAAGACCAGCCACAGAAGTGTGGAAAAAAACAAAAATAAACAAATATAATGAAGCCAAACAGCCAAGTAACAAGTCCATTCTACTGACAAATGCTGTTTCACACACAAAAAAATGCTGTATCAAAAATAAGATAAATTCATTAATTGAAGTCCTATACCATCAACTGTACCTCCCAGCCCATCAAAACCATAACCCCTCAACATGCAAGAGTGAATGGAAACCACAGCCTTGGATAGAAATATAGAGCGACCATAATAAACTAGCAAAGAATCCCCCCACTGCTGAAAATAACATGAACTACTGTGTGTACAATCAATAGTGTTGCAGATGACAGCTCATTACAGTCCAGGAAAACATGAACTATATAATTCAACTACCTAAATTCTAAACCATAACCATAACTGTGCTCCCAGAATGAACAACTGTGTGTCCAGCATATTAAGGTTGATACTGAGGAGCAAGTCTAAAGCTTCAACAAAGCACAAATTCAAGGAAGCTAGAATGTCTGTGAAGCAGCACCAATCAGGTCCAAGGCCAAGAAGCTACAGTACCTTCATGCTGTGTGATGCAGTAAACATCTAGCACACAGGATGAGTCTTCCGCAAGCCCCTTGCGACAAACACAAGCAGCCCCCCAACCTCAGTTCCATACAGGATCAAATGCACTGTCCAGGCTTGGTGGTTTATAGGTTCACCCACATCCCTGAAGTATGTATCTCCCACCCCAATGCAGGCCCTGTAATAGTAATACCGCCCCCCTCCCCAATACTGCTGACTGTGTATACAATATGGTTGCCCCTCCCAGATGCAGCCACAATAATAATTAATATCATTCTCCCCCAGTGGTGGTAAAGTACCCCACACACACCCCCCAACAGGTTGCCCACCCCTTCTCCCACCTCTCATCCCAAAAAACAGCCAGAGTCCAGGAAGGTACACCTCTCAGCTCCATGTCTGGGAGCTGACTGTACTGTCAGGATTAGCATACTGTGCAGGTCCACTGCTCCTGTACAGTACAGTAGCCTGACAGTCCAGTCAGCACCCGGATGGAGAGGTGAGAGGTAGGCTGTGCTGTTTGCTGGCTATTATTCGGGATATGAGCAGGGAGAGGGGGGTGGGCACTTCCTGTTGGGGATGAGGGGTACTACACCACCACCAGGGGAGAATGATATTAGTTACGATTGTGGTGGCATCCAGGAGGGGCAACCATATTGTACATAAAGGGGCAGTATTGGAGGGGTTGTATTACATTTTATATGGGCTGCATAGGGGTTAGGGATATGTTTGAAATAGTAAATCTGATGGGCTGCATTGGGGGTGCGGGGGTTTTATTAAATATAATATGGGCTACATCAGGAATCGGGGTGCATTTGTTATATTACCTGAAAGAGGCAGCATCAGGATAGGGGTATATTAAGAATTATAATAGTAGTTGCAGTTTGGTTCAGGGAGGGGAGGCATGTATTGATGCTATTGGCAACACTGCAGACCACAGCACATTGCCACATACAGGGAACTCTCCCAGAGGAGAATAGTCTAAGGGTACTTAAAGATTTGCCCTCTGTGTGAGTTTACAGAATCTCATTTCCGGGGGTGTGGCAGTTTACATCTGCCACATGACCCCACTAGTGGTAAGTCGCAGCCTGGTTTTGGGTGCAGGGGTGGCACAAGCCCCCTTTGGTACTGGTGAGAGCACTCAAACAAGGACAAATAAACTCAAGGATAAATGCAAATGGAAATGATCCACTGCTTGGGACATTGACCCAAACCCCTTAGATAGCCAAGGCACTAGAGGTTTGGGTCATTGGGCCTAGCAGTGAAAAAAAGTTTTGCATTTGCATTTATCCTTGAGTTTATTTGTCCTTGCTCAAGTGCTCCTACAGTGACTTTGTTGGTATTTGGGCTGGCTGCCCATGTTTGTAGCACTGTCTCTCTTTGTCAGCATTGCAGCAGTATTGGTGGAAGTTTGGAACCCTCTGGGGCAGGCAGCCTGTGGTTGATGCAGGTTACCTTTGTGAATAGCTTAGGAGACTGTCTTTTGTGCAAGGTGCCACTTGTGCCATTTATGTTTTGCACCGGTACCTTGCGTCCAACTTAGGATTTTGAGAATCAGGCCCTATATGTCTGCCATAAGAGCAAGGACAGCCTGCTTGATAGAGCTGAATTCTACAAATAAACATTCCATTATTAATTCAGCAGGTGTCAGAGTAGGAGGAGTCCGAAGTGAATCCTGTCTTGCCTGCTTAGGTTCCAGGACCCAGGTAGTGAAGTTGGAGGTTGGATTTGGGCCATCAGTGGAGAGACTCTCAAATTCAACTTGCTCAGTGGAATTCAAAATCATTGAGAAAGAAATGAAGTTAGAAAGAGGAAGGAACTCAAAGTACTGAAAAAAGGCAGGGAAAGTGATTCACTCGTCATTTTAATCGAAGGTCCCATCAGATATGAAGAGGAAAGCTGCTACCCAAACAAATGCATCACGTGGCTCTCATGTGTGCCATTTTGGTGTTGGATCTGCCACTAGGGCCCTGACTTTCTCTTCAGGTCTGTCAGACCCATTTTTTTGCTGTACTAGTGGATGCCATCTTACTGGACTGTGTGAATAATTGTGCTGAACACAGAAAATGAAAACAAAAAGGTTTTTGTTCAGCACCAGAGACTCCTACACACCATGGGGCTTTGCCTCAAATGTAGGGGTTTCCTAAGCCCCTGCTATGATAAGGTACTGCTGGGGTGGTGTAACAATTTGTGACAACAACAGTGTTCTCTTTGTTCTTTGGGGTAGCAGCTAAGCATTAAGCAATGCTTATTGTGTACTTCACATCACTCCTGGGGTTGTGAAAGTGAGTAACACTGAAACAAGTAATAATATTATTGTATAAAACATGAAAACAGCCAAGAAATATTAAACATGACATGACACAACCTGACCTTAGGCAGACTCCACTGAGGGGTGGGGCAGAAAGACTCTGGACTACAATGGTGATCAGTCAGGGTAGTACCAGGGGAGGAGAAACACCATAATGACCTGAAGCATGGTCAGAGAGACAAGTGCTTCTGTCCAGGGAAGAACCAAGTGAAGTGAAGAGAAGGTGTAACATCTGGAGATTACCCAGGAATGGAGATTACCCAGGAGTACAATGTGCAAACATTCAAAAAACTGTTGCAGAACATGAAAAAAAACATTGAGAGACTGCTTATGAATGAAATTTAAACAAAATTGCAGTGACACCAGAGGGCACACATTTCACTCAAATAGCAACCATTTCAAAACATCTAAAAGGAAATATTGGTTTATTCAGCTGGTAGTCCAGTCCTGGAACTCATTACCAGACTATGCAGTAAATAGTGATAATCTTCAGATATTCAAAAACAGACAGTTATCTCCATAAATAAGAGAGGATTCACTGACACCAAGCGACGGACAAGGCTAAATGGGCTTTTGCTCCCTCTTGTCTGTGCATTTTATTTTCTTGTGTTCTAGCATTGCAAGATGCACTTAGTTCGGTTTTTAGTGCCTCTTGTTTCAAGGTCCTTTTTGGTCAATTTTGTGTTGCTAAATGCAAATTCTATTTATTAAAAAAACTATGTATACAAGGTATTACTGCAGGTTTACAGTTGTACCTGTTAAAAGCTCTCTGTTTATATCAGTTCTCTTGTTATTTTTTATATGTTAATACTCATGTTGTTTTTGTCTATGTATTCCATTATATCTGCTAACATGTGTTTAATGTTTAAACATTGTATCTCAGTTTCCTATATTATGCAAATGTACTTTGTTACTCATTGTATATAATCTTTACTGTCCAAGATCTTCCAAATGAGCTCTGCACAAGACAGCTTTTTCCTGATAAAATAAATAAATACAAAATTGAATTGTCCTTTTGAAGAAAGCATTCCTGGAGACAGAAACAAGTTAATGTAGTTTATGGTGTATTCAGGACCAGTTAGCAAAAAAAAAAAAAAAAATGAATACTGTATGCTAGAAACAGGTAAATTAGGACAGTTTCTGCTGAAGAGCAATTTATTACAGACTGTGAGGAATACAATCCATACCATGTGCATCAGAAAAAGTAGTCCCTAGTTGTAAGAAAAATGGTGCCCGATTCCAAGTGGCATTATGCCTGGCACAAGACAAGTTACGCCACACCCGCTGGTGCAGCTCACACCTTACACCATGCATAATGCCAGTTGGCATTCCAAAAGGCACCTTGCACCATGCCAACTACGTGTTGCACCACTCATGGGCTACGCCTGTCCACTACACTGCAACCCACAATGGCATGGTGCAAGTGTGGGTTATGGCAGTATGGCAGTAACCCTCCTATACCAGGAGGGTGGCTGCAGTAACCCACTAGCATGATTCTGAGAACTGCACAGATGGAGTCAAGTTAGAACAGCTGAGAGCTGTTCTAAGGGCAGTCGAAGGCTGGCACCATCGGATGCTGCCACACAGTGCTGCAAACAACAGTGCCATACTGCACCCCAAGCCCCTGCAAGCACACCCCTGCCCCCATTCCCCAATCATCAGGGTCCCCAGGGGTCTGATCTATGGTGCACCCCGGATGTGCCATCATCTGTCCTGATGTATGCCATGATGGTCCAGGGCAGGGGGCTTTGGGGCTGCCTGTCACCAGCAGTGATTTGTGATACATGGGGCATACACGCCACGTACATGGTGTTAGCCTCCACATGGCATATGCTGCATGTCACAAGTGCCAGGATCCTGCCACTCTTCAAATGCAGTGCAGGGTCTCTGGCATAATGGCCAATGGTGTAACTCACAGCTGCAAGTTATGCCATTTGTTCTGGAATCAGCCCCATTAAGTCCAGTTGCACAAAAGTTTAAGATTTGTGTTCACTTTTCTAGTCAGTTAGCATTGTATTATGAGTTGCTTGAACTAATTTTTGACATGATGGGATAAGAGCCACAAAAACAACCTAAGAATTCTTGAGAATTGTCAAAATCATGCAATTTGACTTTATAAATCCAGGATACATTTCCAAACTTCTTGCAAAGAATCTTCTCAATCTAGTACACAGGGGTGTATAGAAGAGATTGCTGAGATGACAACAACTGAAAAGTTCCAGGAAGTTTATCTGTATGAAGATCAATGGCAAAATAATTTGTCTGGACTGAGTTAGGAGTGTGAGGATCTGAATTACCTGGTTGCAAGTTATCAGTAGGAAGTTCTGATTCTGAAAGGTTGGCAGGATCAAGTGCACCATCATTACTGGAAGAACTTGGATCATCTGAAAAGGTGTTGCTCAAGCCCTCATGCTTCAAAAAGTGATGTGGACTTTGTTAAGCACAAACATTCCCCCCTGGAGACCCCCTTTCTGAAAAGACAAAGAAAGGGTGGAGGCTGTCCAGAGGAAGGAACAAAATGGTGCAGTGTCTGCACCAGGACACATATGAAGAGAGGCTAAAGGAGCTTAATATGTATACCCTTAAGGAAAGGGGGGGGCATGATAGAAACTTTCAAGTACCTCAAGGGAATCCAAGTCCAAGAGGGTAGCATCTTTCAGAAAAAGAGATGCACAAGAACAAGGGGGCACAATTTGAAGATAGATGGGGACAGCTTAGAAGTAATGTGGAGAAGTATTTTTTCATGGAGATGGTTGTGGATGCAGGGAACAGCCTTCCTGATAAGGTCATGGAGTCAAAAACAGTGGGGAAATTCAAGAATGCATGGGACAGACATAAGGCAATTGTAGTGGGGGGTAGGAGGAAGTAGACTGTTGGTTAACTAGGATCTGCAACGTATCCTTTAGGTAGGGAAATGGGCAGAATAGGTGGGCCAAGCAGTCCTTATCTGCCATCAAATTCTATGTTTCTATTCCATCTGACTTGCATCACAGATTGACATGAACTAGAGACAGCTTTTCCACAGTGTAGAAAAGACCAGTCCAAGAGCAGGGCAGTTTTTTATGGCTCTCAGAAGTAAGACTAGTTGATACAATAGGCAGTGCCCCTCACAAAAAAATGAATGTTCATGTGACTTGGCTGTTGGAATTTTCTGCATGACACATTTTCTGTGTCTCAAGATGGTTATTGCAACATGTATGGCAAGTTCAAACTGTTCTAGTACAGGGATAATGTATGAGGAAACAGATTTTGGAACCTCTAGTAACAAAAGATCGATGTCTAATGGAGTTCTTCAATGGCATCCATGGATCAAGAACAATGGGGTGCACTCTCTCATTACAAGGGCTTGTGTTGTAGACAAATTGAACAAAAGGAGCAAATCAAATCCAAGTGTTGTGAGTTTCATTCAGGTACTTTGAGAGTGTGTTGGGAATGGTAGACAGCATTATTTTGCTTTGTCCATTGTATTGCTGCCAATAGCACATTGTGTGAGTCTTTTTAATGTCAGTGAGTTTACAAGTTTCTTGAACACGGTAGAAAGATAGTGTCTCTGTCAGAATGCAGGTAGAAGGGGGTACCTTTATGGCAAATAACTGTATTAAGGAAGCCATTTGTTACTGCCACAGCTTTGGTGCCATTTAGTGGGATTAGCTCTAAGTATTTTTAAAAGGTAGTCTACAAAAAAAAAAAAAGAATGCATTTGCTGCCACAGTCAAAGAAAGTTGATATAGGTCCATGACTGTCTGTGCTGGTTCCTTGAAATAGTTATGTGGCTACCAGCATTGGAATGAGTCTTATCTTGGTCATTTTGGCATTAGACATCCTTTGGGAATAGGTCTGGCATGTTTTGACACATTGGACAATGCTCTTGTTCATTTCAGACCAGAAGAAGTGGAGCTTTGCCCTTTTGCGAGTTCTGTGGATTCCCATATGACCTCCAGAAAGTGGAGAGGCATGAGTGGAGAAAGGAACTTCATTAATTATAGAGCCAGGGACAACTAAGTGTACATGAGTTCTGTCTGTGTGATGGCTCTTGGCTTCCTTGTTCCAGTTGTGAAAAAGCACACTATAACCGAGGAAGTATTGTAAAGATAAAAATAGAATATCCTGGCAATGTTGCTTCTGCTGGGAATGATTTCCAATTTCTACATAAGTGATCGTGTCTAAGAACTGAGGATCTGCCCTTTATTAAGTTTTGACAGTTGCCAGGAAAGGTGCAGATGCATAGGAGATAAAAAGCAGTTCATAGGATTGCAGTAGTTCAAGAACTGGTTCTGCTTTGTGAAGAAACATTTAAAACAGCAAATAAACTTGGGATACTGTAGGAATGTCCACAGGAAGCACATGTGTAGCATTGAAAGGAAGAGCTACTAAGCAAGATTCCTCATTTGTTGAGGGTGATAAGGAAAGATTCTGTCATTGGCTGATGTCATCCACATTGGAATGTACTCAACCTGATCTGCATTAAATTTCAAAGTTGTAGGTTTGGGGCATGGCAATTCATGGGTTAACTTTCCTACTAGTTCCTTTATTTCTAATAATCATCTGAGGAAAGACTAATCAATGATGGCTGTGAAGGAGGAGTAGCAAAGATAGTCACATTTCTTTATAACAAATACCATGGCTAGACATTCCTTTTCTGTGATGTCATATTTATGTTCAGCAGAGGAGAGTGCCCTGTGTAGGAAACAGTCTGTTCTGTTCCATCTTTTTTTTTTTACCTAGTACTTACATTTATTTATTTATTTCATTTATTGAATTGTTCAGTGGGCAATACACTCATCCAAGGGACCATTTTCAGGCATGGCCTGTGCTGTAAAAATGGCAAACATTTGCTTTTACAAATGAACTGCAGTACACACATAAGAATTTTACAGATTCTAGAAGGCAAATGACAGAATATGATCATCAAAGCCACAATCCTAGTTGAATAAAAGAGAAAAAAAATGTAGTTTAAGATATCCATTGATACTGAGATTACTGATGGTACATGATCAAGGGTTTAATTTATGGGGAATTTAAAAGTTTAGTGAAGGGAGACCAGATTTGATAAGTCATTTTCATTTGCTGAACAGTTTGACAATGAATCTGCTGAAGGTGGTGGATAGATACCATAGCATTCATCCATGTAACAGAGGAGGTTCACTATATTTCCATTTTTGTAAAAGACTCTTAAAAGCAGTTAGATGGTGAAAACTATTAAATTGGATTTGTTGTAATTTCAAAGATTTTAATCCCCATGATTTAATGTTAATGATTTTTTTTCCAGAGAGTATTGGGGATAGACTGATTATGTTTTTCTTCCCATTTATATTTGAGTTGGTTGAGATTACATCCTGAATTATGTAGCATGAGACAATATACTGTAGCTGTGAAATTATTCTAACTCGGGATGATGAGCTAATGATCTGCTCAATTTGATCTAATATGAGATTGTAGGGTTTATGTACATTTTTTGATATGAAGTCTCTAATTTGTAAATGACCATTAAATTTGTTATTCAGCAGACCATATCATGTTTTCAAAGTTTCGAAATTCAATACATGATTGGATTCTATGAACTGATCAATCCCATTGAAACCTTTAAAATACAATGTTCTGAAAGTTGGATCTGAAGTATAAGGTATAACATTCATATTTAAGGAAAATGGTGAATGGAGTGAACAGGGTACTTTTGCTATGGACTTATTTAGGACAGGGTTCCAGATTAATTAATGTGTTAGTACAAAATGAAACATTTTTAAGTTTTTTTCTATATGTAGCAATATACCCTATAATATGTGTTTAATATTTAGAAAGGGACATCAAGATGTTTCCTTCTGGATAGAGGGGTTTTGAAATTCAGTTTTATACCATGTTTAGGCAATTGCTAAATTTGCTGCATAATAATAGAATTTCAAAAATAGTAGGGCTAAGCCTCCTTCCATCGATGGTAAGTACAGCGTTTATATTTTCAACTGGGGTCTTTTTTCATTCTATAAGAACTTTTTGATAATCATATACAGATGGTTAAAAAATGCATCTTTCAAAATTATGAGGGCATTTTGGAACTGAAACAGAAATTTTGGGAGGATGTCCATTTTGATTACATTTGCTTTGCCAGTCAGAGTTAATGGAAGAGTTTCCCCAACAGGACTGCTGAGTTTTCATTTCTTGAATAAGAGGGTCAAGGTTCAATGTTTGCAAGTTTGTATTCTCATTGTTTGTTATAATTCCTAAGTATTTTATTTTAGAGACAACCTATATTGGTAAGTGAAAAGGTTGTATGAAGTGATCCGCGTGTTATTTGGTTTCCTTAAACTTGGTCTTAGACTGGTTTACCTTATAACTGGAGGCAGCACCAAAGTGGTTAAGAATATCTAGAATAGGAAGAGGCTGTGGTTCATATTTTATACAAAAAATGGTGCTTCATTGGCATAGAGGTTGAAATGGCATTCTGTGTCAGCAACCCTAGAGCCCTGGATGAGTTCAGATTCTCTTATAGCCATGGCAAGGGGTTCAATGGCCAGGGCAAATATCAAAGGAGATCATGGATGCTCCTGTGTAGTCCTTCTTTGAAGATCAATTAAAGGTGATATATTGTGATTTGTTTTGACCTTTTCCACTAGATCAGAATACAGTGTATCCACCAAAGCCTTAAAAGTGGGTCTGAAACCAAATGTATTGAGGATGGTTTTAAGGTATGACCATTCTATGTGATTGTATGCGTTTTTGGCATCTAGTAGAAGAAATGAGAGATCTAGGTCTTTATAACTGTCCACAATATTGAAAGTTCTTTGAATGCTTGAGGTTAAGGTGTGACACTTGATAAAGCCATTTTAATCTAGATGCATTAGGTTAGGTAATACCTTTTCTAATCTGGTGGCAAGCATCTTAACCAAAATCTTTGTGTCAGAACTGATAAGTGAAATAGGTCTGAAACATAGAACATAGAAACGTAGACTTTGACAGCAGATAAGGACCGCTTGGCCCACCTAGCTGCCCATTTCCCTTCCTACAGGATAAGCTGCAGATCGTAGTTAACCAAGAGTCTATTTCTTCTTACCCCCCACAAGAATTGCCTTATGTATGTCCCATGTATTCTTGAATTCTCCAACAGATTTAGACCCCACAACCTCCTCAGAAAGGCTGTTCCATGCGTCCACTGCCCTCTTTGTGAAAAAATACTTCCTCACATTGCCCCTGAACTGTCCCCCCATCTTTAAATCGTGTCCCCTTGTTCTTGCACATCTCTTTTTCTGAAAGATGCTACCCTCTTGGACTTTATTGATTCCACTGAGGTACTTACATGTTTCTATCATGTCCCCCCTCTCCCTCCTTTCCTCAAGGGTAAACATATTAAGCTCCTTTAGTCTCTCCTCATATGGTTTCTTTTGCAGACTCTGCACCATTTTAGTTGCCCTCCTCTGGACTGCCTCTATCTTGTCTATGTCATTACAGAGATGGCGTCTCCAGAACTGGATACAGTACTCCAGATGGGGTCTCACCAACTGTCTGTACAGTGGGATAACAACTTCCTGTTTTCTGCTGGTGATACCTCTCCCTATACATCCCAGTATACCCACAGCCCTCCCTACTTCCTTCTCACATTGCTTCCTAACCTTAAGGTCATCAGATATGATTACCCCCAGGTCCCTTTCAATTTCTGTTGTTACTACCCTCCACCATTGTGTAATCTTCTCCTGGGTTTTTGTTTCCCAGGTGCATTATTTTGCACTTCTTTGCATTGAATCCAAGCTGCCATACTTCTGACCATTCCTCCAACCTTGCCAAGTCCCTTCTCATTCTTTTCATGCCTCCTTGTGTATCAACCCTGTTGCAGAGCTTTGTGTCATCTGCAAGGAGGCATACTTTTCCTTCCAGTCCCTCTGCAATGTCAGTTATAAAGACATTAAAAAGGAGTGGACCCAGTACTGAACCCTGCGGTACCCCTCTAGTAACCCCTCTTTCTTCAGAGTGGACTCCATTTGCAATTACCTTCTGTGTCCTGTTGTCCAGTTAGTGTTTTACCCAGTCAACCACCCTGAGACTCACTCATACCTCTCAACCTCCTGCCTCATAAATCAGGGACAAGGCTTAAAAAAATCAGGGACAAAGGGCCAAAATCAGGGACACATCTTCAAAATTTTTTATTTTATTTTTTATTTTATTGAAATCTAGGATTACAAATACCTTTGAGCAGGAACTGCTCATTTACAAAGGTTCCACGTCGAAGGAATGGGGGGTATACATACGTACAAAGGTCAACATAATAATACATAGTTACACAATAACAAGAAGTATGAGACCTGAGGCTTAGGAAATTCCAGTAATTCAAAATGTGCCAAATGTTAGGTAGCATGACATAACCAGCCAAGGGCAATCTTGGAAATAAGCACTGCAGGTGAGAGGGAAGGGGTATGCAGGCAGGAAGGCCATTGTCAGAGGGTAGAGGTGAGGTAAGAGCTCTAAGGGGGGGAGGGAGAGAGAAAGAGAGAGAAAGGAGGATAAAAGTCAGGAAATGCCCTGGGAGGAAAGGAGAGAGGGCAAGGGGGTAGGCAGGTAGATGGAGGCAAGGCAGGGAGAGAGAGAGCTTTCAAGACTTAAGTGGAGGGCAGTGAACAGTGGACCCCCGATTAGGCGAGGCAGTCACAACGACTAGTTGAAATTAGATGAATTCGGAGTTGTCTCTTAAAAGGGCCAAGAGCAGCAGCAGTAAGAGTTTCTTTGTTGAGAGTATTGTACCACTGTGGTGCTCTGTGGGCAAAGGTCCTCTGGCCCATGGTAGTCCGGCATCTGGGGACAAGGAAGGTTAGTTGTTGTGAACTTCTAGTTCTCTGGGTGCTATGGTGGTCAATAAGTAGCTTTTCAATGCCGGGGCATGACTCGAGGAGGACTTTTGGCTAAGAGGCAGGTTTGATACTGTATCCGGCTGATGAGAGGTAGCCATCCTGCCCGAGTGTACAGGTCACAAGTGTGTGTAAGCCGATCAGCCCCAGTTAGCAGCCTGCATGCTTTGTTGAGTGCAACTGTAATTCTGCGGAGGGCAGAGGCGGAGGCAGAGCCATAAATTGCTAGCCCGTAATCGATGATGGAGGTGACAGAGCTGTTGATAGCCAACCGGAGAGTGTCAGGAGTCATGCAGTGTTTGTGCCTGTACAGCAGGCCTATACGGATGTTGGTGGCTTTGGCAACAGAATCTATGTGCCGATGGTAGGACAGTGAGCTGTCCAATGTGACACCTAGGTATTTAAAATCAGGAACATGTTCAAGTAAGGTCCCTGTTTGGTTTAGGATGGTGAGGTCACAGGATTTGTACTTGCTCCTGGCGTTGTAGAAGGTCATAACCTTTGTTTTGCTGTAGTTCATGACCAGTTTGTGTGACTTGAACCATTCTTTGATGCGCATGAATTCAAGCTGTAATTGTTTCTCGAGGAGCTCTGCATTTTGGTGGTTGGCGAACATGACTGCGTAATCGGCGTAGAGCAGTAATTTCTGGTGACAGACACTGGGAAGGTCGTTGAGGAAGAGGCTGAAGAGTAGTGGCCCCAGGATGGACCCCTATGGGACCCCTGAAAGGACTGGATTTTCTTCCGAGGTAATACCAGCAATCCTAACCCACTGGACCCTCTCCCCAAGGTAGCTTGAAAACCAGAGCAGTGCTTCATTGGAGAGCCCAATGTTTGATAATTGCTTGAGTAGGAGTGGGTGGTTCACAGTATCAAAGGCTTTCGTAAGGTCGATGAATACTGCCCCTACACAGTTTCCTTGATCAAGTGTGGTATGGATGAAGCCTGTGAATTCTAATAGTGCAGTGGTGGTACTGTGCCCTTTTCGGAAACCATGTTGCTCAGGACACTGGATGTCGTATTTTCCAGGTACTTGACTAATTGGTCTGAGGCGATGCGCTCCAGGGCCTTAGACAATGGAGGGAGGATGGAGATAGGTCTGTAGTTGGAGTGCAGTGATTTGTCTCCACTTTTGTGTACCAGTGTGATGGTCGCCTGTTTCCAGCGAGATGGGAACTGGGACATCCTTAGTGATAGATTGAGGACCTTTGTCAAGGGTTCAAGAACTTCTTCAAGGACAAGTGCTAACAACTTCAGGTCAAGGGAGTCACCGCTGTAGTCTGCATTGTGAATGGCCTTCTGAATATAGGTTCTGGCTTCATGCACTGGGATCTCCTTCAAGTAGAATTGTGGGGCAGGGTGTAGGAGCGGAGTAGTTGCAGGAGGGTTACTACCAGAGGGGCATCAAAGAAATTAGAAGGAGGACACTATCCAAGTTGGAGAATGCATTGTTAAAGGTGTTGGTGATGGTGTACAGGTCAGTTGTTGGTGTTCCATTTATGTTTAGCATGGTAGGTGGTGACTTAGGGTCCTTGCCTGTAAGGTCTTTCAAGTTATTCCAAAATTTTTTTCCATCACCCCAGGAGTTGGAGAGAGTTTCCTTGAAGTATTTGCTTTTGGCTCTCCTAACTGCCCGCGTGCACTCATTTCTGGCAGCTTTATATTTATGAATATCCCCAGGTTTGGATGTTGCATGGGCACAGTGCCAGAGATGATCCCTATGTTTGAGTAAAGTGATTAGATCGGGGGTTATCCAAGGGTTAGCTCTGCCCCTGACCTTCAGCTTTTTGAGAGGTGCAAAGATATTGCAGGCCGCAGTGAAGTGGCTGATGAAAAGGTCTAAGGCTTGGTTTACATCAATGGCAGAGTCGATTGGTGTCCAGTCCAGGTGGCTTAGATGTGTCTTTAGTAGCTCAAGGTACCCCTGCTTTAACACTCTGGTGTGGATTATTTTAGGAGGTGGCTTAATGAATTTGTTTGTCCAGGTACATGTGACCGGTGAGTGGTCACTGATCCCATCAGGGAGCACTGAGACTTTTGAGATTCGTTCAGGGTGATTAGTTAGGATCCAGTCCAGAAGTGTTCATGACCCTGTCCTGTAGTTGCATCTGGTGGGGGTGGTAACAAGCTGGGTGAGGTTCTGTGACGTGACAGCATCCTTGTAGTTACTGGCCTCCAGCGATAGCCAATTTATGTTGAAGTCACCTAGTACTATGAGTTCAGAGTTATGGTGTAATCCATGTAGGCTTTCCAATATGCTCGCAAATCCATTGTGCTGACCTTTAGGGATAGGTACAGAGGCAATGGTGAGCTCCTTGTTGTGCGCCCTTAGTAGAACTTTAATAGCGAGAACCTGCAGGGGTGGTTTAGGGTTTGAGAGTGGGAAGACTTGACCCAGATAGGAATTCTCAGGTAGATGGCACAGCCCCACCTCATTTGGAAACCCTGTCCTGCCTGAATATAGAGTATCCAGGGATGGTGACTGCAGCGTCTGGTATCTTGGGGTTAAGCCATGTTTCAACAACAGAGAGTACATCAGGGCTATGTTGCTGGACCCAGGTTTGCAAGATGTCAAGTTTGTTAAGGAGGCTGCAGACATTGATTGAGGCTATGTGAGGACCCCTCCCTCCTTTTTGTGGCATGGGGTGCTAGGCTGGTAGGCCCCGGATTAGATGAACATTTCCAGATATCAGAAGTAGCATAAGTAGTATCCTAAGAAGGTACGTCAATCATTTTGCAGATTAGTTTTGTTGTAGGGCATCTAATCTTCTTGGCCTTGCTGGACTGCATTTGTCCCATGATACTGCAGAGCACAATATATAAAGCCATGTTCTCAGAGGTGCCACGTGATTGATGAAAAGTAATCAATTCCACAAGAAATGATGAAATACTTGTGACCAGAAAACTGTTATTGTAGCTCAAAGACCCAGAATGTGATAAATTCCTGAAGGGGTTAAATTCCTGAAGGTGATGAACACTGGCCTGGGACATATGCAGGATGTAAAAATCCTTTGTTAGTCTCTTCCCTTTGTTCTCCAAAGTGGTTTTGAATAGACCTCAAACACTAGTACACATGTTTTAAGACCAAGTCAGATGGAAATGTGGATTCAATGCAGCACTCCACAACTCAGTGCTTGTATAAGAGATTTACTGACCTTACTTTTGGCTTTGATGGCTTCCAAATAAGTTAATTTATGATGAGAATGCCAATACCTAGTGTTGATGTTTTGCAGTTTCTTAGTCCAGGAAATGTTCATAGATGTTATGTCCAAGAATGGTCTAGTTCCTCCAAGCAGAAACACATGAAAATCCACAGAAACTAAACTACTGACAAGAGACAAACACAAACACCAGCCACACAGGCTCTGATGTTGGAGAAAATTAGAGATATCCACCCAGAAAGATGGTAGAATATGGGGCTTAGTGCAAAATGCATTTTCTAAAGAAGAACAAGTCTGTAACTTTAATGCTTGACATTGTTTTGTGCTTACAGTCCCCACTGTTTAGCCCCCAAAACACAAATTTTAGGAGGGACAGAGTAAAATTTTGAGGCAAAATCAGAGACGACCCTGAAAATCAGGGACACTTGAGAGGTATGGACCCACTGCCAGGCTAGTTAATTTGACTATTAATCTTTTGTGTGGGACTGTGTCAAATGCCTTGATAAAGTCTAGGTAGGCCATGTCCACAGCCCCTCCCTGGTCTACTACTTTGGTCACCCAGTCAAAGAAATCAATTAGATTCATCTGACATGACAATTCTGCTGTGAACCTATGCTGCTTGGGTCCTGTGCCCCACTGGCCTCTAGGTACTCAACAATTCTTTCCTTCAGAAGTGATTCCATCACTTTCCCTACCACAGAGGTCAAACTGACAGGTCTGTAGTTTCTTTCCTCTGTCTTGGTCCCACTTTTGTGAAGGGGAATCACATCCGCCATCCTCCAGTCCTCATGTACCACACCATCCTCCCATGATTTCTTAAAAAGGGTAGTCAGTGGTTTCACTAGTTCTCACCTTAATTCTTTTAGAATTCTGAGGTGAATTCTGTCAGGCCCCACTGCTTTGTCCACCTTCAGTTTTAGGAGTTCTTTCAGAACCCTTTCTTCTGTGAAAGGACTGGGATCCACCCCCTATCAAGCGTACTTCTGTTTATTGGATTAGGCACCTCCCCTCCTCCTCTTTTGTGAATACTGAGCAGAAATATTCATTCAGTATCCCTGCTTTTTCACTGTCCCTCTCTGCCCACCCATTGTCCATTCTATTCAGCCTCACTATCCCTCCCTTTGTCTTTCTATGCTCCCTGATGTATCTATAAAAGGTTTTATCCCCATTTTAACTGAGTTGGCTATCTTTTCCTCAGTTTGGGCCTTTGCTATTATGACTTCCCTTCCTGCTTCCTTCTGACTTAACTGGTACAGCTCTCTGTCCTGCTTCTTCTGTGTTTCCTTATACTGTACTTCCTGAATGCTATCTTTTTCTCTCTGACTTTCCCAGCCACCTTTTTTGAGAACCATAGTGGCTTTTTCTTTCATTTTGATTTGTTTATTTGCTTGACACAAAGGCTTGTTGCCTCTGTGATGGCAGTTTTGATGTTTCCCCATTGTTGCTCCACCCCTCCTTCTAGCCTGTTTGCTAGTGCTTTTCTAAGGCACTCTCCCATCTTGCCAAAGTCAGCTGTCCTGAAGTCCAGCACCCTCATTTTTGTATGGCTTGATTCTGTAGCTGAGGTTATCATGAACCACACTGTTTGATGGTCACTTGTTCCCAGATGACAACTCCACTTCTAGATCTGAGATCCTCTCACTGTCCCCATTTGAGAGTATGAGGTCTAAGATTGCTCCCTCATGAGTGGGTTCTGAAACTAGCTGTCTGAGGCATGCCACCTGTAGGGCATTGAGAATGGCCCTGCTCTTGGATATGGCTGCAGCAAATGTGCTCCAGTTAACATCTGGCATATTCAGGTCTCCCATCAACAGTATCTCCCCTTTCTCTGCCATCCTATGAATTCTGTCTATCATATCTTTGTCCATTCCCTCCCACTGACATGGGGTCTTTATACAACCCCTGTGTGGATTGTGGTGCAATTTCCAGTCTCTAAGGTGACCCATACTGCCTCCTCTCCTCCCTGTTTACTCTTTTGTTCAGTTGCTTTTATCCCTTCCTTTACATAGAGAGCTACTCCTCCCCCTCTTCTCCCCTCCCTGTCTCTCCTGTAGGTTATGTACCCTGGTATGTTAACATCCCAGTCATGGTTCTCTGTGTACCATGTTTCTGTGACTTCTACAATATCCAGGCATCCCTCATCCATCAAGGCCACCAGTTCAGGGAGCTTGTTGCCCAGACTATGGGCATTGGTACTCATTACCCTCCATTTCCTGATGGCCTTACTCCTTTTTGCCCCATCCCTGTCCTTATTGTCTTTGTCACTTTCTTAATTTACCCCTGCTCTTCTCCCTATCGACATCTCTGTCTTGGTGTTTACCTCACTTGCTACCCTGACTTTTTGGGGGCAAGGATTTTCCTGTTCTTTTCCAGTGCCTCCCCCCTTGGCTAGTTTAAATGCTTGCCAATGAAGTATTTAAACCTATCACCTAGGATCTTGGTTCCTCTCCTGGATAGATGCAGCCCATCATGCCAGTATAGGCCTGCATTACTCCAGGTGGACCCCCAGTCTCCACTGAAGCCAAATCCCTGAGCTCTGCACCAGTTTTTCAACCACTGATTGAATCCCATGGTGTGGAGCACCCTAGCCTCACCTATGCCAAAGAATTGGGTTTTAATGGATCTTTGTCCTTCTTTCTGAATAATAAAACATGGGCTTCCTTAAATGATAGTGGGAGAATAATGGTTTGAAAAATGTGATCAACTCATTTTTTGAGATGAGAAACCAACAATGGAGAAAGGATGCTAAAAAATGCATGGTGAGGCCATCTGGACTACGGCCTACCAGCAAAGAGACTGTTGATTGTTTGGGTAATTTCATTAATGAAATGTCCTGTTCTAGACTTTTGTAATTTGGTGGATTGCTAGTTGAACACTTTAGGTTGGCAATAAAATGCTGAATATTCTCTTGAATACATGCATGTTCTGATTTGTATAATTTGTTATAGTAGTGGTGAAAGATATTATTAGTATCAAGGAGAGAGGTAACTATCTAACCATTGGAGTCCAGAATGCTAGTTATGAAATTATTCTGTTATTGCAGTTTTAACTGCTTTGCCATTAATTTGTCAGGTTTATCATCCATCGCATAGTATTGACTTTTGGTAAATTCAGTTTGTCTTTCTGCCTCTTCAGCCGCAAGTCTGTTATATTGTTCTTTCAATTTGATCAGTTCTTATAACTAGGACAGATGATTAGAATACATATGTGAGGTTCCTGTTATATTAATTAAAGTTTCCAACTCAAAGATCTTTTTATGCCCAGCTTTATTTCCTTTTTAGTGAAGGAGGTGACACACCCTCATAAATAGGTCTTTAAAGGCTTTCCAAATCAGACTGATTTTAGTGTCTTCTGGAGTGCTGTGTTAAAAAAAGCTTCAATATCTGTCTGCATCTGAACACAAAATTTGAGGACCATTAAAAGGATGGGGTTGAATCAAAAGGGAAGAGATATAGGATTATCTAAGCAAGATATTTTTAACAGTACAGGTGCATGGTCGTATAAAATTATATTATAATAACCAATCACCTTCATTTGATATAAAATTGAGCAAGATGCTAGACAGAAGCCTATCCTTGAGTATTATTGATAAACATGAGAATAACAATAGTACTTTTGAAGGTTTGAGTAGTTATGTCTCCAGATATCATTTACGTTAAAGTCTTTCATAAATTGCAAACGTTTAATGGCAGTGGAGGGCAATTTATCAGGATATAGTCCTAATCTATCAAGGTTAGGATTCAAAATGAATTAGTTACCTCCAACAATTTATGGAGTTGTGAAGTTATCCAATTCAAGAAACAGTTGTATGAAAAAGGAGGGGGAATTTCCATTAGGGCCAAATATATGTAAGTTTGGCCTGCTATCAAAATTTGACAATTTAGAAATGGCTATTTGGGTCGATGGTGTGTTTAATTACATGTAAATTTAATTCTTTTTTTTTTTTAAATTGAAACATTCCGTGAATTATTTTTATATGGGGCGTTTAGCCCTGAGCTCTGTTTCTTAGCATAAAAAAGAGACATTTTGCAACAGATGCATTTCTTGTAAAAATATACAGTTGGTTCCTTTTTTGTCCATTTTGTTCAGGTAATTGAAAAATGTTGTTACTTTTGTTTTATCTTGTAGCCTCTTTACATTCCAACTGATACATTTTAAGACACAAACCACTGTAACTTAATAATCCAAGAAAAAGATAGCAAGCTATATGACTTGCAAATAATCATGAAACTTGTCGAACATCTTAAAGAGAAGTGATTAAGCAGCATCCACAACCAGGAACAAAAATTTACTAAATACTTTGGGAGGGGCTGGGCTTAATCAGCTTGTCATGGCCCCCACTAGAGAAAACACAGTCCAGGACCAGGTGCTCACAAACAGCGACAAGGTCTAGGATGTGGAGGTGGAGCTTAATCTGGGATCAAGTGACCACAAATCTATCTGGTTCAAGGTCAAAAAGGCCAAGGAAGCAAGCCACACTAAGACACAGGTCATAGACTTCAGAAGAACAGACTTCAATCAAATGACAATATGCTTTAGGGAGATCCTTAAGAGGAAGGAAAAAGGAGGGGTAGAGGAATGTTGGATAAACATAAGAGAAGCACTAGCAGAGGTTACTGCAAAATACTTCAGGCTAGTCATTAAGACAAAGAAAAAAGAAATCCACTTAGGTTCACAAAGGAGGTGACGGCTGCAGTGAGGGAAGAGAGATTAGCATTCCAAAGATAGAAGGGCTCAAACAGCGAAATAGATAGGATGGCATACAAGTGCAGCTTGAAGGAGACAGGAAGGGTGATCAGAGAAGCAAAGGTGCAGACTGAGGAAGACATAGTGTGTTGGGTTAAAAAGATCTTCTTTAGGTACATAAGTGACAAAAAGAATAACAATGGCGATGCGCTGGAGCAGGTCTCATGTTTTAAATTTCTCTGAGTCACCTTAGACACCTCTCTCACCTACCTCACCCACATACAACAGGTCTCTTCTATTAACACTAGATTAGGGATCCTCTACAGGCATAAGCACTGCCTACGCCCCCCCGGCCATGCACTTTGCTGTGTTCTCATCTATCCTATCCTTGGTAGACTACGGTATAGTCATATATGGGTCAGTCAATCAATCTGCCCTGCGCAGCATCAACCTAACCCTTAACAAAGCTTGCCATCTAGTCTCAGGATGTGACAAATTAACTCACACATGCAAGCTCTATAAGCATACTGGCTGGCTTAACTTCCAAGGCAGGCTTAAGTACTTTAACCTGCCTCCTTGCCAAATAGATACAACTTAAGCAAGCCCCAATTGGCCTCCACCCACTTATCTGCACAGCCCTCCATAGGCGGACCCAAAGGCACACAGCTAACACTACCCTTCCAATCCCCCACTGTAGAACATGTCTTGGACAAAGATCCTTCTGCTATCAGGCCCCTCTATGGGTAAACAGCCTACCATCCTCCATCTCCTTGACCCATAGTCTCAACTTATTTAAGTCAGGTCTCAAAACCCCACTACTTGACGCCACCCCTGTGACTGTTACTAAACCCACCTCTTTACTCTATCTTTCTTGCCCCCCCTGCACCCATTTCCAGAGGTAATGTTATTCAGGAATCTAATCTTTCTCAGTAATTATCCTTAGCACTTGATTAGATTGTTGCTAGCCTCCCTCCTCTCGCTCTCCAACATCCCCCTTCCCAGTACCCTGGTATTATGACTCTGGGTCCCTCAAGACCCTATGAAACTGTTTTCTATCTTAGCCCTGACCCAGAACCTCCCTTATGTTCCCAGTTAATGTAACTGACAACATAAACTTAAGCCAGGAATGTCTAACCCTGTATTAATACATTGTTACTGTATGTATATTTTGTTCTTGAATTCTACTCTGTACTCTTGCTTTATTGTAGCTTTACTTTTATCTGACATGGAGCCTTTGCAAAAGAGTCTATGAATCAAAGGATTGTAATTCTGATTCTATTCAAATAAACAAAATAAACAAAGAAGGCATTGTCAGGCTCATAAACAGGGATGGGAGGAGGGTGGAAGAAGACAGTGAAAAGGCAGAAGTCTTAAATAAGTACTGTACTTCTGCTCAGTCTTTACTAAGGAGGCACCTGGTAATGGACCCACCCCAAAGGGGGACAGACGTCACCTAGGGGTAATGGACACAAGCCCATTTACAATAGAGATGGTAAGGACAGAATTACAAAACTAAAGGTAGATTAAGCAATGGGGCTGGACGGAGTCCACCCATGCATATTGTGGGAACTTATAGTGATGAATTGGCAGCACCCCTAGTGGATCTTTTAGCATTTCCTTGAGAGAAGGAACAGTTCTCCAGGACTGGAAAAGAGCAATAGTGGTCCCCATACACAAGAGTGGTAGCAGCGAGGAGACAGTAATCTACAGCCCAGTCAGCCTCAGTTCGGTGGTGGGTAAGATGATGGAGTCACTGCTCAAAGAAAGGATACTAGCATTCCTGGAGGAATTTGGACAACTGGACACCAACCAGCATGGTTTCACAATGGCAAGGTCCTGCCAAACTAACCCAATAGAGTTCTTTGACTCAGTTACCAGGGCTGTGGACCAGAGGGGAGCCATTAATGTTATCTACCTTGACTTTAGCAAGGCCTTCAACTCTGTACCACACAGAAGGCTGCTAAACAAACTTAACCATGGAGGAGTGGGGCAGGAAGTGGTAGCATGGGTGAGTAGCTGGCATGAACAGGGAACTCAATCCATGACAGTAAATGGGCATCAACAGGGGATAGAGAGGTGACAAGCGGGGTGCCACGGGTCCATCTTCAGACCATTACTCTTAAATATTTTCATCAGAAATATCACAGAGGAGTTGAGCAGGAAGATGTGCCTGTTTGCAGATGACACAAAGCCCTGCAAAAGAGTGGACATTTCACTTGGTGTAGCACAAATGAAAAGTGACTTACTCAAGCTGGAACATTGGTCCAGTTTGTGGCAGCTAAAATTCAGTGTGTAAAAGTGCAAAGTGCTGCATCTGGGCAGGAGCAACCCAGATACTGACTACTGCCTGGGAGAGGGAAAAACTAGCAACCACCCATCAGGAGAGGGATCAAGAGATTATCATATCAGACAATTTAAAGTTAGGCAGACAATGCACAAAGGCAGCAAAGAAGGCCAGCAGGATGCTGGGATGCATAGGAAGGGGCATCACAAGTACTGTAGAAGAAAGGAGGTGATCCTGCCTCTGTACTGGTCCCTGGTGAGACCCCACCTTGAATACTATGTCCTGTTCTGGAGCCCTTATCTCAGAAAGGACATAGATAGAGTGGAGACAGTACAGAGGAAGGCAACAAAAATTATACACAATCTCCATAATTTGCCATACAACAGAAGGTTACAGGAACTCAACATGCACTCCCTGACACAATGTAGAGATAGAGGGGACATGATTGAGACATTCAAGTTTCGGAAGGGTATAAACAGAGTATTCACCCAGGAGCTCTTTATGGTCAATAGCACAAGTAGGACAAGAGGGCATGAGATGAAATTGAGGAGAGAAAGATTCAGTGGCAACATGCAAAGATTTTTCTTCACAGAGAGGGTGGTGATCCATGGCATGGTCTACCAGCTGGAATCATTGACTTCGAAACAGTAGCGGAATTCAATGCAGCATGGGACAGACACAAGGGGATTGTCTCACAGAAATCCGAAAGAGGGGGGTTGGGCTCAGAGAAAACTAGATGGATCTTTGGTCCCCATCTGCCTTCAATTTCTATGTTTCTATTAACTTTTGGACATTTGCACTGAAGGTTAGGTCCAATACCGCTTAGATCCCCCATTCCCACTAACATATCATAAGTTTCATAGGTAGGTTCAAGCAAATATGGACAAGAAGTCGTGGTGCTTGCCAATGTGTGTTACCCAAAACAAAATTTCACATCATCTCCAAAGGCTTGATCCAAGCTTAATTTAAAAGAATCCATATCAGGGCAATTTACTACAATTGTTGGGAGATTATTCCATGTATTAACTATACTGATACTAAACCAATCTTTCCTTTGTAGTGTATTCCATTTAGCTAGGACTAGTTGTTTACTGTGTTTGCTAGTACTTATAGTACTTATTTTATTTTCACTAGGTAGGATCCCCAAATCATCCCAGAGGGTTAGATTAGTTGTAGCTTTGAAAAGGAGGCACATGTCCCCTCAAAGTCTCCTGTAGTGGAGCATGTACATGTTTAGTAATATAAGTCTATAATTGTAGGGCTTATTACTCATCCCAGCTATTGCCTTGGTGGCTCTACATTGGACCCCTCAAGCCTTAAGATATCTTCCTGAATATAAGGTGACCAAACCTGGACATAATACTTCAGGTGGGGTCTGACCAAGGCAATGTACAGGAGAATTACTTCCTTTTCCTGCTTGAAATATGTCTGACAATACAGTTTAGTGTTTGGTTGGCTTTTTAATTTGGGTACTGCAGTGAGATCTAAATTTCAAGTCAGGGGTAATTGTTATTCCCAAATCTTTTTCTTGGCAGGTTACTGAGAGATCATCGTTCCCTAGCTTGTACACATAATGATTATTCTGTGTACCCAGGTGCATAACATTGCACTTGTTGGTATTTAGAAGTAATTTGCTGTAATTGGTGCAGTTAAGAACTCTATCAAGGGCTAGTTGGAGAGCAGCATACTTTTTTGGGCCATTAACTGCAGTACCTAACTGACAGTCAACTGCAAATTTCAGAATCCATACATTAGGTACATCAATTTTGAGCAACGCACTATAGATATTAAAAAGACAGGGGCCCAAGACAGGCCCCTGAGGTACCCCACTAGTGACCCAAGCCCAATCTGTTTCCTTCCCCTAAGCCAACCAGTAATCCAATTTAGAATGTTAGTATTTAGTTTGTAGGATACAAGGGTGTTTACAAGCTCAATGTGGGAGCTTGTCAAAAGCCTTAGCAAAGTCTAAGAACACAGTGTCAACCGAGTTTCCCTGGTCTATTTCCCTGCTGACAGAATCATAGAAGGTTAGTAAATTAGTTTGGCAGGACCTGGATTTGGTGAACCCATGTTGTAAAGGATCTGTTAGCCCAGATTGCTCAATGAATTGTAGGATACAATCTTTGATGATGCTTTCTAGGATCTTGCCTAAGAGTGAGGTTAGACTGATAGGTCTAAAGTTTGCAGGATTAGATTTAGGTCCTTTTTTAGTATGGGTACTACTGTAGCAACTTTCCTCTCATGAGGGATTACCGCAGTGTCTATAGAGTGTTGGAATATATTGGTTAGGGGTAGGAAAATGAACTCAGCTACCTCTTTTAGAACCCTAGGATGAATTTAATCAGGCCCTGGTGATTTGTTCACATCCGATTTTTTTAGTCTGTCGAGTACCTCTTTGAGATCGAGGTTATCAAAAGTGAAATAATCCAAAGTATGTATAAGTAACCAAAAAGTCCACTTCTCCATACCATAGTCCACCCATCCTGTGCCATAGATACCTTAAGGAAAACATTCATTTGCAGGGGCTCTGTCTCTGTAAACCTTACCCTCAGTTTAGCTTTTGATAAAAGAACATTTTTCTTGTGCTGAAAAGTATTTTAATTTCATTACAAAAGTCCACTACCCAGAAGTATGGAAGATGCTGGGGCTGCTCCATTATGCGTAAAGGTGCCGAGCTGCACCGTGTTCTTCAATGCATTTGTATTGAAGCACACAGTGTGGCACCGCAGCTTTACACATAATGGAGCCACCCCAGTGTCCACCATACTTCTGGGCAGCAGACTTTTTGTGATGAAATTAAAATAATTTTTGGCACAAGAAAAAATGTGCTTTTTCCAAAAAGCTAAACCAGAGGGTAAGGTTTGCAGGGGTTGGAGCCCCTGCAAATGAACGTTTTCCTTTATTCCAACATGAATATATTCCCAAGAAAGTTTAGAGAAGTCCTATAATTTGATCCAATAGACTTAGCTGTGACAGAAACATGATGGGACTCCTCATCAGCATGGATTAGAAAGATCCCAAATTTTAAGCTAGCTATACTATAAAAATGGAGAAGGTAAAACTGGAGGTGGTGTGTGCCTCTATGTAAGGGATGATATCCCTCTTATAAGGTCACAATAGCTGCTAATACTGAAACTGTTTGGTTATTGTACAATTCAAAGGTCACCCTAAACTCACAACTGGCGCTTGTTATAGGCCATCATCAGCAGGACTAAAATATACCATTGAGCTGACTGAAGACATTGCCAATATGTCAAACAAAGGGATATTCTAATACTGGGAGATTTTGAAATCTATTGAATTATTAAACAACTCAGTGTGCAAAAACTATAGTAAAGCTAACTTTAATGACATCAATAATTCAATAAGCAAAATTAATTGAAATGAAACACTTAATCACTTACCTATTAATATGGTATGGGAAAATTTTAAAGGAATATTTCATAGCCTGGAACAGTATGTTCCTTCTAAGATAAAATATAATACAAAAGATAAAATCCCCATTTGGCCAACCAATTCTATTCGTAAACAAATCAATATTAAGGAATGATTATTTATTTATTTATTTTTTTACTTTCTCTTGGTCTCTGCCCTGGGGAATTCTTTTCCTCTGAACTTTTCAGCTGGGCCACTTTGACATAGTGTGAACCTGCTGTAATTCTGCTCGAGACAGGGAGATTTTTTGCCTTTGTTTTTTACCCAGTCCCTACCCCTGAGGGTGCTGATGCAGAGGACTTATGTCCAGAAAACGGGATGCGCCAATCATCCACAGTGCCCTCCCACCCCGACTCCCCACAAGGAGCCATCTGCACCATACCACCCATGCTTCCACAGACAGTAACACTTGAGGGCATCACTGCCTTTGTAACCCCCTCAGAGGAGGAGAGCATCCATTGGGATGCTCAATCCTACCTCCTCCAGCTGAACCCCAGCATTCCAAGACCATTCCTGACCCTGGGTCGCTGGTATAGTGTGAAGTGTGACATCCAGTGCTTCAACTCTCAGCACCACCGGGCTGGCCAAAGAACGATTATTTAAGAAACAAACAAAAAAGTCCTGTTAACTTGTCTAGATACAAATTAGCCCTTTCCACACTTACACAAATGATTAAAAGGTCTAAATTAAAACTCACATGGAACCTAGCTCATTCAAAAAATAATCAGAAATCTCTTTTTTCATACAATAACAGTAAGAAGGGAATTCAGGAAAGGCCAGACCACTAATCAATAATGGCACTACTCTAAATACTGATCCTGCAACAACTAATCATTTTAATAATTACTTCTGTTCAGTTTTTTCCAAAAAAGACACTAGTAGTAAAATTGATAGGAATGATGTCCCTGTTGTTTACAAGACTGATATAGCTGATGTTACTAAACTCTTGTCTACTCTTAAAAAGATAACAAGTCCAGGTCCAGATGATATACATCCAAGATTTCTCATCGAAACTTCTAACTATTTGGCTATTCCACTCACAATACTTTTCAAGAAATCTTTAGCTGAGAATGATATCCCTAGTGACTGGTGATGTGCCATAGTAACACCAATTCACAAAAAAGGAGTAAATCAAATGTTTAAAATTACTGCCTGATTAGTTTAACATCTATTATTGGGAAGCTAATGGATGTCTGATTAAATCTTTTCTAGAACAGGAAATCCTTAGGTTGGGTTTACAAGATTATGCTCAACATGGGATTCTCAATCAGGTGAGAAAGACCTTCATTAATAAATCTGAGCATTGTTTGCTTCCATTATATAGGGCATATATTATACCCTACACGGCATGTGGTCATAATGTCGCCAGACATTATGTCGCATGGCAAAATCGCGCTGCCAACACAGCGTGATATTGCCATGTGGCATAAGTCCTTTTTCTGTGGGTGCTCCACCCCCATGCCCCCTGACCCCCCCCACCACTAAAGATTCTCAACTCCGGGGGGGGGGGAATCCAACTTGGGAAACGCACCATTAGTGTAAAAATTAAAATATCTGGGACAGGGAATCAAACCCAGTCCCAGATGCAGCACCTGGATTCCTGCTGCTGTGGCTCAGTTCAGTGAGCCACAAAAGCTGCTCAGTGGAACCCACTCCCAGCAGAGGTCTTATCCTCTGCCTGGGACTGTGTGAATGGTGCAATACTGCATACAGCAGTATACGCAGTATTGCACCATTCACTGCCATGGACAGCGCTGTCTTGGTTTAGCTATAATGTCATACGCTATTAAGCGTATGACATTATGAACTGGTAGGACCCTACACAGACTATCATTCCCCATTTTGGAGAAATCATCTTAAGGGTGATATTAATTGTTTAGACCAGGTTCAGAAAAGAGTCAGTAAGATGATTCCAAGGTTAGCATCTAAAGACTACAACACAGGACTGAATGAAGCGGGACTACACCCTCTGTATCTCAGAAGATGCAGGGGTGATATTCTCTTTACCTTTAAACTAGTGAACTCACACAGTCTAATGGCACAATGTGGAATATCTTTCACACAGAAATGTACTGTTGGTAGACTGCATAACTGGCATTTACTGGTCGACTGGGCAAACTCAAGAAGTGTGATAACTTTTTGCTTAAGAGCATTCAAACAGTGGAATTCCCACCAAAGGTCTTGTGCATCTAACCAATTTTGAGACCTTTAAAAAGAAGCTCAATATGTGACCTGCACCACAGCAGTGAAAACTAATGACCCATATTTTTGGGGGGCAATCCTGATGGGCTTTTAGCCTTCTTTTGCCCAACCAAACTCAGTAAAGACTCAGTAAACTCAGAAGTGTAAATCCAGATTTGAAACTGCTTGTTGAAAAATTAAAACATGTTGCCATCCCCTTGTCCTTCTAGACCTCCCCCCTGAGCCTGCCCTTCCACTTTGTCAGCACAGGAGGCTGGGATTATGCCTAATGCTGCTGGCTGTGAACTCCCACCCAATTCTACCCTACCCTTGAGAACCTTCTCAGTGAAAAATAAGAACACATAAGGAAAAGAAATGGAAAAGGAACATTGTTTAACCAGGAGTTGCACACTAAGCCAAAGCTTATTTCCAGGCAACCAGGAAGCACAAGGAAGTTAAGTGGACTTGCTCAGGATCACACAGTATGCATCTAGGGTGGCTGTGGGATTCTCACCCAGGTCTCCATATCTGCAGCTCAGAGTCTTAACCCACTGCACTATACTGCCCCTAAGACCTAGGTATTTCCTAAATCTGGCCCAAAACACACAAAGCAAAGAAGAAGGAAGTTTTTATTATATAGTTTTTCCATTTTCTTCCTTTCCTTCTTAAGAAGAGATAACAATCAAAACAGAAAATAATCTAAAACAATAAACCAATAAAAATATGGTCTCTCTGGTTGCATTAAGCAGCACAATTTTGTTCAAGTTCACATGTATTTATCTTTAATCCATTTCTTCTATTCTTTTTCATCTGTCCACATAAAGCACATAAAGGTGAGGATGAGCTGCCTGACCATCTTGTCAATGAAAAACCAAAAGCATATCATTATGGTTTATAGCCAGGGAGTAACAAGTTATTCCCCATTAAGTTCTGATGTTCATTGGTTAGAATGAAAAATGTCCAAAGATCTAACTATTGCCAATGAATTAGTTATCTGGAAGCATTTGGGGAATCAGTGGTTTTGTCTTGAGTGAATTGGGTATCAAGGTTTTGTAAGTAGAATTCTGATTTTTTTGGGATCAAACAAAAAAGCACAGCCGAGCTGAAGGTAGTGATGAGAATTTAATGTCTCGTTACTGAAGCAGCTCTTTTGCTTGGTTGAAGGCTTTTCTTGGTTTGACCATATTAATGCAGAAGTCTGGGAATGCTGAAAATGTACAACTTTCAGTCCCAAGGCCTCTGTGTATACAGGCTGAATGTAAGATCACTTCACAGTCTTGAAAGTGGTGTGGCTTAACAAAAAACGACCTCTGAATTCATTGAGGTTATTCTTCTGTAACTAGATTTCTTGGGTACCCCCTTCTCCTATGGGATCTGTTGAGAACAATTTTATCCACTGGATATTTACAATTTAAGGCTGTTGTAACTTTTCAAAATAAGGAAGGGATCCTCCTCCCTTCTGCATCCTCTGGGTGAGTCTCTCTGATGCCTATTTAGTGGTACTACAGGCAGGCAGGGAATTTCTCTAGAGATATCATAGAAATCTCAGGATGACCTGTATACATCTGTCAGTTGAACTAGTTAGTCTAGAGTTATAATCTGAAATGTGCTTACTACTGTATGTTTCTCCTAATGCCAAATGAAGTATTTCCCACATGTTTGTTCATTATGACAAAAACTGTACTCTCTTTGCCATGTCTCCTTGACTGTTGTTCCTCATGTTGTACTCTCCCGGTCATTCCTGAAAATAGGCATAATACTTGTCTAGTGTACTTACCCGTAAACAGAAGCTAAATAAATAAATATCTGGCCTTGTTTTTGGATGTAACTGTAGTGATGTTTTTGTGATGATGTACTTCAAGTCATCCGGAGAGACATGAGATGACTGATGAAGAGCCCTGCTGTTCAGAATGCTGGTACTGATGACTGAGAAGTCTGCTCTGGTGTCAGTCACTGGGAACTAGGTCATAATAACGCCTATCAAGAACAGTGCAGGAAACAATCTCACCTGCAAAAATGCTACTCCTTTTTTTTGCACCCCCACACCCCTACTAAAACAAACAAACTCCAGGAGGGAGGGATGAATCATGGGGAAAGAAAGAAATTGTGAGGCTATGGAATACTTGTTTCCAAGTCCACTTGTTAAATAAAATAGAAGTCCCAATCAGCAAAAGTAGGGAGACCATGATTAAAACCTGGTCTCCACTGCCACCCAGTGAGGTGCTCCAGTGCCTCAGTCCTCCACGCCACAGGAGCAGCTCAGCCAGCCCACCAAATTCTTCTTCCCTTGTGTTGTGACAGCACCACAGACAGCGACCTGGGGAGCACTTACTGCAAGTCTGTAAATCACCTCTCACTATCCGTGGCAGCACTGTTTAGAGACATGCTCTCATTCCTAACGCTATTCTTGTAGTGCTGTTCTGAACAATTATGAATCAGTGTATACATGGACCAATCACAAATGGTCACCAAGAAATAGTTTGATAGAAGTGGTAATGTGATGACAGATATAGTTGCTCTCAGAAGCAAGACGGCTCTGAAGTTGGTTCTTAGAGCTGAAGGATGCTGCTTGTGTGAGTTGAGAGAGTCATGGGGATAGTTTGTTGGTCAGTACTCATTTTCCTGATCCTGTGAGTACTTGTGCTCATCTTGCTGATGACACTGTGGTGGATGTCCTTGGTTCTTGTTATTCCTATAGTCATGCTTTAGCTTTTTGCAAACTGCAGCAATGTTTCCTCTGTATCCACACCACTGGCAGATAACTGACTCTCAAGAAAGTGATGGTTGAGCAGGTGGCTGCTGAGGTGGTTGCAGATCTTTATAGAGGCAGCAGAGAAAGAAGTTAAGTTAAGCTGTAAATTATTGACAGATGTAATGAGCTTGTCTATAAATGCTTGTTGCTGAAGGACATGTTATGAGTGAAGCCATTTGTGATGACTGAGGTTATTGCTCACTGATGGCCTGTAGCATTGATACAGACCTTATGCAAGTTGTGCAGCTCAGGTAATGTCCCACCAGGTTGTCAGCTTCTATTGGACCACATAAGGACAAAGTGTTGGGAGCAGTCATCAGACAAAGGCTACAAATTGATCCTTTTGTTTTCTGCAGATGTTTACAGGATGACTTATAGAAACATAGAATCTGAATCTGATGGCAGATAAGGACCGCTTGACCCACCCAGTCAGCCCATTTCCCTATCTAATGGATAAGCTGCAGATCCTAGTTAACCAGCGGCCTACTTCTTTCTTTCCCCACCCCCTAGAATTGCCTTATGACTGTCCCATGCATGCTTGAATGCAACCACTGTTTTTGACTCTACAACCTCCTCCAGAAGGCCGTTCCATGCATCCACAACCCTCTCTGTGAAAAAATACTTTCTTACATTACCTCTGAGCTGCTCCCCATCTTCAAATTGTGCCCCCTTGTTCTTGTACACCTCTTTTTTTGAAAGATGCTACCCTCTTGGACTTTGTTGATTCCCTTGAGGTACTTGAAAGTTTCTATCATGTCCCCCCTTTCCTCAAGGCTATACATATTAAGCTCCTTTAGTCTCTCTTCATCTGTCTTCGGTGCAGACCCTGCACCATTTTAGTTGCCTCCTCGGACAGCTTCCATCTTGTCTATGTCCTTGAGGAGATTGGGTCTCCAGAACTGCACACAGTACTCCAGATGGGGTCTCACCAGCTGTCTGTACAGAAGGATAACAACTCTTGTTATCTACTGGTGATGCCTCTCCCTATGCATCCCAGTATCCCCCAAACCCTCCTTACTGCCCTCTCACATTGCTTGCACACCTTTAAGTCATCTGATATGACTACCCCCAGGTCCCTTTCCATTTTTGTTGTTGTTAGTATCTCACCCCCATTGTGTACTCTTCTCCTGGGTTTTGTTTCCCAGGTGCATTACCTGCATTTCTTAGCATTAAATCTAAGCTGCCATACATTTGACCATTCCTCTAACCTTGCCAAGTCCCTTCTCATCCTTTCCACCCCACCTTGTACATCAACTCTGTTGCAGATCTTTGTGTCATCTGCAAAGAGACATACTTTCCTTCCAGTCCCTCTGCATGGCGTACATAGACATTGAAGACGATCTAATACTGAACCCTGCGCACCCCACTAGTAATCCCCTTTCTTCAGAGTGGATTCCATTTACTATTACTCTCTGTGTCCTATTTTCCAACCAATTCTTTACCCAGGCTATCATCTTGGGACCCACTCACAGGATGGCTATCTTGTATATTAATCTTTTGTGTGGGACTGAGTCAAATGCCTTGCTAAAGTCTAGGTAGGCCATGTCCACAGCCCCTCCTTGATCTACTACTTTGGTCACTCAGTCAAATAAATCTATTACATTTGTCTGGCATGACCTTCCCGCTGTGAATCCATGCTGCCTTGGGTCCTGTGCCCCTCTGGCCTCTAGGTACTCCACAGTTATTTCCTTCAGAAGTGATTCCATCATTTTCCCTATCACTGAGGTTAAACTAACAGGTCTGTGGTTTCCTGCTTCTGCCCTGCTCCCACTTTTGTGAAGGGGAATCACATCTGCTCTCCTCCAGTGCTCAGGTACCACCCCATCCTCCCATAATTTGTTAAAGAGGGTAGTCAGTGGTGTCACTAGTTCTACCCTTAGTTCTTTTAGAATTCTAGGATGAATCCCATCAGACCCCATTGCTTTGTCCACCTTCAGTTTTAAGAGTTCTTTCAGAACCCTTTCTTCTGTAAATGGGCTGGTATCAACTTCTGTATCCAGAGTGTTTCTATTGTTTGTTTTAAGTACCTCCCCCTCTTGATCTGTAAATACTGAGCAAAAATATTTGTTTAGTATCTCTGCCTTTTCACAGTCACCCTCTGCCCACCTCCCTCCGCTTTATTAAGCCTCACTATCCCTCCCTTAGTCTTCCTTCGCTCCCTGATGTACCTAAAAAAGGGTTTATCCCCCTTATTAACTGTGTTGGCTATATTTTCTTCAGTTCAGGCCTTTGCTGTTCTGACTGCCTTCCCAGCTTCCTTTTGCTTTAACTGATACAATTCTCTGTCCTTCTCCTTCTGTGATTCCTTGTACTTTCTGAATGCTTTCTTTTTCTCTTGAACCTTCACTGCCACCTCCTTTGAGAACCATAGTGGTTTCTTACATTGTTTTGTTTTGTTTATTTGCTTCACACAAGGCTTGTTACCTCTGTGATGGCAGTTTTATTATTCCCCATTGTTCTTCCACCCCTCCTTCCTGCCCATTTGCTAGTGCATTCCTTAGGCACTCACCCATTTTGGCAAAGTCAGCCCTCCTGAAGACCAGTACTTTTGCCTTTGTATGGCTTGACTCTATTGCTGTGTTTATTGTGAACCACACTGTTCAATGGTTGCTAGTTCCCAGATGGCTACCCACTTCTACATCTGTGATCCTCTCTCCATCTCCATTTGAGAGGACCAGGTCTAAGATTGCTCCCTCTCAAGTGGGTTCCAGTACTAGCTGTCTAAGGCATGCCCCCTCTAGGGCATCTAGAATAACCCCATTCTTTGAAGTGGCTGCTGCAACTGCACTCCAGTTAACATCTGGCATATTCAGATCACCTATCAGCAATATCTCCCCTTTATCTGCCATTCTAAGTATACTTTATATCCTTTCCTTTTCCATTTCCTCCCCCTGAGAGGGGGGTCTGTATACAACCCCTGTGAGGATTGTGGTGCCATTGCCTGCCTCCAAACTGACCCACAGTGCTTCTTCTCCTCCCTGTTTACCCTTTTATTCTGTTGCTTTGATTCCTTCTGTTATGTAGAGAGCTACTCCTCCTCCTCTTTTATCCTCTCTGTCCCTGCTGTAGATAGTGTATCCTGGTATGTTTACATCCCAGTCATGGTTCTGTGTGTACCATGTTTCTATGACTGCCACGATATCCAGATGTTCCTCCTCCATCAAGGCCACTAATTCAGGAAGCTTGTTACCCAGACTACGGGCATTGGTACTCATTACTCTCTATTTTTTTATGGCTTTACCTTCTGTAGCAGCATCCCCACTGACCTTTCTACCTTGGTCTTTTTCTCATTTAGAACCCTGTTTTGTAGGGGGAGGCTTATCAGTGCCTCCCCCCTTGACTAGACTCAATGTCTGCCATAAAGGCTTCCAGAGATTTAAATGGCTGCATGATGTGGCCCTACAGCTGTTGTTGCAGGAACCAGGGCAGATGTGCTAGGACAACATAATATTTAAAAGTTACATACAGGATTTCAGTATTGCCTTTAACTTGTTCTGGAAGTACATTGAACCAATAACTACGAATCCCTCTCAGAATCTAGCAAAAGTTGTTGAAGATACACATGGAATCAGTCCAACCATTGAAGGCAATCCAGACTTGGAATTGCTTGAACCAGTCAAGATCATTTTCTTGAGCTGAGGTGGAGAAGTATGATGGTTGCAGGCTGGTATGCATCTTTGAGTTTGGTTAGATCATTTTAATGTAGGCCAGGTAACTTGAATGGACTACATTGATGGCTGTTCATGGGACATATGGTGGACTGGATGTCCTGCAGGAGGGTTCCTATTTGGTAGTCACACACCCTTGAGGTGGGTGAAAGTAGGTCTCTGGATGCTCCTACATTCATATTTCCTTCTTCATATGATATGGTTGTCATCGGAGAGCTTTGCTTGCCAGAATGGAGGTTGTAAAGATATAAATGGACTGCTATCATGCAACAGATCAGATGTTGTGGATTAGACAGAGTGCCACTGAGAAAATGGCATAGACAAAAGTGCAATTATTTGTAAACAAAGTTCATCAAGTGACATGTTAAACAATTCTAATAAAAATCCTTGTTGATCAGTTATTTATATAACAGGTACGCTGAAGTTACTAACTACCAGCACAGTATCATCTGCTGCTAATTTACATCTGCTGTGTGCCTTGAACTGATTTGTCTGCTCTATATCCTGAGTGAGAGTTCAATATCTGAAACGCATCTGCTGTTTGAGATAAAAACTAACTGCGTGCCTGTTATATGCTGAACTGTGATCCTGATACCTGAAAGCACCTCGTATGTTTTTGTGCCATTGCTCCCCTTTTTCACGTTATACCAGAGTTCATATGAGAGGAACCAGGTGAAACAGAGAATACATCAGCAAAGGAGGAGGGGCAGCATACTACAAAAGACACATGCTGCTTGAAACATCAGAACAGGTATGCTGAAGCTATTCACTAACTATCAGCACAGTATCATCTGCCAGCTAATTTACATTTGTTGTGTGCCTTGAACTGATTTGTCTGTTCTATATGCTGAGTGAGAGTTTGATATCTGAAACGCATCTGCTGTTTGAGATAAAAATGAACTGTGTGTCCGTTATATGCTGAACTGTAAGCCTGATACCTGAACACGCCTCGTATGTTTTTGTGCCATTGCTCCCCTTTTTCCCATTATACTGGAGTTCATGTGAGAGGGACCAGGTGAAACGGAGAATATGTCAGCAAAGAAGGAGGGGCAGCATACTACAAAAAACCTGTGCTGCTTGCAGCGTGGCATGGCGTGAGCTCCACTCGGCATCAGAAAAGCAATTGTGGACTTACAGAAAGGAGCTGGGGAGTTTGTAATTACAACTTGTATATATAGTAGTAAAAATATTAATTTCAGTTCATAAATCTGATGATTGCTGTTATTCATTCTTTTGCCATATGGCTTGGGTTTGGATTATATTTAAAGGTTTGTCTGGGGGAAATATTGGAAACTTTGAGATTATGTGATTCACGTTTGAAATACTAATATTTTGAATGGGGAAAGCTGTATCTATTTAATGGTACATACTGTTTGGTTTTAAATGGTATTGACTGTTTAAATTTAAAACATTGTGACTTGTTTGACTTACAGTCTGATATATTAATGTATCAAATAGTGTGATCAACAGCCTGAAATATTAATGTTTTGAACAGGGAGAGTTGCACTTGTTTGAAGTTATTGATTGTTTAATGTTATAGTCGTTGTCCAGGTACTAATTCCAAAGTTTATTTTTTGATTGGAGCTGTGCATGAACAATTTTTATCACTAGAGGTCTTGGGTTTGTTATTAATTGGGGTATTTGTTCTTTAACAACATAAATTATAGAGCTCAAATATAATATCTTTTATACTAAGACTGACCGGAACAACCCCTATTCATAGAGGTTTTGTTCTTGTTATTAATTGGGGTATTTATTAAATTATAGAATTAAAATTAAAAAAAAAATTTAAGATTGATAGGAGGTAATATTTGTAACAATGTCAGTCTTATGGTGGGGAATCCTATTAGAGGGGTGCCAGTTCTTCTTAAATGTTGATCATATCCAGAAGGGGAAAGATGTTGCAGTACAGTCATATATAGTAATTGTGCATAAGGGCACCATGCCAGGAAAGATAGATGTATTAGTAGGATGGCGTGGGGAAATACAGGCTACTTTATTGGATAAACATACTGAGACCATTTTGATAAAATGGGTATGTATCTTTAGCAAAGTTTTAAGTGGTTGGGGAGTACTGTTTTGGTAGGTTCTAGTATAAGAAAAAACCTAAAGAGGGGAAGACAAATAAACCCCAAAATGTACAGATTAAGTAAATTAATATTAATTATGGGGTTAATGATCAGTGGGGATGTTCATCTAAATCCTGGGCGTGTAGCTGACTTAAATAATGATTGCACTTTAGAAATGTTTAATGAAAAGGGGTTGAGGATTGTGCATACTAATATCTGTAGTTTGTTTACAACAATTGACTACTTGAGAGATTGGGTAATGTGATACAAACCCAATATATTAATAATTACTGAGTCATGGTTGCATACAAAAATTCAAGACAATGACAAAGCATTAAAACATTTTAATGTGTGGAGAAAAGATAGGTCTAAAAGGGGGGTGGAGTAGTAATTTTTGCTAGAAATTGGATTGCTATTAAAGAAAAGGATAGTTTAAATGACTGGACTAAAGCAGAAATCCTCCCATTGGAAGTAAAATTTCCACACCCTTAACCTATATAATTGCTTGGTATGTACTGTCCACCTAAAAGTAGTTTTGTGGTTTTTGATGGAATGCAAAATGCACTGAAGAACTATTTAAATTCACACAAATTAATGGTAATTGGGGATTTAAATGTTGACTGGGGAACAATAGATGCTCATCATAGCTTAATTGGTATGGCCACAACTTTGAATTTAACACAACTTATTAAAGAAGTAACTAGGTTAAATGCAAACAATCCTGGTAATTCAGCTATTTTGGATCTTATATTTACTTAAAATCCTAATAAGTATGTGAAGAGTGGGGTTTTGCCAGATACAATGTCTGATTACCAGATAATTTTTTGTATAAGAATCAGAAAATTAGAAAAGGACCTAAGAATATTATACATACCAGGGTATATAAACATTTTTATTATGTCAAATTTATGCAGGAATTAGAAGGGTATACTTGGGAAAGATTAAAGATAATCCCCAATGTGGGGGATGCATGGAATATGTTCCAAAAGGATTTGGTACAAATCTATAATAAACATGCCCCAATAAGAACTAGGTTGTTTAAATCAAATAATGCACCATAGTATGATTCCGGACTGTTTAAAATTAAAAGAGCTAGAGATAAGACATGGAAAAAAGATAAATTAACAAAAGGAAATCAGGAGTGGATTAAGTATAAACAACTAAGAAATTTGTATACCAAAAGAAATTAGGAAGGCTAGACAGGTTTACTGTAACAAAAAATTATCCAAAGAAATGATGGAGAATCCAAGGGCATTTTGGAGCACAATAAGTAAGTTACATAAGAGTCAGAATATGGGTTATCCCAATCAATTTTTGATTAATGGAAGCACATTGGATTTAGGAAATGAAGTAGTAAATTAGTTTAATACATTTTTCACTAATATGGGTACAGATGCATTAAAATCTGGATGGAATAACATGAATCAGGTTCTACAAAGCAACATTAACTTAGACAAATCAGGTAAAGAAAATGTACAATTTGATGAACAAGTGGAATTTGAATTCATCCCAATAACAAGAGGGGATGTTAGGGAATTATTATTTAAAATTAACATAAATAAAGCAGAAGGCATGGATGGGATTCCCAATACTTTATTAAAGTTTGCAGCCCCCATTATAGATCAGCCTATGGCAAATTTATTCAATATGTCTGTTTCATCTGTGGAATTACCCTTAATCTGGAAAACAGCAAGGATTGTGCCAGTTTATAAGTCAGGATCTAGGATGCTTATGGAAAATTATAGACCAATTTCCCTGTTGCCAACAATATCAAAAATTTTGGAAAAGATTGTAGTGAAACAAGTACAAGCTTTCTTAAAAGAAAAAAGTGTCCTTAATAAATATCAATCCGGCTTTAGACCTGAACACGGAACCACCATGGCTAGACTGAAGGTCACAGGAGACATTGTGGAGGGTCTGGACAGGGGGGTGCCAGTGGGGGCCATTTTTGTTGATCTTTCAAAGGCCTTTGACACCTTGGACCATGGCATCCTCCTGTCCAGATGAAAACCTGTGGTATATCCGAGACGGTGGTGAGCTGGTTTAGAAGTTACCTGGATCCAAGACAGCAACAAGTAACAATCAGTAACAATCAAGGAGTGGTCTTCGGGTCTAAGAAGGACCATCTTGGGTGTACCACAGAGATCCATATTAGGTCCCATATTGTGCAATCTGTATATGAATGATTTAAAGTTTGCACAGCAGGGGGTGCAGTATCATCTTTATGATGATGACACAATTATTCATGTGGCTAATTCATCATTGGCATCTATTCAGTTGGTATTAAAGCAAGCTTTTGATTATCTACAAGATTTTCTGTTGAGTTCTAAATTAGTTCTAAATGAAAAAAAATCCCAGGTAATGGTATTCCACAGAGGAAATGGGGTTAATTCGAAACAAAATGGATTGCAAATTAAAACTTACACTGGGGGTATTTTGCAGCAAGTAGATAAATATAGATATTTGGGTGTTTATTTAGATAAAACATTTAAATGGGATAGTCATATTGAGAATATATTGACAAAAGTAGGAAAGTGCTTAGGATCCCTGTGTAGAATTATTATTATTTTTTTTTATTTATTATGCTTTATCCCCCTGGCAGGACCACCGGTACACTTTCCGCCCTGGTCACAGCCCCCGGAGACCTCCACCACCGCCAATTGCTGCTGAGGACCCTCGGTCACCCCGGCTTGCTCCCCGGAGGGTGGGGCCGCGGGACACCTTCGTGACCCCGGAACTGTAACTGGTTGGGGTCCTGCAGCGACGGTGGCAATGCGAGGCTCTCCAGGGAGGGCTTCATCTATTGGTGATCCTGCCCCACCATCTTTTTCCTCCTTTTTCTCCCACAGGAGGTGGGGATGTACAATAGCGTCAATGTCCACCTCCTTCCCCCTACGTCTAGCCTCGGCTCACGAGTACTCCCGCCCTCCGCCAGGAATCTCTAGTATACCGGGTGCAACCACACCTCCCAGATGGGAGAGCTGCCCAATGGTTACTCAATCCTACTCCCCCGGCCGGCCCTCCGGCGACCGGGTCCGGTTCGAACCGGGTCGCTGGCGTTCTAGCCCGGAAATCCAACCGCTGCACCCGATGGGCCGGCCCCCTGTGTAGAATTAGAAACAGCATGTCTCTGGAGGTCAGAAAACTTGTAGTTCCTGTGGTGGTATTACCCATGTTAGAATATGGGAATATGGTTTATACGTGTAACCTCTTGTTACCCAGGGTTACTAGAATCCCAGTAAGACCTAGTGGTAGGCAGGGAAGGCAGCTTGTGAAACTTTAGTTAAATGGGTTTCACACTGTCTCACTCTGTTCTCAGTCTCAGCTGAGACTGAGAGATGACATCACCAATAGAACTTTCGCAGCTGCATAAGCCACATTGCAATCTGCAGCAGAGGGAGTTAGATAGAACGTTGGGAGTTTTCAAAGGGAAGAAGTCAGAGTTTTCAGTTTGCCTTCAGTAGAGAAGGAGTCAGTGTCCAGTTTGTTTTCAGTAAGTAAAGGTGTGCTCAAGTGGTGGAGACCGCTGTCCAGATCTCAGTGCCCTCCCTCTGGGGAAGTAACAGATCCCCATGCAGATTCCTGGGGCAATCCCCTTAATTCTGCCAAGAGGAAGAAAAGCTGCCAGCTCAGTTCAGCCTTTGTTTTGGAAAGTTGGAAGATTTGTGATTCACCTGTGGGGCACCTGCAGCTAAAGGGTGAGTGTTTGCTCTAACATGAGAGGGCAAAAATGTTTTCTTCACCCTGCGACATGTGAGGAAATCTAGAAATTGAGCTACATTTTGGGAAGCCTATAGGACTAGGCCAAACAAGTGGAGTAGTGTCAAATGCTAGAGTGCTGTGTGAGTTCAAGTAATATGAAGAGGAGATGCACCAGTTCATCTACCATTTAATCTACATTTAGAAGTTTCAGTTTTCCAGAGAAATGGCCGGGTATGGGCTGTGGGAGCTGGAGGTGGGCAAACCCCCCATCTTTAGTAACCAGGTCCACCTCTATGGATGTCTGCCATGGTTGCTACTTTGCCTCCTGCACTTGGCCAGTGATGAGGGAAGTACCCAGACATGGGGTTGCAAAAGGGAAAATCTCTCTAGGAGTCACAGACTCTAAGTGATGTGGGGAGCCACAACAAGTATAAAGAAGAATTCTCTTTGTGAGATGGGGAGTCATAAGAAGTAAGGAAGAAATCTCTCTTGGAGTCGCAGACTCTAAGTGGTGTGGGGAGCCATGACAGGATAATTGGTTCATTCTTCCAATGGACCGTGAATCAAGTGGCCGGCGGGGGAGCCGGGCCAGTCAGGCTGTGTACCCAAAGCGTGTGCAAGTCCAGGCTGTGTGTCTGGTGGGTCCAGAGCCTGAAAACAGTATAATTGGTTCATTCATCCAGTGGACCACGTTGTAGTCTCTAATCTGCATTACCAGGAAATGTAGCCCCATGGGGGTCAGTCTATGCTTTGTTTTGTTCAGCTAGTTTGTGAATAAAAGCCACACTGAAGAATCCCATTCCTGGTTCTGGACATTACAGTTATTGCTTCCTGTGTTCGGATTTACTTGGGTGCCCCTGTGCAGAGTAGCCAAACCTAGGTCCCCCTGTGCCGAGTAACCTCATCCTCCCCGAACCCAGGTCCCCACCAGGTACTGCTGTCAGCTTCAACAGCATGCCACCTGTCATTTTGGCAAAAAGGCAGGGGTGAGGGGTTACAAAAATGGAGGCACCGCTTTGGATTTTGTTCGGGAAGGAAGGTGCTTGGGCAAGGGGGCTAGCGTTTTGGCTATCTGGCAGTGGGTAGCCCAAAAAGCTGAAGCAATTTCCCTAGTGTGTTGCTGTGTGCTGTGAATCTTGTGCTGCTGTTTAAAAATGCCAACTGTTTACCAAGGAGCTGTAAAGCCAAAGAGTGTGCCCTTGTCCTGCATCATCAAAATTGTTTACAGAGTTTTGCCTGCTTTAAAAATGAACTGTGGTAAATAAAAGTGTAGAAGACTAGGGGTAGCAACAGGAAAATTGTGCCCTGGATGTTTGAAATGCTTTTAAAATGAACTGTTGTGAAGAAAAGTGTGGAAGACTAGGGGTATCAACAGGAAAATTGTGCCCTGCACATTTAAAATGCTTTTAAAATGAACTGTTGTGAAGAAAAGTGTGGAAGACTAGGGGTATCAACAGGAAAATTGTGCCCTGCACATTTAAAATGCTTTTAAAATGAATTGTTGTGAAGGAAAGTATGGAAGACTAGCGGTAGCAAAAGGAAAATTATGCCCTGAATGTTGGAAATGCTTTCTGAGTGAATTGAGAGACTGCAGAGTAAATGGCTAAGTTAAATGGCTGAAATGGGCCCCCGCCGTGGAGTCAGTTGAAAAAAAAAAGTTGCATTCTGCAGTTTAAATTTGCCTGCTCGACGATCGCCATGAGGAGAAAAGCCCTCGTGAGGAAGAAGAGGCTCATTTGCATGGCGTCGTGTGGTTGGTCAGGCTGCAATTAGTCCCGCCCCTCAGCCAGCTCTACAGAGACTGCACCAGCATTCGAGAGGGAGTGAGAATGGAGTGCGTGTACTGGGAGTGGAGGAGCATCACGGAGTGTTCAAAGCATTGTAAACAGTACAAAAATAGACTCTATAGTTTAAAATCGGGCTCAACCCGCTAATCGATCGTTAAAATTGCAAGTGTGGTGGTTAAGAAGACGATCGCTAGGACTGCCCACCCATTTGTATACTGAGGCCTTCAAGAACTGGCTGCAGGCCATTTTTCCCCATCGCAGCAAGCTGCTACTGATAACAGTAAGTAAACAACCAAGAAACTGCTCAAACAGTGATTTTCAGCCTATGCCATATAAATGTGTGTGTAGCAGTGTAGTCGCTTTGCAAGTAATGACTGTGGCAAGTCCTGCCAGCAAGTGCAAGTCTGTTAAGCCATTGACTGTGAGCATGGAAGTGAAATTAGCCTCAGTTTAAAGTTTGCAGCCAGAGAGAGACTATGGGTTGTAGAAAAGTGCAGCACCAGAAATGCAGGCAATCCTGTGCTAAAAACCTGAAGCTTTTAAGGGACTGTGAATAAAATAAATGATACCAGCTTGGGAAAAGTCAGTGGAAAATCCTGTAAATGTGTTTAAAGCCAGATCAGAGCAAGTTGTGCAGTTTGAGCAAAAGTTATCAGTAGCTTGTGTAAATCGGGTGCGCTGTGGCTTGACCCAGATTCTAAATGTTGATGCACAGGAGTGCTGCTGCCGCCATTACAGGGTGGGGTAGTAAAGTAAACACAGCAGCAGAGGAGCCATTTTACACTTAAAGAGTGTGTTCAATAAAGTGGGACTTTCAGTTACAGTGAACTTTTGTTTATTTTTCAGCAGTTATGGCCTCAGGACCAGCTCGTTACCCAGATCATGCCCGGGTTGCAGTAACAGCAGCAGTAAATAGACTGAGAGATATTGAAAAGTGGTGCTATGGAGGGCAACTGCCTCCTGATGTGGTGATTCCTAATTATCCAGTGTGAGTATGCCAAATATGCTTGGGAGCTGGAAGGGACGTCTTCATGATTCCTCACTGTGCTGATGCCTACAAAAATATGGCTTGTATAAAGTGGCTCCAATTCGTTTGGCCCCCACATGGACAAAAATTCAGGAATCTGCAGTTGGCAGCACACAGCACCAGGCGGAGCCTGTGAAGAAAGGTCCCTCAGAAGAGTGTGGCACAAAGCTAGAGGGTGCAGAGTTAGAGACAGGACCAGAAGTTGAAGTTTTGGATGCTGGATCCCAGAAAGAAAGTTTGGATAAAGCATCAATAGACCCCTGGAGGGGGGCCTAGCCTGAGTCTCTTAGGTGAAGATGAGATGTGGGAGGCCTTTGAATGGGAGGTGTCGACCTCTGTGCCTAGTGATGAGTGGATAGTCTCAGGGGTGAGAACGACTGCTCACTCCTGGGCTCAGATCCTCAGTGAAGAAGAAGATGAGGGGGAACCTATGTGGCCTTGTGAAAAAGGAACGGGTACACAGCCTCAAGATCTTGCCTTGGAGGAAGGTATGGAAGAAAGTGGTGATACCACTGCCCTGGCTTTACAGGAGGAAGAAGTCAGGGATACATTTCTAATTTCCTTAAGGATGGCTGGCAGAACCAGGACTGGCCACCCCCAAGCCAGGCCAGTGGTCTCAGATGGACCTAAGCAAGTAAAGAGGAGAGACTGGTTCATAGAAAGGCAAATGAGATCTATGGTATGTCCTTTCCTACCTTTCCTCGAAAAGTCTGGGAGGAGATTGAGAACTGCAGGAAATCCTGGATCTGGGATGAAGCAATGAAAAGTGTGCATCCCGGGGCCAACCAGCATGTAAAGAATAGACTGTTCCATGAAAAGTATACCCAGTGGACGAGAGGCAAGACACTGTTCATAGACAGAGTGAGAGTGGTGGATGGAGAGGGATGTGAAATCTACCACTGTGTGAATTATGTGAGCCCAGACGGGGTAATAATTCAAGCCCCTGACCCCCGGTACTATTGGCCTCAGTGCAAGGACCTCCCAGCAAATGTGCCTGTGCCTACAAAATGGAGAGCCGAGCAGTGGTAGTCAATACTGCCACTCCAGACTGTGAAGTGCCTTATTGATCTGCCAATATGAATATCCAGGACTCAGGTGCCCCACATTCATCAGTCTACAGTGTACTGTCCTGTCCAGCAACCATCAACTGGCCCACCAGATGACTTCAGATCCAGAGAGGACACCAGCCCAGTTGTATCCCGTTCATCGCCTGGTAATCGGATGACCTCGGACCAGCTGTTTTCTTTTTGTTCCTGTTCTAAGGTTCCATCTCCAGAGATGACATCAGCCCAGCTGTTCCCAGATGTGCCCTCCTGTGGTTTCCGGAAGATGTCCATCCAGCTGTATCGGAAGAAATGCTGCCAGGGAGAGTCTTCAGCAGAGGTGCAGGTTGGTGCCAAGTCTTGTACTACAAGTGGCTGGTAAGTCCGAACTTTTCTATCTTTATGACATTGCGGTACACACCCTACACTACAGACTTCAAAAATGTGTGAACTGTCCGCAAAGACTCTCCCCTTTGGGACTTTGGCCTGTTAGAACTGTGCTTCACCGGGCTCCGGCCCAGGAGAGACTCTTTATTGGACTAGCCTTCAGGCCTTGTGGTCACTAGTTGGGACTTTTAGGGCACTCCATCCCCTCCAAATGTATATTGTAAATAATGTTGTTGTTATCTAATGGAAATACTATTTTTTCTAACTTTTTCTAAAAAAATATATTTTGGGATTCTGCAGTGTTTTGATGGTAGGGATCTAGGTAGACTGTGTGTGCAGATTAGAGGCATGTTTGTCTTTCTTTTTCTTACAGGTGTTCCTGGGAAGACAGAAGAGAAGACAAGAGGAGGAGGAGGAGGAGGGGCTCATCGGAGTTCCTCATCAGTGCTTTATTGTGTAGAAATTTAAAGTACTGTATTGTTATTGTTATGGTTATTGCTGTATTAACCCTTTCCTTCCACAGGTGTGGTTGCAGGGGTAGGGAGGAGGCAGTAATATGGTATTTTAATGGTGTGGTTGCAGGTTGCCTGAGGTCAGGGAGGTCCCCGGGTTGTTTTTTTTGTTTTGGAATATTATGTTGGAGGCAGATAGGCTTTCCCTAGAGGGTTAGGGGGGATAGACAGGCTGTGGTCCTGAGTGGCCATGGGGACTGCAGTGCTGATCTATCAGGGCTATGCTCTGGATAGTTCTACCAGATCCACTAGGTGTCCATAGTAAGTGGATAGTGTAGAGGCTGACATGTCAGCTACAGGCCTCTAGGCCGTTAGTGTTACCTGCCTGTGCTTGACACATGATAGGAGGGGCCTGATCACCCGCTCCATGAGGTGCATAGGGAGGAATGGTCTAAGGCCGGGTAAATAATAATTTTTTTTTATTTAGTTTTTGTTGACCAGGTAAGTGCACTAGACAAATCCTGCCTATTTTCAGGCACGACCCAGGGGGAAGGGGACTGCGGACAGTCATTTTCCTGTTCAAGGGCGAGTGTAACCCCTTGTAACCCGGGGTTACTAGAATCCCAGTAAGTCCTAGTGGTAGGCAGGGAAGGCAGCTTGTGAAACTCCAGTTAAATGGGTTTCACACTGTCTCACTCTGTTCTCAGTCTCAGCTGAGACTGAGGGATGACATCACCAATAAAACTTTCGCAGCTGCATAAGCCACATTGGAATCTGCAGCAGAGGGAGTTAGATAGAACATTGGGAGTTTTCAAAGGGAAGAAGTCAGAGTTTCCAGTTTGCCTTCAGTAGAGAAGGAGTCAGTGTCCAGTTTGTTTTCAGTAAGTGAAGGTGTGCTCAAGTGGTGGAGACCGCTGTCCGGGTCTCAATGCCCCCTTCCTCCGGGAGGGGGGAAGTAACGGATCCCCATGCAGATTCCTGGGGCAATCCCCTTAATTCTGCCAAGAGGAAGAAAAGCTGCCAGCTCAGTTCAGCCTTTGTTTTGGAAAGTTGGAAGATTTGTGATTTGCCTGTGGGGCAGCTGCAAATAAAGGGTGAGTGTTTGCTCTAACATGAGAGGGCAAAAATGTTTTCTTCACCCTGCGACATGTGAGGAAATCTAGGAATTGAGCTACATTTTGGGAAGCCTATAGGACTAGGCCAAACAAGTGGAGTAGTGTCAAATGCTAGACTGCTGTGTGAGTTCAAGTAATACATAGAGGAGATGTGCCAGTTCATCTACCATTTAATCTACATTCAGAAGTTTCAGTTTTCCAGAGAAATGGCCGGGTATGGGATGTGGAAGCTGGAGGTGGGCAAACCCCCCAACTTTAGTAACCAGGCCCACCTTTACGGATTTCTGCTGTGGTTGCTACTTTGCCTCCTGCACTTGGCCAGTGATGAGGGAAGTACTCAGGCGTGGGGTTGCAAAGGGAAAATCTCTAGATCACAGACTCTAAGTGGTGTGGGGAGCCACAACAAGTGTAAAGAAGAATTCTCTTTGTGAGATGGGGAGTCATAAGAAGTAAGGAAGAAATCTCTCTAGGAGTCGCAGACTCTAAGTGGTGTGGGGAGCCACTACAGGATAATTGGTTCATTCTTCCAATGGACCGTGAATCAAGTGGCTGGCGGGGGAGCCAGGCCAGTTGAGCTGTGTACCCAAAGTGCATGCAAATCCGGGCTGTGTGCCTGGTGGGTCCAGAGCCTGAAAACAGTATAATTGGTTCATTCTTCCAGTGGACTGCGTTGTAGTCTCTAATCTGCATTACCAGGAAATGTAGCCCCATGGGGGTCCGTCTATGCTTTGTTTTGTTCAGCTGGTTTGTGAATAAAAGCCACACTGAAGAATCCCATTCCTGGTTCTGGACATTGCAGTTATTGCTTCCTGTGTTCATATTTACTTGGGTGCCCTTGCAGAGTAGTCAAACCTAGGTCCCCTGTGCGTGTAACCTCATCCTCCCAAACCCAGGTCTCCACCAGGTACTGCTGTCAGCTTCAACAGCATGCCACCTGTCATTTTGGCAAAAAGGCAGGGGTGTGGGGTTACATATGGGGGCATCGAAAGAGCAGTTATATAAGCTAGATGTTATGTATAATAAACTGGCAAGATGTATATTAGGTGTGCCAAAGATGACTAGAAATGTGTAGGGACTTGGACTGGTATACTTTATCTCAAAGAAGAGTCCTAAGTACAATTACATTTATAATAAAATGTATATCCGGGAAAGTACCAGGGTATACTGTTGAGAGTATTGTACTAAAGAATCCTATAAGGGGACTGTGTTCTGCAAATAGTTTGGAATGTAAGGTACCAAAAAGGGGAACGGTATGAGGAAATAATCACTTTACAAGTATTGGACCTCATTTGTGGAATAATTTACCTGGGAAGTTAAGACCTTTGAACAGATAATTCCAGTTAAATTCAATAAAGGATTGGCTCATTGAGCATATAAATACTGAAGGGGATTTAGTTTCGAAGAAAGTATGGAAAATGGAATCCTGAAAATCTGCACTTTGGATCTATTTTGTATGTATTGATTGTATTGTTTGTGTGAAGATATATGTACTTGTAGTTGTCTATGTTAATGTTACTATGCTTAGTTTTAGTGTGATATGTTGTATTTAATGTTTTTGATATGATCAATGTATAACTGATATGAAGAGTAACTGGATCTGGCACTTGGACCTCACTGTAAAGCGTCAGCTCAGTGGAGTAATCCATATTCATTATTTTATGAATAAAAATTTTACTTATCTATCCATATAAAGATTTATTTACAAATTAAGCATACTGTTCATCCCTCCCTCTGCTAACCCCTTGTCCCCCTCTCCTTGCCACCCTATCCTCCACCCCCTATGTACACTCTTCCTTCCACTAGGTTACCTCTAGCCTCCTGAACCTTATTCCCCACATACTTCTTCCCATCCCCTACACTCCCTCTCCTCCTCCTTTCTCTTCTCCCTTTCTGCTGGGTCCTGTCCCTTGCAGGGTTCTCAAGATCCTGAATGAGAACCGGTCTTGGCTTGCACCCTATTCCTCTACCTCTTACCCACCACAACTCCACACCCCAATATTCCCTTCCCTCCCCTCCTCTCTTTCTCCCTCCCTTTCTCCTTTTCTGTCTGGCCCTGTCCACTTACAGGGTTCTCAGCATCCTGAAGGGGAATAGTTGCTTGAATTTCCCCTTCTCTCCTCTTCCCATCCTTTCCCCCTCTCTCCTCCCTCATCCTTCCTAAGGGGAATTAGTTCTTGGCATGCCCCCTCCTTTCTCCCTCCTACCCTTCCTCCCACTCTCTCATCTCCTTTTCTGCCAGGTCCTGTCCCCTTGCAGAGTTCACAATACCCTGTAGAGGATTAGTTCTTGGGTTTAATTCTTGGCTTGCCTCTCCTCTCCTTCTCTTTCTTCCCTCCCTCATCCTTCTCTCACCCCCCCACCTTTTGTGCTCCAACTCCCATTCTTCTAAGTCCTTGCTATCAGTTACCTTTTTAGTTTTAATTAGCACTTAGTAATGCATCTACTCATCCTGATACTTTTTATTCCCCACCTGGCCTGTACCTCACAGGGTACCTATTCCAGGACTGCTCTTATATGTTCTCCCTGCATATTGTTCTGTTTACCTCAGTATTTCTCACCCTATGTCTATGACTTCTTACTTTGCCATATAACACCTTCTCTACACGATACTGTTTATTGCCTAGTATTGAAATGTATTGCATTAGTACCTCACCTTATGTATTTGAATTTTGCACTGTATGTATATTTTATTATGTTTTATTCCCCATTATGTATTCTCCTCCTCCCAGGACACTTCTGAAATGAGCTGTTTGCAGCTCATATTGCCTTCCTGGTGCAACATTTTCAAATAAATAATTACCAATTCATTTATTTTGAGTCAGTGTCCATTCATTTCCATGGGGTTGCCCTTTTAGGGCTGCAATGTGTGAGCCCTGCAGTCCTATTGTTTTCAAAACAAATTCTGGTCAGATCCACCACAGCTGCATAATGAAGTTAGTGAAGTTGTGTGGAATTATTAAGGAGGCGTGGAGAAATAACACAATGATTTGTAAGTAGCAAGATTTGTTTTAGTTTCTGTTCTAAGGAAGGCATAGACATTATTATGAAAATATATGGAGGTGTACATTTTAGTGGAAGGAATAGTAAACAATATAGTTTACAAAGAACTCCAGAGCAAATGCCACTGAGGTATGTGTTATCCCGGAGGATATTGGCCATATAGCCACATTTTAAAGAAAACACAATTATACATACCCCAAATATTGCAAAGCATCATGGGAAACAGATGCAAATCCCCATGATGGTACAGAAGGTGGCAGTACATGAAAAAGTAATGGCTGGCATATGTTCAGCCTTAGGATTATTTGCACAGTATTTTTTAGAGAATCAGGAGTTTTGTCCATGAAGTGATGTAAGCTATATTTAAACAATGTGTTGATGTCAGGCAGTCAGGTGTAATGATGTACTCTGTTAGGAGAGAAAATGTGATAGTAACTTTCAGAGGGGTTGCTGTTGATAAGGTTAAGGTAGTTATGCTTGTGATAATGGTAATATTAGGAATGTATGAGGTTTATGAAGGAGTGGGGTACAAATACACAGTTTCATGAACATGTGCTCAGAGTGCAGGCAAATGTGATATGCAAGTTTGTTTTACAAATAGGTAAAATAATGATACATGCAATTAATAGAATGATAGATAATTTCATAGACATATTGATTGATAGATAGATAGATAGACAGACAGACAGACAGACACACACACAGACAGACAGGCAGGCAGAATAGGAATGGCAGTGAAGCATTGAAGTGATGCCAACCCCACCCCAACCCTGCAGAGATGGACAGGCACTGGAATGTGCCTTTGGTCATCGCCCATAATGCTCACGCCATTTCACCTCACCCCATCCTGCAGACACAGACAAGTGTTGAGTGTACCTTGAGGTGTTTGAGCTTTACACTCACCCCATTCCATAAGGAAATACATTTAAATGGGTGCAGTATAGGAGAATGGATGAACTTTGGGGCTGAAGAGTCAAAGGTACATCTTGATACCTGTCACTGGCTGCAGGGTGGAGATGGATGGAATGGCGTGAGCATTACTGTTGACAATTCAAAGTCACACCCCTGATGCCTGTCAGTCACTACAGGGCAGGGTGTTGTGGTCAGAAACCACAATGCCCTGGGTGTTTCTTGGTATTGTCACTCTATGTTTTCAACATGGTTTTTTTGTGACCCCACCACATGAACAGTGGCACTATCACTTCATTAGCCAAAAGGTGATGTTGCACAGCAACTGTGCCATTTGGCACCACAGGTGCGAAAACACATTTTGAAAAGGATGTAAAAATAACAGCTGTACTGTTCATGAGGTATAAAAAAATGGTAATGTTAAAAATATGGAGTGAAAATATAAAAAAATTGGTGAAGTCATGAGCTTACATAGAAGCTGCGCAACACACATCCACCCATAATGAAATTATTTGGGGGATTTGTTACACCAGATTTTCAACATAGGTATTTTGGGACCTCCGTTCATGAACAGTAGCACTGTGATTTTTTTAATCTGACCTGGATGTTGATTTCACACAGCGACTGTGCCCATTGTGCACCAGATGTGTGAAACCACATTTTGGGCAGGATGTGAAAAATGACAGCTGTACTGTTCATAAGGAAGTGTGCAAAAATGGCAATGTTGAAAATCTGGAGTGAAAATATTAAAAATTCTCGAACTTACAAGTGTGCACGTAACTGCACAATGCATGCTCATAACATAGTCATTTTGTGGAATTTTGTCAACAAATTTTCAACATAGGCATTTTGGGACATCCGCTCATGAACAGTGTCACTGTGATTTTCTTAATCTGTCCCAAGCATTGATTTGCACAGCGACCACACCATTGTGTGCCAGATGTGTGAAAACACATTTTGGGCAGCAAGTGAAAAATTACAGCTGTACTGTTCATAAGGAGGTGTGAAACAATGGAAATGCTGAAAATCTGGACTGAAAATATTAAAAAATCTTGAAGTTACATGTGTGCATGGAAACTGCACAACACACACTCATAACACAGTAATGTTTTGGAATTTTTTCACCAAATTTGCAACATAGGCTTTTTGGGAGCCCTCCTCATGAACAGTGACACTGTCATTTTGTAACTAGGTCTCAAAAGGTGATTCCACACAGTGACTGCAAAATCACCTTTTGGGACCAAATAATGACATGACTTCATGTCATTATTTGGTGATTGAATTCATGAAGTGGGGTTGCAAGAACCCATGTTGAAAATTTGGTGCCAAAAGTCACAAAACTGGCCAAGATATCCACTAAGCTGGAAAAAAAAAACACATTTACTTTATGCCATTATATAGCTTACTGGTATGTCTTCAGTTCGCTCCACTGAAGATCATTTCACCGGGCTCCAGAGGTAAGTATGGAGTGAGGGTGTGGGGAGGTAGGGTGCGCTGGGGTAGGGGTGGATTGAGGAAGGGGGCACTGCAGACAATAAAGGACCATTTTCTTGTTTACAGGTTAAACAAAATAAAAAAACTGTTGAGGAAAGGTTTTCTTTTCTACAGGGACATCTGGCATGCTCGGGTTGGCTCCCAGCATGCCACCTAGGTGTTTTGTGGAAGGGGGAATGGGGACCAGAGGCAGACAGCGACAGTGACAGCCACTGCCATGTTTATTGAAATGTTACACCAGGCAAGGCACGCCTTGCAATGAGGGGAGGACTCCCTCATTGCAGCAGTAAAATTCTTTTAAGTTGAGGCACGGTTTTGCACTGCTGTTAAAGACAGCATGCTCATTTATTAGTGTCATAAAGAGAAGCGCCACAAAGCAGTGGGAGCACTGGCCACAACATGACCACACCTCCACAACCTGCTACTCTAGCAAGCTGTCACGTTTCTTGCACATGCCCACAAGCAAACATAAAAGCATGCCTAAAATTTAACATGACATGACCAGTCTCTGCAGTCCTGTAACTGCCAGAGGTTGGCAGCTCTACTGAGAACTTTTTGGTCGGCTGCCAAGTGTGTAAAATTAATAACATAGAAACATAGAGGTTGACAGCAGATAAGAACTGCAAGGCCCATCCAGTCAGCCCTTTTTTTCTACCTTATAAATGTGCCATCGCCATTGCTCTGTCAGTGGCCTATCTATTCATACTCATTTGTATTGCTCCCTTATGCCTATCCCATGCCTGTTTGAAGCCCTGCACTGTATTCATAGCCACCACTTCCTGAGGTAGGCCATTCCATGCATCTGCCACTCTTTCTGTGAAAAAGAATTTCCTCACATTCCCCCTTAATCGGCCTCCCTCTAATCTCATGCTGTTTCCTCTTGTCCTACTATTTCTCTTATATTTAAACATGTTAGACTCTTTCACCTTGTTAATGCCCTTAAGGTGTTTGAATATATCGATTATATCACCTCTCTCCCTGCTTTGCTCAAGGGTATGCATATTGAGCTCCGTTAATCTGTCCTCATATGTTTTCTTATGCAATCCCTGGTTGCCCTTCTCTGGACTGCCTCAATTTGGTTAATGTCCTGTGAAGGTGTGGCCTCCAGTACTGCAGGCAGTACCCCAGATGGAGCCTAACCAGTGTCTTGTAAAGAGGGATTATTACCTCCCTCTTACGACTTGTGATACCCCTACTAATACACCCTAACATCCCCCTAGCCTTACCTACTGCTTTAGAGGTCTGATTGGATGATTTCAGGTCATCAGTGATGATGATGCCCAAGTCTCTTTCTTCCTTTGTGACTGCCAGCAACTCCCCTCCCAGCCTATAGGTGGCTTCAGGGATTCTCTTCCCTATGTGCATGATCTTGCACTTCTTTGCATTAAATCGCAGTTGCCACTCTTCTGACCATTTTGCTAGTTAATCCAGATCTCTTCTCATTCTGCCCACCCCATCTGGATCATCTACTCTGTTGCAGATCTTCATGTCATCTGCAAACAGACAAGCCCTACCCTCTAATCCATCTGCAATGTCACTAATGAAGATATTGAAGAGGACTGGCCCTAGGACTGATCCCTGAGGTACCCCACTTGTGACTTGCATCTCTTCTGACTGTATACCATTTACCACCACTCTCTGTTTTCTGCTCATCAACCAATTTGCCACCCAGTTTTATTTATTTATTTGTACATCGGTTTACAACCTTTGAACCAGAGGCTCATTTCCAAAGCTACCTCGTCACATTGAGGACAAACAGACAGTAAATTTTGGTTACAGTAAAGTGTTACAGTTGGCCAACTTCTGACCCACCCCCAAGCCTACCCAGCTTATTTATCAATCTTCTATGTGGAACAGTGTCGAAAGCTTTGCTGAAGTCAAGGTAGGCGACATCAACTGCTCCCCTGGTCCACCACTCTTGTTACCCAGTCAAAGAAATCTATAAGATTAGTTTGACAGGACCTTCCTTTGTAAACCCATGCTTTCTTGGATCTTGTGCCCTAAGGATTCCAGGTGTTGCACTATCCTTCCTTAAGAGTGCCTCCATAATTTTGCCCACTACTGAGGTCAGACTGACTGGTCTGTAGTTCCTGCCTCCTCCCTGCTACCACTCTTGTGAAGCAGGATCACATGAGCCCTTCTACCATCTTCTGGGACCTCTCCTGTGCCCAAAGATTCACTAAACAGTTCTGCTAATGGTTCTGCTAGTTCCACCCTTAGCTCCTTAAGTACCCTGGGATGTATGCCATCAGGTCCCATTGCCTTTTCCACACTGAGCTTAGCGAGCTCTTGTAGGACCCTTTCTTTTGTGAAGGGAGTAGTGCTCTCCTTCCTCTCCCCTGTGTCCATGGTGCTGAGTTGTGGGCCCTGCCCTACCTTCTCTTCAGTAAATACTGAGCAAAAGTATCTATTTAGGATAGATGCTTTTATATGGTCCTGCTCTTCACATGCCCTCTTTTCTCCTTTGAGCTTAGCAATTCCCATTCTGGACTTTCTCCTTTCACTAATGTATCTATAGAAAGTCTTGTCACCTTCTTTTACTGTTTGTGCTGGTGTTTTCTCAGTTTGGGACTTTGCCTGTCTTACTGCCTTCCCTGCTTCCCCTAGGGCAGTTTGGTATGCCTCCTTATCTTCATCACGCTGTGTTCCCTTATATTTCCTGAAGGCCAGCCTTTTGGCTCTGACCTTTTCTGCTACTTTATTTGAGAATCAAAATGGTTTTCTTCTTCTTTTGTGCCTCCTTTTTTCCCTAACACAATGGGATGTTGCTTCAAGTATTGCATCCTTAATGCTTGCCCACTTTGCCTGTACCCCCTCACCTGTGTTTCTTTTTGCCAGGGCTAGCTTAACTCTGTTGGCCATCTTATCAAAGTCAGCTCCTTCGAAGTCCCATATTTTTGCCTTGGAATGGGATGATTTAGATGAAGTGGCCAAATTGAACCATACCATGTGATGGTCACTGGCCCCAGGTGACCTTCTACCTGGAGATCTGTGATCCCTTCCCTGTTAGTCAGTACTAGATCTAGGATAGTCCTGTCTCTTGTGGGTTGATGTACCAGTTGTTTGAGGCCCTCCCCCCTGCAGGGAATCCACTATGTGTCTAGTTCTGGCAGATGTTCCTGCTGGTATTGGCCAATCTGTATCCGGCATGTTGAAGTCTCCCATTATCAGAACCTTCCCTTTAGCTGTCATGTCTTGTATATCTTCTAACAGTAATGTGCCTATGTCCTCCCCCTGATCTGGGGGCCTGTAGACAAACTCAGTTCTTATGGCTGTCCCATTTCCTGTTTCCAGGGTGACCCACAGTTCTTCTGGCTCCTTATGTGTATTCTGAATTTTTGTAGCTTTGATATTTTCATTGACATATAGGGTCACTCCACCCGCCCCTTTTTGCAGCTCGGTCTCTTTGGAACAGTACATAGCCAGGTACTGAAGTCTCCCAAGTGTGGTTACTGGTAAACCACGTCTCATTAATTGCTACTATGTCCAGTTTTGCCTCTGACATTATTGCCTGCAGGTCTGGGATCTTATTTCCCAGGCTGTGAGCATTTGTGTACATGATTTTCCAGTGGCCAGATTTCGGTGTGTTAGTCATTGTGTGAGGTTTGGCATTTCCCCTGTGTGTTGTATGGGGAGACAGACCTTTTTTTCTTACCTGGTGATGCAAATGAACTGCAAACATGCTGAATCCCTGTTTGACCACTAGCTGAGGGGGGAGGGGTGTTCTTCCCATTCAATGTATGGAGTGCTGCACCCTTCTACCCATTTGCTAGTTTAAATATTCTGCAAAGACATCAAACTTCTGCCCCAATGCACTGATTCCCTCCTTAGTCAGATGCAGTCCATCAAATTTAAAGAACTTTCACTCCCGGAACTGTTGCCAGCTCCCTTCAACACTGCAGGAATATGTGTGTGTGTGTGTGTGTGTGTGTGTGTGTGTGTGTGTGTGTGTGTGTGTGTGTGTGTGTGTGTGTCTGTTATGAACATGTGCACTCATGACCTTGGATTTATAAGCTGAGAGATATTGTATTTATATGAATTTTACTCCCTCTATTAACAGAACCTCTTTGGTTATGGCATACATTAACTTGTCCCTATGTTCAAATGAAACTTCAGTGGCTGAACTCCATCTTGTAGTCTCTTTCCTTAATCAGGCATGACAGCTAGTGCAACTTACTCAGATAAGATATTCCCAGAATTCATAAGGTAAGACTGTCATTTTCAGCTGTTTGCTATCCTGAAAGCATTTTTTTCTAACAAATAATGCTCCTAAATTGCTGCTGTTTTGGTTCATTTGACTTCAGCAGTCTAGAGCTATATTAATGGCTTTCAGAGATTTATAGCCACCTCTTCAAATAAAAACAAGCATTTGTTAATGCTGAAAGTTGTCTTACTGACATAGGTATTGCAGGAGTTAGAGAGATGTATAATAGGAATGGCAGTGAAGTATGGAACTGATGCCAACCCTACCTCCACACTGCAGAGACTGACAGGCATTGAGTCATTTGCCAAAACACTCATGCCATTTCACCTCACTCTACCCTGCAGACACTAACAAATGTTGCAGCGTGCCTTGGGCTCTTTGGGCCTTATGCTCACCACATTCCATAAGGAAATACATTGAAATGGGTGCTGTATAGAAGAACGGGGTGAACTTTGGGGCTAAGAGCCCAAGGCACACCTCAGTGCCTGTCAGTGGCTGCAAGGTGGGATGGGGTTGACTGGTGTGAGCATTACAGCCAACAGTCCCAAGTCACACCTCTGATGCCTGTCAGTGTCTACAGAGTGAGGCATTGCAGTTTGAAACCTAATGCCCCAGGTGTTTGTTGGTATTTACTGCAAATGTTTAATATGGACTTTTGCGACCCCACCTCATGAACAGTGGCACTATCAGTTCATTATCTGAAAGGTGATTTTGCACAGTGAATGCACCATTTGGTGCCACAGGTGCAGAAAAACAATTGGGTCAGGATGTGAAAAATGACAACTGTACTGTTCATGAGGAGGTGTAAAAAATAGCAATGTTAAAACATCTGGAGTGAAAATATTAAAACTTGATCTCACGAGCATGCATAGATATATGTGAGTAATGCAGTCTTTTTGGGGGTTTGTTTTAACCAAATTTTCAACATTGGAATTTTGGGACCTCCGCTCATGAACAGTGTCACTGTGATTTTGTTACTGTATCCCGAACATTGATTTCCCACAGTGACCATGATATTGTGTGTCACATGTGGGAAAACACATATTTGGCAGGATGTGAAAAATGACAGCTATACTGTTCATAAGGAGATGTGAAAAAATGGCAATGTTGAAAATCTTGAGTGAAAATATTAAAAATTGATAAAGTTACAAGTGTACATGGAAACTGTGCAATGCATGCTCATAACACATCGATTTTTTGGACTTTTTTCACTAAGTTTGCAACATAGGCAGTTTGGGAACACATCTTATGAACAGTGGCACTGTTGTTTCATTAACCAGTCCAGAAAGGTGATTCCATGCAGTGACCACAAAATGACCTTTTGGGACTGAATAACAAAATAACAGTGACTGTGTTCATGAGATGGAGTCCCAAAACACCATATTGAAATGTGGCATGAATGCTTCCCAAAATGTCTGAGATATCCACCTAAATTGAACTCCCCCATTGATTGGCATTATAGGACTTACTGTCACTTCTTCAGTTTACGGTTAGCGTTTGAAGAGTGCAGACATGTTTCTGGTCCATTGAAGATCGCTGCTTTTGACTTCTGCAGGTAAGTATGGGTGAGTGGGGGTGCAAAGAAGTAGGGTGTGCAGAGGAAGGGTATGAGTTGGGAGAGATGGCAGCTGGCAATGATGATGATGGGCTGTTTTCTTGTTTTTCAGGTTAAATTAAAAAAAATACATTGTGGGTCCATTTTGTTTTGACAGGGAATCCTGAATGTTGACACCCTGGTGTGGGCTCCCAGTGTGCCACACTTCTAGAGGTTTCAATGCTGATCGAGGATTGAACACCACAAGGTTGGAAAGATATGTGTGGGGTGCATCTGACACTGAGAGTGAGCATCCCGGTGTCACTTCGGCACCATGCAATTCTGCTTTGTTGGACCAGCATAACATTCTGTGGTGATTTGCATATGCAGCCCATGATGCTTTGCATTGTGGGGGCATGTGTGATTTTGCATTTTCTTGAAACTTGGCTTCCCAGCCAAATGCCCTGAAAAATCCCTGCCTCAGTGTTTGCTTAGAGTGTTCTTTTTTGCCTTTAAATAGTTTTTTATTTTAATGGGTTCACCACAATATATTCCAAGGCACACTGCCTCTAGGGTAGCTGGTCCATTCCACTCAGTGTCAAACAGACGAGGCATACTGATGAGTCCTGGTAGGACGAAACACGGTTCTATGTTTTCTGCTAGCACCCTTTGCAAACTGTGTGAGAGGCCTTTCGGCACCATGCAATTCTGCTTTATGTTGGACCAGCATAACATTCTGTGGTGATTTGCATATGCAGCCCATGATGCTTTGCATTGTGGGGGCATGTGTGATTTTATATATATATATATATATATATATATAATTTATATTCTGCTGGCTTCTTTGTATATTGATAAGTATATACTGTGCTGACTTAATCCAATAGAAATACAGACACCAGTTGCAGTAAAACAATTTGGCATGTTGCCATCTTGCAAACCTGTAGACTATATTTTGTTCCAAAAAAGAGTTTCAGATTACAAAATGCATGCAGATGTTTCAAATTTATAAACAGGAACATCCCAAGTAAGGCAAAAACAGATTACATCCTTAGTGTGACTATTTTCAGTGTTGGCAAGCTGCCCATGTAAAATGATCTATTCATTGCATGCAGCATACATTCTGAAATTCATGAGTTACAAAATAGAGAAATAAGTTTAAAAAAAGAAATCTAACAAGAATAGTGTTTTTCTAGTAGAATTAATCATCAGGGTTCATCACACAAACATTTTTATATATTTGCAATAGCCATGACAAACGCCAGTATGAAAACCCAGAGATCTGAGTTTAAATTCCACAACCTTCACTTGCATACAGTGTGACCCCGAGCAAGTCATTTAACATTTGTTTGCTTCATGAGGTGTGTGTGTGTGTGTCTAGGGATTGGGGCATGACTTGCAAACACTAAAATAATGATGTTAAATAAATAATGTGATATAAACTGCAGGAAAGCAGGATCTTTGCTTCTGAAGAGTTAATGTTTCCTGTTGGTTTCTCCCCTGAAGTCATAAGAGGCTGCTTGTGACATCACATTTACTCTCATGACAACAGACCATGATGTTTCAACAAAGAATTATAAGAGGAGGTGGGGAGTAAGGCATGAGACAAATGAACTATGTGGTGTAAAGATCATGTATGCATACAAATGTGGCAAGAATAAAGAATGTTGAGGTTAAATCTAAATAATAAATATAGAATGGAAGATAAAATTAACATATATATTACAGTATGTATTTCAAAGTTTTCTTTATAGAGTGTGCAACTATGTAATATTGATCTCTGAATAAAAGGATCAGAATTATGGTTTGTATCATTTGCTATCTGTCCCTCTTTTTTTGTCTCCACTTATTTTTCCCTATTACTCTCTACACATTAGCATTATTTACTAAAAGGCAGCATAATGTATCCACCATCTGTTATCTTGCCCCCACAACGAGCACATGCATTTTTCTGAGTACAGTAATGTAAGCTAGTTACAGTGGTACTCAATTCATGGGATGATATTTGCAATGAAGGTGGGACTGAAGTGCTGCAAAACATCAAAATGGACCCATCATAAGAGAAAGAAAAAGACAGCATGTAATATTAATGCAAAGTGAAGAGAGGAATAGTAACACAATAAAAAATTAAAATTGCATGGGTAGGTATTTAGAGGCACTTAAATGATTGTCATGTATAGTTGTATGTGGTTGAGAAGTATTTTAAAATGTATTAATTAAGCAGCTCAACATGAGGCTTCAGATATCTTTATTATAGGCACAGTATCTATGATAAACTATGTAGAAAAATGATACGAACATATGAAATTTGCCAGCAGATAAAGGCCTAGAGGTCTATCAAGTTTGCTTGAATGTGCAGCTAGCACCCCTTATTCTGCAGCTGCCCCTCCCTTCCACCCTTCCCCTTCATTAACCCTCCCCCTTGTCCTGTCCCATCCTCGTTTGAAGCAGTCCACTGTTCTACTGCATACCACTTCAGGGGGTACAGTGTTTAGGTGTATCAGTATGTTTGTGAGTGTAACAAATCAGCAACACACATACCAGAAAGTATGTGTCGGGCACATATTAGATACACTAGTGTGTAGCAGTACTGCAGAGATAGATGTTTTAAAACTTTGAAAGCATTGGTATTAGCAATGCATTTAGAAATACATGTTTAAATATATTTACAGTTAAACATGCAGTTTCATGTGACAGCACATTGTTTTTGGGGGGGTCAAATTATTTTAATCATGTGCATAGTACTTGGTAAACACACCCTTTGATGATAAAGTGTATTTTGTCTTTAAAGTTTGAGAAGTATGTCATATATGTAGGTGTAGCAGTGTTGTAAATGGAACTGGAGAATGAATAATGGTTAAGTGCCTAGATTGTTTTTAATATAATCAAGTTTATAACAGGCAAGTTGTTAGGGGATAGTGTTTTGAATATGGCATGAGGATAGATTTGTTAGGATAAATATATACTGTCTTGCAAATAAGCAACATTTGTAATGGCTACATTTGCAAAACAGTGTTATTTATATATTGTTAAAATCAAGTCTGCTTTAAGGGCAATTCAGCAGACAAAGGATAGTGGAAATGTGTTGAATTGCTAAATACAGCTCTTAGACTATGTCTTCTCCAAATAGAAGTTTACAATGTATTAAGAAACACCTTTGATCTCAGAAGTGTGAAATGTGAATGACAAGTGGAAGATATTGAATAATGACGAAACATAAGGTTTCCTTTCATGTAGTTTTGGAAGGAATAGCTATGGCTCATTTTGTACTATCAGTAAAAGGAGAAAAGAAATTTGATGATTTTAAAAACTATTCTGATCAGAGCTGACATAAAAAAATCTCAACTGTATTTTTTATTTTATTTTGTCAGGGACACTAGAACACAGGATGTTTGAACACATCGGTGAGCACTGATGCCATTTGTCTGTGTTGGAGAAGTGTAGGTGGAGTTGCCTTGCATATGTTAAACGATGGCAGCTGCAATTAACAACTAGGAACAAATGAGAAAATGATTGGGTGTATTTTTTTTCCTCCTTTCTTTTCACTGATATTATAAATTAAGCCAGGAAAAAAGTAAGACTGAACAGATCAGAACTGATATTAAAAAATATGACATTCCTCAGGTCTGTTGCATGCCCTGTATGCTTTTATTTTCAGATGTCCATCAAGTCTAAAAAACATATTTTTGATATAAAATGTATCTCTTTCTGATTTCTTACGTAGTTCTGTGGGTATGAACAAGCTTTAGCCAGTTCTAAAAATTAAAAAATGGAGTGTATTCCTCCTGCTTGCCAGATAATAGGAACACTAATAAAAAGGGTGATTTGTTTTGCCTTTTATTAAACTCAAATTCAGAAAATCTTGCATTTCTTACAGTAAAGAGAGATTGTAGCTGACTACATCCTTAGAAATCATAAGGCTGGATAGTTTGATATCTTCTATTGGACAAACATAAGTCTTGCAAATAGGTGGTATAACACATATGTTATTTCTTTGTGGGGGGGCAACCAGCCCCTTCATTAGGTACAATACCACTCTGAACTGAAGAAGCTGAATTGTTTTTCAGAATCCTCCTTTCTATTCCTGTTACAGACCTGCTCTTTCAGACACTGAAGTTATTAAACTATCCAGTTACTTCTGCTTTCCAAGTAACAATACAGCTACAATTTCACTTTGCTGCAAAGTGGATGATATCACAATTCACTATCTTAACTGATAGCAACATAATGATGAAAGGAAGGTTTAAAACATTGCAACTTTAAAGGAGATAGGAAATGAATGAGATAATCAATGGACATTTCTGTCCTTTTTATGTTGTCCTGTGTGTGCGCAAGCAATATTTTGTGGTAGTAGGAAATGACAGTAGGAGAAATGCAGAAGTGTGTCAGTTTTGTGAATGCAGGGCATGCTTTAGAAGATGCTTCCCTCATTCCCCAACTAGTGAGCATGCTAGCCATGGCACAAGTTTAATGCAGTGCCACCAACTTGAAACAAACTTGCCACTGCAATCAGAGACAAGCTCGTCATGCAGTGGCACAGATGGCATGCCTCCCCTACATCCCCTACATGCCTTTCTTGTAGAAACATTTGAATCAACATGGCGGTGGCAGAAGGAGAGCAAAGCTTGTAACCTCTCCACCTTACCACCCCACCAGTCCCTGCCTGAATGGTGGGTGGAGGCACTTTCCTCACCTGTCTTCTCCACATTCCACTGTGTCCCAGCTGTAAAGTTTCTCCCAGTTGTGCAGAGCAGGCCACAGCCTAAGTACCATACAAGCTGAAAGTATTAAGTGCCTGAAGGCACTTGTACTATAAGCATGATCCTGATCATGCTGGTGGACCCCTCTGCCTGGTGACATCAGGGTGCTTTATGACCCCCCAAACATCCTTTAATATTGCACACTGGGAGCCAGCCCCAGTGTGCCTAACCCTGCTTTTGTGTTTCTGACACTGGGATGCTCACTCCCGGTGTCAGATGCACCCCCCACACATATATTCCAACCATGTGGTGTTCAATCCTGGGTCAGCATTGAAACCCTTAGTAGTGTGGCTCACTGGGAGCCCACACCAGGGTATCAACATCCAGGTTTCCCTGTCAAATCAAAATGGACCCACAATGTCTTTTTTTTTAATTTAACCTGAAAAACAAGAAAACAGCCCGTCATCATCATTGCCAGCTGCCATCTCTCCCAACTTGTACCCTTCCTCTGCACACCCTACTTCTTTGCACCCCCACTCACCCATACTTACCTGCAGAAGTCAAAAGCAGCGATCTTCAATGGACCAGAAACATGTCTGCACTCTTCAAACGCTAACCGTAAACTGAAGAAGCGATAGTAAGTCCTATAATGCCAATCAATGGGGGAGTTCAATTTAGGCGGATATCTCAGCCATTTTGGGGAGCGTTCATGCCACATTTCAATATGGTGTTCTTGGGACTCCATCTCATGAACACAGTCACTGTTATTTTGTTATTCAGTCCCAAAAGGTCATTTTGTGGTCACTGCATGTAATCACCTTTATGGACTGGTTAATGAAACAACAGTGCCACTGTTCATAAGATGTGTTCCCAAACTGCCTATGTTACAAACTTAGTGAAAAAAGTCCAAAAACCACTGTGTTATGAGCATGCATTGCACAGTTTCCATGTACACTTGTAACTTTAGCAATTTTTAATATTTTCACTCAAGATTTTCAACACTGCCATTTTTTCACATCTCTTTATGAACAGTATAGCTGCCATTTTTCACATCCTGCCAAAAATGTGTTTTCGCACATGTGGCACACAATGCCATGGTCACTGTGGGAAATCAATGTTCGGGATACAGTAACAAAATCACAGTGACACTGTTCATGAGCGGAGGTCCCAAAATTCCAATGTTGAAAATTTGGTTAAAACAAATCCCCCAAAAGACTGCATTATGGACATATATCTATGCATGCTCGTGAGATCAATTTTTTATATTTTCACTCCAGATGTTTTAACATTGCTATTTTTTACACCTCCTCATGAACAGTACAGTTGTCATTTTTCACATCTTGCCCAAAATGTTTTTCTGCACCTGTGGCGCCAAATGGTGCAGTCACAGTGCAAAATCACCTTTCAGATAATGAACTGAGAGTGCCACTGTTCATGAGGTGGGGTCACAAAAAGCCCATGTTAAAAATTTGGAGTGCAAATACCAACAAACACCTGGGGCATTAGGGTTTCCAACCACAATGCCCCACCCTGTACAGACTGACAGGCATCAGAGGTGTGACTTGGGACTGTTGGCTGTAATGCTCACACAAGTCCACCCCATCCCCACCTTGCAGCCACTGACAGGCATTGAGGTGTGCCTTTGGGCTCTTTAGCCCCAAAGTTCACCCCGTTCTTCTATACAGCACCCATTTCAGTTATTTCATTATGGAATGTGGTGAGCATAAGGCCCAAAGAGCCCAAGGCACACCGCAACATCTGTTAGTGTCTGCAGGGTAGAGTGAGGTGAAATGGCATGAGCGTTATGGCAAATGACTCAATGCCTGTCAGTCTCTGCAGTGTGGGGGTGAGGTTGGCGTCAGTTCCATACTTCACTGCCATTCCTATTATACATCTCTCTAACTCCTGCAATACCAATGCCAATGCCAGTAAGACAACATTCAGCATTGACAAATGCTTGTTTTTATTTGAAGAGGTGGCTATAAATCCCTGAAAGCCATTAATACAGCTCTAGACTGTTGAAGTCAAATGAACCAAAACAACAGCAATTTAGAAGCGTTATTTGTTAGAAAAAATGCTTTCAGGATAGCAAACAGCTGAAAAATGACAGTCTTACCTTATGAATTCTGGGAATATCTTATCTGAGTAAGTTGCACTAGCTATCATGCCTGATTAAGGAAAGAGACTACAAGATGGAGTTCAGCCACAGAAGTTTCATTTGAACATAGGGACAAGTTAATGTATGCCACAACCGAAGAAGTTCTGTTAATAGAGGGAGTAAAATTCATATAAATACAATATCTCTCAGCTTATAAATCCAAGGTCATGAGTGCGCATGTTCATAAGAGAGAGACACACACACACACACTCACACACACACATATTCCTGCAGTGTTGAAGGGAGCTGGCAACAGTTCTGGGAGTGAAAGTTCTTTAAATCTGATGGACTGCATCTGACTAAGGAGGGAATCAGTGCATTGGGGCAGAAGTTTGATGTCTTTGCAGAATATTTAAACTAGCAAATGGGGAGATGGGTGCAGCACCCCATACATTGAATGGGAAGAATACCCCTCCTCCCCCCTCAGCTAGTGGTCAAACAGGGATTCAGCATGTTTGTAGTTCATTTGCATCACCAGGTAAGAAAAATAGGTCTGTCTCCCCATACAACACACAGGGGAAATGCCAAACCTCACCCAATGACTAACACATTGAAATCTGGCCAATGGAAAATCATGTACACAAATGCTCACAGCCTGGGAAATAAGATCCCAGACCTGCAGGCAATAATGTCAGAGGCTAAACTGGACATAGTAGCAATTAATGAGACGTGGTTTACCAGTAACCACACTTAGGAGACTTCAGTACCTGGCTATGTACTGTTCCGAAGAGACCGAGGTGCAAAAAAGGGGGCGGGGTGGAATGGCCCTGTATGTCAATGAAAATATCAAAGCTACAAAAATTCAGAATACACATAAGGAGCCAGAAGAACTGTGGGTCACCCAGGAAACAGGAAATGGGACAGCCATAAGAACTGAGGTTGTCTACAGGCCCCCAGACCAGGGGGAGGACATAGGCACATTACTGTTAGAAGATATACAAGACATGACAGCTAAAGGGAAGGTTCTGATAATGGGAGACTTCAACATGCCAGATACAGATTGGCCAATACTAGCAGGAACATCTGCCAGAACTAGACACATGGTAGATTCCCTGCAGGGGGAGGGTCTCAAATAACTGGTACAACAAACCACAAGAGACGGGGCTATCCTAGATCTAGTACTGACTAACAGGGAATGGATCACAGATCTCCAGGTAGAAGGTCACCTGGGGGCCAGTGACCATCACATGGTATGGTTCAATTTGGCCACTACATCTAAATCATCCCATTCCAAGGTAAAAATATTGGACTTCAGAGGAGCTGACTTTGATAAGATGGCCAACAGAGTTAAGCTAGCCCTGGCAAAAAGAAACACAGGTGAGAGGGTACAGGCAAAGTGGGCAAGCATTAAGGATGCAATACTTGAAGCAACATCCCATTGTGTTAGGGAGAAAAGGAGATGCAAAGGAAAAAGGAAACCACTTTGGTTCTCAAATACAGTAGCAGAAAAGGTCAGAGCCAAAAGGCTGGCCTTCAGGAAATATAAGGAAACACAGCGGGATGAAGATAGGGAGGCATACCAAACTGCCCTAAGGGAAGCAGGGAAGGCAGTAAGACAGGCAAAGTCCCAAACTGAGAAAACACTACCATGAACAGTAAAAGAAGGTGACAAGACTTTCTATAGATACATTAGTGAAAGGAGAAAGTCCAGAGGAGGTATGGCTAAGCTCAAAGGAGAAAAGGGGGCATGTGAAGAGGAGGACCATATAAAACCATCTATCCTAAATAGATACTTTTGCTCAGTATTTACTGAAGAGAAGGTAGGGCAGGGCCCACAACTCAGCACCATGGACACAGGGGGGAGGGAGGGAGGAGAGCACTACTCCCTTCACAAAAGAAAGGGTCCTACAAGAGCTCACTAAGCTCAGGGTGGACAAGGCAATGGGACCTGACGGCATACATCCCAGGGTACTTAAGGAGCTAAGGGTGGAACTAGCAGAGCCATTAGCAGAACTGTTTAGCGAGTCTCTGAGCACAGGAGAGGTCCCAGAAGACTAGAGAAGGGCTCATGTGATCCCGCTTCACAAGAGCGGTAGCAGGGAGGAGGCAGGGAACTACAGGCCAGTCAGTCAGTCTTACCTCAGTAGTGGGCAAGATTATGGAGGCATTCCTTAAGGAAAGGATAGTGCAACACCTGGAATCCATAGGGGCACAAGATCCAAGACAGCATGGGTTTACAAAAGGAAGGTCCTGTCAAACTAATCTCATAGATTTCTTTGACTGGGTAACAAGAGTGGTGGACCGAGGGGGAGCAGTTGATGTCACCTACCTTGACTTCAGCAAAGCTTTTGACACTGTTCCACATAGAAGATTAATAAATAAGCTGGGTAGGCTTGGGGTGGGTCAGAAGTTGGCCAACTGTTACACTTTACTGTAACCAGATTTTACTGTCTGTTTGTCCTCAATGTGACGAGGTAGCTTTGGAAATGAGCCTCTGGTTCAAAGGTTGTAAACCGATTTACAAATAAATAAATAAAACTGGGTGGCAAATTGGTTGATGAGCAGAAAACAGAGAGTGGTGGTAAATGGTATACAGTCAGAAGAGATGCAAGTCACAAGAGGGGTACCTCAAGGATCAGCCCTGGGGCCAGTCCTCTTCAATATCTTCATTAGTAACATTGCAGATGGATTAGAGGGTAAGGCATGTCTGTTTGCAGATGACACCAAAATCTGCAACAGAGTAGAAGATCCAGATGGGGTGGGCAGAATGAGAAGAGATCTGGATAAACTAGCAAAATGGTCAAAAGAGTGGCAACTGGGATTTAATGCAAAGAAGTGCAAGATCATGCACATAGGGAAGAGAAACCCTGAAGCCACCTATAGGCTGGGAGGGGAGTTGCTGGCAGTCACAAAGGAAGAAAGAGACTTGGGCATCATCATCACCGATGACCTGAAATCATCCAATCAGACCTCTAAAGCAGTAGGTAAGGCTAGGGGGATGTTATGGTGTATTAGTAGGGGTATCACAAGTCGTAAGAGGGAGGTAATAATCCCTCTTTACAAGACACTAGTTAGGCCCCATCTGGAGTACTTCGTGCAGTACTGGAGGCCACACCTTCACAAGGACATTAACCAAATTGAGGCAGTCCAGAGAAGGGCAACCAAAATGGTGCAGGGACTGCATAAGAAGACATATGAGGACAGATTAACGGAGCTCAATTTGTATAACCTTGAGCAAAGCAGGGAGAGAGGTGATATGATTGAAATATTCAAACACCTTAAGGGCATTAACAAGGTGAAAGAGTCTAACATGTTTAAATATAAGAAAAATAGCAGGACAAGAGGACACAGCATGAGATTAGAGGGGAGGCTGATTAAGGGGGAATGTGAGGAAATTCTTTTTCACAGAAAGAGTGGTAAATGCATGGAATGGCCTACCTCAGGAAGTGGTGGCTATGAATACAGTGCAGGGATTCAAACAGGCATGGGATAGGCATAAGGGAGCAATACAAATGAGTATGAATAGATAGGCCACTGACAGAGCAATGGCACATTTATAAGGTAGAAAAAAAGGGCAGACTGGATGGGCCTTGCGGTTCTTATCTGCCCGTCAACCTCTATGTTTCTATGTTTCTATGTTATTCATTTTACACACTTGGCAGCAGACCAAAACAAAAAGTTCTCAGTAGATCTGCCAACCTCTGGCAGTTACAGGACTGCAGAGACTGGTCATGTCATGTTGAATTTTAGGCTTGCTTTTATGTTTGCTTGTGGCCATGTGCAAGAAACATGTGACAGCTTGCTACAGTAGCAGGTTGTGGAGGTATGGTCATGTTGTGGCCAGTGCTGCCACTGCTTTGTGGAGCTTCTCTTTGTGGCACCAATAAATAAGCATGCTGTCTATGACAGCAGTGCAAAACCATGCCTCCAAATTGAAAGAATTTTACTGCTGCAATGAGGGAGTCCCTCCTCCCCCATTGCAAGACATGCCTTGCCTGGTGTAACATTTCAATAAACATGGCAGTGGCTGTCACTGTCGCTGTCTGCCTCTGGTCCCCATAAAGCTGACATCAGGGGTACCCAATCCCCCTGTCTGCGTGCCCCCTTCCCAGTTCATTTGCCAACAAGGGAGCACAATTCCCATCAGCATAATGGTCCTCTGTCCAATAATTTGTCTGCTGAGGGGGAAGCCCAATCTCCCTCTGCATCATGCCCCCCCAAACAAAGACCCTTTTTTCTCTGCCGACTGGGTTCCGAATCCCCATTGGCTCCATTCCTCCCACCACAAAACACCTAGGTGGCATCCTGGGAGCCCACCCGAGCACGCCAGATGTCCCTGTAAAAAAGAAAACCTTTCCACAACAGTTTTTTTATTTTGTTTAACCTATAAACAAGAAAATGGTCCTTCATTGTCTGCAGTGCCCCCTTCCCTCAATCCACACCCACCCCCTTCGCACCCCACCTCCCCACATCCCTCACTACATACTTACCTCCGGAGCCCGGTGAAATGATCTTCAGTGGAGCGAACTGAAGACATACTAGTAAGCTATATAATGGTATATAGTAAATGTGTGGTTTTTTTCCAACTTAGTGGATATCTTGGCCAGTTTTGTGACTTTTGGCACCAAATTTTCAACATGGGTTCTTGCGACCCCACTTCATGAATTCAATCACTGTCATGTCATTATTTGGTCCCAAAAGGTGATTTTGTGGTCACTGTGTGGAATCACCTTTTGGGACCTAGTAACAAAATGACAGTGTCACTGTTCATGAGGAGGGCTCCCAAAAAGCCTATGTTGCAAATTTGGTGAAAAAATTCCAAAACATTACTGTGTTATGAGTGTGTGTTGTGCAGTTTCCATGCACGCATGTAAGTTCAAGATTTTTTACTATTTTCAGTCCAGATTTTCAGCATTTCCATTGTTTCACACCTCCTTATGAACAGTACAGCTGTAATTTTCACATGCTGCCCGAAATGTGTTTTCACACATCTAGCACACAATGGCATGGTCGCTGTGCGAAATTAATGCTGGGGACAGATTAAGAAAATCACAGTGACACTGTTCACGAGTGGAGGTCCCAAAATGCCTATGTTGAAAATTTGTTGACAAAATTCCACAAAATGACTATGTTATGAGCATGCATTGTGCAGTTTCTGTGCACACTTGTAACTTCGAGAATTTTTTATATTTTCACTTCAGATTTTCAACATTGCCATTTTTGCACACCTCCCTATGAACAGTACAGCTGTCATTTTTCACATCCTGCCCAAAATGTGGTTTCACACATCTGGTGCACAATGGTCACAGTCGCTGTGTGAAATTAACATTCAGGTCAGATTAAGAAAATCACAGTGCTACTATTCATGAGCAGAGTTCCCAAAATATCTATGTTGAAAATCTGGTGTAACAAATCCCCCAAATAATTTCATTATGGGTGGATGTGTGTTGCGCAGGTTCTATGTAAGCTCATGACTTCACCAATTTTTTTATATTTTCACTCCATATTTTTAACATTACCATTTTTTTATACCTCATGAACAGTACAGCTATTATTTTTACATCCTGTATTTTCACACCTATGGCACCAAATGGCACAGTTGCTGTGCAACATCACCTTTTGGCTAATGAAGTGATAGTGCCACTGTTCATGTGGTGGGGTCACAAAAAGCCCATGTTGAAAACATAGAGTGACAATACCAAGAAACACCCAGGGCATTGTGGTTTCTGACCATAACACCCTGTCCTGTAGTGACTGACAGGCATCAAGGGTGTGACTTTGAATTGTCAACAGTAATGCTCATGCCATTCCACCCCATCTCCAGCCTGCAACCAGTGACAGGTATCAAGGTGTACCTTTGACTCTTCAGCCCCAAAGTTCACTCCATTCTCCTATACCACACCCATTTAAATGTATTTCCTTATGGAATGGGGTGAGTGTAAAGCTCAAACACCTCAAGGTACACCTCAACACTTGTCTGTGTCTGCAGGATAGGGTGAGGTGAAATGGTGTGAGCATTATGGGTGATGACTCAAAGGCACACCCCCGTGCCTGTCCATCTCTGCAGGGTTGGGGTGGGGTTGGCATCACTTCAATGCTTCACTGCCATTCCTATTCTGCCTGCCTGTCTGTCTGTGTGTCTGTCTGTCTGTTTGTCTATCTATCTATCTATCTATCAATAAGTCTATTAAATTATCTTTCTATTAATTGCATGTATCATTATTTTACCTATTTGTAAAACAAACCTGCATATCACGTTTGCCTGCACTCTGAGCACATGCTCATGAAACTGTCTGTATTTGTACTCCACTCCTTCATAAACCTCATGCATTCCTAATATTACCATTATCACAAGCATAACTACCTTAACCTTATCAACAGCAACCCCCTCTGAAAGTTACTATCACATTTTCTCTCCTAACAGAGTACATCATTACACCTGACTGCCTGACATCAACACATTGTTTAAATATAGCTTACATCACTTCATGGACAAAACCCCTGATTCCCTAAAAAATACTGTGTAAATAATCCTAAGGCTGAACATATGCCAGCCATTACTTTTTCATGTACTGCCACCTTCTGTACCATCATGGGGATTTGCATGTGTTTCCCATGATGCTTTGCAATATTGGGGTATGTATAATTGTGTTTTCTTTAAAATGTGGCTATATGGCCAATATCCTCTGGGATAACACATACCTCAGTGGCATTTGCTCTTGGGTTCTTTTGTAAACCTATATTGTTTACTATTCCTTCCACTAAAATGTACACCTCCATATCTTTTCATAATACTGTCTATGCCTTCCTTAGAACAGAGACTAAAACAAATCTTGCTACTTACAAATCATTATGTTGTTTCTCCATGCCTCCTTAACAATTCCACACAACTTCACTAACTTCATTATGCAGCTGTGGTGGATCTGACCAGAACTTGTTTTGAAAGCAATAGGACTGCAGGGCTCCACCCATTGCAGCTCTAAAAAGGACAAACCCCATTGAAATGAAAGGACACTGACTCAAAATAAATGAATTAGTAATTACTTATTTGAAAATGTTGCACCAGGAAAGGCAATATGAGCTGCAAACAGCTCATTTCCAGAAGTGTCCTGGGGGGAGGAGATTACATAATGGGGGAATAAAAACATAATAAAAATATACATACAGTGCAAAATTCAAATACATAAGGTGAGGTACTAATGCAATACATTTCAATACCAGGCAATAAACAGTATCGTGTAGAGAAGGTGTTACATGGCAAAGTAAGAAGTCATAGACATAGGGTGAGAACTACTGAGGTAAACAGAACAATATGCAGGGAGAACTTATATAGGAACAGTCCTGGAATAGGTACCCTGTGAGGTACAGGCCAGGTGGAGAATAAAAAGTATCAGGATGAGTACATGAATTACTAAGTGCTAATTAAAACTAAAAAGGTAACTGCTAGCAAGGGCTAAGAAGAATGGGAGTTGGAGCACAAAAGGTAGAGGGGGTGAGGGAAGGATGGGGGAAGGAAGAAGAAGGAGAAGGAGAGGAGACGCATGCCAAGAACTAAACCCAAGAACTAATCCTCTACAGGGTATTGTGAACTCTGCAAGGGGACAGGACCTGGCAGAAAAAGAGTTGGGAGAGTGGGAGGAAGGGTAGGAGGGAGAAAGGAGGGGGGCATGCCAAGAACTAATTCCCCTTAGGAAGGAGGAGGGAGGAGAGAGGGGGGAAGGATGGGAAGAGGAGAGAAGGGAAAATTCAAGCAACTATTCCCCTTCAGGATGCTGAGAACCCTGTAAGTGGACAGGGTCAGACAGAAAAGGAGAAAGGGAGAAAGAGAGAGGGGGAGGGGAAGGGGAATATTGGGAGTGTGGAGTTGTGGTGGGTAAGAGGTATAGGTATAGGAATAGGGCACAAGCCAAGACTGGTTCTCATTCAGGATCTTGAGAACCCTGCAAGGGGACAGGACCCAGCAGAAAGGGAGAAGAGAAAGGAGGAGGAGAGGGGAGTGTAGGGGGATGGGGAAGAAGTATGTGGGGGAGAATAAGGTTCAGGAGGCTAGAGGTAACCTAGTGGAAGGAAGAATGGACATGGGGTGGAGGATAGGGTGGCAAGGAGAAGGGAACAAGGGGGTTAGCAGAGGAAGGGATGAACAGTATGCTTAATTTGTAAATAAATCTTTATATGGGTAGGTAAGTAAAATTTGTATTCATAAAATAATGAATATGGATTACTCCACTGAGCCGAAGCTCTTTTACAGTGAGGTCTGAAGTGCCAGATCCAGTTACTCTTCATATCAGTTATACATTGATCATATCAAAAACATTAAATACAACATATCACACTAAATCTAAGCATTGTAACATTAACATAGACAACTGCAAGTACATATATCTTCACACAAACAATACGATCAATACATATAAAATAGATCCAAAGTGCAGATTTTCAGGATTCCATTTTCCATACTTTCTTCTAAATTAAATCCCCTTCAATATTTATATGCTCAATGAGCCAATCCTTTGTTGAATTAGCTGGAATTCTCTGTTCAAAGGTCTTAACTTCCCAGGTAAATTATTCCACAAATGAGATCCAATACTTGTAAAGTGATTATTTCCCCATACCGTTCTCCTTTTTGGTACCTTACATTCCAAACTATTTGCAGAGCACAGTCCCCTTATAGGATTCTTTAGTTCAATATTCTCAACAGCATACCCTGGTACTTTCCCGGATATACGTTTTATTATAAATGTAATTGTACTTAGGACTCTTCTTTGAGGTAAAGTATACCAGTCCAAGTCCCTATACATTTCTAGTCATCTTTGGCACACCTAATATACATCTTGCCAGTTTATTATACATAACATCTAGCTTATATAACTGCTCTTTCGATGCCCCCATATGTAACCCCTCACCCCTGCCTTTTTGCCAAGATGACAGGTGGCATGCTGTTGAAGCTGACAGCAGTACCTGGTGGGGACCTGGGTTCGGGGAGGATGAGGTTACTCGGCACAGGGGGACCTAGGTTTGACTACTCTGCACAGGGGCACCCAAGTAAATCTGAACACAGGAAGCAATAACTGTAATGTCCAGAACCAGGAATGGGATTCTTCAGTGTGGCTTTTATACACAAACTAGCTGAACAAAACAAAGCATAGACAGACCCCCATGGGGCTACATTTCCTGGTAATGCAGATTAGAGACTACGATGCGGTCCACTGGAAGAATGAACCAATTATACTGTTTTCAGGCTCTGGACCCACCAGGCACACAGCCTGGACTTGCACGCGCTTTGGGTACACAGCCCAACTTGCCCGGCTCCCCCGCCGGCCACTTGATTCATGGTCCATTGGAAGAATGAACCAATTATCCTGTCGTGGCTCCCCACACCACTTAGAGTCTGCAACTCCTAAATAGATTTCTTCCTTACTTCTTATGACTCCCCATCTCACAAAGAGAATTCTTCTTTACACTTGTTGTGGCTCCCCACACCACTTAGAGTCTGTGACTCCTAGAAAGATTTTCCCTTTTGCAACCCCACATCTGGGTACTTCCCTCATCACTGGCCAAGTGCAGGAGGCAAAGTAGCAACCACAGCAGAAATCCGTAGAGGTGGACCTGGTTACTAAAGATGGGGGTTTGCCCACCTCCAGCTCCCACAGCCCATACCCGGCCATTTCTCTGGAAAACTGAAACTTCTGAATGTAGATTAAATGGTAGATGAACTGGCACATCTCTACATATTACTTGAACTAACACAGCACTCTAGCATTTGACACTACTCCACTTGTTTGGCCTAGTCCTATAGGCTTCCCAAAATGTAGCTCAATTCCTAGATTTCCTCACATGTCCCAGGGTGAAGAAAACATTTTTGCCCTCTCATGTTAGAGCAAACACTCACCCTTTAATTGCAGGTGCCCCACAGGCAAATCACAAATCTTCCAACTTTCCAAAACAAAGGCTGAACTGAGCTGGCAGCTTTTCTTCCTCTTGGCAGAATTAAGGGGATTGCCCCAGGAATCTGCATGGGGATCCGTTACTTCCCCCCCAGAGGGAAGGGGCACTGAGACCTGGACAGCGGTCTCCACCACTTGAGCACACCTTCACTTACTGAAAACAAACTGGACACTGACTCCTTTTCTACTGAAGGCAAACTGGAAACTCTGATTCCTTCCCTTTGAAAACTCCCAACGTTCTATCTAACTCCCTCTGCTGCAGATTCCAATGTGGCTTATGCAGCTGCGAAAGTTCTATTGGTGATGTCATCCCTCAGTCTCAGCTGAGACTGAGAACAGAGTGAGACAGTGTGAAACCCATTTAACTGGAGTTTAACAAGCTGCATTCCCTGCCTACCACTAGGTCTTACTGGGATTCTAGTAACCCGGGTAACAAGGGTTACTCGCCCTTGACCAGGAAAATGACTGTCTGCAGTCATTATTTACCTGGCTTAGGCCATCCCTCCCTATATGCTACCTGGGAGGGTGATCAGAGCCCCTCCTATCATGTGCAAGCACAGGCAGGTAACACTAAGGGCCTAGAGGCCTGTAGCTAACATGTAGGCCTCTACACCATCCACTTACTATGGACACCTAGTGGCTCTGGTAGAACTATCCAGAGCATAGCCCTGATAGATCAGCACTGCGGTCCCCATGGCCACTCAGGACCACAGCCTGTCTATCCCCCCTAACCCTCTGGGGAAAACCTATCTGCCTCTAACATAATATTCCAAAACAAAAAAAAAAAACAACCCAGGGACCTCCCCAACCTTGGGCAACCTGCAACCACACCATTAAAATACCACATTACTGTCTCCTCCCTACCCCCACAACCACATCTGTGGAAGGAAAGGGTTAATACAGCAATAACCATAACAATAACAACACAGTACTTTAAATTTCTACACAATAAAGCACTAATGAGGAACTCAGATGAGCCCCTCCTCCTCCTCTTGTCTTCTCTTCTGTCTTCCCAGGAACACCTGTAAGAAAAAGAAAGACAAACATACGCTCCTAATCTGCATACACAGTCTACCTAGACCCCTACCATCAAAACACTGCAGAAACCCAAAAATATATATATCTTTTTTTAAAGATAGAAAAAACACTATTTACATTCAATAACAATGACATTATTTACAATACACATTTGGGGGGGTGGAGTGCCCTAAAAGTCCCAACTAGTGACCACAAGGCCCAAAGGCTAGTCCAATAAAGAGTCTCTCCTGGGCCGGAGCCCAGTGAAGCACAGTTCTAACAGGCCAAAGTCCCGAAGGGGAGAGTCTTTGGGGACAGTTCACACATTTTTGAAGTCTGTAGTGTAGGGTGTGTACTGCAATGTCATAAAGATAGAAAAGTTCAGACTTACCAGCCACTTGTAGTACAAGATTCGGCACCAACCTGCACCTCTGCCGAAGACTCTTCCTGGCAGCATTCTTCGGATACAGCTGGGTGGCCATCTTCTGGGAACCACAGGAGGGCATATCTGGGAATAGCTGGGGTGATGTCATCTCTGGAGACGGAACCTTAAAACAGGAACAAAAAGAAAACAGCTGGTCTGACGTCATCTGATTACCAGGCGATGAATGGGATACAGCTGGGCTGGTGTTCTCTCTGGATCTGAAGTCATCTGGTGGGCCCGTTGATGGTTGCTGGACAGGACAGTACACTGTAGACTGATGAATGTGGGGCACCTGAGTCCTGGATATTCATATTGGTCAATCAATAAGGCACTTTACAGTCTGGTGTGGCAGTATTGACTACCACTGCTCGGCTTTCCATTTTGTAGGCACAGGCACATTTGCTGGGAGGTCCTTGCACTGAGGCCAATAGTACCAGGGGTCAGGGGCTTGAATTATTACCCCATCTGGGCACACATAATTCACACAGTGGGAGATTTCATGTCCCTCTCCATCCACCACTCTCACTCTGTCTATGAACAGTGTCCTGCCTCTCTTCCACTGGGTATACTTTTCGTGGAACAGCCTATTCTTTACATGTTGGTTGGCCCCGGGATGCACACTTTTCATTGCTTCATCCCAGAACCAGGATTTCCTGCAGTTCTCAATCTCCTCCCAGACTTTTCGAGGAAAGGTAGGAAAGGTCGTACCATAGATCTCATTTGCCTTTCTATGAACCAGTCTCTCCTCTTTACTTGCTTTGGTCCATCTGAGACCGCTGGCCTGGCTTGGGGGTGGCCAGTCCTGGTTCTGCCAGATACGCATCCTTAAGCAAATTAGAAATGGATCCCTGACTTCTTCCTCCTGTAAAGCCAGGGCAGTGGCATCACCACTTTCTTCCATACATTCCTACGAGGCAAGATCTTGAGGCTGTGTACCCGTTCCTTCTTCACAAGGCCACATAGGTTCCCCCTCATCTTCCTCTTCACTGAGGATCTGAGCCCAGGAGTGAGCAGTCGTTCTCACCCCTGGGACTATCCACTCATCACTAGGCACGGAGGTCGACCCCTCCCATTCAAAGGCCTCCCGCATCTCATCTTCACCTAAGAGACATGGGCTAGGCCCCCCCCTCCAGGGGTCTACTGATGCTTTATCCAAACTTTCTTTCTGGGATCCAGCATCCAAAACTTCAACTTCTGGTTCTGTCTCTAACTCTGCACCCTCTAGCTTTGTGCCACACTCCCCCGAGGGACCTTCCTCCACAGACTCCGCCTGGTGCTGTGTGTTGCCAACTGCAGATTCTTGAATTTTTGTCCATGTGGGGGCCAAACGAATTGGAGCCGCTTTATACAAGCCATATTTTTGTAGGCATCCAGCACAGTGAGGAATCATGAAGACGTCCCTTCCAGCTCCCAAGCATATTTGGCATACTCACACTGGATAATTAGGAATCGCCAAATCATGAGGCAGTTGCCCTCCATAGCACCACTTTTCAATATCGCTCAGTCTATTTACTGCTGCTGTTTCTGCAACCCGGGCATAATCCAGATAACGAGCTGGTCCTGAGGCCATAACTGCAGAAAAATAAACAAAAGTTCACTGTAACTGAAAGTCCCACTTTATTGAACACACTCTTTAACTGTAAATGGCTCCTCTGCTGCTGTGTTTACTTTACTACTCCACCCTGTAATGGCGGCAGCAGCATTCCTGTGCATCAACATTTAGAATCTGGGTCAAGCCACTGCGCACCCGATTTACACAAGCTACTGATAACTTTTACTCAAATTGCACAACTTGCTCTGATCTGGCTTTAAACACATTTACAGGATTTTTCACGGACTTTTCACAAGCTGGTATCATTTATTTTATTCACAGTCCCTTAAAAGCTTCAGGTTTTTAGCACAGGATTGCCTGCATTTCTGGTGCTGCACTTTTCTACAACCCACAGTCTCTCTCTGGCTGCAAACTTTAAACTGAGGCTAATTTCACTTCCATGCTCACAGTCAATGGCTTAACAGACTTGCACTTGCTGGCAGGACTTTACACAGTCATTACTTGCAAAGTGACTACACTGCTGCATACACATTTTATATGGCATAGGCTGAAAATCACTATTTGAGCAGTTTTAAGGATGGTTACTTACTGTTATCAGTAGCAATTTGCTGCAATGGGGAAAAACGGTCTGCAGTTAGTTCTTGAGGGCCTCAGTATACAAACGGGCGGGCAGTCTTAGCGATCGTCTTCTTAACCACCACACTTGCAATTTTAACGATCGATTAGCGAGTTGAGCCTGATTTTAAACTATAAAGTCTATTTTTGTACTGTTTACAATGCTTTGAACACTCCACGACGCTCCTCCACTGCCAGTAGACGCACTCCACTCTCACTCCCTCTCGAATGCTGGGGCAGTCTCTGTAGAGCTGGCTGAGGGGCGGGACTAATTGCAGCCTGACCAACCACATGACGTCATGCAAATGAGCCTCTTCTTCCTCGCGAGGGCTCTTCTCCTCACAGCGATCGTCGAGCAGGTAAATTTAAACTGCAGAATGCAACTTTTTTTTTTTCAACTGACTCCACTGCGGGAGCCCATTTCAGCCATTTAACGTAGCCATTTACTCTGCAGCCTCTCAATTCACTCAGAAAGCATTTCCAACATCCAGGGCATAATTTTCCTTTTGCTACCCCTAGTCTTCCACACTTTCCTTCACAACAATTTATTTTAAAAGCATTTCAAACGTCCAGGGCACAATTTTCCTGTTGATACTCCTAGTCTTCCACACTTTTCTTCACAACAATTCATTTTAAAAGCATTTCAAATGTCCAGGGCATAATTTTCCTGTTGCTACCCCTAGTCTTCTACACTTTTATTTACCACAGTTTATTTTTAAAGCATGCAAAAATGCTGTAAACAATTTTGATGATGCAGGACAAGGGCACACTCTTTGGCTCTACAGCTCCTTGGTAAACAGTTGGCATTTTTAAACAGCAGCACAAGATTCACAGCACACAGCAACACACTAGGGAAATTGCTTCAGCTTTTTGGGCTACCCACTGCTAGACAGCCAAAACGCTAGCCCTCCTTGCCCAAGCACCTTCCTTCCCGAACAAAATCCAAAGCGGTGCCTCCATTTTTGTAACCCCTCACCCCTGCCTTTTTGCCAAAATGACAGGTGGCATGCTGTTGAAGCTGACAGCAGTACCTGGTGGGAACCTGGGTTCAGGGAGGATGAGGTTACTCGACAGAGGGGGACCTAGGTTTGACTACTCTGCACAGGGGCACCCAAGTAAATCCGAACACAGGAAGCAATAACTGTAATGTCCAGAACCAGGAATGGGATTCTTCAGTGTGGCTTTTATTCATAAACTAGCTGAACAAAACAAAGCATAGACAGACCCCCATGGAGCTACATTTCCTGGTAATGTAGATTAGAGACTACAATGTGGTCCACTGGAAGAATGAACCAATTATACTGTTTTTCAGGCTCTGGACCCACCAGACACACAGCCTGGACTTGCACATGCTTTGGTTACACAGCCCAACTGGCCAGCTCCCTGCGGCCGCCAGTCACTGATCCATTGGAAGAATGAACCAATTATCCTGTCGTGGCTCCCACACCACTTAGAGTCTCACGACTCCTAGAGAGATTTCTTCCTTACTTCTTATGACTCCCCCATCTCACAAAGAGAATTCTTCTTTATACTTGTTGTGCTCACACCACTTAGAGTCTGTGACTCCTAGAGATTTTCCCTTTGCAACCCCACATCTGGGTACTTCCCTCATCACTGGCCAAGTGCAGGAGGCAAAGTAGCAACCACAGCAGAAATCCGTAGAGGTGGACCTGGTTACTAAAGATGGGGGGTTTGCCCACCTCCAGCTCCCACAGCCCATACCCGGCCATTTCTCTGGAAAATTGAAACTTCTTTATGTAGATTAAATGGTAGATGAACTGGCGCATCTCTTCTACATATTACTTGAACTCACACAGCACTCTAGCATTGACACTACTCCACTTATTTGGCCTAGTCCTATAGGCTTCCCAAAATGTAGCTTAATTCCTAGATTTCCTCATATGTCCCAGAGTGAAGAAAACATTTTTGCCCTCTCATGTTAGAGCAAACACTCACCCTTTAGTTGCAGGTGCCCCACAGGCAAATCACAAATCTTCCAACTTTCCAAAACAAAGGCTGAACTGAGCTGGCAGCTTTTCTTCCTCTTGGCAGAATTAAGGGGGTTGCCCCAAGAATCTGCATGGGGATCCGTTACTTCCCCCCCAGAGGGAGGGGGCACTGAGACCTGGACAGTAGTCTCCACCACTTGAGCACACCTTCACTTACTGAAAACAAACTGGACACTGACTCCTTCTCTACTGAAGGCAAACTGGAAACTCTGACTTCTTCTCTTTGAAAACTCCCAATATCCTATCTAACTCACTCTGCTGCAGATTCCAATGTGGCTTATGCAGCTGTGAAAGTTCTATTGGTGATGTCATCTCTTAGTTTCAGCTGAGACTGAGAACAGAGTGAGGCAGTTTGAAACCCATTTAACTGGAGTTTCACAAGCTGCCTTCCTTGCCTTCCACTAGGTCTTACTGGGATTCTAGTAACCCCGGGTAACAAGGGATTACACATATAAACCATATTCCCATATTCTAACATGGGTAATACCCCCACAGGAACTACAAGTTTTCTGACCTCCAGAGACATGCTGTTTCTAATTCTATACAGGGATCCTAAGCACTTTCCTACTTTTGTCAATATTCTTAATATGACTATCCCATTTAAATGTTTTACCTAAATAAACACCCAAATATCTATATTTATCTACTTGCTGCAAAATACCCCCAGTGTAAGTTTTAACTTGCAAGCCATTTTGTTTCGAATTAACCCCATTTCCTCTGTGGAATACCATTACCTGGGATTTTTTTTCATTTAGAACTAATTTAGAACTCAACAGAAAATCTTGTAGATAATCAAAAGCTTGCTGTAATACCAACTGAATAGATGCCAATGATGAATTAGCCACATAAATAATTGTGTCATCATCATAAAGATGATACTGCACCCCCTGCTGTGCAAACTTTAAATCATTTATATAAAGATTATACAATATGGGACCTAATATGGATCTCTGTGGTACACCCAAGATGGTCCTTCTTAGACCCGAAGACCACTCCTTGATGGCTACTTGTTGCTGTCTTGAATCCAGGTAACTTCTAAACCAGCTCACCACCGTCTCAGATATACCAGAGGTTTTCATCTGGACAGGAGGATGCCATGGTCCAAGGTGTCAAAGACCTTTGAAAGATCAACAAAAATTGCCCCCACTGGCATCCCCCTGTCCAGACCCTCCACAATGTAGCCTGTGACCTTCAGTAGAGCCGTGGTGGTTCCGTGTTCAGGTCTAAAGCTGGATTGATATTTATTAAGGACACTTTTTTCTTTTAAGAATTTTTTATATTGTTGGCAACAGGGAAATTGGTCTATAATTTTCCATAAGCATCCTAGATCCTGACTTATAAACTGGCACAATCCTTGCTGTTTTCCAGATTAAGGGTAATTTCGCAGATGAAACAGACATATTGGATAAATTTGCCATAGGTTGATCTATAATGGGGGCTGCAAACTTTAATAAAGTATTGGGAATCCCATCCATGCCTTCTACTTTATTTATGTTAATTTTAAATAATAATTTCCTAACATCCCCTCTTGTTATTGGGATGAATTCAAATTCCACTTGTTCATCAAATTGTACATTTTCTTTACCTGATTTTTCTAAGTTAATGTTGCTTTGTAGAACCTGATTCATGTTATTCCATCCAGATTTTAATGCATCTGTACCCATATTAGTGAAAAATGTATTAAACGAATTTACTACTTCATTTCCTAAATCCAATTTGCTTCCATTAATCAAAATTGATTGGGATAACCCATATTCTGACTCTTATGTAACTTACTTATTGTGCTCCAAAATGCCCTTGGATTCTCCATCATTTCTTTGGATAATTTTTTGTTACAGTAAACCTGTCTAGCCTTCCTAATTTCTTTTGGTATACAAATTTCTTAGTTGTTTATACTTAATCCACTCCTGATTTCCTTTTGTTAATTTAGCTTTTTTCCATGCCTTATCTCTAGCTCTTTTAATTTTAAACAGTCTGGAATCATACTATGGTGCATTAGTTGATTTACTCAACCTAGTTCTTATTGGGGCATGTTTATTACAGATTTGTACCAAATCCTTTTGGAACATATTCCATGCATCCCCCACATTGGGGATTATCTCTAATCTTTCCCAAGTATACCCTTCTAATTCCTGCATAAATTTGACATAATTAAAATGTTTATATACCCTGGTATGTATAATATTCTTAGGTTCTTTTCCAATTTTCTGATTCTTATTCAAAAAATTATCTGGTGATCAGACATTGTATCTGGCAAAACCCCACCCTTTACATACTTATTAGGATTTGAAGAAGTAAATATAAGATCCAAAATAGCTGAATTACCAGGATTGTTTGCATTTAACCTAGTTACTTCTTTTATAAGTTGTGTTAAATTCAAAGTTGTGGTCATATCAATTAAGCTATGATGAGCATCTATTGTTCCCCAGTCAACATTTAAATCCTCAATTACCATTAATTTGTGTGAATTTAAATAGTTCTTCAGTGCAGTTTGCATTTCATCAAAAACCACAAAACTACTTTTGGGTGGACAGTACATACCAGGCAATAATATAGGGTTAGAGTGTGGACATTTTACTTCCAATGGGAGAATTTCTGCTTCAGAACAGTCATTTAAACTATCCTTTTCCTTAATAGCAATCCAATTTCTAGCAAACATTACCACTCAACCCCCCTTTTAGACCTATATTTTCTCCACACATTAAAATGTTTTAATGCTTTGTCATTGTCTTGAATTTTTGTATGCAACCATGACTCAGTAATTATTAATATATCGGGTTTGTATCGCATTACCCAATCTCTCAAGTAGTCAATTGTTTTAATCAAACTACAGATATTAGTATGCACAATCCTCAACCCCTTTTCATTAAACATTTCTAAAGTGCAATCATTATTTAAGTCAGATGCAGGCCCAGGATTTAGATGAACATCCCCACTGATCATTAACCCCATAATTAATATTAATGTACTTAATCTGTACATTTTGGGATTTTTTTGTCTTCCTCTTTAGGTTTTTTCTTATACTAGAACCTACCAAAAGAGTATTCTGCCCCCAACCACTTAAAACTTTGCTAAAGATACATACCCATTTTGTCAATGTGGTCTCAATATGTTTATCCAATAAAGTAGCCTGTATTTTCCCATGCCATCCTACCAATACACCTATCTTTCCTGGCATGGTGCCCTTATGCACAATTACTATATATGACTGTACTGCAACATCTTTCTCCTTCTGGATATGATCAACATTTAAGAAGAACTGGCACCCCTCTAATAGGATTCCCCACCGTAAGACTGACATTGTTACAAATATTACCTCCTATCAATCTTAAAACATTTTTTTAATTTAAATTCTATAATTTAACAAATACCCCAATTAATAACAAGAAAAACACCTCTAAGAATAGGGGTTGTTCCTGTCAGTCTTAGTATAAAAGATATTATATTTCAGCTCTATAATTTATGTTGTTAAAGAACAAATACCCCAATTAATAAAAGACCCAAGGCCTCTAGTGATAAAAGTTGTTCATGCACAGCTCCAATCAAAAAAAAAACTTTAGAATTAGTACATGGACAACGACTATAAAATTAAACAATCAATAACTTCAAACAAGTGCAACTCTCCCTGTTCAAAACATTAATATTTCAGGCTGTAGATCACACTATTTGATACATTAATATATCAGACTGTAAGTCAAACAAGTCATAACATTTTAAATTTAAACAGTCAATACCATTTAAAACCAAACAGTATGTACCATTAAATAGAGACAGCTTTCCCCATTCAAAATATTAGTATTTCAAACGTGAATCACATAATCTCAAAGTTTCCAATATTTCCCCCAGACAAACCTTTAAATATAATCCAAACCCAAGCCATATGGCAAACGAATGAATAACAGCAATCATCAGATTTATTAACTGAAATGAATATTTTTACTACTATACATACAAGTTGTAATTACAAACTCCCCAGCTCCTTTCTGTAAGTCCACAATTGCTTTCCTGATGCCGAGTGGAGCTCGCACCACTCACGCTCGCGCTGCAAGCAGCAAGGGTCTTTTGTAGTATGCTGCCCCATCTCCTTTGCTGACGTATTCTCCGTTTCACCTGGTCCCTCTCACATGAACTCCAGTATAATGGGACAAATGGGAGCAATGGCACAAAAACATACAAGGCGCTTTCAGGTATCAGGCTTACAGTTCAGCATATAACGGGCACACAGTTCATTTTTATCTCAAACAGCAGATGCATTTTCAGATATCGAACTCTCACTTCAGCACATAGGGCAGACAAATCAGTTGAAGGCACACAACAGATGTAAATTATCTGGCAGATGATACCGTGCTGTTAGTTAGTGAATAGCTTCAGCGTACCTGTTCTGATGTTTCAAGCAGGGCAGGCGTTTTGTAGTATGCTGCCCCTCCTCCTTTGCTGACGTATTCTCTGTTTTACCTGGTCCCTCTCACATGAACTCCAGTATAATGGGACAAAGGGGAGCAATGGCACAAAAACATACGAGGTGCTTTCAGGTATCAGGCTCACAGTTCAGCATATAACAGGCACACAATTCATTTTTATCTCAAACAGCAGATGCATTTCAGATATCAAACTCTCACTCAGCAAAGCATATAGAACAGACAAATCAGTTCAAGGCACACAGCAAATGTAAATGAGCTGGCAGATGATACTGTGCTGGCAGTTAGTGAATAGCTTCAGCATACCTGTTCTGATGTTTCAAGCAGCACGGGTCCTTTGTAGTATGCTGCCCCTCCTTCTTTGCTGATGTATTCTCTGTTTCACCTGGTCCCTCTCATATGAACTCTGGTATAATGGGATAAAGTGGAGCAACGGCACAAAAACATACAACGTGCTTTCAGGTATCAGGATCACAGTTCAGCATATAACAGGCACACAGTTAGTTTTTATCTCAAACAGCAGATGCGTTTCAGATATTGAACTCTCACTCAGCACATAGAGCAGACAAATCAGTTCAAGGCACACAGCAGATGTAAATTAGCAGCAGATGATACTGTGCTGGTAGTTAGTGAGTAGCTTCAGCGTACCTGTTATATAAATAACTGATCAAGAAGGATTTTCATTGGAATTGTTTAACATGTCACTTGATGAACTTTGTTTACAAATAATTGCACTTTTGTCTATGCCATTTTCTCAGTGGCACTCTGTCTAATCCACAACATCTGATCTGTTGCATGATAGCAGCCCATTTATATCTTTACAACCTCCATTCTGGCAAGCAAAGCTCTCCGGTGACAACCATATCAAATGAAGAAGGAAATATGAATGCAGGAGCATCCAGAGGCCTACCTTCACCCACCTCAAGGGTGTGTGACTACCAAACAGAAACCCTCCTGCAGGACATCCAGTCCACCATATGTCCCATGAACAGCCATCAATGCAGTCCATTCAAGTTACCTGGCCTACATTAAAATGATCTAACCAAACTCAAAGAAGCATGCCAGCCTACAACCATCATACTTCTCCACCTCAGCTCAAGAAAATGCTCTTGACTGGCTCAAGCAATTCCAAGTCTGGATTGCCTTCAATGGTTGGACTGATTCCATGTGTATCTTCAACAACTTATGCTAGCTTCTGAGAGGGACTGGTAGTTATTGGTTCAACGTACTTCCAGAACAAGTTAAAAGCAATACTGAAATCCTGTATGCAACTTTTAAATATAATGTTGTCCTAGCACATCTGCCCTGGTTACTGCAACAACAGCTGTAGGGCCACATCATGCAGCCCTTTAAATCTCTGGAAGCCTTCATGGCAGACATTGAGTCTAGTCAAGGGGGGAGGCACTGATAAGCAGCAGGAAAATCCCAGCCTCCCCCTACAGAACAGGGTTCTAAATGAGAAAAAGACCAAGGTAGAAAGGTCAGTGGGGGATGCTGCTACAGAAGGTAAAGCCATCCAAAAAATGGAGAGCAATGAGTACCAATGCCTGTAGTCTGGGTAACAAGCTTCCTGAATTAACTGCCTTGATGGAGGAGGAACATCTGGATATCATGGCAGTCGCAGAAACATGGTACACACAGAACCATGACTGGGATGTAAACATACCAGGATACACTATCTACAGGAGGGACAGGGAGGGTAAAAGAGGAGGAGGAGTAGTTCTCTACATAAGAGAAGGAATCAAAGCAACAGAACAAAAGGGTAAATAGGGAGGAGAAGAAGCACTGTGGGTCAATTTGGAGGCAGGCAATGGCACCACAATCCTCACAGGGGTTGTATACAGACCCCCCTCTCAGGGGGAGGAAATGGAAAAGGAAATGATAGAAAGTATACTTAGAATGGCAGATAAAGGGGAGATATTGCTGATAGGTGATTGAATATGCCAGCCACTTCAAGGGTGTGTGACTACCAAACAGAAACCCTCCTGCAGGACATCCAGTCCACCATATGTCCCATGAACAGCCATCAATGCTGTTTTGTATTTGGACCTTTAATTTAGGGTAAAAAAACTAACATACAAAAAAAAGTGTGTGTTTGGGTTAACTGAACTGAATGGGTAACTGAAAAGTCATCTAGGTGTAAATCTCAGGTGACTGAAAGGACTTAACTGCTGTGAGGTTTAAATTACTTGTAGAAAGATCTGGTAAGTAGGGGGAGTGGCTAAGCTAGAAGGAAGCTACATTTAAAGACTGCCTTAGAAAGATTCTGCTAATAGCTTGGCAGAAGAAACCAGGAGAAAGGACTGCTGTGTGACTGAACTTCTCTGCTGGGACTATATTGCCCTCCTTCCCTTCCCTCCACCCCCACACCCAAAGTTAGTTCAATTTTTATAGGCATAGGATTTGACTGACAACAGGAACTTCTGTTTAGGGGCAGGAAGTGAGTGATCACAGAACCACCAAGGACCCACCATCCTAGAAGGGTAAGAGTAGCTCTCTGGCCCCCTCTAGCTGCTGGAGGTCTGCCTCTGAATAAGTAAGTGGTCTACTGAGAAATATAGGATATTCTTGTCTCAGAACAGGACAATCAGGAGCTTAAAGGGCACACAGGTAGAAAGTAAGGAAAGAGAGAAAAAACAGAGGAAAGAGTAAGGATTGCAAACAGTTAAGGGGCCAGAAATAAGACATGATTGGAGTGGTGCAGTGCAGTGGCTGTGGAGCACCAGTCTTCCGGGAGACGTTCTGGAGGATGCGGTGTTGTCCCATCTGCAGGCACCTCTCTGGGCTGATGGAGGAGGTTGCTCATCTCCAGGCTGGGTTGGCCAGGATTTGTGGGACCTCCTCTTCCATTCAGAGACCACCAGTGCCACTGCCGTTGCCTCAGAGGTTGCCAAGAAAAAGGAGCAGTTGGACCACAGTGGGCTCAGGGAGGGTAAGGGTGGTGGAACAGAGGTGCATCCTTCCAGTTGTACCTCTCCACAATTCCTATGCCATTCTGGCAAAGTGTGGTTCCTCTGGGAGGCACCCACAGTGGAGACCAAGGAGGATGTTGGGAACCTCCACAAAGGAGACCCACAGGAGGGTGGCAGGGAAGTAAACAACCCTGTGGGGAACCCATTGTTAGGAAGGTAGAACTGGGCAAGGAAGGGAGAGGGAGGTAAGGTGCCTGCCTGGCGCCATGGCTTGGAGGGACAGGGAGCGAATCCTCAGGATTGCTGGAGCAGCTGCACAGGGAGGAGCTGATGTCATTGTCCACCTAGGGACAAAATGACCTGGCTAAGAAAGGGATTAGAGAAGTGCAGAAAGAGATTGTGGAATTGGGAGGGGCCTTAGTCAAGTAGCACGCACGTAACCTTCTCGGAGGTGCTACCCATCTATGGCATAGGGAGGCGAGGTGTTCCGCATCATGGGATTCAACTCAGTGGTTGAAAAACTGGGTGGAGCTCAGGATTTGGCTTCATTGGGGACTGGGGTCCACCTGGAGTGATGCAAGCCTATACTGGCATGATGGGCTGCATCTGTCCGGGAGGGAACCAGGATCCTAGGTGATAGGTTTAAATGCTTCATTGGCAAGCTTTTAAACTAGCCAAGGGGGGAGGCACTGGAAAGGAGCAGGAAAATCCTAGCCGGCCCAAACAATCAGGGTAGTAAGTGTGGCAAACACCAACATGGAGTGTCGATAGGGAGAAGGGCAGGGGTAAATGGAGAAAGTGACAAAGGCAAGAATGACAGGGATGGGGCAAAAGGAGGTAAGGCCATCAGGAAATGGAGGGTAATGAGTACCAATGCCCGTAGTCTGGGCAACAAGCTCCTGAGCTGGTGGCCTTAATGGAAGAGGGATGCCTGGATATCGTAGCAGTCACAGAAACATGGTACACAGAGAACCATGACTGGGATGTTAACATACCAGGGTACATAACCACAGGAGAGAGACAGGAGGGAGAAGGGGGAGGAGTAGCTCTCTATGTAAAGGATTGGATAAAAGCAACTGAACAAAAGAGTAAACAGGGAGGAGAGGAGGCACTGTGGGTCACCTTGGAGACTGGAAAGGCACCACAATCCGCAAAGGGGTTAGGTACAGACCCCCATGTCAGGGGAAGGAATGGACAAGGATATGATGGAAGGCATTCTTAGAATGGCAGAGAAAGGGAGATACTGTTGATGGAGACCTGAACATGCCAGATGTTAACTGGAGCACATTTGCTGCAGCCACATCCAAGAGCAGGGCCATTCTTGATGCCCTACAGGTGGCAGGCATTAGATAGCTAGTTTCAGAACCCACTTGTAAGGAGCAATCTTAGACCTCGTAACTCAAATGGGGGCAGTGAGAGGATCTCAGATCTAGAAGTGGGTTGCCATCTGGGGACAAGTGACCATCAAACAGTGTGGTTTCGTTAAACTCAGCTACAGAGTCAAGCCACAAAAGTGAGGGTACTGGACCTTTAGGAGGCTGACTTTGGCAGATGGGAGAGTGCCTCAGAAAGCACTAGCAAACAGGCTAGAAGGAGGTGTGGAGCAACAATGGGAATTATCAAAACTGCCATCACAGAGGCAACAAGCCTTTGTGTGAAGCAAATAAACAAATCAAAATGAAAGAAAAGCCACTATGGTTCTCAAGAGAGGTGGCTGTGAAAGTCAGGAAGAAAAAGATAGCATTCGGAAGTATAAGGAAACACAGAAGGAGCAGGACAGAGAGCTGTACCAGTTAAGGCAGAAAAGAAGCAGGAGGAAGTCAGAATAGCAAAGGCCCAAACTGAGGAAAAGATAGCCAACTCAGTTAAGAAGGGGGATAAAACCTTTTATAGGTACATCAGCGAGTGTAGAAAGACAAAGGGAGGGATAGCGAGGCTGAATAGAATGAACTTTGGGTGGGCAGAGGGGGACAGTGAAAAAGCAGGAATACTGAACAATATTTCTGCTCAGTATTCACAAAACAGGAGGGGGAAGTGCCTAATCCAATTAACAGAAGCACTCTTGATAGGGGGGTCGATCCCAGTCCTATCACAGAAGAAAGAGTTCTGCAAGAACTCCTAAAACTGGAGGTGGACAAAGCAATGGGTCCTGATGGAATTCACGCGAGAATTCTAAAAGAATTAAGGAAGGAACTAGTGAAACCACTTGCTACTCTTTTAATAAATCATGGAGGATGGTGTGGTACCCAAGGACTGAGGAAGGCGGATGTGATTCCCTTCACAAAAGTGGGACCAAGACAGAGGCAGGAAACTACAGACCTGTCAGTCTAACCTCTGTGGTAGGGAAAGTGATGGAGTCACTTCTGAAGGAAAGAATAGTTGAGTACCTAGAGGTCAGTGGAGCACAGGATCCAAGGCAGCATGGGTTCACAGCGGGAAGGTCATGTCAGATGAATCTAATAGATTTCTTTGACTGGGTGACCAAAATAGTAGACCAGGGAGGGGCAGTGGACATGGCCTACCTAGACTTTAGCAAGGCATTTGACACAGTCCCACACAAAAGATTATTAGTCAAATTAACCACTTGGGAGTGGGTCCCAGGGTGGTAGCCTGCAAAAACATTGGCTGGACAACAGGACACAGAAGGTAATTGTAAATGGAGTCCACTCTAAGAAGAGGCGGTTACTAGTGGGGTACGCAGGGTTCAGTATTGGGTCCAGTCCTTTTAATGTCTTCATCAGTGACATTGCAGAGGGACTGGAAGAAAAGTATGCCTTTTGCAGATGACACAAAGATCTGCAACAGGGTTGATACACAAGGAGGCGGAAAAGGATGAAAAGGACTTGGCAAAGTTGGAGGAATGGTCAGATGTATGGCAGCTAGGATTCAATGCAAAAAGTGCAAAATAATGCACCTGGGAAACAAGAACCCAGGGAAGAATACAATGGGTGGGGAGGTAGTAAAACAACAAAACAGGAAAGGGACCTGGGGTAATCATATCAGATGACCTTAAGGTTAGCAAGCAATGTGGGAGAAGGCAGTAGGGAGGGCGGGGTATACTGGGATGTATAGGGAGAGGCATCAGCAGCAGAAAACAGGAAGTTGTTATCCCTCTGTACAGACAGTTGGTGAGACCCCATCTGGAATACTGTGTCCAGTTCTGGAGACCCCATCTCCACAAGGACATAGACAGGATAGAGGCAGTCCAGAGGAGGGCAACTAAAATGGTGTAGGGTCTGCAAGAGAAGCTGTGATGAGGAGAGACTAAAGGAGCTTTAATACGACCACCTTGAGGAAAGAAGGAGAGGGGGACATGATAGAAACTTTAAGTACCTCAAGGAATCAACAAAGTTCAAGAGGGTAGCATCTTTCAGAAAAAGAGACTTGCAAGAACAAGGGACACAATTTAAAGATAGAAGGAGGGTGGTTAGGGGCAATGTGAGGAAGTATTATTTCACAGAGAGGGTAGTGGATGCATGGAACAGCCTTCCTGAGGAAGTTGTGGGGTCTAAAACTGTGGGAGAATTCAAGAATGCATGGGACAGACATAAGGCAATTATTGTGGGGGGCAGGAAGATATAGGCTGTTGGTTAACTAGGATCTGCGGCCTATCCTGTAGGTAGGGAAATGGGCAGACTAGATGGGCCTAGCGGTCCTTATCTGCTGTCAAAGTCTATGTTTCTATGTCAGATGTTAACTGGAGTGCAATTGCTGCAGCCACTTCTAAGAATGGGGTTATTCTAGATGCCCTACAGGGGGCATGCCTTAGACAACTAGTACTGGAACCCATTTGAGAGGGAGCAATCTTAGACATGGTCCTCTCAAATGGAGATGGAGAGAGGATCACAGATGTAGAAGTAGGTATCCATCTGGGAACTAGCGACCATCGAACAGTGTGGTTCACAATAAACACAGCAACAGAGTCAAGCCATACAAAGGCAAAAGTACTGGTCTTCAGGAGGGCTGACTTTGCCAAAATGGGTGAGTGCCTAAGAAATGCACTAGCAAATGGGCAGGAAGGAGGAGTGGAAGAACAATGAGGAATAATAAAAACTACCATCACAGAGGTAACAAGCCTTTGTGTGAAGCAAATAAACAAAACAAAACGTTGTAAGAAAACACTATGGTTCTCAAAGGAGGTGGCAGTGAAGGTTCAAGAGAAAAAGAAAGCATTCAGAAAGTACAAGGAATCACAGAAGGAGAAGGACAGAGAATTGTATCAGTTAAAGCAAAAGGAAGCTGGGAAGACAGTCAGAACAGCAAAGGTCTGAACTGAAGAAAAGATTGCCAACACAGTTAAGAAGGGGGATAAAACCCTTTTTAGGTACATCAAGGAGCGAAGGAAGACTAAGGGAGGGATAGTGAGGCTTAATAAAGCGGAGGGGGGTAGGCAGAGGGTGACTGTGACAAGGCAGAGATACTAAACAAATATTTTTGCTCAGTATTTACAAATCAAGAGGGGGAGCTACCTAAAACAAACAATAGAAACACTCTGGATACCGAAGTTGATACCAGCCCATTTACAGAAGAAAGGGTTCTGAAAGAACTCTTAAAACTGAAGGTGGACAAAGCAATGGGGTTTGATGGGATTCATCCTAGACTTCTAAAAGAACTAAAGGTAGAACTCGTGACACCACTGACTACCCTCTTTAACAAGTTATGGGAGGATGGGGTGGTACCTGAGCACTGGAGGAGAGCAGATGTGATTCCCCTTCACAAAAGTGGGAGCAGGGCAGAAGCAGGAAACCACAGACCTGTTAGTTTAACTTCAGTGATAGGGAAAATGATGGAATCACTTCTGAAGGAAAGAATTGTCGAGTACCTAGAGGCCAGAGGGGCACAGGACCCAAGGCAGCATGGATTCACAGCGGGAAGGTCATGCCAGACAAATGTAATAGATTTCTTTGACTGGGTGACCAAAGTAGTAGATCAAGTAGGGGCTGTGGACATGGCCTACCTAGACTTTAGTAAGGCATTTGAATCAGTCCCACACAAAAGATTAATATACAAGTTAGCCAGCTTGGGAAAAGAATTGGCTGGAGAATAGGACACAGAGAGTAATAGTAAATGGAGTCCACTCTGAAGAAAGGGGGATTACTAGTGGGATGCCGCAGGGTTCAGTATTAGGACCGGTCCTCTTCAATGTCTTTGTAAGGGACATTGCAGAGGGACTGGAAGGAAAAGTACGTCTCTTTGCAGATGACACAAAGATCTGCAACAGAGTTGATGTACAAGGTGGGGTGGAAAGGATGAGAAGGGACTTGGCAAGGTTAGAGGAATGGTCAAATGTATGGCAGCTTAGATTTAATGCTAAGAAGTGCAAGGTAATGCACCTGGGAAACAAAAACCCAGGGGAAGAGTACACAATGGGGGGTGAGATACTAACAACAACAAAATGGAAAGGGACCTGGGGTAGTCATATCAGATGACTTAAAGGTGGGCAAGCAATGTGAGATGGCAGTAAGGAGGGTTTGGGGATACTGGGATGCATAGGAGGCATCACCAGTAGAAACAAAAGTTGTTATCCTCTGTACAGACAGCTGGTGAGACCCCATCTAGAGTACAGTGTGCAGTTCTGGAGACCCAATCTCTCAAGGACATAGACAAGATGGAAGCTGTCCAGAGGAGGGAGACTAAATGGTGCAGGGTCTGCAATCGAAGACAGATGAAGAGAGACTAAAGGAGCTTAATATGTATAGCCTTGAGGAAAGGAGGGGGGGACATGATAGAAACTTTCAAGTACTTCAAGGAATCAACAAAGTCCAAGAGGGTAGCATCTTTCAAAAAAAGAGGTGTACAAGAACAAGGGGGCACAATTTGAAGATGGGGAGCAGCTCAGAGGTAATGTAAGAAAGTATTTTTTCACAGAGAGGGTTGTGGATGCATGGAACGGCCTTCTGGAGGAGGTTGTAGAGTCAAAAACAGTGGTTGCATTCAAGCATGCATGGGACATTCATAAAGCAATTCTAGGGTGTGGGGGTAGGAAGAAGTAGGCTGCTGGTTAACTAGGATCTGCAGCTTATCCATTAGGTAGGGAAATGGGCAGACTGGGTGGGTCAAGCGGTCCTTATCTGCCATCAGATTCAGATTCTATGTTTCTATAAGTCATCCTGTAAACATCTGCAGAAAACAAAAGGATCAATTTGTAGCCTTTGTCTGATGACTGCTCCCAACACTTTGTCCTTATGTGGTCCAATAGAAGCTGACAACCTGGTGGAACATTACCTGAGCTGCACAACTTGCATAGGAGTCTGTATCAATGCTACAGGCCATCAGTGAGCAATAACCTCAGTCATCACAAATGGCTTCACTCATAACATGTCCTTCAGCAACAAGCATTTATAGACAAGCTCATTACATCTGTCAATAATTTACAGCTTAACTTAACTTCTTTCTCTGCTGCCTCTGTAAGGATCTGCAACCACCTCAGCAGCCACCTGCTCAACCATCACTTTCTTGAGAGTCAGTTATCTGCCAGTGGTGTGGATACAGGGGAAACACTGCTGCAGTTTGCAAAAAGCTAAAGTATGACTATAGGAATAACAGGAACCAAGGACATCCACCACAGTCATCAGCGAGATGAGCACAAGCACTCACAGGATCAGGAACATGAGTACTGACCAACAAACTATCCCCATGACTCTCTCGACTCACACAAGCAGCATCCTTCAGCTCTAAGAACCAACTCCAGAGCCATCTTGCTTCTGAGAGCAGCTATATCTGTTATCACATTACCACTTCTATCAAACTATTTCTTGGTGACCATTGGTGATTGGTCCATGTATACACTGATTCATAATCATTCAGAACAGCACTACAAGAATAGCGTTAGGAATGAGAACGTCTCTAAACAGTGCTGCCACGGATAGTGAGAGGTGATTTACAGCACTTGCAGTAAGTGCTCCCCAGGTCGCTGTCTGTGGTGCTGTCACAACACAAGGGAAGAAGAATTTGGTGGGCTGGCTGAGCTGCTCCTGTGGCGTGGAGGACTGAGGCACTGGAGCACCTCACTGGGTGGCAGTGGAGACCAGGTTTTAATCCTGGTCTCCCTACTTTTGCTGATTGGGACTTCTATTTTTTTTTAACAAGTGGACTTGGAAACAAGTATTCCATAGCCTTACAATTTCTTTCTTTCCCCATGATTCATCCCTCCCTCCTGGAGTTTGTTTGTTTTAGTATGGGTGTGGGGGTGCAAAAAAAAGGAGTAGCATTTTTGCAGGTGAGATTGTTGCCTGCACTGTTCTTGATGGCGTTATTATGACCTAGTTCCCAGTGACTGACACCAGAGCAGACTTCTCAGTCATCAGTACCAGCATTCTGAACAGCAGGGCTCTTCATCAGTCATCTCATGTCTCTCCGGATGACTTGAAGTACATCATCACAGCAAACATCACTACAGTTACACCCAAAAACAAGGCCAGATATTTATTTATTTAGCATTTGTTTACCGGGTAAGTACACTAGACAAGTATTATGCCTATTTTCAGGAACGACCCGGGAGAGTACAACATGAGGAACAACAGTCAAGGAGACATGGCAAAGAGAGTACAGTTTTTGTCATAGTAAACAAACATGTGGGAAATACTTCATTTGGCATTAGGGGAAACATACAGTAGTAAGCACATTTCAGATTATACACTCTAGACTAGCTAGTTCAACTGACAGATGTATACAGGTCATCCTGAGATTTCTATGATATCTCTAGAGAAATTCCCTGCCTGCCTGCCTGCAGTACCACTAAAATAGGCATCAGAGAGACTCACCCAGAGGATGCAGAAGGGAGGGGGATCCCTTCCCTTATTTTGAAAAGTTACAACAGCCTTAAATCACATATATCCAGTGGATAAAATTGTTCTCAACAGATCCCATAGGAGAAGGGGGTACCCAAGAAATCTAGTTACAGAAGAATAACCTCAATGAATTCAGAGGTCGATTTTTGTTAAGCCACACCACTTTCAAGACTGTGAAGTGATCTTACATTCAGCCTGTATACACAGAGGCCTTGGGACTGAAAGTTGTACATTTTCAGCATTCCCAGACTTCTGCATTAATATGGTCAAACCAAGAAAAGCCTTCAACCAAGCAAAAGAGCTGCTTCAGTAACGAGACATTAAATTCTCATCACTACCTTCAGCTCGGCTGTGCTTTTTTGTTTGATCCCAAAAAAATCAGAATTCTACTTACAAAACCTTGATACCCAATTCACTCAAGACAAAACCACTGATTCCCCAAATGCTTCCAGATAACTAATTCATTGGCAATAGTTAGATCTTTGGACATTTTTCATTCTAACCAATGAACATCAGAACTTAATGGGGAATAACTTGTTACTCCTGCTATAAACCATAATGATATGCTTTGGTTTTCATTGACAAGATGGTCAGGCAGCTCATCCTCACCTTTATGTGCTTTATGTGGACAGATGAAAAAGAATAGAAGAAATGGATTAAAGATAAATACATGTGAACTTGAACAAAATTGTGCTGCTTAATGCAACCAGAGAGACCATATTTTTTATTGGTTTATTGTTTTAGATTATTTTTCTGTTTTGATTGTTATCTCTTCTTAAGAAGGAAAGGGAAGAAAAATGGAAAAACTATATAATAAAAACTTCCTTCTTCTTTGCTTTGTGTGTTTTGGGCCAGATTTAGGAAATACCTAGGTCTTAGGGGCAGTATAGTGCAGTGGGTTAAGACTCTGAGCTGCAGATATGGAGACCTGGGTGAGAATCCCACAGCCACCTAGATGCATACTGTGTGATCCTGAGCAAGTCACTTAACTTCCTTGTGCTTCCTGGTTGCGCCTGGAAATAAGCTTTGGCTTAGTGTGCAACTCCTGGTTAAACAATGTTCCCTTTTCCATTTCTTTTCCTTATGTGTTCTTATTTTTTCACTGAGAAGGTTCTCAAGGGTAGGGTAGGGTGGGGTGGGAGTTCACAGCCAGCAGCATTAGGCATAATCCCAGCCTCCTGTGCTGATAAAGTGGAAGGGCAGGCTCAGGGGAGGTCTAGAAGGACAAGGGGATGGCAACATGTTTTTATTTTTCAACAAGCAGTTTCAAATCTGGATTTACACTTCTGAGTTTACTGAGTCTTTACTGAGTTTGGTTGGGCAAAAGAAGGCTAAAAGCCCATCAGGATTGCCCCCCAAAAATATGGGTCATTAGTTTTCACTGCTGTGGTGCAGGTCACATATTGAGCTTCTTTTTAAAGGTCTCAAAATTGGTTAGATGCACAAGACCTTTGGGTAGGGAATTCCACTGTTTGAATGCTCTTAAGCAAAAAAAGTTATCACACTTCTTGGTGTTTGCCCAGTCAACCAGTAAGTTCCAGTTATGCAGTCTACCAACAGTACATTTCTGTGTGAAAGATAGTCCGCATTGTGCCATTAGACTGTGTGAGTTCACTAGTTTAAAGGTAAAGAGAATATCACCCCTGCATCTTCTGAGATACAGAGGGTGTAGTCCCGCTTCATTCAGTCCTGTGTTGTAGTCTTTAGATGCTAACCTTGGAATCATCTTACTGACTCTTTTCCGAACCTGGTCTAAACAATTAATATCACCTTAAGATGTGGCTCCAAAATGGGGAATGATAGTCTGTGTAGGGTCCTACCAGTTCATAATGTCATACGCTTAATAGCATATGACATTATAGCTAAACCAAGACAGCGCTGTCCATGGCAGCGAATGGTGCAATACCGCGTATACTGCTGTATGCAGTATTGCACCATTCACACAGTCCCAGGCAGAGGATAAGACCTCTGCTGGGAGTGGGTTCCACTGAGCAGCTTTTGTGGCTCACTGAACTGAGCCACAGCAGCAGGAATCTAGGTGCTGCATCTGGGACTGAGTTTGATTCCCTGTCCCAGATATTTTAATTTTTACACTAATGGTGCGCTTCCTGTTGGATTCCCCGGAGTTGAGAATCTTTAGTGGTGGGGGTCAGGGGCATGGGGTGGAGCACCCACAGAAAAAGGACTTATGCCACATGGCAATATCACGCTGTGCTGGCAGCGCGATTTTTGCTACATGACATAATGTCTTGCAACATTATGACCACATGCCGTGTAGGGTATAATATATGCCCTATATAATGGAAGCAAACAATGCTCAGATTTATTAATGAAGGTCTTTCTCACCTGATTGAGAATCCCATGTTGAGTATAATCTTGTAAACCCAACCTAAGGATTTCCTGTTCTAGAAAAGATTTAATCAGACATCCATTAGCTTCCCAATAATAGATGTTAAACTAATCAGGCAGTAATTTTAAACATTTGATTTACTCCTTTTTTGTGAATTGGTGTTACTATGGCACATCACCAGTCACTAGGGATATCATTCTCAGCTAAAGATTTCTTGAAAAGTATTGTGAGTGGAAGAGCCAAATAGTTAGAAGTCTTGATGAGAAATCTTGGATGTATATCATCTGGACCTGGACTTGTTATCTTTTTAAGAGTAGACAAGAGTTTAGTAACATCAGCTATATCAGTCTTGTAAACAACAGGGACATCATTCCTATCAATTTTACTACTAGTGTCTTTTTTGGAAAAAACTGAACAGAAGTAATTATTAAAATGATTAGTTGTTGCAGGATCAGTATTTAGAGTAGTGCCATTATTGATTAGTGGTCTGGCCTTTCCTGAATTCCCTTCTTACTGTTATTGTATGAAAAAGAGATTTCTGATTATTTTTGAATGAGCTAGGTTCCATGTGAGTTTTAATTTAGACATTTTAATCATTTGTGTAAGTGTGGAAAGGGCTAATTTGTATCTAGACAAGTTAACAGGACTTTTTTTTTGTTTGTTTCTTAAATAATCGTTCTTTGGCCAGCCCGGTGGTGCTGAGAGTTGAAGCACTGGATGTCACACTTCACACTATGCCAGCGACCCAGGGTCAGGAATGGTCTTGGAATGCTGGGGGTTCAGCTGGAGGAGGTAGGATTGAGCATCCCAATGGATGCTCTCCTCCTGCGGGGGGGGGTTACAGAGGCAGTGATGCCCTCAAGTGTTACCGTCTGTGGAAGCATGGGTGGTATGGTGCAGATGGCTCCTTCTGGGGAGTCTGGGGTAGGGAGGGCACTGTGGATGCTTGACGGCACACACCGCTTTTCTGGACATAAGTCCTCTGCATCAGCACCCTCAGGGTAGGGACTGGGAAAACAAAGGCAAAAATCTCCCTGTCTCGAGCAGAATTACAGCAGGTTCACACTATGTCAAGTGGCCCAGCTGAAAAGTTCAGAGGAAAAGAATTCTTGGGCAGAGACCAAGAGAAAGTAAAAAATAAATAAATAAATAATCATTTAATATTGATTTGTTTACGAATAGAATTGGTTAGCCAAATGGGGATTTTATCTTTTGTATTATATTTTATCTTAGAAGGAACATACTGTTCCAGGCTATGAAATATTCCTTTAAAATTTTCCCATACCATATTAATAGGTAAGTGATTAAGTGTTTCATTTCAATTAATTTTGCTTATTGAATTATTGATGTCATTAAAGTTAGCTTTACTATAGTTTTTGCACACTGAGTTGTTTAATAATTCAATAGATTTCAAAATCTCCCAGTATTAGAATATCCCCTTTGTTTGACATATTGGCAATGTCTTCAGTCAGCTCAATGGTATATTTTAGTCCTGCTGATGATGGCCTATAACAAGCGCCAGTTGTGAGTTTAGGGTGACCTTTGAATTGTACAGTAACCCAAACAGTTTCAGTATTAGCAGCTATTGTGACCTTATAAGAGGGGATATCATCCCTTACATAGAGGCACACACCACATCCAGTTTTACCTTCTCCATTTTTATAGTATAGCTAGCTTAAAATTTGGGATCTTTCTAATCCATGCTGATGAGGAGTCCCATCATGTTTCTGTCACAGCTAAGTCTATTGGATCAAATTATAGGACTTCTCTAAACTTTCTTGGGAATATATTCATGTTGGAATAAAGGAAAACGTTCATTTGCAGGGGCTCCCACCCCTGCAAACCTTACCCTCTGGTTTAGCTTTTTGGAAAAAGCACATTTTTTCTTGTGCCAAAAAGTACTTTAGTTTCATCACAAAAAGTCTGCTGCCCAGAAGTATGGTGGACACTGGGGTGGCTCCATTATGTGTAAAGCTGTGGTGCCACACCGTGTGCTTCAATACAAATGCATTGAAGAACACGTGCAGCGGCACCTTTACGCATAATGGAGCAGCCCCAGCATCTTCCATACTTCTGGGTAGTGGACTTTTTGTAATGAAATTAAAATACTTTTTAGCACAAGAAAAAATGCTCTTTTTATGCAAAAGCTAAACTGGAGGGTAAGGTTTACAGAGACAGGAGCCCCTGCAAATGAATGTTTTCTTTTAAGGTATCTATGGCACAGGATGGGTGGACTATGGTATGGAGAAGTGGACTTTTTGGTTACTTATACATACTTTGGATTATTTCACTTTTGATAACCTCGATCTCAAAGAGGTACTCGACAGACTAAAGAAATCGGATGTGAACAAATCACCAGGGCCTGATTAAATTCATCCTAGGGTTCTAAAAGAGGTAGCTGAGTTCATTTTCCTACCCCTAACCAATATATTCCAACACTCTATAGACACTGCGGTAATCCCTCATGAGAGGAAAGTTGCTACAGTAGTACCCATACTAAAAAAGGACCTAAATCTAATCCTGCAAACTTTAGACCTATCAGTCTAACCTCACTGTTAGGCAAGATCCTAGAAAGCATCATCAAAGATTGTATCCTACAATTCATTGAGCAATCTGGGCTAACAGATCCTTTACAACATGGGTTCACCAAATCCAGATCCTGCCAAACTAATTTACTAACCTTCTATGATTCTGTCAGCAGGGAAATAGACCAGGGAAACTCGGTTGACACTGTGTTCTTAGACTTTGCTAAGGCTTTTGACAAGCTCCCACATTGAGCTTGTAAACACCCTTGTATCCTACAAACTAAATACTAACATTCTAAATTGGATTACTGGTTGGCTTAGGGGAAGGAAACAGATTGGGCTTGGGTCACTAGTGGGGTACCTCAGGGGCCTGTCTTGGGCCCCTGTCTTTTTAATATCTATAGTGCGTTGCTCAAAATTGATGTACCTAATGTATGGATTCTGAAATTTGCAGTTGACTGTCAGTTAGGTACTACAGTTAATGGCCCAAAAAAGTATGCTGCTCTCCAACTAGCCCTTGATAGAGTTCTTAACTGCACCAATTACAGCAAATTACTTCTAAATACCAACAAGTGCAATGTTATGCACCTGGGTACACAGAATAATCATTATGTGTACAAGCTAGGGAACGATGATCTCTCAGTAACCTGCCAAGAAAAAGATTTGGGAATAACAATTACCCCTGACTTGAAATTTAGATCTCACTGCAGTACCCAAATTAAAAAAGCCAACCAAACACTAAACTGTATTGTCAGACATATTTCAAGCAGGAAAAGGGAAGTAATTCTCCCCTTGTACATTGCCTTGGTCAGACCCCACCTGGAGTATTGTGTCCAGGTTTGGTAACCTTATATTCAGGAAGATATCTTAAGGCTTGAGGGGGTCCAATGCAGAGCTACCAAGGCAATAGCTGGGATGAGTAATAAGCCCTACAATTATAGACTTATATTACTAAACATGTACATGCTCCACTACAGGAGACTTTGAGGGGACATGTGCCTCCTTTTCAAAGCTACAACTAATCTAACCCTCTGGGATGATTTGGGGATCCTACCTAGTGAAAATAAAATAAGTAACTATAAGTACTAGCAAACACAGTAAACAACTAGTCCTAGCTAAATGGAATACACTACAAAGGAAAGATTGGTTTAGTATCAGTATAGTTAATACAGAATAATCTCCCAACAATTGTAGTAAATTGCCCTGATATGGATTCTTTTAAATTAAGCTTGGATCAAGCCTTTGGAGATGATGTGAAATTTTGTTTTGGGTAACACACATTGGCAAGCACCACTGACTTCTTGTCCATATTTGCTTGAACCTACCTATGAAACTTATGATATGTTAGTGGGAATGGGGGGGGGATCTAAACGGTATTGGACCTAACCTTCAGTGCAAATGTCCAAAAGTTAATAGAAACATAGAAATTGAAGGCAGATGGGGACCAAAGATCCATCTAGTTTTCTCTGAGCCCAACCCCCCTCTTTCGGATTTCTGTGAGACAATCCCCTTGTGTCTGTCCCATGCTGCATTGAATTCCGCTACTGTTTCGAAGTCAATGATTCCAGCTGGTAGACCATGCCATGGATCACCACCTCTCTGTGAAGAAAAATCTTTGCATGTTGCCACTGAATCTTTCTCTCCTCAATTTCATCTCATGCCCTCTTGTCCTACTTGTGCTATTGACCATAAAGAGCTCCTGGGTGAATACTCTGTTTATACCCTTTTGAAACTTGAATGTCTCAATCATGTCCCTCTATCTCTACATTGTTTCAGGGAGTGCATGTTGAGTTCCTGTAACCTCTGTTGTATGGCAAATTATGGAGACTGTGTATCATTTTTGTTGCCTTCCTCTGTACTGTCTCCAATCTATCTATGTCCTTTCTGAGATAAGGGCTCAGAACAGGACATAGTATTCAAGGTGGGGTCTCACTCAGGGACCAGTACAGAGGCAGGATCACCTCCTTTCTTCCACAGTACTTGTGATGCCCCTTCCTATGCATCCCAGCATCCTGCTGGCCTTCTTTGCTGCCTTTGTGCATTGTCTGCCTAACTTCAAATTGTCTGATATGATAACTCTCTTGATCCCTCTCCTGATGGGTGGTTGCTAGTTTTCCCCTCCCAGGCAGTAGTCAGTATCTGGGTTGCTCCTGCCCAGATGCATACTTTGCACTTTTCACATAAATTTTTAGCTACAAACTGGACCAATGTTCCAGCTTGAGTAAGTCACTTTTCATTTGTGCTACACCAAGTGAAATGTCCACTCTTTGCAGGGCTTTGTGTCATCTGCAAACAGGCACATCTTCCTGCTCAACTCCTCTGTGATATGTCTGAGGAAAATATTTAAGAGTAATGGTCTGAAGATGGACCCCTGGCACCCGCTTGTCACCTCCTATCCCCTGTCGATGCCCATTTACTGTCATGGATTGAGTTCCCTGTTCATGCCAGCTACTCACCCATGCTACCACTTCCTGTCCCACTCCTGTATGGTTAAGTTTGTTTAGCAGCCTTCTGTGTGGTACAGAGTTGAAGGCCTTGCTAAAGTCAAGGTAGATAACATTAATGGCTCCCCTCTGGTCCACAGCCCTGGTAACTGAGTCAAAGAACTCTATTGGGTTAGTCTGGCAGGACCTTGCCATTGTGAAACCATGCTGTTGGTGTCCAGTTGTCCAAATTCCTCCAGGAGTGCTAGTATCCTTTCTTTGAGCAGTGACTCCATCATCTTACCCACCACCGAACTGAGGCTGACTGGGCTGTAGATTACTGTCTCCTCGCTGCTACCACTCTTGTGTATGGGGACCACTATTGCTCTTTTCCAGTCCTGGAGAACTGTTCCTTCTCTCAAGGAAATGCTAAAAGATCCACTAGGGGTGCTGCCAATTCATCACTATAAGTTCCCACAATATGCATGGGTGGACTCCGTCCAGCCCCATTGCTTTATCTACCTTTAGTTTTGTAATTCTGTCCTTACCATCTCTATTGTAAATGGGCTTGTGTCCATTACCCCTAGGTGACTTCTGTCCCCTTTGGGTGGGTCCATTACCAGGTGCCTCCTTAGTAAAGACTGAGCAGAAGTACAGTACTTATTTAAGACTTCTGCCTTTTCACTGTCTTCTTCTACCCTCCTCCCATCCCTGTTTATGAGCCTGACAATGCCTTCTTTGTTTATTTTGTTTATCTGAATAGAACCAGAATTACAATCCTTTGAGTCATAGACTCTTTTGCAAAGGCTCCATGTCAGATAAAAATAAAGCTACAATAAAGTAAGAGTACAGAGTAAAATTCAAGAAAAAAATATACATACAGTAACAATGTATTAATACAGGGTTAGACATTCCTGGCTTAAGTTTATGTTGTCAGTTACATTAACTGGGAACATAAGGGAGGTCCTGGGTCAGGGCTAAGATACAAAACAGTTTCATAGGGTCTTGAGGGACCCAGAGTCATAATACCAGGGTACTGGGAAGGGGGATGTTGGAGAGCGAGAGGAGGGAGGCTAGCAACAATCTAATCAAGTGCTACAGGATAATTACTGAGAAAGATTAGATTCCTGAATAACATTACCTCTGGAAATGGGTGCAGGGGGGGCAAGAAAGATAGAGTAAAGAGGTGGGTTTAGTAACAGTCACAGGGGTGGCGTCAAGTAGTGGGGTTTTGAGACCTGACTTAAATAAGTTGAGACTATGGGTCAAGGAGATGGAGGATGGTAGGCTGTTTAGCCATAGAGGGCCTGATAGCAGAAGGATCTTTGTCCAAGACATGTTCTACAGTGGGGGATTGGAAGGGTAGTGTTAGCTGTGTGCCTTTGGGTCCGCCTATGGAGGGCTGTGCAGATAAGTGGGTGGAGGCCAATTGGGGCTTGCTTAAGTTGTATCTATTTGGCAAGGAGGCAGGTTAAAGTACTTAAGCCTGCCTTGGAAGTTAAGCCAGCCAGTATGCTTATAGAGCTTGCATGTGTGAGTTAATTTGTCACATCCTGAGACTAGATGGCAAGCTTTGTTAAGGGTTAGGTTGATGCTGCGCAGGGCAGATTGATTGACTGACCCATATATGACTATACCGTAGTCTACCAAGGATAGGATAGATGAGAACACAGCAAAGTGCATGGCCGGGGGGGGCGTAGGCAGTGCTTATGCCTGTAGAGGATCCCTAATCTAGTGTTAATAGAAGAGACCTGTTGTATGTGGGTGAGGTAGGTGAGAGAGGTGTCTAAGGTGACTCAGAGAAATTTAAAACATGAGACCTGCTCCAGCGCATCGCCATTGTTATTCTTTTTGTCACTTATGTACCTAAAGAAGATCTTTTTAACCCAACACACTATGTCTTCCTCAGTCTGCACCTTTGCTTCTCTGATCACCCTTCCTGTCTCCTTCAAGCTGCACTTGTATGCCATCCTATCTATTTCGCTGTTTGAGCCCTTCTATCTTTGGAATGCTAATCTCTCTTCCCTCACTGCAGCCGTCACCTCCTTTGTGAACCTAAGTGGATTTCTTTTTTCTTTGTCTTAATGACTAGCCTGAAGTATTTTGCAGTAACCTCTGCTAGTGCTTCTCTTATGTTTATCCAACATTCCTCTACCCCTCCTTTTTCCTTCCTCTTAAGGATCTCCCTAAAGCATATTGTCATTTGATTGAAGTCTGTTCTTCTGAAGTCTATGACCTGTGTCTTAGTGTGGCTTGCTTCCTTGGCCTTTTTGACCTTGAACCAGATAGATTTGTGGTCACTTGATCCCAGATTAAGCTCCACCTCCACATCCTAGACCTTGTCGCTGTTTGTGAGCACCTGGTCCTGGACTGTGTTTTCTCTAGTGGGGGCCATGACAAGCTGATTAAGCCCAGCCCCTCCCAAAGTATTTAGTAAATTTTTGTTCCTGGTTGTGGATGCTGCTTAATCACTTCTCTTTAAGATGTTCGACAAGTTTCATGATTATTTGCAAGTCATATAGCTTGCTATCTTTTTCTTGGATTATTAAGTTACAGTGGTTTGTGTCTTAAAATGTATCAGTTGGAATGTAAAGAGGCTACAAGATAAAACAAAAGTAACAACATTTTTCAATTACCTGAACAAAATGGACAAAAAAGGAACCAACTGTATATTTTTACAAGAAATGCATCTGTTGCAAAATGTCTCTTTTTTATGCTAAGAAACAGAGCTCAGGGCTAAACGCCCCATATAAAAATAATTCACGGAATGTTTCAATTTAAAAAAAAAAAAGAATTAAATTTACATGTAATTAAACACACCATCGACCCAAATAGCCATTTCTAAATTGTCAAATTTTGATAGCAGGCCAAACTTACATATATTTGGCCCTAATGGAAATTCCCCCTCCTTTTTCATACAACTGTTTCTTGAATTGGATAACTTCACAACTCCATAAATTGTTGGAGGTAACTAATTCATTTTGAATCCTAACCTTGATAGATTAGGACTATATCCTGATAAATTGCCCTCCACTGCCATTAAACGTTTGCAATTTATGAAAGACTTTAACGTAAATGATATCTGGAGACATAACTACTCAAACCTTCAAAAGTACTATTGTTATTCTCATGTTTATCAATAATACTCAAGGATAGGCTTCTGTCTAGCATCTTGCTCAATTTTATATCAAATGAAGGTGATTGGTTATTATAATATAATTTTATACGACCATGCACCTGTACTGTTAAAAGTATCTTGCTTAGATAATCCTATATCTCTTCCCTTTTGATTCAACCCCATCCTTTTAATGGTCCTCAAATTTTGTGTTCAGATGCAGACAGATATTGAAGCTTTTTTTAACACAGCACTCCAGAAGACACTAAAATCAGTCTGATTTGGAAAGCCTTTAAAGACCTATTTATGAGGGTGTGTCACCTCCTTCACTAAAAAGGAAATAAAGCTGGGCATAAAAAGATCTTTGAGTTGGAAACTTTAATTAATATAACAGGAACCTCACATATGTATTCTAATCATCTGTCCTAGTTATAAGAACTGATCAAATTGAAAGAACAATATAACAGACTTGCGGCTGAAGAGGCAGAAAGACAAACTGAATTTACCAAAAGTCAATACTATGCGATGGATGATAAACCTGACAAATTAATGGCAAAGCAGTTAAAACTGCAATAACAGAATAATTTCATAACTAGCATTCTGGACTCCAATGGTTAGATAGTTACCTCTCTCCTTGATACTAATAATATCTTTCACCACTACTATAACAAATTATACAAATCAGAACATGCATGTATTCAAGAGAATATTCAGCATTTTATTGCCAACCTAAAGTGTTCAACTAGCAATCCACCAAATTACAAAAGTCTAGAACAGGACATTTCATTAATGAAATTACCCAAACAATCAACAGTCTCTTTGCTGGTAGGCCGTAGTCCAGATGGCCTCACCATGCATTTTTTAGCATCCTTTCTCCATTGTTGGTTTCTCATCTCAAAAAATGAGTTGATCACATTTTTCAAACCATTATTCTCCCACTATCATTTAAGGAAGCCCATGTTTTATTATTCAGAAAGAAGGACAAAGATCCATTAAAACCCAATTCTTTGGCATAGGTGAGGCTAGGGTGCTCCACACCATGGGATTCAATCAGTGGTTGAAAAACTGGTGCAGAGCTCAGGGATTTGGCTTCAGTGGAGACTGGGGGTCCACCTGGAGTAATGCAGGCCTATACTGGCATGATGGACTGCATCTATCCAGGAGAGGAACCAAGATCCTAGGTGATAGGTTTAAATACTTCATTGGCAAGCATTTAAACTAGCCAAGGGGGGAGGCACTGGAAAAGAACAGGAAAATCCTTGCCCCCAAAAAGTCAGGGTAGCAAGTGAGGTAAACACCAAGACAGAGATGTCGATAGGGAGAAGAGCAGGGGTAAATTAAGAAAGTGACAAAGACAATAAGGACAGGGATGGGGCAAAAAGGAGTAAGGCCATCAGGAAATGGAGGGTAATGAGTACCAATGCCCATAGTCTGGGCAACAAGCTCCCTGAACTGGTGGCCTTGATGGATGAGGGATGCCTGGATATTGTAGAAGTCACAGAAACATGGTACACAGAGAACCATGACTGGGATATTAACATACCAGGGTACATAACCTACAGGAGAGACAGGGAGGGGAGAAGAGGGGGAGGAGTAGCTCTCTATGTAAAGGAAGGGATAAAAGCAACTGAACAAAAGAGTAAACAGGGAGGAGAGGAGGCAGTATGGGTCACCTTAGAGACTGGAAATTGCACCACAATCCACACAGGGGTTGTATAAAGACCCCATGTCAGTGGGAGGGAATGGACAAAGATATGATAGAAGGAATTCATAGGATGGCAGAGAAAGGGGAGATACTGTTGATGGGAGACCTGAATATGCCAGATGTTAACTGGAGCACATTTGCTGCAGCCATATCCAAGAGCAGGGCCATTCTCAATGCCCTACAGGTGGCATGCCTCAGACAGCTAGTTTCAGAACCCACTCATGAGGGAGCAATCTTAGACCTCATACTCTCAAATGGGGACAGTGAGAGGATCTCAGATCTAGAAGTGGGTTGTCATCTGGGAACAAGTGACCATCAAACAGTGTGGTTCATGATAACCTCAGCTACAGAATCAAGCCATACAAAAATGAGGGTGCTGGACTTCAGGACAGCTGACTTTGGCAAGATGGGAGAGTGCCTTAGAAAAGCACTAGCAAACAGGCTAGAAGGAGGGGTGGAGCAACAATGGGGAAACATCAAAACTGCCATCACAGAGGCAACAAGCCTTTGTGTCAAGCAAATAAACAAATCAAAATGAAAGAAAAAGCCACTATGGTTCTCAAAAAAGGTGGCTGGGAAAGTCAGGGAGAAAAAGATAGCATTCAGGAAGTACAGTATAAGGAAACACAGAAGAAGCAGGACAGAGAGCTGTACCAGTTAAGTCAGAAGGAAGCAGGGAAGGAAGTCATAATAGCAAAGGCCCAAACTGAGAAAAGATAGCCAACTCAGTTAAAAGGGGGATAAAACCTTTTATAGATACATCAGGGAGCATAGAAAGACAAAGGGAGGGATAGTGAGGCTGAATAGAATGGACAATGGGTGGGCAGAGAGGGACAGTGAAAAAGCAGGGATACTGAATGAATATTTCTGCTCAGTATTCACAAAAGAGGAGGAGGGAGGTGCCTAATCCAATAAACAGAAGCACGCTTGATAGGGGGGTGGATCCCAGTCCTTTCACAGAAGAAAGGGTTCTGAAAGAACTCCTAAAACTGAAGGTGGACAAAGCAGTGGGGCCTGACAGAATTCACCTCAGAATTCTAAAAGAATTAAGGTGAGAACTAGTGAAACCACTGACTACCCTTTTTAAGAAATCATGGGAGGATGGTGTGGTACATGAGGACTGGAGGATGGCGGATGTGATTCCCCTTCACAAAAGTGGGACCAAGACAGAGGAAGGAAACTACAGACCTGTCAGTTTGACCTCTGTGGTAGGGAAAGTGATGGAATCACTTCTGAAGGAAAGAATTGTTGAGTACCTAGAGGCCAGTGGGGCACAGGACCCAAGGCAGCATAGGTTCACAGCAGAATTGTCATGTCAGATGAATCTAATTGATTTCTTTGACTGGGTGACCAAAGTAGTAGACCAGGGAGGGGCTGTGGACATGGCCTACCTAGACTTTATCAAGGCATTTGACACAGTCCCACACAAAAGATTAATAGTCAAATTAACTAGCCTGGCAGTGGGTCCATACCTCTCAAGTGTCCCTGATTTTCAGGGTCGTCTCTGATTTTGCCTCAAAATTTTACTCTGTCCCTCCTAAAATTTGTGTTTTGGGGGCTAAACAGTGGGGACTGTAAGCACAAAACAATGTCAAGCATTAAAGTTACAGACTTGTTCTTCTTTAGAAAATGCATTTTGCACTAAGCCCCATATTCTACCATCTTTCTGGGTGGATATCTCTAATTTTCTCCAACATCAGAGCCTGTGTGGCTGGTGTTTGTGTTTGTCTCTTGTCAGTAGTTTAGTTTCTGTGGATTTTCATGTGTTTCTGCTTGGAGGAACTAGACCATTCTTGGACATAACATCTATGAACATTTCCTGGACTAAGAAACTGCAAAACATCAACACTAGGTATTGGCATTCTCATCATAAATTAACTTATTTGGAAGCCATCAAAGCCAAAAGTAAGGTCAGTAAATCTCTTATACAAGCACTGAGTTGTGGAGTGCTGCATTGAATCCACATTTCCATCTGACTTGGTCTTAAAACATGTGTACTAGTGTTTGAGGTCTATTCAAAACCACTTTGGAGAACAAAGGGAAGAGACTAACAAAGGATTTTTACATCCTGCATATGTCCCAGGCCAGTGTTCATCACCTTCAGGAATTTAACCCCTTCAGGAATTTATCACATTCTGGGTCTTTGAGCTACAATAACAGTTTTCTGGTCACAAGTATTTCATCATTTCTTGTGGAATTGATTACTTTTCATCAATCACGTGGCACCTCTGAGAACATGGCTTTATATATTGTGCTCTGCAGTATCATGGGACAAATGCAGTCCAGCAAGGCCAAGAAGATTAGATGCCCTACAACAAAACTAATCTGCAAAATGATTGAAGCGTACCTTCTTAGGATACTACTTATGCTACTTCTGATATCTGGAAATGTTCATCTAATCCGGGGCCTACCAGCCTAGCACCCCATGCCACAAAAAGGAGGGAGGGGTCCTCACATAGCCTCAATCAATGTCTGCAGCCTCCTTAACAAACTTGACATCTTGCAAACCTGGGTCCAGCAACATAGCCCTGATGTACTCTCTGTTGTTGAAACATGGCTTAACCCCAAGATACCAGACGCTGCAGTCACCATCCCTGGATACTCTATATTCAGGCAGGACAGGGTTTCCAAATGAGGTGGGGCTGTGCCATCTACCTGAGAATTCCTATCTGGGTCAAGTCTTCCCACTCTCAAACCCTAAACCACCCCTGCAGGTTCTCGCTATTAAAGTTCTACTAAGGGCGCACAACAAGGAGCTCACCATTGCCTCTGTGTACCTATCCCCTAAAGGTCAGCACAATGGATTTGCGAGCATATTGGAAAGCCTACATGGATTACACCATAACTCTGAACTCATAGTACTAGGTGACTTCAACATAAATTGGCTATCGCTGGAGGCCAGTAACTACAAGGATGCTGTCACGTCACAGAACCTCACCCAGCTTGTTACCACCCCCACCAGATGCAACTACAGGACAGGGTCATGAACACTTCTGGACTGGATCCTAACTAATCACCCTGAATGAATCTCAAAAGTCTCAGTGCTCCCTGATGGGATCAGTGACCACTCACCGGTCACATGTACCTGGACAAACAAATTCATTAAGCCACCTCCTAAAATAATCCACACCAGAGTGTTAAAGCAGGGGTACCTTGAGCTACTAAAGACACATCTAAGCCACCTGGACTGGACACCAATCGACTCTGCCATTGATGTAAACCAAGCCTTAGACCTTTTCATCAGCCACTTCACTGCGGCCTGCAATATCTTTGCACCTCTCAAAAAAGCTGAAGGTCAGGGGCAGAGCTAACCCTTGGATAACCCCCGATCTAATCACTTTACTCAAACATAGGGATCATCTCTGGCACTGTGCCCATGCAACATCCAAACCTGGGGATATTCATAAATATAAAGCTGCCAGAAATGAGTGCACGCGGGCAGTTAGGAGAGCCAAAAGCAAATACTTCAAGGAAACTCTCTCCAACTCCTGGGGTGATGGAAAAAAATTTTGGAGTAACTTGAAAGACCTTACAGGCAAGGACCCTAAGTCACCACCTACCATGCTAAACATAAATGGAACACCAACAACTGACCTGTACACCATCACCAACACCTTTAACAATGCATTCTCCAACTTGGATAGTGTCCTCCCTTCTAATTTCTTTGATGCCCCCTCTGGTAGTAACCCTCCTGCAACTACTCCGCTCCTACACCCTGCCCCACAATTCTACTTGAAGGAGATCCCAGTACATGAAGCCAGAACCTATATTCAGAAGGCCATTCACAATGCAGACTACAGCGGTGACTCCCTTGACCTGAAGTTGTTAGCACTTGTCCTTGAAGAAGTTCTTGAACCCTTGACAAAGGTCCTCAATCTATCACTAAGGATGTCCCAGTTCCCATCTCGCTGGAAACAGGCGACCATCACACTGGTACACAAAAGTGGAGACAAATCACTGCACTCCAACTACAGACCTATCTCCATCCTCCCTCCATTGTCTAAGGCCCTGGAGCGCATCGCCTCAGACCAATTAGTCAAGTACCTGGAAAAATACGACATCCAGTGTCCTGAGCAACATGGTTTCTCAAAAGGGCACAGTACCACCACTGCACTATTAGAATTCACAGGCTTCATCCATACCACACTTGATCAAGGAAACTGTGTAGGGGCAGTATTCATCGACCTTACGAAAGCCTTTGATACTGTGAACCACCACTCCTACTCAAGCAATTATCAAACATTGGGCTCTCCAATGAAGCACTGCTCTGGTTTTCAAGCTACCTTGGGGAGAGGGTCCAGTGGGTTAGGATTGCTGGTATTACCTCGGAAGAAAATCCAGTCCTTTCAGGGGTCCCATAGGGGTCCATCCTGGGGCCACTACTCTTCAGCCTCTTCCTCAACGACCTTCCCAGTGTCTGTCACCAGAAATTACTGCTCTACGCCGATTACGCAGTCATGTTCGCCAACCACCAAAATGCAGAGCTCCTCGAGAAACAATTACAGCTTGAATTCATGCGCATCAAAGAATGGTTCAAGTCACACAAACTGGTCATGAACTACAGCAAAACAAAGGTTATGACCTTCTACAACGCCAGGAGCAAGTACAAATCCTGTGACCTCACCATCCTAAACCAAACAGGGACCTTACTTGAACATGTTCCTGATTTTAAATACCTAGGTGTCACATTGGACAGCTCACTGTCCTACCATCGGCACATAGATTCTGTTGCCAAAGCCACCAACATCCGTATAGGCCTGCTCTACAGGCACAAACACTGCATGACTCCTGACACTCTCCGGTTGGCTATCAACAGCTCTGTCACCTCCATCATCGATTACGGGCTAGCAATTTATGGCTCTGCCTCCGCCTCTGCCCTCCGCAGAATTACAGTTGCACTCAACAAAGCATGCAGGCTGCTAACTGGGGCTGATCGACTTACACACACTTGTGACCTGTACACTCGGGCAGGATGGCTACCTCTCATCAGCCGGATACAGTATCAAACCTGCCTCTTAGCCAAAAGTCCTCCTCGAGTCATGCCCCGGCATTGAAAAGCTACTTATTGACCACCATAGCACCCAGAGAACTAGAAGTTCACAACAACTAACCTTCCTTGTCCCCAGATGCCGGACTACCATGGGCCAGAGGACCTTTGCCCACAGAGCACCACAGTGGTACAATACTCTCAACAAAGAAACTCTTACTGCTGCTGCTCTTGGCCCTTTTAAGAGACAACTCCGAATTCATCTAATTTCAACTAGTCGTTGTGACTGCCTCGCCTAATCGGGGGTCCACTGTTCACTGCCCTCCACTTAAGTCTTGAAAGCTCTCTCTCTCCCTGCCTTGCCTCCATCTACCTGCCTACCCCTTGCCCTCTCTCCCTTTCCTCCCCCGGGGCATTTCCTGACTTTTATCCCTCCTTTCTCTCTCTCTCTCTCTCCCTCCTTAGAGCTCTTACCTCACCTCTACCCTCTGACAATGGCCTTCCTGCCTGCATACCCCTTCCCTCACCTGCAGTGCTTATTTCCAAGATTGCCCTTGGCTGGTTATGTCATGCTACCTAACATTTGGCACATTTTGAATTACTGGAATTTCCTAAGCCTCAGGTCTCATACTTCTTGTTATTGTGTAACTATGTATTATTATGTTGACCTTTGTACGTATGTATACCCCCCATTCCTTCGACGTGGAACCTTTGTAAATGAGCAGTTCCTGCTCAAAGGTATTTGTAATCCTAGATTTCAATAAAATAAAAAATAAAATAAAAAATTTTGAAGATGTGTCCCTGATTTTGGCCCTTTGTCCCTGATTTTTTTAAGCCTTGTCCCTGATTTATGAGGCAGGAGGTTGAGAGGTATGAGTGAGTCTCAGGGTGGTTGACTGGGTAAAACACTAACTGGACAACAGGACACAGAAGGTAATTGCAAATGGAGTCCACTCTGAAGAAAGAGGGGTTACTAGAGGGGTACCGCAGGGTTCAGTACTGGGTCCACTCCTTTTTAATGTCTTTATAACTGACATTGCAGAGGGACTGGAAGGAAAAGTATGCCTCCTTGCAGATGACACAAAGCTCTGCAACAGGGTTGATACACAAGGAGGCATGAAAAGAATGAGAAGGGACTTGGCAAGGTTGGAGGAATGGTCAGAAGTATGGCAGCTTGGATTCAATGCAAAGAAGTGCAAAATAATGCACCTGGGAAACAAAAACCCAGGAGAAGATTACACAATGGTGGGAGGTAGTAACAACAGAAATTGAAAGGGACCTGGGGGTAATCATATCTGATGACCTTAAGGTTAGGAAGCAATGTGAGAAGGAAGTAGGGAGGGCTGTGGGTATACTGGGATGTATAGGGAGAGGTATCACCAGCAGAAAACAGGAAGTTGTTATCCCACTGTACAGACAGTTGGTGAGACCCCATCTGGAGTACTGTATCCAGTTCTGGAGACGCCATCTCTGTAATGACATAGACAAGATAGAGGCAGTCCAGAGGAGGGCAACTAAAATGGTGCAGAGTCTGCAAAAGAAACCATATGAGGAGAGACTAAAGGAGCTTAATATGTTTACCCTTGAGGAAAGGAGGGAGAGGGGGGACATGATAGAAACATGTAAGTACCTCAGTGGAATCAATAAAGTCCAAGAGGGTAGCATCTTTCAGAAAAAGAGATGTGCAAGAACAAGGGGACACGATTTAAAGATGGGGGGACAGTTCAGGGGCAATGTGAGGAAGTATTTTTTCACAAAGAGGGCAGTGGACGCATGGAACAGCCTTTCTGAGGAGGTTGTGGGGTCTAAATCTGTTGGAGAATTCAAGAATACATGGGACATACATAAGGCAATTCTTGTGGGGGGTAAGAAGAAATAGACTCTTGGTTAACTACGATCTGCAGCTTATCCTGTAGGAAGGGAAATGGGCAGCTAGGTGGGCCAAGCGGTCCTTATCTGCTGTCAAAGTCTACGTTTCTATGTTCTATGTTTCAGACCTATTTCACTTATCAGTTCTGACACAAAGATTTTGGTTAAGATGCTTGCCACCAGATTAGAAAAGGTATTACCTAACCTAATGCATCTAGATTAAAATGGCTTTATCAAGTGTCACACCTTAACCTCAAGCATTCAAAGAACTTTCAATATTGTGGACAGTTATAAAGACCTAGATCTCTCATTTCTTCTACTAGATGCCAAAAACGCATACAATCACATAGAATGGTCATACCTTAAAACCATCCTCAATACATTTGGTTTCAGACCCACTTTTAAGGCTTTGGTGGATACACTGTATTCTGATCTAGTGGAAAAGGTCAAAACAAATCACAATATATCACCTTTAATTGATCTTCAAAGAAGGACTACACAGGAGCATCCATGATCTCCTTTGATATTTGCCCTGGCCATTGAACCCCTTGCCATGGCTATAAGAGAATCTGAACTCATCCAGGGCTCTAGGGTTGCTGACACAGAATGCCATTTCAACCTCTATGCCAATGAAGCACCATTTTTTGTATAAAATATGAACCACAGCCTCTTCCTATTCTAGATATTCTTAACCACTTTGGTGCTGCCTCCAGTTATAAGGTAAACCAGTCTAAGACCAAGTTTAAGGAAACCAAATAACACGCGGATCACTTCATACAACCTTTTCACTTACCAATATAGGTTGTCTCTAAAATAAAATACTTAGGAATTATAACAAACAATGAGAATACAAACTTGCAAACATTGAACCTTGACCCTCTTATTCAAGAAATGAAAACTCAGCAGTCCTGTTGGGGAAACTCTTCCATTAACTCTGACTGGCAAAGCAAATGTAATCAAAATGGACATCCTCCCAAAATTTCTGTTTCAGTTCCAAAATGCCCTCATAATTTTGAAAGATGCATTTTTTAACCATCTGTATATGATTATCAAAAAGTTCTTATAGAATGAAAAAAGACCCCAGTTGAAAATATAAACGCTGTACTTACCATCGATGGAAGGAGGCTTAGCCCTACTATTTTTGAAATTCTATTATTATGCAGCAAATTTAGCAATTGCCTAAACATGGTATAAAACTGAATTTCAAAACCCCTCTATCCAGAAGGAAACATCTTGATGTCCCTTTCTAAATATTAAACACATATTATAGGGTATATTGCTACATATAGAAAAAAACTTAAAAATGTTTCATTTTGTACTAACACATTAATTAATCTGGAACCCTGTCCTAAATAAGTCCATAGCAAAAGTACCCTGTTCACTCCATTCACCATTTTCCTTAAATATGAATGTTATACCTTATACTTCAGATCCAACTTTCAGAACATTGTATTTTAAAGGTTTCAATGGATTGATCAGTTCATAGAATCCAATCATGTATTGAATTTCGAAACTTTGAAAACATGATATGGTCTGCTGAATAACAAATTTAATGGTCATTTACAAATTAGAGACTTCATATCAAAAAATGTACATAAACCCTACAATCTCATATTAGATCAAATTGAGCAGATCATTAGCTCATCATCCCGAGTTAGAATAATTTCACAGCTACAGTATATTGTCTCATGCTACATAATTCAGGATGTAATCTCAACCAACTCAAATATAAATGGGAAGAAAAACATAATCAGTCTATCCCCAATACTCTCTGGAAAAAAAATCATTAACATTAAATCATGGGGATTAAAATCTTTGAAATTACAACAAATCCAATTTAATAGTTTTCACCATCTAACTGCTTTTAAGAGTCTTTTACAAAAATGGAAATATAGTGAACCTCCTCTGTTACATGGATGAATGCTATGGTATCTATCCACCACCTTCAGCAGATTCATTGTCAAACTGTTCAGCAAATGAAAATGACTTATCAAATCTGGTCTCCCTTCACTAAACTTTTAAATTCCCCATAAATTAAACCCTTGATCATGTACCATCAGTAATCTCAGTATCAATGGATATCTTAAACTACATTTTTTTTCTCTTTTATTCAACTAGGATTGTGGCTTTGATGATCATATTCTGTCATTTGCCTTCTAGAATCTGTAAAATTCTTATGTGTGTACTGCAGTTCATTTGTAAAAGCAAATGTTTGCCATTTTTACAGCACAGGCCATGCCTGAAAATGGTCCCTTGGATGAGTGTATTGCCCACTGAACAATTCAATAAATGAAATAAATAAATAAATGTAAGTACTAGGTAAAAAAAAAAAGATGGAACAGAACAGACTGTTTCCTACACAGGGCACTCTCCTCTGCTGAACATAAATATGACATCACAGAAAAGGAATGTCTAGCCATGGTATTTGTTATAAAGAAATGTGACTATCTTTGCTACTCCTCCTTCACAGCCATCATTGATTAGTCTTTCCTCAGATGATTATTAGAAATAAAGGAACTAGTAGGAAAGTTAACCCATGAATTGCCATGCCCCAAACCTACAACTTTGAAATTTAATGCAGATCAGGTTGAGTACATTCCAATGTGGATGACATCAGCCAATGACAGAATCTTTCCTTATCACCCTCAACAAATGAGGAATCTTGCTTAGTAGCTCTTCCTTTCAATGCTACACATGTGCTTCCTGTGGACATTCCTACAGTATCCCAAGTTTATTTGCTGTTTTAAATGTTTCTTCACAAAGCAGAACCAGTTCTTGAACTACTGCAATCCTATGAACTGCTTTTTATCTCCTATGCATCTGCACCTTTCCTGGCAACTGTCAAAACTTAATAAAGGGCAGATCCTCAGTTCTTAGACACGATCACTTATGTAGAAATTGGAAATCATTCCCAGCAGAAGCAACATTGCCAGGATATTCTATTTTTATCTTTACAATACTTCCTCGGTTATAGTGTGCTTTTTCACAACTGGAACAAGGAAGCCAAGAGCCATCACACAGACAGAACTCATGTACACTTAGTTGTCCCTGGCTCTATAATTAATGAAGTTCCTTTCTCCACTCATGCCTCTCCACTTTCTGGAGGTCATATGGGAATCCACAGAACTCGCAAAAGGGCAAAGCTCCACTTCTTCTGGTCTGAAATGAACAAGAGCATTGTCCAATGTGTCAAAACATGCCAGACCTATTCCCAAAGGATGTCTAATGCCAAAATGACCAAGATAAGACTCATTCCAATGCTGGTAGCCACATAACTATTTCAAGGAACCAGCACAGACAGTCATGGACCTATATCAACTTTCTTTGACTGTGGCAGCAAATGCATTCTTTTTTTTTTTTTGTAGACTACCTTTTAAAAATACTTAGAGCTAATCCCACTAAATGGCACCAAAGCTGTGGCAGTAACAAATGGCTTCCTTAATACAGTTATTTGCCATAAAGGTACCCCCTTCTACCTGCATTCTGACAGAGACACTATCTTTCTACCGTGTTCAAGAAACTTGTAAACTCACTGACATTAAAAAGACTCACACAATGTGCTATTGGCAGCAATACAATGGACAAAGCAAAATAATGCTGTCTACCATTCCCAACACACTCTCAAAGTACCTGAATGAAACTCACAACACTTGGATTTGATTTGCTCCTTTTGTTCAATTTGTCTACAACACAAGCCCTTGTAATGAGAGAGTGCACCCCATTGTTCTTGATCCATGGATGCCATTGAAGAACTCCATTAGACATCGATCTTTTGTTACTAGAGGTTCCAAAATCTGTTTCCTCATACATTATCCCTGTACTAGAACAGTTTGAACTTGCCATACATGTTGCAATAACCATCTTGAGACACAGAAAATGTGTCATGCAGAAAATTCCAACAGCCAAGTCACATGAACATTCATTTTTTTGTGAGGGGCACTGCCTATTGTATCAACTAGTCTTACTTCTGAGAGCCATAAAAAACTGCCCTGCTCTTGGACTGGTCTTTTCTACACTGTGGAAAAGCTGTCTCTAGTTCATGTCAATCTGTGATGCAAGTCAGATGGAATAGAAACATAGAATTTGATGGCAGATAAGGACTGCTTGGCCCACCTATTCTGCCCATTTCCCTACCTAAAGGATACGTTGCAGATCCTAGTTAACCAACAGTCTACTTCCTCCTACCCCCCACTACAATTGCCTTATGTCTGTCCCATGCATTCTTGAATTTCCCCACTGTTTTTGACTCCATGACCTTATCAGGAAGGCTGTTCCCTGCATCCACAACCATCTCCATGAAAAAATACTTCTCCACATTACTTCTAAGCTGTCCCCATCTATCTTCAAATTGTGCCCCCTTGTTCTTGTGCATCTCTTTTTCTGAAAGATGCTACCCTCTTGGACTTGGATTCCCTTGAGGTACTTGAAAGTTTCTATCATGCACCCCCCTTTCCTTAAGGGTATACATATTAAGCTCCTTTAGCCTCTCTTCATATGTGTCCTGGTGCAGACACTGCACCATTTTGGTTCCCTTCCTCTGGACAGCCTCCACCCTTTCTTTGTCTTTTCAGAAAGGGGGTCTCCAGGGGGGAATGTTTGTGCTTAACAAAGTCCACATCACTTTTTGAAGCATGAGGGCTTGAGCAACACCTTTTCAGATGATCCAAGTTCTTCCAGTAATGATGGTGCACTTGATCCTGCCAACCTTTCAGAATCAGAACTTCCTACTGATAACTTGCAACCAGGTAATTCAGATCCTCACACTCCTAACTCAGTCCAGACAAATTATTTTGCCATTGATCTTCATACAGATAAACTTCCTGGAACTTTTCAGTTGTTGTCATCTCAGCAATCTCTTCTATACACCCCTGTGTACTAGATTGAGAAGATTCTTTGCAAGAAGTTTGGAAATGTATCCTGGATTTATAAAGTCAAATTGCATGATTTTGACAATTCTCAAGAATTCTTAGGTTGTTTTTGTGGCTCTTATCCCATCATGTCAAAAATTAGTTCAAGCAACTCATAATACAATGCTAACTGACTAGAAAAGTGAACACAAATCTTAAACTTTTGTGCAACTGGACTTAATGGGGCTGATTCCAGAACAAATGGCATAACTTGCAGCTGTGAGTTACACCATTGGCCATTATGCCAGAGACCCTGCACTGCATTTGAAGAGTGGCAGGATCCTGGCACTTGTGACATGCAGCATATGCCATGTGGAGGCTAACACCATGTACGTGGCGTGTATGCCCATGTATCACAAATCACTGCTGGTGACAGGCAGCCCCAAAGCCCCCTGCCCTGGACCATCATGGCATACATCAGGACAGATGATGGCACATCCGGGGTGCACCATAGATCAGACCCCTGGGGACCCTGATGATTGGGGAATGGGGGCAGGGGTGTGCTTGCAGGGGCTTGGGGTGCAGTATGGCACTGTTGTTTGCAGCACTGTGTGGCAGCATCCGATGGTGCCAGCCTTCGACTGCCCCTTAGAACAGCTCTCAGCTGTTCTAACTTGACTCCATCTGTGCAGTTCTCAGAATCATGCTAGTGGGTTACTGCAGCCACCCTCCTGGTATAGGAGGGTTACTGCCATACTGCCATAACCCACACTTGCACCATGCCATTGTGGGTTGCAGTGTAGTGGACAGGCGTAGCCCATGAGTGGTGCAACACGTAGTTGGCATGGTGCAAGGTGCCTTTTGGAATGCCAACTGGCATTATGCATGGTGTAAGGTGTGAGCTGCACCAGCGGGTGTGGCGTAACTTGTCTTGTGCCAGGCATAATGCCACTTGGAATCGGGCACCATTTTTCTTACAACTAGGGACTACTTTTTCTGATGCACATGGTATGGATTGTATTCCTCACAGTCTGTAATAAATTGCTCTTCAGCAGAAACTGTCCTAATTTACCTGTTTCTAGCATACAGTATTCATTTTTTTTTTTTTTTTTGCTAACTGGTCCTGAATACACCATAAACTACATTAACTTGTTTCTGTCTCCAGGAATGCTTTCTTCAAAAGGACAATTCAATTTTGTATTTATTTATTTTATCAGGAAAAAGCTGTCTTGTGCAGAGCTCATTTGGAAGATCTTGGACAGTAAAGATTATATACAATGAGTAACAAAGTACATTTGCATAATATAGGAAACTGAGATACAATGTTTAAACATTAAACACATGTTAGCAGATATAATGGAATACATAGACAAAAACAACATGAGTATTAACATATAAAAAATAACAAGAGAACTGATATAAACAGAGAGCTTTTAACAGGTACAACTGTAAACCTGCAGTAATACCTTGTATACATAGTTTTTTTAATAAATAGAATTTGCATTTAGCAACACAAAATTGACCAAAAAGGACCTTGAAACAAGAGGCACTAAAAACCGAACTAAGTGCATCTTGCAATGCTAGAACACAAGAAAATAAAATGCACAGACAAGAGGGAGCAAAAGCCCATTTAGCCTTGTCCGTCGCTTGGTGTCAGTGAATCCTCTCTTATTTATGGAGATAACTGTCTGTTTTTGAATATCTGAAGATTATCACTATTTACTGCATAGTCTGGTAATGAGTTCCAGGACTGGACTACCAGCTGAATAAACCAATATTTCCTTTTAGATGTTTTGAAATGGTTGCTATTTGAGTGAAATGTGTGCCCTCTGGTGTCACTGCAATTTTGTTTAAATTTCATTCATAAGCAGTCTCTCAATGTTTTTTTTCATGTTCTGCAACAGTTTTTTGAATGTTTGCACATTGTACTCCTGGGTAATCTCCATTCCTGGGTAATCTCCAGATGTTACACCTTCTCTTCACTTCACTTGGTTCTTCCCTGGACAGAAGCACTTGTCTCTCTGACCATGCTTCAGGTCATTATGGTGTTTCTCCTCCCCTGGTACTACCCTGACTGATCACCATTGTAGTCCAGAGTCTTTCTGCCCCACCCCTCAGTGGAGTCTGCCTAAGGTCAGGTTGTGTCATGTCATGTTTAATATTTCTTGGCTGTTTTCATGTTTTATACAATAATATTATTACTTGTTTCAGTGTTACTCACTTTCACAACCCAGGAGTGATGGAAGTACACAATAAGCATTGCTTAATGCTTAGCTGCTACCCCAAAGAACAAAGAGAACACTGTTGTTGTCACAAATTGTTACACCACCCCAGCAGTACCTTATCATAGCAGGGGCTTAGGAAACCCCTACATTTGAGGCAAAGCCCCATGGTGTGTAGGAGTCTCTGGTGCTGAACAAAAACCTTTTTGTTTTCATTTTCTGTGTTCAGCACAATTATTCACACAGTCCAGTAAGATGGCATCCACTAGTACAGCAAAAAAATGGGTCTGACAGACCTGAAGAGAAAGTCAGGGCCCTAGTGGCAGATCCAACACCAAAATGGCACACATGAGAGCCACGTGATGCATTTGTTTGGGTAGCAGCTTTCCTCTTCATATCTGATGGGACCTTCGATTAAAATGACGAGTGAATCACTTTCCCTGCCTTTTTTCAGTACTTTGAGTTCCTTCCTCTTTCTAACTTCATTTCTTTCTCAATGATTTTGAATTCCACTGAGCAAGTTGAATTTGAGAGTCTCTCCACTGATGGCCCAAATCCAACCTCCAACTTCACTACCTGGGTCCTGGAACCTAAGCAGGCAAGACAGGATTCACTTCGGACTCCTCCTACTCTGACACCTGCTGAATTAATAATGGAATGTTTATTTGTAGAATTCAGCTCTATCAAGCAGGCTGTCCTTGCTCTTATGGCAGACATATAGGGCCTGATTCTCAAAATCCTAAGTTGGACGCAAGGTACCGGTGCAAAACATAAATGGCACAAGTGGCACCTTGCACAAAAGACAGTCTCCTAAGCTATTCACAAAGGTAACCTGCATCAACCACAGGCTGCCTGCCCCAGAGGGTTCCAAACTTCCACCAATACTGCTGCAATGCTGACAAAGAGAGACAGTGCTACAAACATGGGCAGCCAGCCCAAATACCAACAAAGTCACTGTAGGAGCACTTGAGCAAGGACAAATAAACTCAAGGATAAATGCAAATGCAAAACTTTTTTTCACTGCTAGGCCCAATGACCCAAACCTCTAGTGCCTTGGCTATCTAAGGGGTTTGGGTCAATCGGCCTAGCAGTGAATAAAACTTTCCCATTTGCATTTATCCTTGAGTTTATTTGTCCTTGTTTGAGTGCTCTCACCAGTACCAAAGGGGGCTTGTGCCACCCCTGCACCCAAAACCAGGCTGCGACTTACCACTAGTGGGGTCATGTGGCAGATGTAAACTGCCACACCCCCGGAAATGAGATTCTGTAAACTCACACAGAGGGCAAATCTTTAAGTACCCTTAGACTATTCTCCTCTGGGAGAGTTCCCTGTATGTGGCAATGTGCTGTGGTCTGCAGTGTTGCCAATAGCATCAATACATGCCTCCCCTCCCTGAACCAAACTGCAACTACTATTATAATTCTTAATATACCCCTATCCTGATGCTGCCTCTTTCAGGTAATATAACAAATGCACCCCGATTCCTGATGTAGCCCATATTATATTTAATAAAACCCCCGCATCCCCAATGCAGCCCATCAGATTTACTATTTCAAACATATCCCTAACCCCTATGCAGCCCATATAAAATGTAATACAACCCCTCCAATACTGCCCCTTTATGTACAATATGGTTGCCCCTCCTGGATGCCACCACAATCGTAACTAATATCATTCTCCCCTGGTGGTGGTGTAGTACCCCTCATCCCCAACAGGAAGTGCCCACCCCCCTCTCCCTGCTCATATCCCGAATAATAGCCAGCAAACAGCACAGCCTACCTCTCACCTCTCCATCCGGGTGCTGACTGGACTGTCAGGCTACTGTACTGTACAGGAGCAGTGGACCTGCACAGTATGCTAATCCTGACAGTACAGTCAGCTCCCAGACATGGAGCTGAGAGGTGTACCTTCCTGGACTCTGGCTGTTTTTTGGGATGAGAGGTGGGAGAAGGGGGGTGGGCATGACCTGTTGGGGGTGTGTGTGTGGGGTACTTTACCACCACTGGGGGAGAATGATATTAATTATTATTGTGGCTGCATCTGGGAGGGCAACCATATTGTATACACAGTCAGCAGTATTGGGGAGGGGGGCGGTATTACTATTACAGGGCCTGCATTGGGGTGGGAGATACATACTTCAGGGATGTGGGTGAACCTATAAACCACCAAGCCTGGACAGTGCATTTGATCCTGTATGGAACTGAGGTTGGGGGGCTGCTTGTGTTTGTCGCAAGGGGCTTGCGGAAGACTCATCCTGTGTGCTAGATGTTTACTGCATCACACAGCATGAAGGTACTGTAGCTTCTTGGCCTTGGACCTGATCGGTGCTGCTTCACAGACATTCTAGCTTCCTTGAATTTGTGCTTTGTTGAAGCTTTAGACTTGCTCCTCAGTATCAACCTTAATATGCTGGACACACAGTTGTTCATTCTGGGAGCACAGTTATGGTTATGGTTTAGAATTTAGGTAGTTGAATTATATAGTTCATGTTTTCCTGGACTGTAATGAGCTGTCATCTGCAACACTATTGATTGTACACACAGTAGTTCATGTTATTTTCAGCAGTGGGGGGATTCTTTGCTAGTTTATTATGGTCGCTCTATATTTCTATCCAAGGCTGTGGTTTCCATTCACTCTTGCATGTTGAGGGGTTATGGTTTTGATGGGCTGGGAGGTACAGTTGATGGTATAGGACTTCAATTAATGAATTTATCTTATTTTTGATACAGCATTTTTTTGTGTGTGAAACAGCATTTGTCAGTAGAATGGACTTGTTACTTGGCTGTTTGGCTTCATTATATTTGTTTATTTTTGTTTTTTCCACACTTCTGTGGCTGGTCTTTTCATTTTTTTTATGCCAGATTTTTAAGATTGTTGTACAGATTTTTTAATATAATTAATATGGTGCCCTAATTAGGGGCTCGTATAGTTTTTTTTTCCTGTGATATATCTTCATGACATTGATCCTGTCCCTGTCACTGTTTTTATTTTGAGATGATGGCTCTTAATTCATGGAATTTCAGGTTACAAAAAGCATTCTGCATCTGGTCCATTTGGACATGGGTTTTTAGATTACCAGTTATTGGTTCCCCTTCTTTTTGTGGCTGGGTATCATGTTTATGGTCACTCACAAGGGATGCTGCCTTTGGGGAGATACTTTATCTGGCTTAGCAGGGTTTCTGTCTGCTACATATATGGTGTAGGTAGTACCTGGTAGGAGCTGAACTGCCATTGACCAATCATGGACTAGAAGAAGAAGAGTGGGCTCTTTGGGCCTGAGAATATTCTTTGGATATTTTGTATTGTTGTTAATCTTTGTAAGTTGGATTCCATGTGGTTGTTTGTCTCAGGAGGTGGGGGATATTCTGCATGCAGGACACCTAGAATGCTCAGGTCGGGGGCACTTATTGGGTTATCTGCATTCTGTTTGTATCATGTCCATGGAGGCTGATTTCTTGGAATGTTAAGGGAGTGTAATCAAAAGAAAAACATCACTGTCTTTTGAAACATTTGAATAAGTTGCAGGTACAGCTTATTTCTTTACAGGAAACCCACTTACCCATATCCCAGGTCCCCTTGTTTAGATATAAATGGGCTGGGCTCATTTACTTCTCAGAGAATAGCACCCGGCAATAAGGAATGGAGGTGTTAATCACTAAACAGTCCCCTTTTCACGATAGGTATATTTTGCTGCATGGTCGATTGAGCCAGGCAAATGATTTGTTGAGTTTGATATATGGCCCTAATACTGACTGTTCTGCCTTCTTCCCTCAGCTGGACACTGCACTGGCACCATTTCCCCATGCCCCTATTATATTAGACAGTGGTTGCAGCAGGAGCATCTCCCAGTCCACCTCTGCCAAATCCAGACTCTGAATTGCCCCCTGAGCATTCCCTTTCCAGTGGCCATTGCTGCACGAGCTGTTCCTGTCCCACCTCTGCCGAATCCAGACTCTGAATTGCCATCTGAGCATTCCACTTCCTGTGGCCATTTCTGCAGAAGCAGCTCCGCACCCTCCTCTGCCAAATCCAGACTCTGAATTCCTCCTGGACAATCCCCTTACTGCTGCCATTGTTGCAGGAGCAGCTCCCTAACCTCCTCCGCTGACTCCAGACTCTAAATTGCCTCCTGAAAATCCTCTTCCTGTGGCCATTGCCACAGGAACAGCTCCTGGGCTCCAGGGAGGGTGAGGATGGTGGAACAGAGGCACACCAGTCAGTTGTTCCACTCCACAGTCCATACACCATTCTGGGGGAGCATAGCTCCCCTATGGATGCACCCGCAGAGGAGACTAAGGAGGCTGAGGACAACTGTCACAAGGGAGGCCCACAGGAAGGAGGCAGAGGATACCACAAGGAAAGGAAGCAGTTCCTGGTGGGGGACTCAATTATTAGGGGGATAGAACTGGGGTAGCAGGGAAAACTGAAATAAGGTGCCTGCCTGGTGCCATGGCTTGGAGGGACAGGAAGCGCATCCTCAGGATCACGAGAACAGCTGCACGGGAGTCTGAGCTGGACGTCATTGTCCACCTAGGGACAAATGACTTGGCTCATCATGAGATTAGAGCAGTGCAGAAGGACTTTGTAGGATTGGGGAGGGGCCTAAGACTAGTAGCACACACAGTATCCTTCTCTGAGGTGCTGCCTGTCAATGGCATGAGTGAGGCAAGGGTACTTTGCACCATGCAGTTTAATGAATGGTTGAAAAAATGGTGTGGAACACAGGGGTTTAGCTTCATTGGGGACTGGGGCTCCACCTGGAGGACACCAGCCTATACTGACAGGATGGTCTGCATCTGTCCAGGAAGGGAACAAGTCTTTTGAGCAATCAGTTTAAATGCTTCATTGCAAGCTTTTAAACTAGTCAAGGGGGGAGGCACTGATAAGCAGCAGGAAAATTCCAGCCTCTCCCTACAAAACAGGGTACTAAATGAGAAAATAACCAAGGTAGAAAGGTCAGTGGGGGATGCTGCAAAAGAAGGTGAAGCCATCAAAAAATGGAGAGCAATGAGTACCAATGCCCATAGTCTGAGTAACAAGCTTCCTGAATTAGTGGCCTTGATGGAGGAGAAACATCTGGATAGCGTGGCAGTCACAGAAACATGGTACACACAAAACCATGACTGGGACGTAAACATACCAGGATACACTATCAACAGGAGGGACAGGGAGGGTAAAGAGGAGGAGAAGTAGCTCTTTATATAGGGAAGGAATCAAAGCAACAGAACAAAAGGGAAAACAGGGAGGAGAAGAAGCACTGTGGGTAAATTTGGAGACTGGTAATGGCACCACAATCTGCACAGGGGTTGTATACAGACCCCCTTCTCAGGGGGAGGAAATGGACAAAAGAAATGATAAAAAGTATACTTAGAATGGCAGAAAAAGAGAGATATTGCTGATGGGTGATCTGAATATGCCAGATGTTAACTGGAGTGCAGTTGCAGCAGCCACTTTGAAGAGTGGGGTTACTCTAGATGCCCTACAGGGGGCATGCCTTAGACAACTAGTATTGAAGCCCACTCGAGAGGGAGCAATCTTAGACCTGGTTCTCTCAAATGGAGATAAAAAGAGGATCACAAATGTAGAACTGGGTAGCGATCTGGGAACTAGCGACCATCGAACAGTATGGTTCACAATAAACACAGCAATACAATCAAGCCATACAAAGGCAAAAGTACTGGACTTTAGGAGGGCCGACTTTGCCAAATTGGGTGAGTGCCTAAGGAATGCACTAGCAAATGGGCAGGAAGGAGGGGTGGAAGAACAATGGGGAATAATAAAAACTGCCATCACAGAGGTAACAAGCCTTTGTGTGAAGCAAATAAACAAAACGAAACAATGTAAGAAACCACTATGGTTCTCAAAGGAAGAGGCAGTGAAAGTTCAAGAGAAAAAGAAAGCATTCAGGAAGTACAAGGAATCACAGAAGGAGCAGGACAGAGAACTGTATCAGTTAAAGCAAAGGAAGCTGGGAAGGCAGTCAGAACAGCAAAGGCCCAAACTGAGGAAAAGATAGCCAACTCAGTTAAGAAGGGGTATAAAACCTTTTATAGGTACATCAGGGAGCGAAGGAAGACCAAGGGAGGGATAGTGAGGCTTAATAAAGGGGAGGGAGGGTGGGCAGAGGGTGACTGTGAAAAGGCAGACATACTAAACAAATATTTTTGCTCACTATTTACAAAGGAAGCGGGGGAGGTACCTAAAACAAACAGTAGAAACAGTCTGGATACAGAAGTTGATACCAGCCCATTTACAGAAGAAAGGGTTCTGAAAGAACTCTTAAAACTGAAGGTGGACAAAGCAATGGGGCCTGATGAGATTCATCCCAGAATTCTGAAAGAACTAAGGGTAGAACTAGTGACACCACTGACTACCCTCTTTAACAAATCATGGGAGGATGGGGTGGTACCTGAGGACTGGAGGAGGGCAGATGTGATTCCCCTTCACAAAAGTGGGAGCAAGGCAGAAGCAAGGAACTACAGACCTGTTAGTTTAACCTCAGTGGTAGGAAAATGATGGTATCACTTCTGAAGGAAAGAATTGCCGAGTATCTAGAGGCCAGAGGGCATAGGACCCAAGGCAGCATGGATTCACAGCGGGAAGGTCATGCCAGACAAATCTGATAGATTTCTTTGACTGGGTGACCAAAGTAGTAGATCAGGGAGGGGCTGTGGACATGGCCTACCTAGACTTTAGCAAGGCATTTGACACAGTCCCACACAAAAGATTAACATACAAGTTAGCCAGCTTGGGAGTGGGTCCCAAGATGACAGCCTGGGTAAAGAATTGGCTGGAGAATAGGACACAGAGAGTAATAGTAAATGGAGTCCACTCTGAAGAAAGGGGGGTTACTAGTGGGGTACTGCAGGGTTCAGTATTAGGACTGGTCCTCCTCAATGTCTTTATAAGCGACATTGCAGAAGGACTGGAAGGAAAAGTATGTCTCTTTGCAGATGACACAAAGATCTGCAACAGAGTTGATGCACAAGGTGGGGTGGAAAGGATGAGAAGAAAGGACTTGGCAAGGTTAGAGGAATGGTCAAATGTATGGCAGCTTAGATTCAATGCTAGAAGTGCAAGGTAATGCACCTGGAAACAAAACCCAGGGGAAGAGTACACAGTGGGGGGTGAGATACTAACAACAACAAAAATGGAAAGGGACCTGGGGGTAGTCATATCAGATGACCTAAAGGTGGGC